>OU862913.1:57682936-58882936 GCA_917880885.1 Limnephilus marmoratus
GTTTATAAATTATAAATTACTAACCTTTATTACGCCCTATATTGTAGTTGTTTTTAACGGAACTCAACTATGTGGGTTTACAATAAACTGTGCACACAAAATTTAAAGATGGGGATTTATAGTTATAAATATTCCAATATACTGAATTTAAATTTGGTCACTGACAGATGACGATAAACATCTATTGAGTTGTATTTATTTCCTAGTCGATGAAGCCTTTCGATAGGCGAGTTTTCGAAGTAATTATTAGTAGGCGCGTTAACAAAATAAGGCGCATTCAGTCTTGTATTACGAGTAGGTACTCGCAGTTGGATTAGTTTGGTTAAATCAAGGGCGTCCAGTCTGCCATTTGAAATATTGAAAAGACAAATTAAATCACTCATTGTTCGTCTTGAAGTTAATTCATTTAATTTTAGTAAGTCCATTAAAAATGTGTAGTTAAGTTCTTCGATTGGAATTCCTAATTTATAGTTTATAAATCTCAGAAACTTATGTTGCACTCTCTCAATTTTTTGTTGGTGAATCTTATAAAAAGGAGCCCAGATTGTTGAATTGTACTCTAAATGGCTTCTCACCAACCCAGTGAACAACAATTTAAAAGAATTAATTATTTTAAAATCTTTTACCGTCCTCAATATAAACCCCAAGCTTTTCATGGCCTTGTTAGATATTTCGTTTACATGAGGAACAAAAGATAATTGACTGTCAAAAATAATACCTAGGTCCTTAATTTGTTCAACTCTTTTTAGAAAGATATTGTTGATGCTGTATTCATATGTGATAGGGTTTTTAATTCGGGCAAAAGTTATTGCTTGACATTTTTCAATATTGAGGAACAGTTCATTATGGATGCACCACTCTTGTAGCCTCACAAGATTTGTTTGTAAAACGCAACAGTCATTGAGATTAGTAAATGCTTTTTATTATTATTAAGGGTGGCAGCTATTTCGCCTTCCAAAGCATAATCAATCAGTTATAAATTAAAAATGACACAATAAAAAACAAATATTCTGATTTCAAATACCAATTTAAGTTTAATATTATAAAGTAGGAATATTTATAAAGTATGCTTACCTTGCCTCTGTGCTCCTACGAATTTTGCCACCACTAAAACCGTTAACACAATTTCTAGGAATTTCATTTTGAAAATTATTTTCAAACACCGAATTTACTTAAAATAATTATATTGTTATTATCACTCGAAGAGTTGAACTCCAACTGTGATTCAACGAGCTTTACTTTCATATGTATATCAGTATATTTGCACTCGGAGTCACACAAAAGATAACAATTTTTCTCTCCCGTATGTAAAATATTCACGAGTAACTCTCCTAACCCTCTGGATGCCAATTAGTTTTTACAAAGAGGCAGCTTTTATGTAAATAATTTCACTGAAGGCCTGTTTTATTTGGGGAAGCTGTACGGAGGGTCTTTTTAACGATTAATCATTGGTACTCGTAGTTGGATACGCGAGGTCTGTCAACATGACAAGTTCAATGACAGTTGATCCGTCGACAATTTGTCCCCGGGCGTACTTACATTATACGGCGTACTTATGTATGTGCAGTCGGTTTAGAAATACTATGGCACAACTAATTACATAAAATATTTATAAGTGACTCCGAAGGGATGTGCAGAGAGGATGTACCGCCGAATAACACATTTTCATTCAAATACATCGGGAAAGATTTGCTACTCTATTGCGCATGTACAAACAAATCGGCTCTGTCTATAAATTCGTTTGATATTCATACCAACTTATTATTTTAGAGTATTTTAGAAGTTGATTTTATTTTTGAAATTGGTAAATAATGCACAAAAAAAAGTTTCGGCGGATCAATTGTCAGGACACCCTGTAAACGATGTTCATTATTAGTCGGAAAATATAAACTGAAGGTAAAGGAATGGAATGCCCAACCGAATTTTCATAACAGCCGCAGGACGGATAACAGAATTATGAACAATAGAAGTATTTGAATACCGACAGAAGGCAACCACGTTACAAATATTTGACTTATTCAAGATTAACTTTAAAAGACAACGTTATTAACAATTCACCAAATAAATAAAAAATCCGTTGGGAAAACGTTTTTAGTTTTTATGACTCAATTCCACGATCTTATCTATAGAATTGGTTAACATAATGCAGCGCGAAGTTTCAAAAACACATGGAAAATGTCGATGGTGTTCCCCATTGCTTTACTTTTATTGTTAACTAGCAGACCCGGCCACACGTTGCTGTGGCTAACGAAACACAACGCCATTACCCAACCTTTATAAATCCACACCACCCGCTGCCAGCTGCCCGCTGCCCGCTGCCCGCTGCCTGAATTGAATATTTGAATTTCTCGGCTTTTCTTTACTATAATGAGCATGTTTTATACATATAAACCTTCCTCTTGAATCACTCTATTAATCAATCTATTGATGAAAACTGCATGAAAATCCGTTGCGTAGTTTAAAAGATCTATGCGCACATACATTTTGATGACTTCATCAAATAAAATAATTCAAATCAAATACCTACTTACTCTAGGACATCTATTTTCCAATTTCTTCCGTAGAACGAATTTCAAAAGTGACACTACCATAAGACAGTACGGCCCGCCAGCCGTTTTAAATCGCACAAAAATATGTTTTCTTTGAATTTCTCAGCTTTTCTCTAATACAATTTACATGTATTATACATATAAACATTCCTCTTCAATCACTCTATCTATTGGTGAAAACCGTATGAAAATCCGTTGCGTAGTTTAAAAGATTAACGCGCACATCCATTTTGAGCGACTTCATTTTATACAATGTAATGATGATGATGATAATGATAATGAAATGATGAAATGATGATGATGATGATAATGATGATGATGATAATGATGATGATAATGATAATGATGATGATGATGATGTAATGATGATGATGATGATTGTAATTAAAACGAAAAACGCTTGAATCTTCAACCAATTATTGTGTTTTCACAAAACGAGCAAGTATTGGAAAATATGGGCGTTAAAATAGAATTTCGGAAAAGCAATTCACTATTTCACCCATACACATCCAAATGGATAGACGAGAAAATACAGATGAGGGGTAAAACCAAACTATGGAGGGCGAAGAAGGGAAAGATGACTGTGATTCGTTAAAAAATCAATCTGACAGTATATAGGCATCTCGCATTATATATAATATCACCATTTAGTTCTTAAAAGCAAAATCTGCTTTTGAATGAATAGCCTTTTTACATTTACTTATTTTTATTTATTTTGAAAAACATTACATGGGCGCGCAAATTGCCCGCCACGTTATTAACATATTTGCGTAGTCCAAATGCGGCAAAGTAAAGTTCGCCCTTTTTCACAGAGGAATATTTTGTTGCCGTATTTAGTTAAGACACTTTTACAAATGTTTCATAATTTACTTACCCCTGTAACCAGCGACGAGCTCACTGGAGAAACGCCCACATTCGCTATATTCACATATATTAGGGTATAATGTATAGCACAAGCTCTCATTTATGTTCGCTAAATGTACGATGCGAGCTCGGCGCTGGTTAGGAAAAGAATTTGGATTCATGCAAGGCTCTCGTAAGCTGAGCCGGCTCCATGGAACCGTTATGGGGAGGGGAAATAATACGCTTTTATCACTTAGGGCAGGTCCAGATATATTCATAAGTCCATGATTTCACCCTTCCCGGTTCATTGAAACCATTGGTATTTCAGAAGGCGTCGTTCAAAAATTATTAATTAAGAGGATGCTTCCAAGGCAGAAAATATGTAAAAACTCGAGTAGTCATAATCGGAACCAATGGAAAACACAATAAGTGTTCTTCAAGAATCGGTATTAGGTTACTTTTCATTTTACATTAATTTTATATACATATTATTACATTATTTTTTACATTTAAATATTCTGAGTAGGTACACAGGCAATAAAGAAATGAAATAAAAACCTGCAAAATATGCCATGATGACTAAAACAAAATCAATACAAAAATATGTTAAAATTCAATAAAGCTGCTATTAAATGTATGCTTTTAAAAATGTTCTAGAGATGCATGAAAGTGTGAGAAAGAAAATAATACATAATATTTATATTCTAGAGGCGGGTTTCTGCCAGGTGGCCATTTTTTTTCAGCCACGCAACTGTATTAAATATGCTTTTGTGTAAAATAATAGATATTCGTGGTTTATTTTACTGAAAAGAAACCACGCATTTAAGTTAACATACCATCTTATATAAACTATCCCAATCTTAATAAATAAAACAAATTCGGGTTAGTTACACCATTTATAACTCAAGAACGGCTGGACCGATTATTATGATCTTGGATTTGTGGATTTGCATCCTCTCGAATAGCAAAATAGCTTTTAAAACAACGGAAAAATTCACTAAAAAAATTATGAAGAAAAATTATTTTCCTCATACATTTTTTATGGAACGAGTTCTCATATTTTGAAAGAGGGGCATCAATATTGTGATAATATAAATAACATTGAATAGTGAGTGAATTCTAAAAATTCAAAAACGTCAAATGTCAATGCGCTGATTGTTTTGCTTTTGCTCTTAAACACATAATGCTGACCCTCTTTCTTACACACTAAGTGTCAATAGTTGAAAATGAGACAAACGGTGAACGTATGCCTGCACTCCGCCAAAGGAAAAATACAATAATTATAATAAATCTCCCTCACACGTATAAAGAAAATGAAACGTCATTCCCGTAAGCAAGAGGAAAAGTAAGAAAATCTAAAAAAATATAAATCCGTACACAATGCCATCTTTGATACTGACAAAAACATAACACGGATAGTTGCGCATCGATAATTGCTTCATTGCGTAATTTTAAACTTAATAAAGAAATTGAATCTATTTCAGCTTATAAGTTAACACGACAGTTATTGATCTGAGGAGGCACGAATTTCGTCGGGTCAGATAGTATATAAATAAAAAGTAAGAAAATTAAATCTATTCTTATAATCTTAAGCAGCTAATTTAACATTTATTGGATCTACGATATTTTTTTCGTGCCATTAACTAGATAAATTACTATCTACATCATTAAAAAAACAGTCCGCATCCAAAGGGTTAACGGTCTTACTACGGCGGGGTGATAAATTCGTGGGTGGGATAAGCAGTTTTGCACGCTGCCCTAGAGTCTAGAGAGGCCATCAGCGGTCAGCATTATTCATTAACGAGCAAACAACATGATAACTGTTTATCAATGTATTTTTGCAGGCTAACAGGGGTCAGTGTGATAAGACATCAGTTTTTGCGTGCTCCATTCGTAAAGGAAATAACAACTGATACCAATAATGAAAAAGCAAGTTAAACAAATACACTTTGAGCGTTCTAAAATAGTAAAAATAATAAATAGGTCCAATGAAAAATATTCTAAAAATCCTCTCATTTATATCAAATTGTACCTCAATTCATTGAAACCTAACCATTTATATTTATTGCTACTTCCTTCCATGTAATAATCATTTGTAAAGACGTCACATAGCTACTGTTTCAATGGAAAGAAAGTCCCTTTTTAAAACAATTATTTTATGGAGGTAGTTTTGGTAGTAAAATACGTAATTAAGATTCTAAATATTGTGACCCTCACAAAAGAGTTTTATTGTGGAGCAATCATTTTTACAATCGTATTTTGGTTATTTTCTTTGATATTTATATATAATATAATTGATAAGCATTGTCTTCGATTAATTATTTTCCATACCAGCTTTTTTAAATTATAACTCAATATCGAATTTATTTCAATCCAAATTAGCTTTAATTTATACATTCATCCAAAAATGCTGAAAGGCGTGATGATAAAACTATTAAAATAATGTACTTCTTGTAGTTATTTTTTGATTATAAGTATTTATCATTTTTCAATAATGTCTACATTTAAGAATGTTAAAAAAATCTGAAATATATTAGTTTGTAAGTGTGCAAATAAATACACAAATGGACCAATTTTCGTCAAGAAACACATGTACGTACATATTTTTTAATGATTTTATTGAAACTAAAATAAAAATTCTAAAACATGCGTTTGCTAGATAATGTATTGATTTATTTTACTGCATAATTATATTATTTGAAATGGGTGTGGTATAATACAAAATCTTTATTGACAAATTTAACAAATCTGCCAACGACCTACGGAATAACCTTATTATACTAAAAATTAAAAAAATTTCTCAAAATTTATTACATGGGAATGCTAGATAAAAGAATCAATCTTTCGAAATCCATTTATATTTTTTTGTGGAAAGAGTCAATACGTCTAAAATCTGATTTGAAAGTGATATATTTCTGGTTTTCTCTGGTAATGCCCTCTTATGGAGTTATTGAAGTTATAAAGAGCGTGGTAGACTATGGACGCATCGCGGATCCGCGAAGGTCAAAGTCACAAATAAAGCGCAATTAAATACATTAATTCCGATTAACAGGAAAAATAATATATTTATTCTGTAGCTGCATTCTTTATCAGCAATGTGTCGCACACAAGTTAGTGGGAAAAAACCAACGCCATATTTGTTATGACTGATTAAACGATAGAAGTAAACAAGGAAAGTTAAATTATAGCAAAAAATAATATTTTTCTTCCAGACTCTTGAGTCATAAATAAATAATCATGACTTGTTTGCACTTTTAAACAGTGGCGCGCGGTCTAAAAGACTGTAAATTGTAAAACCCATAAACAGTGGCGCGCGGTCTAAAAGACTGTAAATTGTAAAACTCATAAACAGTGGCGCGCGGTCTAAAAGACTGTAAATTGTAAAATCCTTACCTGCTGAAATAATAACGAACGAATCTTTTATATGAATTCTTAAACTAAAAGAATCTGGGGGTCAGTGTGTCCGACGTATGAATCTATCCCTCCCACTGTGGTTCAAGGTGATGTTCCGATAGAGTACGGCTGGAGAAGTCAAGGGGACTTCCTCAATCACTCTCTCCCGATCCGGCCTGCCATGCAGCTAGTGGGCAGACGCATCCGCCGCCAAGACCCGGATAAACACCACTTCATATACCCGGGCACCCCTGCTAAGTCACAAAACCTAGCGAACTGCTTGGGGCGACCCACGGGGGCGTGTTATACCGTGTTGCGCTACCTCTTTGTTTAGCCAATGTTTCGGACAGCATGACAGTGTCCATCATCAGGGCAGATGTGACATCTTTTTCACACTTTTGACCGTGAAAACCTAAAATCGTAACCTACGGCAGAGATGTCAGATATCTAATTAATGACTCCTGGAATGTTACATTCCTGGGACGGCTGGGATCTGCTATGTATCCCGTATATCAGAACGGGCGCACTGGCTCGGCATAGCAAGACAAGAGGTGTTGCGCTATTAAATAACGCCTCGAAAACTGTTTACATTTTAACAGTAGCCTTGAAGGATTCAAGAGTAATGTAAATTCCACACAGTACCCGTTACAATGTACATATCTAAAAATTCCGATTCAAAAGGGGAAAGTTCATCTTTTTTATTGATGCATCCTTGTAATCGCTTTCGAGCCAAAAGACATCAATGTTTTATTTTTTTATTATTCTTTTAAATTAATTTTCATTGACCAAATTTTCGAAAATGCGTGACGTTTAAGGCAATGATTGTAACACTTGAGACTAAACATGTCACAGTAATATGCACAATTAAATAAGTCACAGATAGGTTAGACACAGCCCTCTAACGACCCTCGCAGTATTGTAAACAATATGAAGCGTGTTTAAACGTGTTAGTATCGCAATTATTAGAGTCTTAGAGTAATAAAAGTACTTTTTGTTCTTAGACAAAATTTACAATCGTGGCATAAAATGGCGCCTACAAGTATATATGTATTGTGTAATATGTAATAATTTCATTGATTTTAATGTTGTGAACGATTACATTACTACATTTTACATTACCAATTTAATATACTTTATGGTCAAACTCCAACAGCTGGTAGTAACCCCTAAAACCCGATTAAAAACTTATAATTTCTTTAGATATTTGGAAACATACGAAAGGGTATCATAGAAAATTCGAAAAAAAATATTTTTCATAAGTTTTGAAGCAAACTAATGTGCAGTTATTGCAATTGGACAGACAGTTTTTAAGACAAAATCAATAAATGAATATTATTTGAATATCTATACTTTTCATAAACGGTACTACCATAGACATCCAAATGGATAGACGAGAAGATACATATGAGGGGTAAAACCAAACTATTGGGGGCGAAGAGGGGAAAGATGACTGTGATTCGTTAAAAAATCAATCTGACAGTATATAGGCATCTCACATTATAATATCACCATTAAGTTCTAAAAAGCAAAATCTGCTATTGAATGAATAGACCTTTTTACATGGGAGCGCGAATTGCCCGCCACGTTATTAACATATTTGCGTAGTCCAAATGCGCAAAGGAAAGTTAAGTAAAAAAAAAATGTTAAAAAACTTAAACTTTTTTTTTTAAGTCGTATAATTACTTGCAAATTTGGTTGATAAACAAACAGATATTTTAGGAACTAAATATACCGAAAATTAAAACTCCTCCATTTCCTTATTCTAATTGTTGGCTTGTTTTTTTAAGTATCTGAAGTAGAATAATGCTTTAACTAAGATTTGGTGGATGGACACATATATTAGATACTATAATACATCAGTCCTTATTCTAATAAAATTGTGTTTTTTAAATATCACATGTAGGTATTTTGGCACAAAGATTTAAATAATTACGTATAGGTAGGTACTCGTAAATAAAAAAAATACCGATACTACACATTAAATGTGCTTAAAAAAGCTCATTCAATGTCCTTATTCTTATAATTGTTTAAGGTATCATAAATATGTATTTTTACACGAAGATTTAAATAATTACGTATAGGTAGGTACTCGTTAATAAAAAATACCGATACTACACATTAAATGTGCTTAAAAAAGCTCAGTCAATGTCCTTATTCTTATAATTGTTTAAGGTATCATAAATATGTATTTTTACACGAAGATTTAAATAATTACGTATAGGTAGGTACTCGTTAATAAAAAATACCGATACTACACATTAAATGTGCTTAAAAAAGCTCAGTCAATGTCCTTATTCTTATAATTGTTTAAAGTATCATAAATAGGTATTTTTACACGAAGATTTAAATAATTACGTATAGGTAGGTACTCGTAAATAAAAAATACCGATACTACACATTAAATGTGCTTAAAAAGCTCATTCAATGTCCTTATTCTTATAATTGTTTAAAGTATCATAAATATGTATTTTTACACGAAGATTTAAATAATTACGTATAGGTAGATAAACATACCGATACCTCTTTATACACATACGCCTTAAGGATCAAATTCCGAGAGTATTCCGTATAATGACGACCTTCTACTCTTCGTCAATTGATTTTTTTTTCAATTTCAATCAATTCGTTTTAATAATTTAATTGGTTAAATTAAATTAACAGCGACGAAGGTTATTTCAATTTTTAGTACGATATTTCACCACAATATAGAACTTGGCATTTTTTGCAATATATTCTCTAAAAATAAACAACGTTATTATAACCACCCTGTAACGGACGACAAGTTGAAACAATTTGATGAGAAAATATTGTAATATTAAATATCTGTTATGTTTTCCTTAAAAATTTTTATCCTTTTCCATAGATCACATCTTTATGCATTTTGTCTGGAGAAATCTCCTAGAAAACCACTAAAGTAACTTGGTAACTAGCATAATCATAAGTGAAGATACTTACTTTCGTGGCGCTAAACGAATGAATGTATATCCTCCGCTGCGCTGCTATTGGCTGTATGGTCTGTTAGAGCAATACGCCCGGAACCGAGAGTTTGAATTTCGCACGTTGCGTTGGCTAAGATACAGCTTGGATGTTGGAGAAATTCCTATGAAATTTAACTTAACGGCCGGTTTAAAAATTGGGAGTCCTTTTGGCCAACGTGTGGATGTTGGATAAAAACGCTCGAAATGTTGTTTCATTTTGGAGGACGTAAGAAAAACTGCGTTTTGAAAACCCCCTAAATAATTTTTTAATTTCTTTTTCACTTAAATTGTATAAATAAAGATTTTCTGAGAATAACTTCATACTTAACTCAATTTCGCTAAAAATGGTCTGTTGGAGTAAAACGAACTAGAGCGACGATTAAATAATACTTCTTTTTTTTATTTTAAACCCCTTACAATAGGTACCTACAACAAGAATTTGGGTCTTGAGTTTATGTATATTTGTAGTATGTCCAATAAATAAAAAAAGTAAAAGATAATTACGTACATTTAGAAAAGACGAATATTTTTTTAAATTAAATACATAATACAAAAAAAAATTGTATTGTTTATAACAAGCTTTATGTTTACTAATTAGTTACATATTAGGACTATTTCGTAACAATATTTCGTTACAACCTTTTATTTGCGTACATTTATTTTGAGAAATAATCTAATAATAATACTTGGATGATTTATATAGCACCGTTTTGGTGAAAAATCACCCCAAGGGCGCTGTACAAACTAATAATACATTTCTAAAATCTAAAAACTACAAGCTATACAAAGAACTAAAACAACTTATGGCTCAAAATTGCATACACCGGTTCATTAATCACCGATACGAAAATATATGTCCAATATTTTGACCAATGAACGCGATGCTGCCTAAAAATTAATATAAACAAGACCATATTTACCTGGGAGGTCGCTTGAAATAAACACTGTACATTGTCAGAATACATCTCATTTCTGAACGCAAACTGCCTTCTGCTAGTGCATTATATTTTACTTCTTCAAAATTCGCAAATTTATTTTGTGGCATCATTTTTCATATAATGAATAACTTATTACTTTGTATAAAACCACTATGTATTTTTAAAACAATATCAACATGTTTCGACAACAATGTTGCCTTCTTCAGGATATGTTACTATGATAAATGACAAACAAGTATAGACAAATTAGAATAAATTATAACGTAGACAAATATTAAAAAGTAGAGGTGATTAATTACTTACTAATCATAAAAATAGTTATACAAAATTAAATTTAAAAATTATTTAAGGAAAAATAAAATAGCATTTAGATTATAAAATTTTTTAAGAATAATTAATTAAAATAATTAGTCTAAATCAAAAAATCAATAATTATAATTAGTTGTAAGTATTAATAAGAAAATAAATTTAAAAGATGGCTATTTTTAAAAAAGGTTTGGTTATTTATAATATTTAATTTACATTATATTTTAGTTTAAAAGTTCTTGTTTTGTCCTGTGTTACAGTAGCACTGTTATTGTCTATTATTATTATTACTATCCTGTGTGCGCTATAACAGCACCGGCTGTGTTAATTATGTT
Source organism: Limnephilus marmoratus (assembly GCA_917880885.1). NCBI lineage: Eukaryota > Metazoa > Arthropoda > Insecta > Trichoptera > Limnephilidae > Limnephilus > Limnephilus marmoratus. The sequence goes on from OU862913.1 coordinate 57,694,279, forward strand.
CTCTTGTCATTGTTTTGTAAATACTGTTAATTCTTTTATTATTTTATCAACATTATAAGGAGCACTGTAGGATTATTTTTAAATTTATTTTAGTTGCGCACTTGAAGTGAAATGACACAAAACTGCGCCATATAATTATAACGTTATTATTATACACTCTGAATTCAAAGAATGAATTTTGCAATAGGATGCGCACTTGAAAAATATGAGTATTTCGTATACTTTAGCGGCAGGATGGACTGAATCTGTACACACGAAACTCGCCTTAATTAAAACTATTATAAGAAAATGATTTTCCTCCAATTCTGGCAGATAACGAAAAAAAATAAAAACCCATACGTATTTTATTAGACTAATGTACTTATTATAAACGTTTTTGTCTTTTGATCAGAAAATAATTAAATAAAAATTCTCAAAGTTTCAATTTTATTTTTAAATCCCGATTTAAAACTTTGGTTTCGTAAAGGTGTTCATTTTACTTTTTGGTAGTTATTTTTTAGATTTGACTACAAAGCGTTGTGTTTTGCCTTTCTAACACCGTTCAAAACATATTTCTCACTATGATAATAAGGGACATATATATGAGCTGGGACACATATTTATGGTCTCCTGCAATTCAACGGGTCAATGAACTCCCTAAAGAAGCTTATCATAGCACTTTAGATATGACTAGTTGGTACCCGGCATGTGTTGCTATGCCATTTAATAAAGACATTGTTTCTCTCTGCGTGCCCTTTCTCATTCGTCCCGTTCACCTTCCTCCTCCCCTTCCTCTCCCGCGACCCCTTCCCCTTCACCTTCCCTCTCCTCACTCTACTCCCCCCTTCCCCCGTCCCGCGAACCCCCCTCACGAGTTCCCCTCCACCTCCCGTATTCACCTTCCCCTCCCACGGATCCCCCTCCCGATTTCCCCTCCCGAGTTCCCAGCCCTCCCGGGTTTTCCTACCCCCTCATGCATTCCATACATTCATTCCCGATACATTTAGTTTTCAAACAGCTCGCGTGTGTCACCTTATCAAGAAGCCGACCAACCCGAAGATAACACTGAACGAGCCACGCATCCAGTGCTGCACCTAATCTAACAACGTACGAGTTATCAGCTGCAATGGACCCCGGCCGTCAGCCCCTATAAAAGAGATCACCAACTGCTAACTAGCGCTTATCTTCAACTTATCATTAAAGGGACTACACGTCCCTTGTTGCTAGATTCTCCAAATTGAAACTGTTGTACTGTACTCTTTATTATTTAAATAAAATAATTAAGTTCATCGAATATTTATTTAACGTGTCTGGTGTTTAAAGAAAATCATCATAAGTTAACTGGCGCCCAACAAAGGAGGCTTCTAGAACTATCCCAAGCGTTCCCGATACCTGGATCTGGCTAAGAAGTTCTGGATGATATCATTTCATCCTGTTGAAATCTCGAACCCACAAACCGTTAACATCATCAAGATACCATGAAGAAAACGCTGATAACTTACATGTGAGTACACTTTTTCAAATTTTCGTCTATCCCATAGCCCGATAGATCCTTACCCTTCCTTATCCACAAGGACAGAGTGTATTTTTCTTTCTCATCCAAGAGTAAGTTATACTTGTAGTATTAGATAATACGATTTTTTTTGCACTGTTAAATTATATTAAATTAAACAAATTAATTTAAAAATGGCACTACCGAGTCAGTGTATTTCCGCGTCATGCTCGGACTCCATCTTTGAGTACCATGGGTCTCAAGATGAGTTATATTTTTTTATTAAGTCGGCTAAAGGCTTTTTATCAAGAAATGGTAATACGCCCGATAATTTAGAAAAAATTATTTCCAAGTTGAAAGGTAAAGCCCTTCAAGTAATTTTAATGCACGACCATGTTCTTACCGTAGAAAATATATTTGAAATTTTAAAAAAGGAATGTGGCGATAGTAAGACAATTTCGTTATGGCAAACGGAACTTATCAATTTTCAAAAAGGAAACCGAAATTTCTCGACCGTTATACATGAGGTCAAGAAGATATTATTTATGATAAAAATAAAAATAACGGAGTCAGTCGGTGCAACTAATGCACCGTTGATCTTTGCCGCATATCAAGATACGGCACGTAATACATTACTTAATATGTTACCAACGCATATCAAATGCGCAAATTTGAATAAAGACTTTGATACTTTGTGTAACGAAATTCGAACTTTAGTCGCGTATGGCGAACTCGATAAAAATAATAATCAAAACCTCACACATAGACAAAATAATTCTTACACGCTGCGTCAGCCCTATAATGAACCCCGCTTTGGTAATAAAAATAATAATTTTGAACCGCGTCAATATAATTATTATAATAGACATGAGGATGTCAGCATGCGCACTGCACCTCATCGTCGCCAAGATGGAGGACCCATCAATAATTTAGACAATGGTCGCATGGCTCAGGAGTTATTCCACACGGAATATCCTGAGGATTTTCACGAGGTAGAAGCAGAAACTGCACCCCCATAATCCATTTACACAATATAAATTGTGGTTTGCCGTTTATTAAAGCACCCCTAGGAATTAAAATATTAATAGACACCGGTAGTACGAAATCATTCATGACTCGTGAATTATATAATAAACTATTTTTTGACTGTAAATACTTAAAGGAATCTTTTACGGTACAAACAGCGCACCAAAGGACTTGCCATGAAGGAACCGTCATAACCCCTTTCTGGAAGAAAGTTTTTGGTGAAAATAATAATGAAATGCACTTTCATGTTTTCAATTTTTCAAACAATTATAATGTTTTAATTGGTATTGATTTGTTAAGTTTAATGGGAGCAACTCTAGAATTTAAAAATAAAACGATGCGTACGCCAAATAAAATTATAAAGCTCTTTCATACGGAAGAAGTTGATGACTTAAATAATATTTTAGATAAAAATCGGAATTTATTATCAACAAAGTTAAATTGTGCGCCCCGAGGCGAACGTAAGATAACGCCTCTGACAGAAGCGCCGGTCTATCGCCAGACTTATCGTCTCCCCCATAATAAACGCGACGAAATAGATTTACAACTTAAAAAATATGATTTACCCATTACCCATAAAAAGGATTGTACTAATTATGTAGCAGATGCGCTCTCACAAGATGAAATTAATATAAATGAAGCAACCACCAGCTCTATGATGGTAGAAGTTGCCACGTGCTCCCGAAGTACTATAGTTAATACTTTGCATAGCAATATCGACGACAATGAATCTGGTATTCCAATTAGGCATGAACACCCCACCCCTAGAATGAATAGAATATTTATCGAAACCGCGGTGACCGCATCACGAAAATTACAAAATAAAGAAAACGGAACGGACCATGTCTGGTACATACCCCCAGATGATGCAAGCAATACGTTCGTCCAATTTATAGAACAATGTTGCGATATGAATAAATACGCAGTAATAATCGAAGACAATTTTATGTACGAAAAGTTAAGCGAAAGCTATAGGAAGAACATCGATAAGAGTTCCTTGAAATTAATTCGTTATACCAATATAAAAATTGAACCTGTTAGTAAAGAAGAAGAAGATAATATAATACATTTAACTCACGTAGAAAATGAACGACACGGCGGATTAAAAGCACTTTTGACAAAAATAAAAAGAAAATATTATTTTTTACAAATGCGCCACAAAATTAGGGAATATCTCAAAACATGCATAATATGTCAACAAACTAAATATAATAGATACCCGGTTTTTGAACCCTTAGAATCAACTATCACTCAAGATTATGTTGCCCAACCCATTATGGATCGTAAAACTTCACAAGAAATGATCTACAAAGGTCGAAATAAAATAAAAAATAAAAGTCTAGCCCGTATAACAGACAGATAAATATTGATTGTGTAATCTAAGTAAGACTCGTTATTGGTTATTATCAACGCCCTTACTGGTAATTTAGACGATAGCGACTTAAGCGAGTTAAAAGATAAAATAAATTTTAATAATCATAGGTTATCTCTGACCTCTTGTATAATGCAAGACTATTATTCAAAACTCAAAAATGTTTCAGATAACCAAGTGGGCTTATCATTATAGTACGTTATTTTTATTGTACCAAATTGTCTTTTATCAACATAAACATAAATAAAAACATAAATAGGCGACAAGTGCCATCAGAAAATTTTAAATTTTCCCCAGCGTTTACTACAAGTAAAATTAGGTCGATCAGAAAGAAAATTGCACTTGGTAATAACGCTGACTCTGTGGAAAAGTTTTTTGTGATTATTTCCAAATCTTTCGATACCTACCTTATACCCGTATCCAATCTACCTTATACCCGTATCCCTACCAAGACGAATTTTGAAGAATGGAAAAGATGTATTTTTAGCCGACAGATGCCAAGAGATGACCGATGCCATGAGTATATGCAACAAGGAGATCATAGACGACTGCACCAAGGAAAAACCCTCGCGATTTGACAAACTGTAAACCAAGAAGATATTACAGTTACTTACTCCAAGGAAAAACTCCAAGTTTTAAAACTTCCACAAATCCAAATTCAAGAACTTACAAAAATGCAAATGCATGAACTTACCATTCCTATCGCAAATTCACCTGAAGGAATGTTACACATATCACTGACCAGTGGCTGCATTATCACAGTAGCCGCATTCCTCATATGGAAAATCATCAAACCCCTCATCAATAAGAAGAGGAGTTCGAATTTAAGGGGAGGAGTGTCACCTTATCAAGAAGCCGACCAACCCGAAGATAACACTGAACGAGCCACGCATCCAGTGCTGCACCTAATCTAACAACGTACGAGTTATCAGCTGCAATGGACCCCGGCCGTCAGCCCCTATAAAAGAGATCACCAACTGCTAACTAGCGCTTATCTTCAACTTATCATTAAAGGGACTACACGTCCCTTGTTGCTAGATTCTCCAAATTGAAACTGTTGTACTGTACTCTTTATTATTTAAATAAAATAATTAAGTTCATCGAATATTTATTTAACGTGTCTGGTGTTTAAAGAAAATCATCATAAGTTAACTCGTGCCATCTATTGCGATTCCAGAGCTCGTGTCTTTTCCCATTCGTCCCGTTCCCCTTCCGCCTCTCCTTCCGCCTCACCTTCCTCTCCCGCGTCCCCTTCCCCTTTCGCGTTCCCGTTCCGCCTTTTCCGCCTCCCCTCTCCCCACTCCCCTCGCCCACTTCCCCTGTCCCGTAAACCCCCCTCCCGAGTTCCTCTCCCCCTTCCCGAGTTCCTCTCCTCCCTCCCAGGTTTCCCTCCCCTCCCCTCCCTCACCCTACACCCCTCACCCATCTGCTTACCCCTCCCGCATTCCATACATTCAGTCCCGGTACATTCAGTTTTCAAACAGTTCGCGTGGCACCAATTACAATTTTTTATACAAATTTCATAATGCCAGAGCTCACCAGTATATAAAGAAACATTTGCGGGCGTGCTCACAACAACTCACTAAAATTTAATCGCAATCAGATTAACGGTAAACAATTCATAATTTCATGATGCCAGAACTCACCATTGAATATAAAAACCATCGCCCACATCAAATCCCCAATGTTTAAATGAAATAAGTTAAGCGTTCTGAATTAATGGCGTGATCAAGCGAAACAGGTAATTTTGGTACCTAACACAGGTACATTTAAAAAATATCAATAATTTAAAAAATCCACAGACAATTCGATTAATACAAAAAAAAAAAAAAAAACAGCTGCGTGCTAAATTTATTTCGTCAAACTCGTAAAAACCAATCAATGTTCTGCGCAATTTTATTAATTTTCTTCCTTTTCTTTTTTTTTAAAGAACCTTCTAAAAAGTATTAGAAAACTTTAAAAAAGCTTATATTATTTTTTTTTATTTGCTTCAATTCTAGTGGACCCGAGTTTACCGTACCGAAGGGACGAACGTCAAATGTAGAAAAGTTTGTAAGGGAAAATGAAATTGTTGTTTTTAATATCTTCCTCGCAACTTTTCCATATTTTCTCACCGTTTAAATCTTTCCTGGACTACGATAAACATTTCAAAACCAAAATCAGCTAAATCGGCCCAGCCGTTCTAGAGTTTTAGCGAGACAAACAAACAGCAATTGATTTTTATATACCTATATAGATTTGAGTTTTTCACGGCCAAAATAATAATCTTGATTCATTTTTGGGGTATTATGCCGTGTTGCGCTACTCTAGAGACTAGGTTTCAGACAACTTGCAGAGTTCATCATCAAGGCAGATGTATGGCGAAAATCCTGGTGATTGTGTTGTTCAAAGTCGAGGCTCAAACCATATGTACTGTTTTTTTTTTGTTTTATGGAAATTCGAGTTACAAACTATTTTTCCTGTTTTTTGTGGTATTTTAAGTCGAGTCTCTACCCATTTGTTATTTTTTTTGTGTTGTTGCAAGTCGGGCCTCAAACCATTTATAATCTTGTTTCATTAAGATGTCAATTTTCATAAAATTTGAATAGAGGTCAGCACTGTGTGCTCAACTTTTATACTATTTTTTATAGTACTGGGTCCCTAGCACGGAAATTCAACATCTACACCATAAAAGCTCTTTGACAATACCGGTAATAGAAAATACACATACAAAAGGTTTCATCTGGATAAAAAAAAGGTTTCACAAGTTTTCCAAAAATTTATTAACATCAATCATAGACAAAATCATATTACACATTTTATTCGGATGTTGTACACTAGTACATGATATTGTTTAACCTATTAATATAACAATAATTAAATTCAGAAAAACATATTATACCAAGAAAAACACGTGAACACCTCAGCATAGAAGGTTTTCCTAGAAAGGTGTTCATGAAACATTATAAAATATTTCTAAAACATTTACACATACCTACAGTACCTAACCTTTATTCCTACCTTACTCAAAGCGGTATTGCTGACTAGGAAGAAAAGGTTTTAGAATTGATCATAGACTTTTCTAAGTTAGCCGGTTCGAAAGTGAAAAGTGAAAATATTGGTAAAATGATACAGTTATAGAATGAGTAAGAAGTTTGGGCGGGAGAGGCAGGTGCGCGCTCCTACTGACAAGTACTGAGAAGGAAACAAGTAACAAGAACTGAAGAACAGAATGCCTTTCTGACTATAATCCATTATACAAGAGAGAGGAACAAGTTGTTTGCCATGGGATGGCTGATTAACCGCCAACTATCAATTAAATACTTTATTTAAATCTCACCCAATGATGCATTTATTTTACAAGCACTAAAAAATATCGGCAACTTTGATTTCTCGATAACCAATTAGACGATTGATCTTAGATTTGTGATATATCTTCAGTAAACAATTTTTAACAAGTTTTTACACATTGAGTTTCCAAAACAAGGAAAAAGTTAAAATTATAAACCTGAAATATAAAATATTAAAAATTGAAAACATTGGCTCAGTTCGAAAAGTTTTTTTTTGGGTAGACCAGTTTCCCGCATGTACTATGAGTATCTGGACACCGTGTGTACACTTTACATGTAAATGATTTGTTAATTTTCTCTCTGGATTAGTGAACCCAGATACTTAAATGAATCACAGTTGACCAATGTTACTCCATCCAGTTGCATCGAAGGAGTTAAAGCATTTGTGTATTCAAATGTCAAATACAAATATTCAGTCTTTTTCCAGCTAATTTTTAGGCCATTATCCTTCAGGATCTTTCTCCACCTTACCAGGCCATTCTGCAAGTCACAATGTTTATCTGCTATCAGTACTATATCATCTCTAAAAATCATAGTCTTGAGAATAATGTTGTTCATTTCATGACTTGTTAGATAATTCACGACCATTATGAGTCAGCTGAGGACAGATCCTTGGTGTACCCCCACTTTAATTGGAAATTTTGGTGATGTCCCTGATGTGCATCTTACTTGGGGTTTTTTTCATCTCCAGTATGCGTAAGCATGAATTTTTAAATTTCCCTTTAAAGAAAATGAAATAGTACACAACTGCTAACCCTGTACAAATCACAAGTGCGCCCCACGGTTGAATTTGGCAGCCACTTCTGGTCTGGAGCCCCAAAATACCTAAAAAAAAACCCTCGACTCTGTGCAGAAACGGGCGGTCCACCTGACAAATTGTCCTAATTTAACAGACGGACTACAATCTTTAGAGCACAGGCGTCGGGTAGTAGTGCTATCCTTGGTATCTCAATGGAAGATGCTCCGAGGAACTAGCGTCATTGATCCCTTCGGCACCGATGCATAGTCGGGAAACACGCCAAACGCGTGCCCAACATATGCTTGAAATTGGTCACATGAGAACGGGTCGTTTCTTCGACAACTCGGCTGTGGAACGATTTGCTGGTCTTTGTGTTTCCTCCTTCCTACAACATGGGTCTCTTCAAGACGAATGTTCATTCCTTCCTCTCCTCAAAAAGACCCTCCAAACAGAAATTATTTTCCTCAGGGCTTCCCGTGTGGAGTTAATGTAAAAACAAAAACTTTTGACAACATGAATATTTGGAGACAAAACATGAAAAGGGTTTTTCTCCGGTATGTCAGTGCATGTGATATCAAATTTTCGTTTTCAGAACATGAATAACTGCAGTAGTAACATTAATAAGGTTTTTCCCTTGTATGAATAAGAGCATGACGTTTTAAGTATCCCTTATCAAAACACGAATAGTTGCAGAAGGCACATGAATAAGGTTTTTCTCGAGTATGGGTAAGCATGTGGATGTTTAAATTTCCCTTCTGAGAACATGAATAGTTGCAGAAAGAACACGAAAAAGGTTTTTCTCCAGTATGGGTTAGCACGTGATTTTTTAAATTTCCCTTGCTAAGAAATGATTTGTTGCAAAAAGAACATTTACAAGGTTTTTCGCCAGTATGGGCGAGCATGTGACGTTGTAAAGATCCTTTTAGAGAACAAGAATAGTTGCAGTAGGTACACGCATAAGGTTTTTCTCCAGTATGCGTAAGCATATGAGTTTTTAAATTTCCCTTTAAAGAAAATGAAAGGTTGCAGTCGGGACATGAATGAGGTTTTACTCCAGTATGGGTTAGCATGTGACGTTGTAAACATCCTTTTTGAGAACCCAAATAATTGCAGTAGGTACATGCATAAAGATTTTCTCTAGTAGTGGCGCGAAAGCTGCGTTTTTTTCTAGGATGCTTCTTGGTACATCTTGGTGTCTCTCCAGTATGGGTTAGCAAGTGGCGTTGCAAAGATCCTTTTCGGGTATACGAACGATTGCATAAGGAACAAGAGAAAAGTTTTTCTCCAGTTGTGGTGCTAAAGTTGCGTTTTTCTCCAGGATGCGTCTTGAGATGCGATATTAAGTCTGCAAAAGATAGGTATCTATTATTACTGCATCAAAATATAACCAGCCGTTGAAAATAATGGCTGTACGCCGTCAAAGCCCAATGCTATTGGAACGCAACCAAAAAATCAGCGTCAACAGTTGAAAGATTTCATAAACACGCGAATATAACTCAACGCAGTCAACTGGCAACGTACCACGTACTTTAGCAGTATTTTAAATAAATAAATAAAAATATTTAAGAGTTTACACTTCGTGAAAGATATTACATATTTACTGATACTACTACAATACACACGTAACAATTTACATAAATTTAAAATAAATGCAATTTTTGTATGTATGTAATAACAATATATTTTACAGTTCATTCCAAATATGACTCTTGAAACATTCAAGGCAAAATCTCAAGAGACCTAAAGATAACGTATAGAAGCACCATACACCATACAATTAGTTTACAACTGTTGAAAATCTACCATATCAGGGTTGGCGTGGAAGGAAGTATCATGCAAAGAAATTGAAAACAGTCATTATTAAAAAGAATTAAACATACAATATAAACTGATTATACCTGCAGTCTGGCTAATACTTTCTGAGTTCTCTAAGCTTTTCTTTTTAACATCCAACAGGTCAATATTAATTTCGATATAAGGAATTCCCCCTCCATCTTCTCGGGGACCTGGTTCGGTCTTGATGGGAACAATATCTATATTAATGCTACCTGGAATTTAAAAAAGAACTTTAATACGTTCATAATATATGTCTATAATATATGCTTGTCCAAAGACAAGCTAAGGGTAACATTAAAAGTAAAGATTGTCGTTGATGCTATTTTATGCTTTTTGTACTCAATGTTGTTGAATTATATCTATGGATAACCGTAAACAAACAACAGCTGATTCTGACAGCTCCAAACTTTATACCAAAATAAGTGACAATTAAGCAAATCTAAAACAAAGTGACAGTTTATCCGGTAGTGGCAGTGTAAAATAACTACACATTTTGCTAAAATAAATATATGCCAAATTACAAGTCATTGTTAACCAAAGACAATTTATGGATTTGAATTTGTGAAAAACAAGTGCCGTTTTTGTCATAGACTAAACAACTAAATTATATAATTCAAATTTTAATTATTTTAATAAGGGGCATTTATGAACAAAAAATTGAAATTTTCCAACGAATTAAATAATTAAATATAACATCAAGAAAATGTCCATATCTCGCAGCAAGTTCTCGAATGTGAAGAAAGTACTGACAACATCATCACCAATAACAACCGCGCCTGGCACAATGGACTCTCCGTCGGAGGCTCATCAGTCGATGATTAACATTGACAGCGACTCCATCTTGGAATTTATCAATTCCAAATTTGAAGAAATGAAGGAAGTTATGCTCAACAAAATTGCATCAGAGCTACAAGAAATAAAAAGCTTTACTAACTTCGTTAACGAAAAATACGATGACATAATACACAAACTGTCAAAAATCATGGATACACCAAATCAAGTAAATAAACTCAAGGAAGAACTAGCCGAAAAAGAAAAAAGATTGGCTGCAGTAGAAGTTCACCTGGCAGATCTGGAACAAACAGCCCTATTGAACAGTATAGAAATTAACGGTATAAAATTTCAAGACAACTTATCCCCAGTCCATACTGTGACGCGGATCGTGGAGCTCGCGGGCGTCAAAATGGCACCAGAGGATACCTACAAAATCATAACCAACAAATTAAATGATCAAAAAAAAATCACGATTAATTTCGCAGACATCACAAAAGCTCACACCATGCTAGCTGCTAAATATAGTGATCCGATAAAAAAATTCAACGGGGAAGGAGCCCAACACGTTTACCTCAATGCAGCACTAACACCTTATTATAAAAATCTACACTGGAATGTCAGAAAAAGGGCACAAGAAAAAGAATTTTAGTATGTATGGGTAAAATCGGGAAAAATTTTGGTAAGGAAAACAAATGACTCAAAGGTGGTTGAAATAAGACACCTAAACGATTTACATACTAAGATGATTTAAAAAGAAAAAAATAAAAAATAAAAAACTTAGTACACTATTTACTCAATATGTTTATTATGGCTTCTACAAAAATAAAAACCAATTTTTTAACGGTAATTAACCGTAATATACCAATACCTGATATACCAAAAAAACTAGCATCTCTGAGAAATGCAACTCCAAAACTGATTATAATCAAATTTAAAAATACATACTTTTATTCATGAAGAAGTGAACATGGTTCACGAAACATGTTGATAGTATAAAATATAAAAAAATAAAGTGATGTATGCTAAGTTATTTTCTTTTAATAAATAAATAATGACATCACAAAGTAACAACCTTTTAGAAGAAGTTTTCTTCGAAAAATTAAAAATACAAATGATCGAGATGAGTTTATGGAAACAGATAAAAATTCCAATAAAAAAACAGAGAAAAATAAAGTGAGACGGAACATTAACAAAACAGGATACGAAAGACGACATGAACCTATACTCATAAATGGACATCTAGCCACGCACACAACAAGAAGACTATATCTCTACAAACTATTTGCAAGAAACTACCTTTTCTTCTACTTATGGAGTACAACAAGGCGAGTATATATTCGCCTTCGATCAATCAACTCGCAAGCAATTCAATTAAACTCAGAAAATACCACCAACCTCATTGAAGAACAACTAGAGGAAAACCAACCAGAAATTGTTCCTGAAACAGGCGCCAAACTGTATCCTTATATTACTTCGTACTTAATAATAACCCTAAACATTCCCAAATCTTATGTACGTTATCATGTATGGCTTTCCATCCAAAACTTCTATTTTTCATCCTTGTAACAAATGGTTTCTGCACTGAATTTTGACTTGGAAACAATAAATAACACAGAATACACTTTTAACCAAGCAAAAGAATACAAAATCCTTGTCTCAGGAAAACACAGTTTAAGCATAATATGTCAAAACATAAGAAGTATTCAAAAGAACTTTGATAGTTTCTGTGTCCTACTAAATGAAATAGATATAAGTTTCGATATCATTATCCTAAGTGAATGCTGGTTAGGTGATTCTTACACCAACTTAAACTTAAATGACTATACCACATTCCAGACCACAAGACACTTAAATCAAAATGATGGTATAGTAATCTTTGTCAAAGATTCAATAAAATCTTCCATATCAGAAATTAACATAACTGAAGCAAACTGCATTCAAATATCACTTGGCCCATGTCTTTCTATATTTGCTATATACAGACCACCATGCTACAACAATCTCGCCCCTTTCTTAAATTCCTTAAATAAACTTCTTGAAAAACATAAAAAAACTCAACAAATAATTATTGCTGGTGACATGAATATTAACATATTAAACTGCCAACCAAAAACTACGGAATTCTTAAATGTTTTTACTCACTACGGACTTAAATCTACAATAAACTCGCCAACAAGAACTTCATCACACTCCGAATCCTGCATCGATCATATATTTGCTAAAACCAGAAAAAAAACTTTTTCATCCATTATTCGCTCAACTGTCACTGACCATTTCACAACTACATTAAACATACTTCTTAACAAAGAACAAAGTAAAAACAAAAATGACAATACAATGACAACATGAAAGACAAAATAAACTTTAAGTCCCTAAAATCGGATATTCACGATGAACCTTGGACTAATGTACTAAATGAAATAGACCCAAACACAGCGCTGGACACATTTATAAATACGGTTGAAACCTACATAACCAAACACACCACAAAAAATCCACAAAAGAACTACACACATAAAGAAAAAAAAATAACACCATGGATCACGAAAGGAATAGTCAACAGTATTCATAAAAGAGATGCAATGCATATGCGAGTCCACAAAAACCCGAATGATAACAAAATAAAGCAAGATTACTTACTGTATAGAAACCTGTGTAATAAGTTAATTAAACAAGCCAAATACAAATATTACAAAAAAGAAATAAAAATCGCCAAAAATGATCCTAAAAAAATTTGGGAAATTGTAAGAAATATTACTTATTCCACTCCGAAGAAAGATTCACATATCAAAGAACTATTAATAAACGGAGACAAAGTCTTAACAAACAATGAACCTAATAAAATAGCTAATTTTATTAACACTGAATTCGCAAAAGTTGGCTCTACCCTAGCGGAAAAAATTCTTCAAAAAAACTGTACATCAGAAGACTCTTTATACAAACTTTGCTCTTCCATACGACCAAATCACTCGTTCAATGCTTATCAAGTAAATACAAAGGAAATCTCGGATCTTATTAAATCTCTCAAACCAAATAGCGCGATGGGACCGGATAACATTTCCAATCAAATACTGATAAATCTACGAGAATACATACTTATACCGCTTCAACACATTTTCAACCAAAGTTTTAGGCTCGGAATTATCCCTGATCATTTAAAAATAGGATGTATCACTCCAATACATAAATCGGGAGACAAAACTCTGATATTAAACTACAGACCAATCACTCTGCTAAACTCACTATCTAAACTTCTAGAAAAAGCAATGAAAAAAAGATTACTTGCGTACCTTGAAAAACACAACCTGCTCTCAAGCCGCCAATTTGGATTTCGTGCCAAAATGGGTACAGAAGATGCTTTATCAGAATTAACCAACTACATAGTGAAAAGCATAGATGGCGGATCAAAGGTGATGGTGTATTCTTAGACCTAGCAAAAGCTTTCGACACTATTTCGCATAACTTACTACTACAAAAACTCAAAAATATCGGTATAACTGGTCAACCGCTAAAATGGTTTGTCAGCTACATTGAAAAGAGACAACAAATAGTAAAAATAAATAAATACAGCAGTGACAAAGCAGATATCAGGTATGGAGTACCACAAGGCAGCGTCTTGGGTCCCATACTATTCCTCATTTATATAAATAGTCTAACTGAGATAAACCTAGGAAAAATTGAGTACAAAGTAATCAGTTATGCAGACGACACTGCAATTTTGTTCAAGGCACAATTATGGGAAAAGGTATTCAAAAACACAGAAACAGGGATGACTGTAGTAAATAAATGGCTACAAAATAATCTACTAACACTGAACATTTCAAAAACAAAATATTTAACTTTTAGCAAAACAAAGGCTGGTCAACCACATAGCCAACCACAACTACATCTTAACCCCTGCACCAATATTTCGTCAAATAACACATGCTGTACTTGTGACAAAATTGTTTATGCAGACAATATTAAATATCTAGGTTTAACTGTTGACCATAAACTAAAATGGGATCACCATATTAATATATTATCAAAAAAAATACGAAAATTATCATACATCTTCAAAACAATACGAAACATCATGTCATTAAATCAACTAAAAAATATATATTTCGCACTCTGTCAAAGTATTTTAACATATGGAATTTCAGTTTGGGGAGGAGCAGCAGATACTTACCTCAATTCTCTTAAAATAAATCACAAAACAATAATTAGAATTATGTTTTATAAACCTTACCAACATCCGACGGAACAGCTAATGATCAAAAACAAATTACTAGACGTAAATAAACTATTCATAAGGAAGATCATTTACAAAAACTGTATCAAAACTTCACACCTCCACATACCTCACTCGCAAAACACAAGAGCAAAAATTAATAAGCACTTTCAAGTTCCCCATATCAAATCAACTTTTGCAAAAAAACACGAATCTTACCTAGCACCACACATTTTCAATACCTTCCTAACACAAACAAAAACTTACGTCACCCTAAATAATTTGAATTGGCTTTTCAAAAGATTTGTAATATGGTTGAATGAAAAGGAAAGAACAGACATTCAAAATATTCTAAATAAATAACATTTCATACAAGTTCTCACGAAATTATATAATATTCAAATAAAACAAATACGAGAAACTGCAATTTTGCAATATTAATTATTATGATTAATTATAAATTATTACTTCTATTATGTAACCGCTATATTCAACTGTCACAAAATTTTAATTTACTTTTATCTAAAAAACAAAGTATGTATGTAAATATTTAATATACCAACATATAATTTATCTTTTTTATCTTTTTACATATATATTTGTTTAAATACACACATTTCTTTTGGAACAAACATAATATGTGATTTACTCGCCTCGGAACAGACTTTGTCTAGTGAGGCGGGTAAAAGAAAAGAAAACAATGTAAATAACAATGAAACTAAATAAACGCCCGGGTTGCCGGCACTGAAACTGTAACTGTATATAATAATGTTTAACTAAGTTCCTGCTCACTGCAGTAGCGTAAAGCGAGTAAAAATTTCAAATAAACGAGAAAATTTATCAAAAAAAATAAAACATCTGTAGACTTACAGACACTTTCCGAGAGAGATCCACAAAAAAAAACATTTTTTTTTTTAATACGAACGTTAAATATACCTGCTTCAATAATCGCAAATTCACTTTATTTATTTATTTATTGTTTGTTTGTAAATATTACATAATACAATATAATGAACTTAAAATGTCCAACTAGGCAATTGCCCGTTTTAGGACATTCCAATATGATAATGTTTTTACATGTAAATTATAGTAAATTATAGTGTTGACTATTCTGTTGTAAAATAATACATATGTATATTCATATTCTAGAATACTTTCAGTTATACCACGACATTTTTACTATTGTTTAGCTGACATAATAAACTAAAGAAATATTAATAGATAAAACAAGAAACATGAATTTGAAAATGAAAGTGAATGAAGAAATTCTGTTGGTAAAATAATACATATATATATTCATAATCTAGTATACTTTCAGTTATACCATGACATTTTTTTACTATTGTTTAGTTGACATAATAAAATAAAGAAATGTTAATAGATAAAACAAGAAAATGAAAAATAAAGAACTGAAAGTAAAGAAGGAACTTTTCCTTTAAGGAAAAATATCACGAAGAATTGAGCAATTTTCGAACTTACTTTATGTAAAAATACAGTTACTGTAATGCTAATATAATACCAATATAAATTAAAATGTAAAGAAAAACAAAAATTACAATTCAATTACTGTTGTTTAGCATATTCTCGCATTCAGCTCTCCCCAAGACCAGAAGCCAATTATTTACCTGCATACGCAGAATATTAGTACTCTTTGCCTTCCATGCATCAGGTATGAGATTGAGCAATTTAGGGCCTAAGTATGAGAATTGTCTCTGTGCTAAAGATAAGAAAGTGGCGGGCGGAACTATTGGTTTTTTTTTTGCATGTCTTGTATTATGACAGTGGTTTACGGAAGCGTAGAGGTGCCTCTGTTTTTGAGTATGTAATATTATTTTCCTCATGTATAATTGTCTTACATCAAGAACACGAAACTCTGCGAACAATGAATCGCTGGGGTATCTGAAAGGTTTTTTCAGTATGACTCTTATAAGCGATTTCTGGGATTTAGCTAAGGGATCGAGTATAGTTTTAGCACAACCTCCCCAACCTAAGGAAGCATAGTCTAATATGGAATTACACATTGCAAAGTAAATTCGTTTCAAATCATTTACGCATAGAATATTTCTTATTGCTATAAACAGATGTGTAAGTTTCCTGACCTTTGTGGAAGTAAATGCTATATATTTGTCCCATCTTAGAAATTTCTCAATGATAATTCCTAGGTATCTTATATTGTCCACACATTCTAAGGTATTGCATTTACATGTAATAATGTCGTTGCAATGGTGTATTCTAATGTTAAGGATTTCTTGTGGTTGACCCGCTTGAGTTGAACTGAAGCAGATGAATTTCGTTTTATCCGAGTTTAGAGTGAGGAGATTACTATCTAGCCACTGTTTAACTTTGTTTATGCCAAATTCAGCTTTACTGCAAGACTCATTCACTCACTTTGGATCGTCATTTTTACTTAATTATTTAATTTTATTTTTTATTATTGTATAAAAGTTACATACAATGGGAAATTATATCCGCTAAGCTACTGCAAGTAGTTTGTCAGCAGGAGATTAGTTCAACGGATTAGTTAAAACAATACATGAAATAATCCTAAACGCGTCAGCGTGGCAACAACATACACATATAACAGCATATTATCCATAAACATATTTATACATATATATACACTAAACATTGTGATAATGTGATATGCAATGTTGATAATTATTATTATTTTTATTATTAAACTAACGTTTAAGACAAGATTTTTATGCATAGCACAAAGGGTAACAATTATTATAAGCAATAATTATCAGCCTGAAACACTCATCCACATTGAAAAATCTTCCGAGAAAAGATACATGACGCCAACGGGACTTGAACCCGTGTCCTTCTGATTGCCGGTCAGCTGCTCTCCCAATTGAGCTATGGCGGCTTATCTTATACCCGCCAAATGATTCAATATACACTAGTGTTTCATTCAACAATTACTGCTTATTATATTTTTCCCCCTGAAAACAACCAACTTTATTTTTACGAGAGAGACATTGTTAGTGTTAAAATCCCTCGCTAGGTGGCGTCGAGACAAATTATATCTTCATTTATTGGGGAAATACTTAAACTTTTCAAGTATTAATTATTATTTTTATTGTTAAACTAACGTTTAAGACAACATTTTTATGCATAGCACATAATCAGTTTAAGTATTTCCCCAATAAATGAAGACATAATTTGTCTCGACGCCACATAGCGAGGGATTTTAACACTAACAATGTGTCTCTCGCAATAAAGTTGGTTGTTTTCAGGGGGAAAAACTATAATAAGCAGTAATTGTTGAATGAAACACTAGTATATATTGAATCATTTGGCGGGTATAAGATAAGCCGCCATAGCTCAATTGGGAGAGCAGCTGACCGGCAATCAGAAGGACACGGGTTCAAGTCCCGTTGGCGTCATGTATCTTTTCTCGGAAGATTTTTCAATGTGGATGGGTGTTTCAGGCTGATAATTATTGCTTATGATAATTGATAATTATTATTCAGAGACCGTATTTTATAGTGAAAAAATGTAGATTAAGAACTTTTTTTTAAATATCATTAGACAGTTGAGTATATAATACACTAGTCATTAATAACAAAATTGCAAATTAGAACATGGTGAGAGTGAGCAGAATATAAACTTAATACATAAGATTACTCCTTAATAGCCATGATTTTAACATCAGTGAGAATTTCGTTATAGAGCAATTTTCTTTAAATTCATATGGCAATTTGTTAAATATTAATGGTATAATATATTCAAGTGTTTTTTGACCATATTTGTTTGAAACACGGGTACTTCATTCCTTTATTTTGTATGAAACGAGTATTGTGTGCATGATCCACCATTGTTTTATATGGACTGCCGGATATATGCTGCAATACAAAATAAATTGATGATTGATTTATATACGATATTGAATAAAAATATATACATTTTAACACAACACTATTTATTCAGAACGTTTCGAAATCAGCGTCAGGATAAACACATGCTTACAGTATTTATTTATTCAAGTTCGCCATAAAACTTATTACTGACACCACATCTGCCCTGATGATGGACACTGTAACGCTGTCCGAAACGTTGGCTTAAGGAGGAGGCAGCGCAACAAGGCATAGTACCAAAAAATAAAAAAAAACAAAAATACTTTTGGCAGTGAAAATCGAAAATCAAATCTATTACTAAGAAGATTACAAAGTTGAACTGTCTGTAAAAGACGTTGAAAATGTCGAAGATCAATTCAGAATCGTTAGGCAGCTAAGTTCTGTTGATTGGCACGTTCTGATATGCAGAAGTCTTCACATTCGGAGCAAAAAAAAGTAAATGGGATCTACCACTAGTGTAACCGACGTGTTGCTCTCCCTCATTTCTTAATTTTTAATCTTATATGTTTTGCTCATGTACAATGCCCCGGTGCAACCAAATAAAGCTTGTGTGCCAAGTTTGCACCGGGAGACATTCTAGAATCCTATAATTTTAACAATTAATACTTTATTTATGCTTATTTACGCCTCCAAAGGCAACCAGGCTGACTAGCCTCCTTTTTATTTTTAATTAAGACCCCTTTGAGGGCCTTAATTTCCAGCCTTAGGCTAAGGCCCTAAAAAGGGCAATTTGCCTTCCCTCCCTTGCCGCTCTGCTGTTATGGCTCTGCAGGAGGCGGCAGCTCCGCCAAGCGGGCTGCTCTCTATTTTAATTATGGCCCTTTGTAGGGCCTTTTTTCGTCCTGGCCACGAAGTTCAATAATACCGTGCCGCCAGCAACGATCTTTTTCAAAACACATTTTTTCAATTTTAAATGTCTTTTTCTTAATACACAGATGCCCTGGTGACACAAGTAAAAACTTGGTTACCAAGTTGCCACCAGGAGACATCCTAAACTTATTATTTCATCGCCTTCAGGGCTATTTTTCCGGCTACAAAGCCAAAACACCAATTTGGGTGTCCCTATTAAGGGCCGTCATATTAGTCAAAAATACACCATATTTTAATATAACTTCGTTTAAACACCCCGTAGGACACTGAAACTAAGACATTTCAGTGCAGAGTCCTACGGGGCATCCATAGAGCCATAAATAAACATTGTAACTCTTAAACTGCCAACGCTATATGCTTTTGCGCACAAATTTTGTACTTAGAAAAATTCCGATCAAAAAACAGTCTTTTTCCATTTTAAAAATCCAGGAACCTCGTAAGACGACGAGACAAACCGGTTTCGGTAGCCAGTCTTACGAGGAACCTGGGGAAAATACTAACTTCTTCACATCACTTTGCAAACTTAAATTAAACTCAAATACCTACCAACAAATGGTAAACATTTCCAAAATTGTTCCTAAATTCATTAAACTAAAAATCTACGGGTAAAGAATACCCGTACATACATGTTAGAATTAAGAAATACTTTATAAAAACTATGTTATAACCTATAGAATTATTATTAAATAATGATTTTAATCGACCACTTTCTTGAGCGACACAAGCAAAATGAAGTGCGACAAGAAAGTCGGCGTATTTATACTTACGGGCGAGGTCCAACCCCCCACCCCATAAATGTACCATGTGATCACCTTTTTGCCCAGATTAGGGTATAAAAGGGCGCGTATTTCTCATAATAAATTAGTTCTTCTCTACAGTCAACTCGTGTTATTATTCCTACTGGGAAATTTATTATCACTCAGCTGCCTCCCCCGCCGACCTCTGCCTGTCTTCAGTCCTGGTGCCAACACTCCTCCAGAAGAGCCGGCCCTACTTTGGCAACCGCCAGGCGCCAGGATCAGGCAGAGGATTAAGCACATCCAGTGTCCTTCACGCATCAGGCACTGGGTGCACGGGAGGTCAGTTTTATTATTTGTTTCCATCACCACCATCCTGTTCGTGCACTAAAAACCCGGTACTTTTTTATAGTCTTGTGGCGACGCTGATACGTCCGTTACAAGTGGTCCTTCGAGCCGGATCCGCTGCACGAATCCAGGATGTCCCCGCCCGCCCTACGATCGAAGAGGACGGCGCAAGACGATGGACCTTCATCACCCCCTGCTGAGCCCCCGGCTGCTGCTCCGGACGCCGGAGACGAGCCCCTGGGCGTGCCTGACGTCTCCCCTGACGCCACGCCCCGGCCCTCATCCAGCACAACCCCGGTGACGAGCTCCGCAGAGGACAGCGATGAGGGACCTCCACCCTCCACAGCCACGGAGGATACGGTGCGCCAGCTGCGACGACAGCTGCGCCACCAGAGAAAGCAGATACAACAGCTGATGGCAGCCCTACAAGCGCCACAGCCTGCTGCACAACCAAGCCCCGCAGGGCTGACACAACCTAGCACCTCAGGGCTGCCACAACGCAGTACTTCAGGGCTGGCACAAAGCAACGCTCCTGAGCCGGCACGAGATAGCCGAGCCCCGCAGCCAAGCAGCCATGGACAATCAACATGGGTGCAGCCTCACAACGCTCCTGAGCCGGCACGAGATAGCCGAGCCCCGCAGCCAAGCAGCCATGGACAATCAACATGGGTGCAGCCTCACAACGCTCCTGAGCCGGCACGAGATAGCCGAGCCCCGCAGCCAAGCAGCCAAGGCAATCCAAGATGGATGCCGCCTGGACCTTCCGGCCCGGTACCGCCCGCACCCCTGGACGACCAGAGGCAGCACAGCGCCGTACGTGAGATGCCCGTTGGACCGGTGCCTCTGGTGGACCAGAGGTACGCCTCGCCGGCGCAGCTAGGGCCTGAAGGCCCTCCGCCGCCGCCCCCTCACTACTATGGGGAACAAAGATGGATGCCGCCTGGACCTTCCGGCCCCGTACCGCCGCCCGCACCCCTGCTCAACCAGAGGCAGCGCACCGCCGTACGTGAGATGCTCGTTGGACCGGCGCCTCTGGTGGACCAGAGGTACGCATCGCTGGCGCAGCCAGGGCCTGGAGACCCCCTGCCGCAGCCCCTCAACTACAGTGGCAGTCCAAGATGGATGCCGCCTGGACCTTCCGGCCCCGTACCGCCGCCCGCACCCCTGCTCGACCAGAGGCAGCGCACCGCCGTACGTGAGATGCCTGTGGGACCTGTGCCTCTGGTAGACCAGAGGTACGCTTCGCCGGCGCAGCCAGGGCCTGGAGGCCCTCCGCCGCCGCAACACAACTACAATGGCAGTCCAACATGGATGCCGCCTGGACCTTCCGGCCCCGTACCGCCGCCCGCACCCCTGCTCGACCAGAGGCAGCGCACCGCCGTACGTGAGATGCCTGTGGGACCTGTGCCTCTGGTGGACCAGAGGTACGCCTTACCGGCGCAGCCAGGGCCTGAAGGCCCTCCGCCGCCGCTCCTTCGTCACCATGAGGGACAAGGATGGATGCAGCATGGACCTCCCGGCCCCGTACCGCCCGCACCCCTGGACGACCAGAGGCAGCGCCCCGCCGTACGTGAGATGCCTGTGGACCCTGTGCCTCTGGTGGACCAGAGGTACGCCTCGCCGGCGCAGCCAGGGCCTGGAGGCCCCCTGCCGCCACCCCCTTACTACCACACTGAGGGACCATCTGCATACGCCCAGTGGGCACATCATGAGCCGGCGCAGCCTGATGACCAAATACCATCCGCTGCCAGTCCGAGCTCCGGCCTGCCGCTATTCCCACCGCAACCAAGTGCTGAGGAGACGGCCCGCCAAACCAGAGCTTGGGTCCAGCAGACGGACAACCCGATGGCCCAGTTCACCAACGCGCTCACAGAGGCCATAAGAGCTTCAAGGGCTCAGGACAGCCCCCATCCCACAATTGAGGATGACCCCCGGATGGCTGCTCTCATCGCCAGGCAGTCGATGGCCAAGGACCTGTCTCCCTTCTCTGGGGACCCACTGGAGTGGCCCACCTGGAGGGCGCAGTACAACCAATCCTCTGCCACCTGCCGGATGACTAGCAGTGAAAACCTCATCCGACTGCAGCGGGCCCTCAAAGGGAAGGCCCGAGACGCCGTGGGACCCCTCCTGATGGACCCCACTCAAGTGACTGAAATCCTTGACGTGCTGGAGCAGCGCTACGGAGGGACGACTTCGCTGGCCGCCTTGATGCTAGACAGAGGCTTCTCTAGAAGAAATAGCAGACTTTTCGGGAACGGTGCAGAACCTGGTGGCATCACTTCGCTCTCTCAACAATGAGGGATACCTGACCAACCCGGCGCTCCTCAGCGACATCGCGGGGAAGATGCCGTGCACGATGCGGTTGGCGTGGCTGATGGAGGTGCGGCGCTACGACGCACCCGCTACGATCTGCCAGTACGCCGCCTTCCTGAAGACCATCGCGAACGCCATCACCAAATCAGGTATGGTCGACCCCGCGAGGTCTAGACCGCGTCGTGAACAGTCGTTCGCCACGACTGAACAATTCGGGCGCAGAAGTGAAAGTCCGTCGCGCAAGTCACCACAATATGACAGTCGAAAAGTACCTACCGAAAGTTTGTCGCGAAAGTCACCACAATATGACCGTTCACAAAAAGTAAAAAATGAAAGTGCGCGAAAGTCACCACAATATGACTCGAACAATCGTAACGCGAACCCTAGCGAAAGTACAAATCGCGACGGGTGCCTACAGTGTGGCGAAAGAGGCCATCTGCTACGAGACTGCCGTGAGTTCGTCGGAAAGGACGTGAAGCTGCGCTGGGAAACGGTGAAAAGCTCCCGACTCTGCCGCGTGTGCTTGGAGAGACATGCAACAAAAGCATGCAAAACTCGCGACTGGTGCGGCATCGGAGACTGCCGTTCTCCCCATCACAAGCTGCTTCACGACCCCACGTACGTGAGAAGCCCCGCAACAGCCAACGTCCACCACATGTGACGCCAGGCCGACGGCGCCGTGCTCAAGGTGGTGCCAGTGGTGCTGACAGGCCCCGCTGAGCAGATCACCGCCTACGCGCTGCTGGACGAGGGATCAACGATAACACTGATCGACACCTCAGCAGCAGAACAGATTGGCGCTTATGGACCCATACAAGGACTACGACTCCACGGGGCCAAGGGCATGTGCTCATCAGATCACCTGTCGCGCCGCGTGCAGGTCACACTGCGCGGCGCCGGTATAAGCACCGACTACCACATCAAGGCGAGCACGGTGAAAGGCCTCAGCCTTCCTGAGCAGAGGATCCCTGGCGGGTATATCACCCCCACCATTCTCATTGGGCAGGACAACGCACACCTCATTGTATCGAGGGAGGTGCACGAAGCCCGCGACTCTACGCGAATATTGTCACGGACTGCCCTGGGGTGGATAACTCATGGAGGAGGGACTCCTTCTACCAATGAAGGCCCCATCACCACTCTGGCCCTGCACGCTGAGAGCCACAAGGATGACCTGCTGAGCGACCTTATTCGTGCGAACTTCGCCATAGATTCACTGGGAATCACTTCAGCCTCCCGTGAAACCGCACATGTTGTACGTGCCAACCAGCTGATGGAGGACACCACCCGGCAGATGACTACCGGCAGATGGGAGACCGGCCTATTATGGAAGGCTGACAAAATCACGCTGCCCGACAACAGACAATGTGCGCTGAAGAGGCTGTGGTCCCTCGAACGAAAACTACTGAAGGAGGACGACCTCGCAGTGGCGTATCGAGACAAGATCAACCGACTAATATCACAAGGCCACGCGCGAGAACTCACAGCACGAGAGGCGGCGAAAGACTCCGCCCGCAAGTGGTACTTGCCGCACTTCGCCGTGGTGAACCCCAACAAGCCGGGGAAGATCCGCGTCGTGTTTGACGCTGCCAGCCGCTGCCGAGGAACCTCCCTCAACGATCAACTGCTGACGGGACCCGACCTGCTGACGTCCCTACTTGGGAACATCCTCCGGTTTCG
The DNA here is from genome assembly GCA_917880885.1 of Limnephilus marmoratus. NCBI lineage: Eukaryota > Metazoa > Arthropoda > Insecta > Trichoptera > Limnephilidae > Limnephilus > Limnephilus marmoratus. The sequence continues at coordinate 57,718,847 of OU862913.1, forward strand.
AGAGGGAAAAATAGCTCTCGCCGCCGACATAAAGGAGATGTTCCTGCAAGTCAAAATAAAGACTGAGGACCAGCTGTCACAACTGTTCCTGTGGCGACCGACGCCTCAACAAGAGCCTCGCACCTATATGATGACGTCTATGATGTTCGGCGCTACCTGTTCTCCAAGCAGTGCCCAGTACGTGCGAAACCGGGTGGCCCTAGAAAATACCGAGCGCTTCCCAGCTGCTGCAGACGCCATCCAACATAAATTTTACATGGATGACTACTTGGACGCGGTGGACTCCATCAGTGAAGCCACTAGCCTCGCAAAAGACGTGGCGACAGTCCTATCATCAGGAGGTTTTCATCTCACAAACTGGGCCTCAAATAATCCAGCGGTGATGGCCACCATCCCGCCTGAAGACCGCGCCCGATCAGCCATACGCATCAGCAGCGGAGAAGCAGAGACCGAACGAATCCTCGGCCTACTATGGGACCCGGTGACTGACTGTTTCCTGTACGCCTTCAGGGACACCGCCGAGCCAGAACTGGTCAGCAGCCCTACGAAACGTCAGCTGCTCAGTATTGTCATGAAAATTTTCGATCCTGTGGGGTTTGTGGCATGCCTCACAGTCAGATCCAAGATGCTGCTCCAAGATGTCTGGAGGTCGAGCATCGGATGGGACGACACCATCAAACCCGAGCACAACGTGAGATGGCTGGACTGGCTGGGACTCCTCCAAAGCTGCGGAGTAGCCATACCTAGGCGCTGCCTACGAAGCAAACACAGCAGCGTCACGCTCCATCTGTTTTGCGACGCGTCTGAACAAGCATGTTGCGCGGTCGCCTACCACACGGAGGAAGTCAACGGAGAAACTACGGCAACCTTCTTGGCCAGTAAATGCAAGGTGGCCCCCCTGAAGCCGCTCTCCATACCCCGCCTTGAGCTCCAATCAGCGCTCATGGCAGCCAGACTAGCAGCAACCCTAAAAAAGGAGTGTCGCAGCAACATTGCGCGAACGGTGTTCTGGACAGACTCCACGACGGTGCTGTGCTGGCTTCGTACGGACCCACGTACCTACTCTACCTTTGTGGCCAACCGGCTTGGCGAGATCGATGAGCTCTCTCGCATTGACGACTGGAGATGGGTCCCCACCAAACTAAACCCTGCTGACATCGGCACCCGCGACGTCGAGGTTCCCGATCTATCACCGGCGGGACATTGGTTCAGCGGCCCAGCCTTCCTCACCCTGGCCGAGGCAGAATGGCCGCGCGAAAGGTCCAGACTTCCCCAGCCAGATGACAACACCCTTGAAGTGAAGGCCCAATATGTCGGGCTCACCTCAACCACAGCAGATGCGCTTCCAGAGATAAGCCGCTTCTCCTCTTGGCACCGACTCATCAGAGCCACCGCCTGGGTCCACCGCTTCATAGGCCGATGCCGTGCGGGACCCCACAAACCATTGGACGGACACCTGCGGCCCGAGGAGACCCGTGAAGCGGAACTCCGGTGGGTGAAAGCAGCCCAAGAAGACGCATTCAGCAGTGAATTGAGTGCTCTTCACCAAGGAACCCCCGTACCCAACAACAGCCGGCTCAGATCGCTGAACCCCTTCCTGGGACCCGATGGACTGCTGCGAATGGACTCCAGAATACGAGCCACCAGCAGAATCTCCCGAGATGTGCGGACGCCCATAATCTTAGATGGAGACCACGCCTACACACGGCTCCTAGTCAACCACCATCATCAGAAGGCGGACCACCCAAGCACTGAGAGGACAATGGCGGAGGTACGAGGCAGCTACTTCGTGCTGCGACTGCGGACAAACATACGTCGCATCACTCACCACTGCCCCACCTGCAAGATGCGTAGAAGCAAGCCTGCCCCACCACTAATGGGACCCTTGCCACCATCACGGCTCGCCCACCATGTCCCCGCTTTCACAAACTGCGGGTTGGACTACTTCGGGCCCATGGACATCACTGTCGGCAGACGAAGGGAGAAGCGATACGGAGCCCTCTTCACCTGCCTGTCCACGCGCGCCATTCACCTCGAGCTGGCGACTTCCCTGTCTGCCGACTCTGCTATCATGGCCCTCCAACGCATGACGGCACGCCGAGGTCAACCAAAGACAATCTTCTCGGACAACGGGACCAACTTCCACGGAGCGGACAACGAGTTAAGGGACGCCCTGAACTCGCTCAAAGATGACGCCCGGATGAGGGATCATCTGACATCGCACGGGATCGACTGGCAATTCATCCCGCCAATGTCTCCTCACATGGGGGGAGCATGGGAGCGCCTGGTGCGGTCAGTCAAACACGCGCTGCAAGCCATACTGAAGGAGAGGGCCCCCAAAGAAGAGACCCTGAGGACAGCACTGGCTGAAGCTGAGTGGACCGTCAACAACCGTCCTCTCACGCACATCTCCGTAGACCCGAGAGACGAGGAGCCCCTCACTCCCAACCACTTTCTGCTGGGAGCAGCAGGCAACCGGCCCCAGCTCTCGCTGTACGACAAGCAGGAGGAGGAGGTATGCCTCCGCCGCCAGTGGCGCATCAGTCAGCAGCTAGCTGACATGTTCTGGAGGCGTTGGCTCCGCGAATACCTCCCCACCTTGGCCACCCGACAGAAGTGGCACCACCCCGTCAACCCAATTAAGAAGGGCGACCTGGTGGTCATCATGGACCCCGCGATGCCCCGCAACAGCTGGCCTCGCGGCCGAGTCCTGGACGCTACCCCTGCTGCAGACGGCACCACTTGGCCACCCGACAGAAGTGGCACCACTCCACTTGTAACGGACGTATCAGCGTCGCCACAAGACTATAAAAAAGTACCGGGTTTTTAGTGCACGAACAGGATGGTGGTGATGGAAACAAATAATAAAACTGACCTCCCGTGCACCCAGTGCCTGATGCGTGAAGGACACTGGATGTGCTTAATCCTCTGCCTGATCCTGGCGCCTGGCGGTTGCCAAAGTAGGGCCGGCTCTTCTGGAGGAGTGTTGGCACCAGGACTGAAGACAGGCAGAGGTCGGCGGGGGAGGCAGCTGAGTGATAATAAATTTCCCAGTAGGAATAATAACACGAGTTGACTGTAGAGAAGAACTAATTTATTATGAGAAATACGCGCCCTTTTATACCCTAATCTGGGCAAAAAGGTGATCACATGGTACATTTATGGGGTGGGGGGTTGGACCTCGCCCGTAAGTATAAATACGCCGACTTTCTTGTCGCACTTCATTTTGCTTGTGTCGCTCAAGAAAGTGGTCGATTAAAATCATTATTTAATAATAATTCTATAGGTTATAACATAGTTTTTATAAAGTATTTCTTAATTCTAACATGTATGTACGGGTATTCTTTACCCGTAGATTTTTAGTTTAATGAATTTAGGAACAATTTTGGAAATGTTTACCATTTGTTGGTAGGTATTTGAGTTTAATTTAAGTTTGCAAAGTGATGTGAAGAAGTTAGTATTTTCCCCAGGTTCCTCGTAAGACTGGCTACCGAAACCGGTTTGTCTCGTCGTCTTACGAGGTTCCTGGATTTTTAAAATGGAAAAAGACTGTTTTTTGATCGGAATTTTTCTAAGTACAAAATTTGTGCGCAAAAGCATATAGCGTTGGCAGTTTAAGAGTTACAATGTTTATTTATGGCTCTATGGATGCCCCGTAGGACTCTGCACTGAAATGTCTTAGTTTCAGTGTCCTACGGGGTGTTTAAACGAAGTTATATTAAAATATGGTGTATTTTTGACTAATATGACGGCCCTTAATAGGGACACCCAAATTGGTGTTTTGGCTTTGTAGCCGGAAAAATAGCCCTGAAGGCGATGAAATAATAAGTTTAGGATGTCTCCTGGTGGCAACTTGGTAACCAAGTTTTTACTTGTGTCACCAGGGCATCTGTGTATTAAGAAAAAGACATTTAAAATTGAAAAAATGTGTTTTGAAAAAGATCGTTGCTGGCGGCACGGTATTATTGAACTTCGTGGCCAGGACGAAAAAAGGCCCTACAAAGGGCCATAATTAAAATAGAGAGCAGCCCGCTTGGCGGAGCTGCCGCCTCCTGCAGAGCCATAACAGCAGAGCGGCAAGGGAGGGAAGGCAAATGGCCCTTTTTAGGGCCTTAGCCTAAGGCTGGAAATTAAGGCCCTCAAAGGGGTCTTAATTAAAAATAAAAAGGAGGCTAGTCAGCCTGGTTGCCTTTGGAGGCGTAAATAAGCATAAATAAAGTATTAATTGTTAAAATTATAGGATTCTAGAATGTCTCCCGGTGCAAACTTGGCACACAAGCTTTATTTGGTTGCACCGGGGCATTGTACATGAGCAAAACATATAAGATTAAAAATTAAGAAATGAGGGAGAGCAACACGTCGGTTACAACTAGTGTTCTTGTGTTCTTGCAAAATAAAAAAAATCTTTCAATTTATGTGAATTAAGTATTTACTTCCAGAAATAACTTTAAAAAAAATGCATGAAAAATATTTTTCGGGGGGCTTCTAAGGTGCATAAATTGAGCATTCGTGTTAAAAACAAGGTTAGGTACAGGTTAGTACGTATCTTCCCTCATAAACGTTTAACGCATAAACCCCTTTATATACTCTCTCTTTTTCTAGGATATGATTTCGTTCAGATGGGGCCAAATTGTGAAGCTATATTCCAAGAGTCTGCGAACAAGCGCTTCATTCAAGCACATAATTGTTAATCAGGGAGACAACGTAAGACAAGTGGGAGTTTAAAAAAAAAAGATTGATCAAAATTCACGCAAAGGTCTCGAATCTCAAGTAGTGTGTTAATTTATTTTTATTAAAGTAGTAGTGGAATTGGAATGCATTTTGGATGTGGTAAATGTGAAGATTTGTTAACGCTCAGTACTAATGTCTGCAATGAAAAAAGAACATTATTAAAACGAATTCAGACAAACAAAAATCTATTTTACCTTCAGTCTGGGTAATACTTTCTGAGGGCTCCAAGCATTCCTTTTTAACATCCAACAGGTATATTTCAGTATAAGGAATTCTTCCTCCGTCTTCTTCTCGGGGTCCTGGTTCTGTCTTGATGGAAATAGTCCGCACATTTACACTAGCTGGAATAATTAAACAACAATAAATTAATATGCACCAAGGCTTTCCATTGAAATTCTTGGTGTAACTCTGAGTAACCAGCTCAGGCATGGGGGCTCCATCGAAGTCATAGTTTAGTTAGCCTCCCAGAAGCTGGACATTCAGTACAGGGCCTGCAGATACTTTAATACTTCACAACTTACAATAGCTCCACACAGGAGGCCTTGTGGAATACAATTTCCCCCCAGGGCTTGTCATCTTTGGGGGTGCTGTGTAAAGTGCATTTTAAAGGAAACGAAGGAGAAGATGTTTTGGGAAGTAAAAGGTATGAGAGGTGGTTAGGAATCTGGGGGTCAGTGTGTCAAGGAGTGACGGACGCATGAATTTTATTGCAAAGCGAAAATATGTTGACCTTCTGACAAAATGTGCCCGAATTCTGAACGCAAGCTTAAACAAAAGTTTACTGTAAAGACAATTTTCAAAAGTAAATTCAAAAGTACGATGCACTACAAGAGGGGGTAGAAACAAGAATCTGTCCTGACTGCGTCCATAACTTTGCGATATACGCAATGCAACTTACTCGTTGGCTGAACATTCTCTGCATACTGCAAACATTCCTTCTTTATATCAAGGAGATGGGTTTTTTCATCTGTAAAAGGCATTACACCTGCCACTTCTTCCTGGGAGCCTGGTTCCGTCTTGATGGAAACACTCTCTGGGTTGGGAAGATCCATGGCACCGTTGTGATGGCGTCCAGTTGTCTATTGATAATTATTGGTCTAGCTGAAAATAAGTAGACTTATAAACAAACATTAATTAAGTAGACTAGTAGACCAATGTGTTTGGTTATAAAGGAGATTAAAATAGATAACAGATGGAAAAATACTAATGCCATTGGCGGTTAAGTCAAGTGCTCTTGATGATATTTGGAATAGGTACATCCTTGTAGAAATGATTGATTTATCATTGACTGTACCCTCTTGCAATAAACGGCTGCTTTTACCCATAAAAGAGCGACATAAAAGCAACAGTTCAGTTAAGACAAAAAATAAATAAGGATAATACTGAAGACCTTGAAAATCTAAAATGGATAATTATTCCACTAACCGCCGCACGTTTAGGCACAGATTGTGGAAATAACACATCGTTTTACCAATTACTACAAGAAACAACTGTTTACATGAACAAAGTAAGTATTTAGGTTCTTAGTTTGGGTTAATTAAGTGATGAATGTTTATATTGAAACTAAGCTCAAGCAAAAAATATCAAACCAAACAAAAATAATTGAAATGAGATCATTTGACAAAGGAAATTTTGAACTATGATTAAATAAAAATGGAATATAAATGCATCTTTTAACATCTTTCCAAACGTAATTAATTGTTTCTTGGTTAAATATGCATACAGTCCACCTCACGGATAATACGAAACGTTCGTGTCGTCGAAGTTTGATGCACGGATAATACCTAATAGGTATTCCTTTTTTAACTAACAATCAAATATGACATTTGTCGGAAGTACCAATCTTATAAAATAAATTCACGTCAAAATAAAAACAAAAAGTACCTACTTCGAATTATTGGGTTGAGATTCAAATTACGAGAGCTGCATGTCATCATAATTTAAAAAAACATTCCAGGTTTTGAATGGTTTGTTTGGCAAAGCAGGGTTTGTCTAGCGGGAATGTGTAATTATTCTAATACATATCTTTCCATGTTCTCCTGTTATAAACAAAGGTACAAACTTGTCAATAATGCATTCATCTTGTTTTTTAAGGCAATAATATATTGTCTATGATTGGCTGCATTGATTGATTACCTATGAAATGCAAAATAAAAACGATAAATATAAAATGGAGTTAACGCGTTAAGTGAATTAATTCAAACAAAATTAAAATGTTAAATGCATATTTTTTGCTTATTTTTGTCTCCCCGACATATAAATGCTCACTTTTCGTAATAATAAAGCTAAATCTAACTGTTTGAAAAGAGTACCTAAGCGGTTCAATGCATAAATAATGTTTCTTGTACTTAGTAATAAAGTTGAAATGTCTGTGCCAAATAAAAGTACGGCGGTTTCATTACAATTTGGTCGAGTGGCCGTAAATCAACAATGAACAAACTTCTGTACTCTCCTTTGTCGCATGTTAACCTGGTTGGTATTGTTAAAATTATGGCTAAACCATACAGATGTAAAAACTCTATTTATTTAGTTTTATATCACTTTATGTTTCTAAAAACTGTATTTATTTAGTTTTATATCACTTTTCTCACAAACTTTACACCTATTATTACAATGTATATTATTTATTACACTTTACACGTATTTAACCCTACACTATTGTATACACTTTTTGTACAAACTATTTAAACAAATTTTGTTTTTGCTTTGTATACCCTGGGAAAAATAAAGATATTTAAAAAAAAAAAATTGTAGCTCAATATATTATATCGGGAATACTGTCAAAACTGATAAATCAAGATATAGGCGATACATTTTTAAGATAAACTAGCACCAATCAAGGAACTAAGATGTTACTTAATACTTAGTCAATATAACAAGGAGCTACTTACGTACAAGACGAAGCGCGACTATCAACTACTGGGTGTTGGAAGTCAGTTGAAGAAACGTCACTAAGAAAGTGCAAGTTCGTTCAAATTTTAACAAGTTTGACATAAAAATGTGATGGTTAATAAAACAATGTCAAATCATAAAAAAATAACACAATTACGTACAGTTAATTCAAAATATAACTTCGAAATGAATAATCACTTCTTGGTAAGGTTAGGAAATTAGGCAAACAAGAAAGACGCTGAATCAATCTGTTTCTGGGGTAAAACAATGAATGTTTAAAAGATAAGAGCTCGTTCACATTGAGCATATAAATATAAAAGATCATAGCACGCCACACATCGCTCTCCATACAATCCCTTCAGACCGGTCACACCTGAGCGCTTTATGCGCACATCAACCATAGACAATGCACATCTTACGCCGTAACCGCTCCTGAGGCGATATGCCAACAGATAAGCGCCCCCCACTCCGACGAAAACAGGAGAGGGGGTCATTTTAATTACGGAGCTGCCAAGACCGGTGGGTGACAGATGTCAACTCCATAGATTCATTACAAAAAATGCGCACTCCGTGGCCGCTCGCCAATTCAACTGACCCCCTCTCCTACCATAGGAAGAAATATTTTATCTGCGCCGTGTGAACGGCCCGAAACATAAGCGCTCGCGCTTCAACAGATACCTGCTAGCGGTTATATTAGATGTCTGAACACCCCTTAAGTTATACATCGACAATATGGACACAGACAAAGAAATGGTGATAAATATCTATTTATTTTGTAGGTGCCTACTTACCGCAATGTTCAATTACGTGTTTTTATTTCTGGTAGTTGTGTGAATACTAATATTCACATTGATGTTTGCTGATTTAAATTTCCTGCAAATAATCTTAATTTTTGTTGACAGCCAGGCCATAGATGCGTCCGAATATGTAGATGGTTAGTTTACAACATTTGGGTTAGGTACCGGTGATTAGTTTAATAATTCAACTAAAGCCTCGATTATATTGAGCGAGTTTACAAGCTACTAGCCAGTAAATTCATTATCTGCTAGTTTAATCATATTACTAGCTAACTAGCAGATATTACACTTAGGGAACTAATTATATAATACTATCTGGTACCCGGCATGCGTTGCAATGTCATTCAAAGAAATACATTAATTCTCCCTTCATGTCCTTTCCCGTACATCCCCGTTCGACTCCCGAGTCCCCTTCCCCTTCCGCGTTCCCCTTCCACCTTACCTGCCTTCACCCTCACTCGTCACCCCTCCCGCGACTCCCATTTCCCCTTCCTGCTTTCCTCCCTACCCCTAAAATATATGAAATTCACACATTTTCGTTTTTACAAATTGCATATTGCCAGATCTGATCTTACCATCAAATACAGGTGATAACTAGACATCGGATTATATGAACTAACAAAGTGCCAAAATATGCATGCAAACATGCACTAAAAAATGCCGAAATATGCATTAAAAACTCTTGATTTGCCCAAAATATGCACAATGCAAAATCAAAAAACCATTTTTATTTTTATATATTTTAATTAAAGACCGTACAAAAACAGTGAAATATTCTTAAAATTATGCATTGTTTTTGTGATAATATACAACTAAGTATTTCTCCAAATTTTCGAGCTCAAATTTGTGACGTTAATAGTAGTATTAATTTAATTTGTACGCCGAAAACGACCTCTCTACGTCAACTGACGTCATTGGACAAAATTTAAAATTTGGTGCCATTTCTGGAGATACCTGTTTAGGCAGGGTATGACCTGTGCCGTTGATGTAGGCATTAATGTTCTTCATGTCTTCAAGACTCGGGTTTTTAACCAAAATAGAGTCTAACTTTTTACGAATCTTTTCTGATATTGAAATAGGAAGGGCGTTGGCGAGTTCGATCATTGTTTCCATAGAGGATATTGCTTTAAATAGAGGAAGGTTTTTTTTTTCCAATTTTTTTATGGCATCTGGTAACTTGTGGAAATGTGTTGAGATGAGGGCGATATTCTGTTTAATGGATGCGTCTTCCATTGCTAGCTTGATTGAATGAATTGCAATGGCCTCAGAATTGTCAAATTGCCTAACTACTTGTTTTACGGCCTCAAAATTTTCAGCATATAATAATACTGCCTTTAATAAGTACCCCATCGAGTAATTATGGGTTCTGGCGGCAATGCTAGATTTGACAATTGCTCTTTATAAGACTGCACCCGCGACGGTGCTTTTAAAAACACTTTTTTATAGAGGAAATCAATTTATTAACATTCCCATTCTCTTGCCGTATCTGTTCTGTAAGGCGATGAAACCCGTGAGCTAAGCAGGTAATGTGTATTTAAATTTGGATAAAAAGTTTGCAAGGCTTGGCCAGATTTCACGTCGGCCACCGCGCTGGTGCCCTACGCGTCATCGTCAACTAGCTCCCTATACGTAGATGATACCTCCCGCTATTAAACGAAATATGCACGATTTGGGAAAAAAGGCTGAAATATGCATTAACGTCGTAATTAGAGAGTTATATGCAGTTGCATATGCAAATATGGAAATACATATAATCCGATGTCTAGTGATAACTGTTTTTTTAGTTAATGTGGTGGTAAATTATCAGGAGGTTGTTTAAAAAAGTTTATTTTTTTATAAGTTTGTATCCTGGAAGTTGGATTAATAATATGGGAGTATTCATTAATTAAAAGGCATGAGAGGAAAGTGTGTCTCCTGTATCTTCAAAATACCTTTGTGATCGTGAAATACCAAAATGTAACCGAGATCTTGGAAGGTGTCAAAATAAATGCTTTATACCTGCTGGAACATGGTAACGGTCTCAAAAGGAAAACGGATGTGGTTTGATTCATAAATATATTTTAGTGTTTCGAATATATCCGGTTAAAATTAATTGGATTTCAATACTTGGAATTAATTTGAATTTCTAAAAGATCGAAAGTAGGAACTGTCAGACGCCATTAAAAAAATTATTTTCTTCAATTTTCCATTATCTATGGAAATGTCATTGGCATATGTTTCGTCAGCGCATTACTATTCCTGCTCAGTTTTTCTGAAGTATTATTGTATAAACTGCACAATACCTGTGTTCCATTTATACAGTTCAGGGTCATTTCAAAGACCATCACATTAATATCCTTAAATTGTTTAAATTCTTCCTCTACTCCTTTTCTAGTGACGTTTCTTCAACACATTGGAATTGACCGCCGCGCTTCGCCTTGTACGTAAGTAGGTTCGTGTTATATTGACTAAATAGATCTAAGCTTCTCATGTGGTGCTTATTTATTGCAAAATATATTATTCAACACTGACAAATTCAATTTTACAACATTTGCGATCTAATATATTGAGCTACCCAACACCAATCACCCGACAGATGAGAGTACATGAGATTGTCCATGTAGAATATCGGCTGGTTTATTATTACTATAAAACATACTTAGGCGTAGATTTCACAACTAGGCCACGGTTTTTAAGTTGCGTATAAAGCTCGACTTAAGTGAATCTGCTTGCTGAGAGAGAGACTTGTCTACAACATTCAACATGATCTGGTAGCTCTTGGTACGAATCCTTACATAAATATAATTATTTCTAAATGGATTATTTTTCTGTGAAACGTTTTTAAAGCCCACCTTGTGATTGTCCCTTCACCGAGTAGTCGCCCTTGTGTTATTTTAATTATCAAAACGACAATAATTTTATTTTAGTGTTATTTGTCCAGTGGCCTATAAATATTATTTTTTACTTATTGTTCTTCAAAGTGTAAACCCATTCAATTAAGAAGTTTATCAACAGCATGTTGGAGTTCAATTACAAAGTAAATATCGTATATAAATAATCTTATTGCTAATTATAAAAATACGGTTTTATTATTTTTTTTTAACATAAACAAAAATAGTACTTAGGTACTATATATACTTGTAATAAATAACAACTATTGATTGATACCATCGCTGAATCGCTCAATATAAATCATCTCCTCTTAAGAGACATGTTTTCATTATGTATCTAAATCTATTTCGTTATTTGCAATTTTTATATTACTTGGCAACATTTTTTTTTTTTTATTTATTTAATATAGTTATATAATTGTACAGTGGAGTTATGGAAATTACATAGCGGTACAGAAATTATTTAAACATTGCAATCTCACCAAAGAAGAAGCTAGTTCTTGTGCTTGATGAGCGAGTTACACTAACTATAACTGAAATAGAACAACATTATGTAATAAGTAAGTATATAATAGGATAAATTGAGACTTCTGGATCATCTAAATGTGTAGGTGTACATACATAGGATACGGTTACATACGGTTATTGTGCACTTAGGAGAAATTCGAAAAATCTAAATAAAATAGAGATGAATATGTATTAAAAATAAATAGAAAGAAAGAGAAAAACAGGTAATTATTTAGTTAATTATTCCTGATGAAGTGTAGCTTCAGTTTGAGTTTCAGTTTATTGATTTCTTTGGTTTTTTTTATTTCAATGGGAAGGTTGTTGAAAAACTTTATTCCTAAATAGACATAATTGTTTTGCATTAGTTTGGTATTAAATTTTGGTGTTTTGATGTTGTCTTCGTATCTTTTTGATTGGTGAGTTTCAAATTTCTTGATGATATTATCTTTGTAAATTTGGATAATTGCATTTTTCTTGAAGATATTCTCAACTCGAGGCACCGTGAAATCTGCGAAAAGCGTTTCTGTTGGATAAGTGGAGGGTTTCTTTAGGATTACTTTAATGATTAGTTTCTGGATCACTTTGACAGGGGTTAGAATATTGTTGTATGACCCCCCCCATCCAATTATTCCATATTGAATTAAAGACTGGATTAGTGCATAGTATACTCTTTTTAGATTGTTGAGTTTTAAAATATTTCTTAATCTTATGAATATATATATACACTTTCTGATACGCTTAACCAATTCACAGATATGGCTCTTCCACTTCATATGTTGTTCTATTATCACTCCGAGATATTTAATTTCTGGTACTGATTTCAATGTTGAACAGCCTTGGATACATGTGATTTTATTACATTTGTAATTGTGGATAATTATTTTAGTGTCGGGGAGTGTTTTTAGTTTGTTGATTGAGAAGTGTATGTAGTATGTTTTGTTAGTGTTCAATGAGAGAAGATTTGTGTCAAACCAATGTTTTAAGATGTTCATGATATTATTTGCTTGTTCGTTTACTCTATTCCAGTCGATCCCATTCACTATGATAGCTGTGTCATCGGCATATGATATTATGTCTGCGTTAAGTGGTAGTTTAAAGATATCGTTGACATATATTATAAATAGTAGGGGGCCTAGGACTGTGCCTTGAGGAATCCCAAAATTACTTGTTAGTGGTAGACTTAGGGAGTTGTTTATCTTGACTACTTGGTGTCGTTCAAATAAATAGCTTTTTATCCATTTTAGAGCTTTATCGTTTATCCCAACACAGTTTAATTTTTTAATAAGTTTATCATGAGAAATACTATCGAAAGCTTTTTTAAGATCTATGAAGATTCCGAGGCATTTCAAAGATTTGTCTAATGTGTTCTGAATAATGTTCGATAATTTGGCAATCGCATCTTGGGTACTTCTAGTTTAATGGTTAGTATTTTATGTTTATTGTACTCCGGGGTTCGCTGTCCGTATGCCTTCATTTCTTATAAACCTATTACCTATTGTGTTCATGTTCCACATTCCTTTTGTAATCAGAGTCAGATATACGCAGAATCAATATTTATTCAGTTAATCCATATAATATGTGTACTAATGTTTAAGTAGATCCGAACAATTAAATGTTCATTAAAATTGAAATGAAAAATACTATTTCGTGAAAATTAATTGTTCCCGTCAGCATTTAAACTTTCTTCTAAATTGCAACATTAGTACATACCTAAGATATAAGTTACATAAAACTTTTTTGGGAATAATTTCGGTTTACGGAAGGTCTTCCAAAATAATTTATTTTTATTTTTTTATACTAATTATGGGCCGGAAAATCCAAAACTGAAAGAATTTTTTTTCGGAAAGCAATATTAACAAAGTTACACGACTTTAAAATTTTCTATAGGCACACATGAAAATCGACATATTGGAAGTATTATGACAGTTTAAAGTCATAGATAAACTAGAAAAATGTTTTACCACACAAAATTAAATGTTACCATGCAATAATATCATCAAACATACCTTATAAATCGACGAAGTATGAAAATTCGTAGTCTTAAAAATGCGTAACCTAACCTAACGCTAGGTTTGTGTAACATGGTTTGTGCCCCTTTATACCGCCTGCTCGCGTCCCTAACCTAACCTAACCTAACCTAACCTAACCTAACGCTAGGTTTGTGTAACATGGTTTGTGCCCCTTTATACCGCCTGCTCGCGTCACGGCAAAAAAACATCCCTGTTTTCAAGTAGTTTAGCGGCTACGCTAGGTTTGTGTAACATGGTTTGTGCCCCTTTATACCCCTTTGCTCGCGTCACGGCAAAAAACATCCCTGTTTTCAAGTAGTTTAGCGGCTACGCTAGGTTTGTGTAACATGGTTTGTGCCCCTTTATACCGCCTGCTCGCGTCAATTTTAAAAAACAGCCTACGTTTTCAAATAGTTTAACGGCTACGCTAGGTTTGTGTCACATGGTTTGTGCCCCTTTATACCGCCTGCTCGCGTCAATTTAAAAAAATATCCCTGTTTTCAAGTAGTTTAGCGTTTACGCCAAAAGTGAGTAAAATTTATAAAAAATAATTACTTAAGTTAGTTATTGATATGGCAACACTTAATTTTATGTGGCTGTTTCTATGACTTTAAACTGTCATAATACTTCCAATATGTCGATTTTCATGTATGCGTATAGAAAATTTTAAAGTCGTGTAACTTTGTTAATATTGCTTTCCGAAAAAAAATTCTTTCGGATTCGGATTCTCCAGCCAATAGTTAGTATAAAAAAAAAAAGTTTTATTATTTTGGAAGACCTTCCGTAAACCGAAATTAAGCCCTTTTTTGTTTTCCTAACACCATAAAATTGTATGTCTTTAATACATCTGGTCCGAAAATCATTTTATAAAGTTTATTTCAGGGTAGCGCCAAGCCTTTGAATATTTTGTTCCAATTGAAGGTTTATTTAAAAAAAAAAATTCTAAACACTCGAAAATGCAATATATATATATTTTTTTGTTGATAAAGGTCTTATTTATTTTGAGCTGAAGTCAGTATTAATATCACATAACAGGACGCTATCACAGCAGTCTAATGGATCTTCCCAACCCAGAGAGTGTTTCCATCAAGACTGAACCAGGCTCCCAGGAAGAAGTGGCAAGTGAAATGTCTTACACAGAAATAGATGTCGACCTCCCGGATGTAAAGAAGGAATGTTTACAACATACTGAGAGTTCTTCTACAACCAGTAAGTTGCATTAAGTACTCGAATTTGCTAAATTCCGATTATCGTTTTTAGGAGCATTTTAATAATTAATATTTTTTTATTTTAGCATATAAAAAATAATGTACATTTAGATAATGTAATAATTTGCGTACATGTTCATGTTCATGTTCTAATGTTAATACCACCCTTCCATAGAAGCATTAGCTTGTGTCTGGAAGAGTAGTGTACATTTTTTAATGCTATATTATGTTATGAGTTCTTAAATTACAATGTGAATGTAAAAAACAATAAGTTGTAAGTTCGGTGATATGTAATTAAAAATATTTATCTACTAATAAACAATTTTGCTATTAGGATAATGTATCTTGAGTTATTGTAATTAGTTGTTAAAAACAAAACAAAATTTACCTTATTTGAAGAATGGGGTATCACTTGGAAAGTGAGTTATAAGTTGTTCTTGAGATTAGATTAGTCGGAAACTTTTTTTTTGAGATTTTCTTTAAAATATTTTTTAACAGAGTTTATTAATTGGATTTTATCATTAATTTTTCTAATTTCATCCGGTAATCGGTTGAAAATAAGTCTTCCTTGATAAGTATAATAATTTTGTGCGAAGGAAGTGTTTAATTTTGGGCATGAAAAAATATATTTATGTTTAGTACGATTTTCTGATTGACTATTAAGAAATTTAATTATAAAGTATACTCGGAACATGGAAATGATTTCTTAATGGTTTTAATTTGTTTTTATAAGAACATTAAATGCATTAAAAACATGAAACTTTTGCTATCCTATTTTCTCTGATGTTAAAACGTTAGTCACTGTCTGTCATCAGGGCAGGTGTGATGATCATCAGTAGGGCCCGGATTAATAGGTAAATACATATTTTTATTTTTCACGATTTTCGGTCTTGTATGTGTTCTCTACCTAAATTATCATATATAGATTGTGAAAAACTAATTTTTATTTTCCAAATTTTTCCATATTTCATGGTTAAGTCCATATTTTACAAAAAATATCACAATCATCCATATTTACATTTTTTATCATAAAACATGAGTTAGTTCACAAAAATTGATATAATTTTACAAGCTTGCATTCTCGCCACCAAACGGCCGCGCGTGTTACATTTCTCTCGCGTATTATTCGTCGTATTTGATTTTTGATTCTCTTCCTCTCCGCGCGGCGGCGATCACCGACGACGCGCGACGTTCCTGCATGGTTCCTGCCGTGTTGCTTGCGCGTCTATTTATTTTTACGTAGTCAAGTCACCTACTTATACTGTCTAGGTACCTATCAGTTTAATTTCAAAACGCCCAAGGATAAACAACCTTTGAGTTTCAAAGGAAAAATATATCGAGGATTTATCAAGCCAAAAAAGTATATTTTATACAAAAATAAAGGATTTGATACCCTAAAAACAATTAATAAAGTTCTGAGCGGAAGCTTTGAGGGTACTGCAGACGTGCCTTATACAATTTCGGAACTAGGCATCTTTAAGTACGCTCCCATTACATCATATGACGTGGAAAGATCTTTCAGCCAATAGAAGGCTATATTTAGACCAAATCCACAAAGTTTTAATTTCGATAATTTAAAAAAGCATGTGATTGTGTACTGCAATCAATTTAATAAGACAGATTTAGAGGAAGATAAAAAAAACTTCATTTTTATTTGAATTACCTGAACATTTCGCTATCTTTTTATAATTTTTTTAATATAACTGTTACTGCAGAGTAATTTTTCACAATAAACAATGTTTAATATGAAAGATATTCTTATTTTATACTCCATATTTTATCCATATTTTACATTTTTTGTCCATATTATATGTACATATTTTGAATTTTTTAATACATATTTATCCGAGCCCTAATTATCAGTGATGACGAATACTGTAACGCAACTTTAGTTTCGTGAGGTGGCAGATGACGGCACAATACCCCAAAAATAAATTATACTATAATAATACCTGGAGCCGTGAAAATCTAAAATCACACCAAACGTCGAAATTTTGAAAATAGGTTCAAGCCGGTTTAAACAAATCGACAGACGATATTAATTCTAGAATATTTTGAGATCCTATTCCAGTGTATTTTGTGTAGTTTCATATCATGACTATCAAAGACATGGACCAAAAAACCAGTACTACGAGTATAATAGTAAAACTAGACTGAATCACCCTAAGCATCAGTTATTTAAATTATTCTATTTAAATTGTACTATTGATATTGTATCCTTGAAATGGCAATATTTGAGTGGTTCCTATTTTAATTTGTGGGAAATAACAGTTTTTTTTAAATATTTTTTTTGCATTGAGTACAATTCTCAATTTCTCGAACCCACATCCCACATCTCAATATCCCCGTGCAAACTATTGAAAAAAAAGTAAATTCTTACGCTTTCAAAGTTTTAAATTGAGAGTTCCTGCAATTTTATTGTATTTCAACACTCTTTTTAATCGACTGGAGGTTCTCAATTCGACTGTTTTATTTTATTTTTATTTTATGTTTGTTACCTCAGAACTTTCGACAGGGTGAACCGATATTGATGATTCTTTCTTATTTGAATTCTTTTTTTTTTGTGCTTTCCGTGTGGTCCCATTTCAAGTTGCTCCAGTTCTGACAATGGCATCCATGAGATAACCATATAAGTCTTAAATATGCATTTAGTATGTGCGCGACAAATCGACAAATTAGTTAGTGTACTTCAGATTCACTAAAAATCAAAAAATTAACAAAAATTTCAATAAATCAAAAAAAAGAATTGTGAACAACTTTTTAGTACAAAAAAAAATGTACTAAAAAGTAAAGAAATAAATTCGTATTTTTCTACAACTTAATAATCAACTTATTTTTTTTTCTCATCAATATGTAGGTACGATTGTTATTTCTGGATTCGGTGTCAGCCAAGGTTCCCGGCCCGGCGCCCCTCCCGCCGCGGCCCTGCTCTCGCCCCTCGCCCCTCGCCTCATCAAGTCGCGCTTGCGAGACAAGTACATCTCACCTATAACTATGTATGTAGTTACAAACCTACCTTGGCTGACACCGTCTCCAAAAATAAAAATCGTACCTACATATTGATGAGTAGAAAAAGTAAGTTGATTAGTAAGTTGTAGAAGAATACGAAATTATTTTTTTAGTTTTAGTGCATTTTTGGAAGTAGTTTTTTTATTTTGGTTAAAATTTGAAATGATATGGATATGCTTAGGTTGTCTGAAAGAAGGAATACCACTGACCTTTATAACATTGTATGAGGGCGGAGGATATGTATTGTGTGAAAAAATTAACTTTTCTCTTAACTTACAGGTTTATTTAAACTATTATCCACGTACCATAAATTACATTTAAACAATAATAGTTATCGGAAAAGTGGGTTGCGAACACAAAGTAATTCGCGAGCTGTTGACTCGGCGGCAATCAGGAACAGAATCCCAGGCCCAAAATTAACTCGTGAGTATCATCAATTTCTCATTCTTTTTATTTATTCTTTTATTTATAGTCTTATTGTAAATTGGGTATTACAATAGCATGTCAACTAATAATTTTAACAAAGTGTCATCCGCTCAACTGCCCGGTAATCAAATAAAAAAAATTTCCCATATATTTCGAATTAATTGACATCATTTTGTTTAGTTCCCAATCATATGGTGCATTTGATAGTCTGGAATCGCTGGTATTGATAAGCTTACGTATTCCGCTACGTAATACTAGATGTAGAGGTTTATTTCAGTGCAGAAATTCTGGGACTAACTACCATATTGTTATAAGTAAAAATTCTTTACACATGCTCGCCTTGGGGGGTAAGCTGGTGAATGCGTTACGAAAAGTGTGATACGAACGGTGATCGGGTGAACGGTGGTCGGATGAGGCGAACTGTTGGGCCTTTACGCACGCTTGACTTGGGGATTAAGCTGGTGAATGCTTGACGAGAGCGTTATGAAAAGTGTGATCGAGCGAGGCGAACGGTCGGGAGAGGCGAACGGAAGTTGACAGGGAGATATAAGTTAGTGAAGTATTACTTCAGTCGCGTGGTCTAAAGTAGACTCGTTTTTTGATTATTTAATGCCCCTATGGCACTCACGTGTAATGCAGTACACCTTTTTAAACTTTACAATAAAAATAAAGAGTTTCAAAATGCAAGTAACGTAAAATATGAGACACGAAATATAGGTTAGATAAAATGTAAGAGTTTACAAAAAGTAGTTATAGTTTAAAGTTTAAATGCAATAAATAATTGATAATTTTACAATATACTCCAAATCAACAATAATATTAATAAAAATGTTAAAAATTGAATTTCACAACAGTTTATCAAATATGTAATTTTCTTTGAATTCTTTAACAAGCGATATGTACAACAATTTTATGATTTGTTAATAAAAATGTTAAAAATTGAATTTCACGACAGTTTATCATATATGTAATTTTCTTTGAATTCTTTAACAAGCGAAATGTACAACAATTTTATGATTTGTTTGAATTATTTATTAAATAAATTCTAATGTTTTCATTCCCTTTTTAACAATTTGTAGAACATGGACCATGAAGTCTAGTTGCTCTTCCATTATTATGCCAAGATCTCGAATTTCCGTAACTCTTTATATCTGAAAAGGCCAAAGTTTTTATTTTTTCTACATAATTTGTTTTGTGAAAATCAGTCATTAAGCAATTTTATTTTATATTGAAGAACTTGACATTGGTTTAAGAGAGTTATTTCTTTAAATAATTTAATATAATCGGCGAATAGCAAATCATTGACGTCTTGACACTCGTTATGTATGCCTCATTGCCCAGAATACTATAAGTTGGAAATAATAAGTCAGTCTTCAATTTATTACAAAATATAAACTAAAGCTTTTTACTCGAATAGTTCAGTAATGTATTATACTATTAGTTTGGCTTACTTTATATTTCTCCATTAAAGCCCCTAACAGGGTGTTAATAATTAAATGAATAATTTCGGAAATATTTTTTAATGGTATCACTCGGAATGTTAATAGTTGCATGTTTTATCATTACAGGTAACATTA
This sequence comes from Limnephilus marmoratus, assembly GCA_917880885.1. Taxonomy (NCBI): domain Eukaryota; kingdom Metazoa; phylum Arthropoda; class Insecta; order Trichoptera; family Limnephilidae; genus Limnephilus; species Limnephilus marmoratus. The sequence continues at coordinate 57,738,873 of OU862913.1, forward strand.
AAGGGCAGACAGTTCCCACCAAGGCAGAATCAGGACCCCGAGAACAAGATGGAAGGATGATTCCGAATACTGAAATAGACATAGACTTGCTGGATGCTAAAACGGAATGCTTGAAGCAATCCGATAGTATTGCCCAGACAGAAGGTAAAATCATTTTGTATTCGTTAGATTTCATTTCAATGATTTTATGTTTGCGTATTTGATATGTACTTATTAAGGACTCGGATTATCCGCAATCTTTTTCAGACTTTGTAACTGACCTGAAGATGCATCCTGGAGGAAAACCTTATTCATGTTACTATTGTAACTACTCCTGCTCATGCAAGTCACTGTTAACACGGCACTTGCGCATCCATACCGGAGAAAAACCTTATTCATGTTCCATCTGCAACTATTCATGTTCTCAAAAGGGAAGTTTGAAAAGTCACATGCTTAGACATACTGGGGAAAAACCTTATTCATGTTCCTATTGTAAGAACTCCTTCTGTACCATGTCAGCGTTAGCACAGCATTTGCGCATCCATATTGGAGAAAAACCTTATTCATGTTCCATTTGCAACTATTCATGTTCTCAAATGGGAAATTTGAAAAGTCACATGCTTAGGCATACTGGGGAAAATCCTTATTTATGTTCCTATTGTAACTACTCCTGCTCAGGCAAGTCAGCGTTAACACAGCACTTGTGCTTCCATGCCGGAGAAAAACCTTATTTATCTTCAGTCTGCAACTCTTCGAGTTCTCAAAAAGGAGCTTTAACCCATTGGCCTCAAAAGCCGCCACCCTTGCGGGTGTACAAGGGTTTGTCGTAAACTCTAACCACGCAAGCCTGGCGGGTGTACAAGGGTTTGTCGTAAACTCCAACCACGCAAGCCTGGCGGGTTTACAAGGGTTTGTCGTAAACTCCAACCACGCAAGCCTGGCGGGTGTACAAGGGTTTGTCGTAAACTCCAACCACGCAAGCCTGGCGGGTGTACAAGGGTTTGTCGTAAACTCCAACCACGCAAGCCTGGCGGGTGTACAAGGGTTTGTCGTAAACTCCAACCACGCAAGCCTGGCGGGTGTGAAATATGTCGGATTTAAACCGACAAACGGATATCTGCGTAACATCTTTTTATTATTTTAAATGCCAAGATATGTACCATATACATTTAGGCATTCATTTCACAGTTCTGGCAATAAACCTTAAGGTTTTTTTTCCTGATATTTACAAATCAATTTTTGTAAGCCGACTGCCTCATCGAGAGCTTGTCAAAATTTCGAGTCTTGAAAATCTTGCAATGTGGCCCTCCACGTCCCTGATTGCTTCGAACACACATTTTTTTTTGTTATAAGTAGGTATATGCATCTGTTAAAAAAATAAATTATGCCAATAAGATTGACCAATGTACAATTTTTTTAAAATTGAAATAAAAAAAAAATGCATAAAAATTTCCTTTTTTTCCAAGGCATTTTTATATCCAGATTTCATCATATTAAAATTTTATTTTAAAACACAGGTAAATTTAAAAAGATATTATGATTAAACATGTAGTTTGGTATGTTTATTAATTTTTTTAAATTTGACAATATTTATCTTACAAAGCTTACAAAACTGATCAATCAGTTTGATTGTAAGAAATCTCTCATTTTTCTTATTTACTTAATGCTATTATGCTTTTAGGTTTTACATAGTAATTACTAAGTATGATACTTAGTATTACAATACTACATAGTAATTACTAAATATATTACTTTATATTAATTTCTCATTATTATAAACTACTCATTATTATTACAAATTATTATAATAATTATTATTACTAATTATTATAATAATAAGTACTAGTAATTATTATAATTAAAATGTTTATAAATACAGTGTATGATAGTAATTTCCAGGTATTTGATCAATATTCGATCTAGGTACCTATACAATATTATTTGATTTCATGTTCTACGGAGATAGAATGATTTAACTTTTGTTTTGATTTTTGAATAAGATGTCTCATTTTTAATATTTTCAGGTAATGCGTTAAATATTTCTGGAATTTTATGCCTCTTTTTTCTTTCTCCGTATACATTTTGAGATTTATTAATAATAAACATTTGTGCTTCTCTATGCCTAGTAGGGTAGTTGTGGTTTACAGGTTTATTGAATTCTGTATTCCAGAATTCATTTAGCATTAATTGGTAATCTACCTTACTGTCTATAGAGAGGACATTACACATGGAGACAAATTTTTTGTAATCGCCTTCACATAATTATACTTTTTTTTGCCTGATATCAATTTTAGGAAACGGATTTGTAACTTTTTCGTTATTTGTTTTTGGGGTGTTATGCCGTGTTGCGCTACCTCCTTCTTTAGCCAACGTTTCGGACATCGTTGCAGTGTCCATCATCAGGGCAGATCCGGTAGATGTAGACAACACGGCATAACACCCCAAAAACAAATAACGAAAATGCTTTTCGCCGTGAAAATCTTAAAACTTATCGGATTTGTAACTGTTCTATTTTATTTAAGGACGTTTTATACGTTAATCCGTAACCATTTATTCAGTATCCTATAATTGATTCTGCTAATGCGTTGTATATACAGTACCTATAATATATTTTTATTAACAAAGCTTTTAACCCCTCCGAAAATCACAAATATTCACTTATAACAACAAAAACAGAATTAACAACAATCAATCTAGTGTGACACGCGTCATTTTTTTCTCTCTCAAAGTTATTGCTTTCCTACAGTTAAAACATCAAATTATACATTCAAACTTCGCACAATTCTTCGGTGAATTCGTCCAAAATTAGTTTTCATATTTTCTCTAAAGTGTTGATGGTAATTCATTGTTGAAACCAAAATTATAAAGTGCAGTTCTGCGTTGCCATATGTTAGAATTTAGGACTACCTACAAAGTGTATCAGCGCCGGGCAGTGCCGTCCCGTGCTCCGTTGCCTAACAGACATATAATACCTACTTATATATCCACATCACCGTGCGCCTGATAAGCAGAGCGACCAACCTTTTAACATGTTCTGTTTTAAGTGCCAACTAACTATGACAGATGGCATCACTTGTAACTCCTGCAGTAAGCAGTTTCACTACAAATGCGGAGGGACATCTGAAACAACATTTCGAAAGGCTAACAATGAGAAAAGAAGAACCTGGCGCTGCACTACCTGCAAAACTTCACCCCAATCAACAGCTACGTCAACCAACCCCATAGAAGATGTGATGTTTGAAATAAAAAAAAAATATTCTCGGAACTTGCCTCCCTCAAAACCTTTAATAACCAAGTAAAGGAAGACATGTCTGAACTAAAAAAAACTGTCGACTTCAATAACTCAAAATTAGATGATTTTACTAAACGATTCCAAGCATTTGAACAATCGATGAGCAAAGTAGACAATCTGGAATGAGACGTTTCCACTCTTCAATTGACAATAAAATCTATGCAAGAAGATTCAAATAAAAGGGAACAATGGATGAGGCTTCAGAATATTGAAATAAAAGGAATACCTCAACATAAAAATGAAAACATTCCAAACATCCTATCAGAAATAGCAAACCAAATTGGTATTCACAACTTCAAAACCAGTGAAATTGAGTTAGCTACCAGAGTCTCGGCGAAAGACCCACATTATTCTAAATGAATCAAACCAATAATTGTAAAATTCACCTCCCGCTCACGTAAAAATGAATTCATCTCGGAAATTCGACGAAGAAAAGGAATAAGCACGAAGGACTTAAATTACCCCGGTGACGAAAGAAAAATCTATGTCAACGACCATCTGACCAGCTTCAACAAAAACCTCCTTTTTCGGGCAAAGGGGTTTGCGAAGAGAAGGGGTACAAATTCACGTGGCTGAAAAACAGCATGATATTTGTAAGGAAAAATCCTACTTCACCCCCCATACTAATTACCAAGGAAGAGGACCTCAAGAAAATTTCCTAAGTCCTCCTGCATCCTCTTCGCGTCGTAAAATAGATTTTTTATTCTGTCATGTATCTCCCCACACATTCCCCTACTCCCATCATCCACTCCTATTACACCTACCCTCCCTCTCCTTTTTTGCCCTCTCCCTTAAATTTTTTAATTCACTTCTAACCCAATCAAGTCAACTTTTCAAGAACCAATTTGAAAACCATGTAACCGCCTGTTGGCGACCACTACCTGCTACACGCTTTACACTCAGACCTACTCGACGAACTATCACGGTCTCGTTTACACCAATTGCCTTTTCTGCTGCTGTGGTAAGCAAATTATTATATACTCATTTGTCCACAATAATTTCACTAAAATACCTACTAAATAATATTATGAATAGTTATTACCTTAAATATGGGTACCTACCTATATCTAATTATATCAACATCAGAACAATAGTATCAATAGCCGGACCTGAGATGCGTATTACAAGACATATACATTATTATTATTTTAAACTCTGTGATGCACCCACATGCATTGTGTTAGATGTACTTACTCTGTTAAATTGCGTGCCCTATAACCGAATTTACTTATCTTACGTAAATACTCGTACATTAATGCACCTTCGTAGGTACTTAATTTACGTAGGTACATCTAACACATGCATTGTGTTAGACGTACTCATTCTTTTAAATTGCATGCTCTATAACCGAATTTACTTATTACACTTATCACTTATATGTATAACTTACCGCTTTCTCACTAGCATTTACTTTAATACTCTCCCATGTCTTTAGCAATATATTACCAGAATGTTAGAGGTCTTCGAACCAAAACAACGACGTTCCTTCAAAATACCTTTTCAAACGATTACGATATAATCGCTCTTTCAGAATCATGGCTCACCAAAGGCTTCAGAGACGAAGAACTTTTCGGCTCTCGGTACTATGTATATCGTAGAGATCGCGACTACGCTTCCACCGGTCAACGTCTTGGCGGTGGTGTAGTATTTGCTATTAAACAGGAGCTGATCAGCATCGCCCGACCTGAATGGACCTCTTGTGCTGAAGACATTTGGGTCACCATTCGCACTAATAGTAAACCTCACCGTTTAATCCATATATGCTGCGTATACATCCCCGGAGGGACTCAACATCAATGTTTAATTGAAAATTTCCTAAACATGTTATCAGATGTGGTAACAAATAATCCCATGGATTCTTTTATTATCTTAAGTGACCTTAATCTTGCTGAAATTTCATGGACCCTAACTACGTCATCTGCTCACTATACAGCTAGTAATTTATTAATCTACTCATATAAGTAATAATTTCGTAGACTGTATGCATTTTTTGGACCTCTCACAATACAACGGTGAACTAAACTCAAGCGGCCATATCCTAGATTTGATACTGTCAAATCTATTAATCTCTGTCGAATCTAATGACGTTCCGCTAGTTCCTGAGGATGCACATCATAAAGCTTTGTCCGTTAGTGTGCCATTTCAGGAAACCCCTTCATTGACAAATGCGAAAAGGAAAGTTTTTCTATATAATCGCGGAGACTACGAATTAATTAATCTCGCCCTAGAACAAGCTGAATGGGCATCCATTTTCTCTACCTCCCAAATAGAACCAGCGCTTGATGCTCTCTTTACGTTTTTGAAATCCCTCATAAACTTTCACATTCCTCATAAATTTTCGTGGAATTTGAAATATCCTCCTTGGTACAATGCTGCCCTTATAAAGGTAATGAAGGAAAAATCAAAATATTTTAGCAAATATAAAAAATACAAAAATCAGGCTGATTATGACGCATTTTCTCTCCTTCGTAAATGGCACAAAGATTTATGTCGGGAAAGCAAATCTCGCTACTTAAGTAAAATCGAAAATAATATATCCTCAAACCCGAAAAACTTCTGGAGCCACGTCAAATCCTCTAACAAATCCCAGGGTGTTCCAAAATGTATCTATCTTGGAGAGCTGAGAGCCGATAATGGAACAGCCATTGCAAATTTATTCTCAGAATATTTCAGTTCGGTTTTTAGTAAACTCTCCAATCCACCTGCCCGTAATCAAACTGACGTCGGAAACCATACATCCAATATAAGCAATATTGAGGTGATGCGAGAAATCGTCTTAAAATACCTTAAGGAAATAGATACTTGCAAAGGTACTGGTCCTGACGAAATACCTTCAATCCTTATTAAACGATGTGCAAACAATCTAGCCTTACCCCTCTCTTTGATTTTCAATCGTTCTCTTACCGAATGCACTGTCCCAGTTATATGGAAATCCGCGTTTGTGTCTCCCATCTTCAAGAATGGTAAAAAAACTGATGTCAAAAACTACAGGCCAATCTCCAAACTTTGCATATTCAACAAAATTTTTGGAAAAATAATCTATGATCAACTATATGCTGCTCTTAAACCTAGCCTGAATATGAACCAGCACGGTTTCATTAGTGGTAAATCAACAAGCACAAATCTTTTAACTTTCACAGAGTACCTCCAGGATAATTTGGATAACCGAATACAAGTGGACACTATCTATACCGACTTTAGTAAGGCGTTTGACAGGGTCGATCACTCAATATTGTTAAACAAGCTCTTAGAGATTGGTATTCACGGCAATCTTTATCGTTGGCTCTCTTCGTATATCTCCAACCGTAGCCAAATAGTAGTGGTTGCTGGATTTAAATCAGATTCTGTTGCTGTTACATCAGGAGTTCCTCAAGGCAGCCTGTTGGGACCATTATTATTTAACATCTAGATATTCTAGATCAATGATGTTGGTAACTGTTTTCTAAACTCCCAAACTATCCTGTATGCAGATGACATGAAAATATTTTCACCTATAAACTCAATCGAGGACTGTCAGAAGCTGCAAGATGATTTGCTAGGCTTGAGCACGTATTGTAATGCCCATTGTCTGGAAATAAATATTTCTAAGTGCTTCATCGTGCGCTTTACTAGAAATAAAAACATATTAATCCATGAATACTCAATTAATCGTGTACCGTTGTCTATCAAATTCGAAAGTAAGGACCTTGGGGTTTTACTTGATAGTAAACTGAATTTCAACAAACATATCGACCATATAGTCACAAACGCATCTTCTATGCTTGGTTTCATAATCCGCTCCTATTAACAATTTAAAAACCTTACTACTTTCAAAACACTGTATTTCTCATATGTTCGTAGTATCCTTGAATACGCATCTCAGGTGTGGAAGCCAGGCTATGCAGTGCACAAAAATAGAATTGAAAGCGTTCAAAATAGATTTTTAAGGTACCTCAATTTCCGCTCTTTTCGATCTCATGTTAGTAATGAAGACTCTGTAAAGTTCTTCAAAATACAAACGTTAACTTGTCGAAGAAACATAGCAGATTCGGTAATGTTATTTAAAATTACACATAACTTAATCGATTGTCCTGATCTTGTTATGATAAAATATTTGTTAATATTTCTCGCAGTTTATTTTATCATAGATTTAGGCAAGCAGGTACCTAATTTCAAGAGGTGATTAAATAATATTTAAAAAAAAATAATAAACTTCAACATAGATTTAATTTTTTTTAAATTTTGGAAGTAACATCATTCATTTTTTCTTTTTTGAAAAGGGTATAAAAATGGAATATTTTGTTTAGTGCCCACTTCTTAGTTATCTTTCAAGGTGGTAGAGGGTTTAACTGACGAGTCGGTCGTGATTTCATTTGATATTATTTCGTATAATTTAATTAAGAAATACGAAGGTTATTGTCCGAAACTGGAACATAATTAACTAGGCTGCGATCATCGTTATCGTGATGCCCATAAGTGTATTTAATAACACATTTCTAACGTCGTAATTTACACGAAAATAACCGTTGGATAATTTCAAATCTTAATTGCCAAGTAACAGGCATTTTATGTAAACACATGGAAGTAAAATATCCTAAAGGAAATCAATCTGATAAATAACGAAGATATATTATTCTCGCCTTGATATACAAGATATTTATGGCTGGATTTGATTTTGGGAGCAAATAAACATTTCGGCTGAATACAGTACCAGGTATTTTGTCTGTCTATACTACAGGAGAAAAACCAGAAGCTCAAGATCGTAATTTAGATAGATAGATATTTTAAATGTATTTTTTGGTCTATCCATTCATTAATTATGTTATCTTTTCGTAGCAATTTGGCCGCCTTAAACGTGTTGGGTTTCGTTTTTTTTTTACTTTACGATTGTTTTACAAGGATTTTAATGTATATTTTCTTTTTCAAAGTCTGTTTGTTCATAACATGTCGTTTTTTTTTTTTCTCTCATGAGCTTTTGTTATTAACGAGTTTCATTTGTTTTGAAAATATTTCATTTGTTTAAAAACAATAGAATGTTATCAAGTTGATTATTTTTTTTAGGTTAACTATTTTCAGCTCGTAACGTCATTTCTAATTTTTAATCAAGCAAAATTTAATACCTTTTCTTTATGTTTGAATTTTTACGACTGCGTACTATTTATTATACAATTGAGAACGTCTTCAATCTTCGATTAATTCTACGGCTATTATTATGGAATAATGCTACGAACACTTTATTTAAAAGAAAAACAAAGGATAAACAATCAAATGTTATTGTTTATTGTTTGTATTTCGGTATAACTATTTTCATTTCGCTACGTCATTTCCAAAATATTATATTACTACGAATTATAAATGAATTATTGCGGCAGTAATTTTAAAACGAAATGCAAATAGAACAACTTTGAACAAATTGAACAAATTTAATTTTCCGTTTTTTGTATTATGGAATTAATGTATGTAGGTACATGTCGACGAATTTTATAATTTTAAAAGTTTTCTACGTGATACAAATCGTTTATTTTCTGAACTGGAATATTTTATTATTTTTTTCAAAATGTCGACTTCATTCGGGAACGTAAATGGTAAAACAAAAGAAGGTCTATCTAAGCGTCTTATTCAACGACTGCATCGAAAACAAGAATCAATTTTTCCTTTTATAATATTTTAACAAATAAGGTATTTTTCTAAACGTAGATTTTAATAATTATTTAAACGTCATTTACAAATCTAGTAAAGATTTTATTCAAAAAATATTATTATGGAATACAAATAACTTGAATGGAGCTACTCGATTTTCTCACATTTCAAGCGCACGGAATGCAGATATTTCAGAGTTGTCTTTTCTGGTTAGACAGTTTCTTTCTATTTCATTTTTTTTGAGGTGGTGGGCCCATCATCACAGGATTCGAGATAGGATGAAATAGTCAGTTGTATTGTAACGTAATCGATTGTTTAACAATATACATAATTATCAATAACCTTTAAAACTTCTTTTTGCCAATTGTGACATTTTCTTATATTTTATTTACAAAAACGGGCATTATTTTCAATAACAATTCTGAAAATCGTTTTGAATTTAGTACAATCAAGTAATTTTCAACGGTGACACAAGGAATAATGTGATATTTATTATCATTATTTTAACAAATAAAGGACAATATACACGAAATAAGACTTGGAGAAATAATGGACAATGACGCAACGTCATCATTATCATTGGAGGGGAGTTGGCGGAGGTATATCCAGTTTGAACAACTGGGTCCTGGTGTTCAACTTACCATTCCTAATGGTCTAAATAAGTTCCAAAAGGTAAGGGTGGGCGTGTACCCCATCCGCAACGTATCGATCCGGCGTCGATAACGTTTACCTTACATGAGAGACAGAGGGCGAGAGATGCTTGCTGTCTGCTCATCAAACCCTGAGCTGCTGTCTTAGGTACGGAACAGTGTGCTACATCGTCAGTCGGGTGGCAGTGGATCCGTTGTCTGTAGAAGGATAATACCTATAGGTGATGGAAGGACTGCAGTCCACTGGTCCATGTGCATACACGCAGTACTACGTGATGTGAAACTTGTCTGAGTGGTTCGAGTTGTTTTGGAAGTTTTTATGAGCAATTCTGACACAACATTCTACAAGTAATTCATAAACTCGGTACTATTGGTAGTGATTTCTGCAAAATCACATCATTATTTTTCTCAAATATATCAAGTCTCAATTAATTTGTGCACGCCTTTATATTGTCTTATGTTATGCTCTACGTCAGAGCCAATAAAAGTCAAGCCCATACAATCAGTAATAAATATTGTACACTCGACATGTAATTTTTTTTTGATGTCATAATCATGGAGAATCTATCCATTGACTTTAAACATGTAAGTTCTGTAAAGCCGAGCTTATATACCTAAGTTATATGGTGGTTTCCAAGGGTTTGTCCAAAAACATCAGAAGAAATTTACTCGATTTCGAACCATTTTAATCAGGTCTGATCAACCGGGTTAATACATAATTAATATAATTTGAATGCGGAATTCGATTTAATTTCCTTAAGAAGGAAAATTATTATTTTTCAACTCTAGTATTCGACTCGAGTTCAAATAATTTTAAATATGATTATTAAATAAAGAACATTAATTATGAAATGAATAATTTCAAAATATTGTTTTAAACAACAATTTTTATAACACAGGTACAACTCTAGTACTTCGCTCGAGTTCAACCATTATCGTATATTATTACGGAGTTATTAATAATACAACTTATTAATAGACATGTTATGAATGAACAGACAAACTAAAATTTAATCACGACGTTTTGTATATATATGTATATGTTTTGATTTTATTTAACTTAGAATTTTTAAAAAAAGATTTACCACCAAGTATTTATACTTTATTATTTTTTTTAAATTCTAAGCAATCAGTTTATAATGAACTGTGTACTTTTACATTTAATTCTACAATTTTTGTTGTTTAATTAACGGGATTATTCAGAGATCCAAAGATTCGTACCTCTTTGCAACTTGGGTTGTCTTGTTAGTTGAAAAATATAAAATTTACATAAAAATGTTAACATTTAATTTCATTTCATATCGTATTTCTTTAAAAAATATATAAAAAATATATAGAGATATAAATATAGTTATAGATGTGGTTAAGTTAGTTTATATTAGAGCATATCTCCTATGCATTCGAGTATGCAATACGTATTTTTATATTAATTAAAGAGATTAGTTTATTTAATTTATAAACTTTTGCTTAAAAAGTGTTTGTTTTCTCTTGGGAAACTGGAATTTGTTTGTTTCAAACAATTTACTAAACAATTTCGACTCCACAAAGCTGGTTGTCTACCTCAATTATTTGGCACCATTCATTGGCGATGGTTGATGACTTTATGACATTTAAATAATTTAATTTTATATAAATATTGAATGCTATTATGTAAATTTCCTTCTTGGATAGACCAATTGACCTTAGTGAGTTAGTCAGGAAACTCCACGGAGTGAACATTCTTGATATCCTAAAGATGGATTTAAATTCAGTGCAAAGTGAGGGTTGATTGATCTCCCTAAAAGTGATGCCTATTGAGGCTTAATACCCTGATTTGGGACAGTGACGCTTTAGAGCATAAAGTGATATGACGTTTCTGAAGGAGTTATGTAAAATTTGTAGAAATAATAATTATAATATTTTTTCTTTCCAGTTTAATGTGTGTTGATTATTAATCATTTAACGATTGTTGTTCATGTAACATTTAATTATGTCTATTTTAGGTATTTTAAATATAATAATCAATAATATTGTATTCTAATCCTAAATCAAATTTAATCAATTTTAAATATTTCAAAAAGTTCATACGAATTATTAATTATATATTATGTTTTATTTATCTTTGAAAAGATTGTTAAATATTATTAATTGCTTTGTTGTTTTTATTTTATAGAAATCCTTGGATCGACAAGAGTATCAGATAGAATAGGTTTCTTTTATAGTTATGTTTGGGGACAAACATTTGCGTGGTCCGGGAGGTAATGTTATGATAAAATATTTGTTAATATTTCTCGCAGTTTATTTTATCATAGATTTAGGCAAGCAGGTACCTAATTTCAAGAGGTGATTAAATAATATTTAAAAAAAAATAATAAACTTCAACATAGATTTATTTTTTTTTAAATTTTGGAAGTAACATCATTCATTTTTTCTTTTTTGAAAAGGGTATAAAAATGGAATATTTTGTTTAGTGCCCACTTCTTAGTTATCTTTCAAGGTGGTAGAGGGTTTAACTGACGAGTCGGTCGTGATTTCATTTGATATTATTTCGTATAATTTAATTAAGAAATACGAAGGTTATTGTCCGAAACTGGAACATAATTAACTAGGCTGCGATCATCGTTATCGTGATGCCCATAAGTGTATTTAATAACACATTTCTAACGTCGTAATTTACACGAAAATAACCGTTGGATAATTTCAAATCTTAATTGCCAAGTAACAGGCATTTTATGTAAACACATGGAAGTAAAATATCCTAAAGGAAATCAATCTGATAAATAACGAAGATATATTATTCTCGCCTTGATATACAAGATATTTATGGCTGGATTTGATTTTGGGAGCAAATAAACATTTCGGCTGAATACAGTACCAGGTATTTTGTCTGTCTATACTACAGGAGAAAAACCAGAAGCTCAAGATCGTAATTTAGATAGATAGATAGAATCTTGTATTTTTGGTCGATCCAAGGAAGGTGAGTTTATTGTTCTGTTATTATGTTAATTTGTCCCAGTTTAATTTATTATGTGTTAATAAAATCTTTAATTTAATATATCTTAACAATACTGTTTAATTTATTTTAAAATAATCCTTCTAATTTAATCGTATTGTTTACATATCAAAGGCCCTGAGAGTGTTTCATTGCTTTACTATCTGCTAGCCTGGTTAATCAACCAGTGGCGCCCCTTTGTAAAAAAAATAAAGCTAGACAGATATTTTAAAATGAATTTCGGTCTATCCTGATTATGTTTTATTTGTCCCAATTTATTCTTTATCATGTTATAACAATTTAATAATTTTTTATAGCAATTTGATTAATGTTCTTTATTTCCCATAAGTATATTCAATACGTATTTTTATATTAATTAAAGAGATTAGTTTATTTAATTTATAAACTTTTGCTTAAAAAGTGTTTGTTTTCTCTTGGGAAACTGGAATTTGTTTGTTTCAAACAATTTACTAAACAATTTCGACTCCACAAAGCTGGTTGTTTACCTCAATTATTTGGCACCATTCATTGGCGATGGTTGATGACTTTATGACATTTAAATTATTTAATTTTATATAAATTTTGAATGCTATTTTGTATATTTCCTTCTTGGATAGACCAATTGACCTTAGTGAGTTAGTCAGGAAACTCCACGGAGTGAACATTCTTGATATCCTAAAGATGGATTTAAATTCAGTGCAAAGTGAGGGTTGATTGATCTCCCTAAAAGTGATGCCTATTGAGGCTTAATACCCTAATTTGGGACAGTGACGCTTTAGAGCATAAAGTGATATGATGTTTCTGAAGGAGTTATGTAAAATTTGTAGAAATAATAATTATAATATTTTTTCTTTCCAGTTTAATGTGTGTTGATTATTAATCATTTAACGATTGTTGTTCATGTAACATTTAATTATGTCTATTTTAGGTATTTTAACTATAATAATCAATAATATTGTATTCTAATCCTAAATCAAATTTAATCAATTTTAAATATTTCAAAAAGTTCATACGAATTATTAATTATATATTATGTTTTATTTATCTTTGAAAAGATTGTTAAATATTATTAATTGCTTTGTTGTTTTTATTTTATAGAAATCTTTGGATCGACAAGAGTATCAGATAGAATAGGTTTCTTTTATAGTTATGTTTGGGGACAAACATTTGCGTGGTCCGGGAGGTAATGTTATGATAAAATATTTGTTAATATTTTTCGCAGTCTATTTTATCATAGATTTAGGCAAGCAGGTACCTAATTTCAAGAGGTGATTAAATAATATTTAAAAAACTAATAAACTTCAACAAAGATTTATTTTTTTTAAATTTTGGAAGTAACATCATTCATTTTTTCTTTTTTGAAATGGGTATAAAAATCGAATATTTTGTTTAGGGCCCACTTCTTAGTTATCTTTCAAGGTGGTAGAGGGTTTAACTGACGAGTCGGTCGTGATTTCATTTGATATTATTTCGTATAATTTAATTAAGAAATACGAAGGTTATTGTCCGAAACTGGAACATAATTAACTGGGCTGCGATCATCGTTATCGTGATGCCCATAAGTGTATTTAATAACACATTTCTAACGTCGTAATTTACACGAAAATAACCGATGGATAATTTCAAATTTTAATTGCCAAGTAACAGGCATCTTATGTAAACATATGGAAGAAAAATATCCTAAAGGAAATCAATCTGATAAATAATGAAGATTTATTATTCTCGCCTTGATATACAAGATATTTATGGCTGGATTTGATTTTGGGAGCAAATAAACATTTCGGCTGAATACAGTACCAGGTATTTTGTCTGTCTATACTACAGGAGAAAAACCAGAAGCTGAAGATCGTAATTTAGATAGATAGATAGAATCTTGTATTTTTGGTCGATCCAAGGAAGGTGAGTTTATGTTCTGTTATTATGTTAATTTGTCCCAGTTTAATTTATTATGTGTTAATAAAATCTTTAATTTAATATATCTTAACAATACTGTTTAATTTATTTTAAAATAATCCTTCTAATTTAATCGTATAGTTTACATATCAAAGGCCCTGAGAGTGTTTCATTGCTTTACTATCTGCTAGCCTGGTTAATCAACCAGTGGCGCCCCTATAAAAATAAAGCTGGCAGATCTTTTATTCTACCCTTTTAACATCATTATTTATTAAACATTACATATTGCGTAACATTTTGACCCACTCCGGGATCATGTAACAATTTGGCGTCCCGTATGGTCTATCCCAATTTATTCTTTATCATGTTATAACAATTTAATAATTTTTTATTAGCAATCTTCTTCAACGCCTATCATTCCATGTTCCAACAGCAATCGCAACAGCAGGCAGTCACTTACCTTTAATCTCCCTCTTTGCAAGACCAACTCCAAACAGAACTCATTTATCTACAGATCCACACTCTCATTTAACTCAAATTATTACCACATTGACATTTTTAACTCAACTTTACGTGACATAAAACGAAAACTCACCAAGCACCTTGACTCAAACTAGAAAGTTTAATTCCTATATATATTCCCGTCCTTTGCCTCTTAATCCTATTCCTATGTTCCTCCTCCCCCTCCCCTTTTTTATATTTTGTAACTAAAAAAAAAGCTTACATATCACACTTTATTATTATTACTATCATCAGTGGAAAGTTCATAATTGGCATAATTGACATCCTATTGTTTTATTATTTGTAATCTCAGATTTGCTGTCAACTTTCTCCAAAATAAATAAAATAAAATACCTGCAAGGCCAACCAGACTAAACCATTTTTTTCATTTGCCCGCATACAGAACCAACCTTAGAAAAACTTCTCCAATCCCCCGCATATGCGCGCAATAATAATAATAAAAAATCAGAGAGCAAAAATACAACCAAACGTCGTGGCTAGCGTTGCTAAGCAACCTTTTTAACGCACCAGATTTAAATGTCCGGGTTAAATTTTCCCCCCCAAAAAAAAAAAAAAAAAAAAAAAGAAGGAAAAACTAAACCCTTTCATACACTTCCCCAAATGATCATCTAGTGAATCCACGCTATGCAATTGCACTATATAAGTATTATAAATACAAAACAATACAAGAACAACATGTCAACCTACTAGAGACCAAATGGGAATATAATTCACCGACTCCAGATATTTTCATATCAGAGGGTTCGGCTCTGTGGCATTTCTAATTGAACCTATAAATCCTACCGATCCCTCAATATAAATATTTAAAAAATCTTTTGTAATCCTACATGTACCTATTTAAAATTACTGATTTTTGCATTTTTATATACAAATTCTTTGACAAATCTAATATGCTTAAATTTTGAATCAGATTCCTAGGTATTATGCCAGTGGCCGAAATAACAATTGGTAATATTTTTATAGTCCGAGAATGCCAAATTCTTTTAATCTCATTTCCTAAATCTGTGTATTTTCTTATTTTTTCAGAAACAGTTTTTTGAATATTACAGGAATTTGGAATAGCTACATCAATGATATAAGTTATTTTTTTAATTTTGTCATGTAAAACTATATCTGGTCTATTATGACTAATTGTTCTGTCTGTAAGTATAGTTTTATCATAATATATTTTATAAAATTCATTTTCTAAAAATGAATTTGGTTCATATTCATAATATGGTACTATATTACGGCAGTCAATCAAGTTATGTTTAATTACCAAACTTTGGTGAATTATTTTTAAAACCTGATTGTGCCTAAATGTATATTCGGACGGCGCTAGTATAGAACATCCCGATATAATATGTTCTATAGTTTCGGGAAAAGCCAAACATTTTCTACATAAATCATCAATTTGATTTATATCTTTGATTATATGCTTTCTATAATTTTTAGTATTAATGACTCTATCTTGAATGGCAAGCATAAATCCTTCTATTTCTGCGTTCAACTCTCCAATACTCAACCATTTGTTTGACGAAAGTTTGTCAACATACGTTTGGTTGAGATAATTGAAGTGTTTTGCATGAATAATTTTATTTGACCAGGAATCTAATAATTCCTGGTTAGTATTTATAAGAATGTTGGCATTCTCGTCATATAAATTTAATGGAGTAATGTTTCTATCTGCCTTGCAAATTATTTTGTGCATTTCTGAGCTATTAGCTTTCCTATGGAAAAAAATTCTAAGCATTTCTACCTGATTGTGTTTCAAAGATGTTATTTTGACTACACCTCTACCTCCTAAATTTCTAGGTAAATTAATACGTTCTATAGCTGAATTTGGATGATGGCAATTAAACTTTGTTAACGTAGTTCTAATTAATCGTTCTAAACTATCTAAATCTGTATTGGACCATTTAATTATGCCAAATGAGTACGTTAATATAGGTATTGCCCTAGTATTTATTGCTTTTACTAAATTTTTAGCAGATAGATTGCATTTTAAAATTTTTCTGATCCTACTTTGAAATTTAATCCTAATATCATTTTTAATACTAGTGTGATCTAATCTATTTGATTGCGGGTATCCTAAATATTTATAAACCTCATCCCCTTTCATACTTTTAATTTTGAAATTTCTAAATATACCCTCGTCTCCCTCTACAATTTTGCCTTTCTCTATATGGATCGTTTTACATTTATCTAAACCAAAAGTCATTTTAATGTCATCTGAAAAAATTTTAACTACCTTAATCATTTTCTCTAAATTTGATTCAGAATTTGAAAATAATTTTATATCATCCATATATAATAGATGTGAAACTATAGTACTCTCTCTTGTATTACCCTTAATTTTTATTTCAAACTTGCTTTTAATTAACATTTTAGAAAGGGGATTCAATGCTAAGCAAAACCAAAGAGGGCTCAATGAGTCTCCTTGAAAAATCCCTCTTTTTATTGAAATGCCCGGTACTACTATTTTCTTACCTTTTAAATTAACTAGCAAATCTGTATTCCAAAAGGACATAATATTTTTCAAAAAGCTAATTATAATTGGGTTAACTTTATATATTTTTAATATTTTGATTAGCCACGAGTGCGGGACACTATCAAAAGCTTTTTGATAATCTATATAACAAGTATGTAAATTACGCTTTTGATTTTGAATTTGTTTTAAAATTACAGAATCAATAACTAATTGTTCTTTACATCCCATATGTTTTCTGCGACAACCTTTTTGTTGTTCAGATAAAATATTTTTTTCATCCAAATGAGTATATATTAAATCTGTCAAGCAAGAGGTTAAAATTTTGTATATTGTCGGTAGACATGTAATGGGTCTATATTGGGAGGGATTATTAATGTTTTCGCTTTTAGGTAACATATAAGTAATGCCCTTAGTTAGAATATTAGGAAAATTTTGAGGTTGTTTGACAAGTTTTGAAAGATTTTTTGCAAAAAGGGGATGTAAAGTAGTTAGACGTTTGTACCAGAAATTATGTATCCAATCGCAACCCGTGGCTTTCCAATTATGAGTATTTTTTATAATTTTGGCTAACAATTCAACCGATATATCAGAAAAACTCATTTGTTCAATTTCTGAACAATTGAATTTTTCATTTTCTATCCAGGGACCTGCCTCATTATGTTTTATATCTTTACTCCAAATGTTTGTCCAAAAATCGCGCATATCTGATTCAGATGGCAACAGAATATTATTATTCAAAATAATATTCTGTTTATCGTCAAGTTTGGAATAAAATATTTTCTCATTTTTCTGAAATAATCTATTATTATTTCTTTTATTATACGTATAATTATATCTTTTGTTTTGGTTTTGCTTAGCATTGAATCCTCTGTCTAAAATGTTAATTAAAAGCAAGTTTGGAATAAAAATTAAGGGTAATACAAGAGAGAGTAATATAGTTTCACATCTATTATATTTGGATGATATAAAATTATTTTCAAATTCTGAATCAAATTTAGAGAAAATGATTAAGGTAGTTAAAAATTTTTCAGATGATATTAAAATGACTTTTGGTTTAGATAAATGTAAAACGATCCATATAAAGAAAGGCAAAATTGTAGATGGAGACGAGGGTATATTTAGAAATTTCAAAATTAAAAGTATGAAAGGGGATGAGGTTTATAAATATTTAGGATACCCGCAATCAAATAGATTAGATCACACTAGTATTAAAAATGATATTAGGATTAAATTTCAAAGTAGGATCAGAAAAATTTTAAAATCTATCTGCTAAAAATTTAGTAAAAGCAATAAATACTTGGGCAATACCTCTATTAACGTACTCATTTGGCATAATTAAATGGTCCAATACAGATTTAGATAGTTTAGAACGATTAATTAGAACTACGTTAACAAAGTTTAATTGCCATCATCCAAATTCAGCTATAGAACGTATTAATTTACCTAGAAATTTTGGAGGTAGAGGTGTAGTCAAAATAACATCTTTGAAACACAATCAGGTAGAAATGCTTAGAATTTTTTTCCATAGGAAAGCTAATAGCTCAGAAATGCACAAAATAATTTGCAAGGCAGATAGAAACATTACACCATTAAATTTATATGACGAGAATGCCAACATTCTTATAAATACTAACCAGGAATTATTAGATTCCTGGTCAAATAAAATTATTCATGCAAAACACTTCAATTATCTCAACCAAACGTATGTTGACAAACTTTCGTCAAACAAATGGTTGAGTATTGGAGAGTTGAGCGCAGAAATAGAAGGATTTATGCTTGCCATTCAAGATAGAGTCATTAATACTAAAAATTATAGCAAGCATATAATCAAAGATATATATCAAATTGATGATTTATGTAGAAAATGTTTGGCTTTTCCCGAAACTATAGAACATATTATATCGGGATGTTCTATATTAGCGCCGTCCGAGTATACATTTAGGCACAATCAGGTTTTAAAAATAATTCACCAAAGTTTGGTAATTAAACATAACTTGATTGACTGCCGTAATATAGTACCATATTATGAATATGAACCAAATTCATTTTTAGAAAATGAATTTTATAAAATATATTATGATAAAACTATACTAACAGACAGAACAATTAGTCATAATAGACCTGATATAGTTTTACATGACAAAATTAAAAAAATAACTTATATCATTGATGTAGCTATTCCATATTTCTGTAATATTCAAAAAACTGTTTCTGAAAAAAATAAGAAAATACACAGATTTAGGAAATGAGATTAAAAGAATTTGGCATCCTCGGACTATAAAAATATTACCAATTGTTATTTCGGCCACTGGCATAATACCTAGGAATCTGATTCAAAATTTAAGCATATTAGATTTGTCAAAGAATTTGTATAAAAAAATGCAAAAATCAGTAATTTTAAATAGGTACATGTAGGATTACAAAAGATTTTTTAAATATTTATATTGAGGGATCGGTAGGATTTATAGGTTCAATTAGAAATGCCACAGAGCCGAACCCTCTGATATGAAAATATCTGGAGTCGGTGAATTATATTCCCATTTGGTCTCTAGTAGGTTGACATGTTGTTCTTGTATTGTTTTGTATATATAATACTTATATAGTGCAATTGCATAGCGTGGATTCACTAGATGATCATTTGGGGAAGTGTATGAAAGGGTTTAGTTTTTCCTTCTTTTTTTTTTTTTTGGGGGAAAATTTAACCCGGACATTTAAATCTGGTGCGTAAATTAAATGATTTATTGTCTTCATTTCTTAATAACAAATAGAGATAATGATATCCTCACTGGGATCTCCCGTGCTGAGGATTTCATTTACATATTATAATTTAATTATAAGAATTGTAACGAATTGGGCTCGTATTAAATATTACCTGGCGGCAGAGCAGAGTTCCAAACTCGGGATAGTGGGCCAAGTAATTCTCCATCAAGTAGGTAGGGATTCAATTAAATCAAAGAATATTGACTTTTAAACAATAATGTATTGAACACAAAAACAACACGGAAGTGTACAAACTTCCCATCAGGTTATCAAAGGAAAACAAATAAAAAACATACGTACCAGATGGACTCGCTAAACTATCTATCTAACTAAACAATGCCGTGATGATGTCCCTTGAAGAGGTGCGCGCCAGGATGAAAGCCAGCCTAGGGCTTTCCATGAGGATGGATTGGTTAGGGCCAAATCTAGGCGACCAGCCCCCCAGGATGGGGTTGTCTCTCGTTCAGTCCCGAGTCCAGAAGGATGCCTGCACAGGGCCGGAGGAATCCGGCAGGCGCCAGCCATGAAAAAGCCAGGTCTCCCACAATGTGATCGGTAAGGTGGACTCGGCGCAATCTCGATTCTCAAAATATTTGTCACGGCCGATTATGTATTATCGGATTAATGATCTAGGCCGTCAATGGCCTCAAAGCGAGCGCGGATTGCAGAAAATCGTTACGATTTTAAATTCAAATATCTTTAATCCGGCCATCACCAGGATGCGTGTTGGATACACTCGTGGCTCAAAGGTTCGCTGTTCCCGTAATACATTTTCCTTAAAAGGAATCTTAAACGAAACTGGGTTCACTATATGGAAATTATGAATTTTAAAATATCGATCAACATCGCTCATTTTATTATTTAAAGTTTAAATACGGCACAGTGACATTCCGGCCATGTCTCTCACAATGTCATCCATTAATAATATACGTACACGAGCCTCGCGTGTTACGAAAAAATCACCCGCGATCGGTTAGGTTTTAATTTACTTAGATTCTCATGGTTTAAACTCAAAATTAAACACCTTTATAGTGAGTGACTAATTCACGACCAGCTCGCCCAAAAGCTGCTGGCGAGGAAGTGCCCATAAACAAAAGTCCTCTTCTTTCTTTTCCAAAAATTACCAGTGTCCAAAAAAAACACCATAGACAAAATAAACACCTAAGCAAGAACTGCATTAGTTACATAATTATTTATGTGACAGAATAATATGAATTTGACATAACATATATCATGTAGGTAGTATTTTTTTTTAATAATTATAAAGTAAATAAGATAGTGTTTTTTTTTATAATTCAGTTCACTAGATTCGGTTTTAGTCTGTATTTGATTTCAGTATATCACGCAATTTAACAATATCGATATTCTTAATAATACTCTTGTGAAATACCGATACGAAGTCAAGCGTACGATCACAAATGTTAATGAAATTAATGCACAGCTATAGAAAAGGTACAGCATGAGCATCTCCTGTCCCCATCCCATCTTCCTCTGCCTCTTGCCCTTTCCTATTCCTTCTTCCTTCTAATATACTTACATTTATACATTTTTGTTAATTTCATTTTCATGTAATGGTTATAACCAATTAAAATTTTGTATCATATCATAATAACCATTAGCATAAGAAACTGTTTTGGCTTACCTCATTTTTAACCGCTTCATTTTTAACACTAAAACTGCTGTTTGTTTCTTATAATAAATAAATAAATATGTATTTTTATGTAAAACTTAAAAAATAGTGAATTATTTGTTTAATGATATCTAAATATTACTTTGTTTTTTCTTGCGTTTTCATACATAACGTTTTCTTTTTTTTTAACTCTCAATATAAGCAATTTTTTAAAGTACATATAATTTAATTTGCATAAACCTACCTCGTTTGTTTTTTGCACAAACGAAATCTGGAATAATATTAAAATATATATATAGTTATTCGTACTCTTTACTGTTTTTTCTTTAATGTTTAAATGTAATTACGAAAAAGGAGTTTTCAAATGCCGGTGTCTAATTACGCGTAAATTTATATTTCAATAAATAAATAAAAGACAGAATATTCAGGAATAAAAATATACGGTGCTTACTTAGCGATTATTCTCTTTATCTATGGAAATGTCAGTGTCAATGTCAATGTCCATGTTCCTTTGATTCTATTTTGCCAAACAGTAGTTATTGAAGCCCTGCCTGTATCAATAAATATTGGATGATAAACTAGCTAATATTTGTGTTTAAGAAATACGATTTCTGATTATTTCTATAATCATCATGTTTTTAAAATGAAGTTTTTACAATTCAAGCGTTTCTCTTTTTCTCGTGACATTTCTTCAACACTTTGTAGTTGACTGCAGCGCTTCGCCTTGTGCGTGATTTAGAGCCTGTCCGCACAGCGATATTTCACCGCGCGTTTTAAATTCTCGCGTATTATATTCCGCGATCGGAATTACAACTAGTACGCACTGCGAATAAAATTTCGCGCGATTTTTGCCATTATAATATAGTTCTCGGCTAAGACGCACGTGTAAATGGATAACAGAACTGTAACGGACGTGTTCGCACCCTCCAAACATCTTTCATCAAGATTAATCGCTGGTGGCATCCTTTACATTTCGAGGTAATTTCTTGGAAATTTTTCTGAAATTTCTGGCCTCGAAATGCGAATGTACCGTGCCGCCAGCGACTGAATTTGGTGAAAAGATATTTCTTTAAGGTTCAAATTATTATCTATTTCTTATTTTATAATTATGTAAAATAATGTCTTTTTACTATGTACAATGCCCCGGTGCAACCAAATAAATGCTTGCGTGCCAGGTTGCCACCGGGAGACATTCTTAATTTATTATTTACAACTTTTCAATATTTAGCCCCAAGCAAGGGCCAATATTCCGGCTCCTAGAAAGAGCAAATTATTCTGGCTCCAAGGAAGAGCAAGCCGCCTCCGGCTCCGAGGAAGAGCAAAACTGCCTTGCCTCTTTTTCATTTTATTTTAATTATTTAGCCCCAAGCAAGGGCCAATATTTAGCCCCAAGCAAGGGTCAATATTTAGCCCCAAGCAAGGACCATTATTCTGGCTCCAAGGAAGGGCCATTATTCTGGCTCCAAGGAAGAGTCTGCTCCGCCAAGCAGACTGCTTTTCCTCCCTTTCCGCACTCAGCTGCCTTGCCACTAACAAAGTAGCAGGCTGCCGCTCCGCTTTTTAGCCCAACAGGGAATATTTATCCCGCCATCAAGGCAACCTTGCCTCCTATACAAAAGTACATTTACTCAAATAATTCCACTCACACACCCCGTAGGACAATGAAATAAACACATTTCATTGCAGAGTCCTGCCGGGCATTCAGGGAAATAGAGCTTAAGCCTCTGACCCGTAAACTACCAACGCCATATGCGTTTTTGTCCGAAAAAAGGACTTGAAAGGAGAAAATTTCTTACTAGAATCCATTTTTTCCCATTTTAAAATTCCAGGGACGTCGCAAGACAATGAGACAAACAGGTGTCAGTAGCTAGTCTTGCGTGGAACCTGGGAAAAATACTAGATTCTCAATGTAACTTCTCATAATTAGCCAAAAGTCAAATACCTACCACCAACTTGTAAACTTCTCTTAAATCTAACTTAAATTCACCGGAACAAAAATCTAATGATAAACCACACTTATGTAAACATGTTAGACTTAAGAAATTTATTGTAAATACTCAATTGTAACCTACATAATTAATTTTAAAAATGCATTTAAAGCGACCAGTTTTAGAGAAACGGTCGACAAAATAGGTGGCCCGCAGAAAAACTGCCCTTTTATACTGGCAGGCGAGGTCAAACCTCCCACCCCAAATTTATACCACGTGACCGCCTTTTGCCCTAAATTAGGGTATTAAAGGAGCCACTTTTCCAATAATAAATCAGTTCATCTTAACTTGTCTTCTTTATTTACTCTTTTTAAGTTTTTTTACGAACACCTACCTCTGGACGTCTACCTCCTGCTGCCTCCCGCTGAAGTTCTGCCTGAACGAGAACCCGGTGCCTACCGCTGCAGTCGGCCCTGACTCTGGGCACTGCCAAGGCACCGCTCAGGCAGAAACTAGGCGCATCCAGGACCATTACCCCTGGATGTAGGGAGGCCAGCCAGCTATAACCATCACCATCGGCGTGTACCTCTGGAAGGCGTGCACGAGACCGGTCCCTATTTTTTCAGTTCTTATGACGACGCTGATACGTCTGTTACAAGAACTAAAATTTTAATTTGTCTAATACTACGGCGGCGTAACAGACGTATCAAAAGATGTCACGAACATTGGATTCACCTATTTACAGCATTGAGACCTATGAAAGGATTTTTCTTTATAAAACATCAAGAGCTGCGAAAATACAATAAAAAGTTTTTTTGGGTATTACAGAATGACTAAAAAATCATTTGATAATTTACTACACTAGTTGGTAATTTTATTCCGCAGTGCGGCCATAGTCATACTACTTCATACTGCACAAAATATTCGCTCGGAAATAAATCCGCACCGCATCGAGTTCAATTTGCATCAAACCACAGAATTTTTTTCGCGCGTTTTTTTTACCGCCAGTGCGGATAGCCCTACAAGATCCCATGTGTCGGTGTGTCCAATGTGTCCAACGCGCGGTGAAAAATCGCTGTGCTGACAGGCCCTTAGGTGTTATTATATATTAGCTTGTTATATTGACTACTGTAGTGTCCGAGGTACATTATCTCCGCGGGAGGGGATCGGTTGCCGGAGATGGCCGAACGTAGTCGAAGGTTCCCGATCCCACCCACACAGAGAGAGTGGAGGGGCAGGCGAAGCCACCGGCTGTAACGGCTCCGCGCCGCCATTCCGTCGATTAGCTTATACCAGTGTACATCTTTCTCAATTGACTTACAATAAATAATTCCGTCGTATATATTATATACATATATATGTTTATACTGTTTCTAATCAATATTGCATGTTAGTATTTAATGATTTGAGTTTAATCCGTTTGTAACCTGAAAATGTAATTACTCATGATTATATTACATGTATATGTATATAAAAACTAATAAAATAAGAAAATTGTGGATGATTGTTTATTCTGGAACCATAGAATAATTATTCCAGTTTCCTTACAAAATCATGTGTTAACTTTGTTGCATAGATCACATTTAGGCATAGTCAAGATGAAAGGCGTTGCTAGAGCGTATTTCTGGTGGTCATCATTGAACAAGGATCTGGAAAAGATGGTTCAATCGTGTACGGTTTGTGCTATGAATAGACAATCACCACCAAAAACTCACTTATCCGTATGGCCGAATTCGGGCAGAGTTTGGAGTCGTGTGCATATCGATTATTGTGGGCCACTAGGGGGTAAGATGTTTTTAGTAATTTGCGATTCTTTTTCCTAGTGGATAGACTGCATCGAAGTTTCTAAAGCAGATTCGGCGCACAGCATTCTTGAATTAAGGAAAATTTTTGCGATTTTTGGTAACCCGGAATTAATTGTGGCAGATAACGGTACAGCTTTCACGAGTGATGAATTTAGGGAATTTTTATTAGAAAACAATATTAAATTCATAACAGGACCTGTGAGGCATCCGCAAAGCAACGGGTTAGCTGAGAATGCGGTTAAAACCGCAAAGGGTTTTCTTAAAAATTACCGCCTTAAAATTTTCTTAAAAATCACTACAATTACCGCCACTGTAACTAGTTCATAATATTTTTGCTCTGCTTTAAAGTGATTACTAAGTGAAAAAAACACTAATATCGGAA
Organism: Limnephilus marmoratus; assembly: GCA_917880885.1. Classification (NCBI taxonomy): domain Eukaryota; kingdom Metazoa; phylum Arthropoda; class Insecta; order Trichoptera; family Limnephilidae; genus Limnephilus; species Limnephilus marmoratus. Next base: position 57,764,774 of record OU862913.1, read on the forward strand.
AGTTAACGGAAGTGATTGCTTTTTGTGACAACATAGTCTAAAATCTATAAACTTCATATAAGCGATTTACCGTACCTACTGAGTATAATCAGTAAAAACAAAAAATCGTAATTTAACATTATTAAGGCGTAACGCAGGTAGCTCATAAATTTACTTTCAAAATGCACTGCAACATTTGCCCGGAGCCAGTAATAACAGAGGAGTCAATTTTTGTGTGCTCGGCGTGCAAAGGCACATTTCATCTAGCCTGTGGGGGAATTACTGAGAACAGTTTCCGTAGACTCACTCAGGAACGGCGTTCCCTACTGAAATGTAAACAGTGCAAAAACATGAAGACAACTACTGTGACGAGCGCTTCGAGCGTAGCTGATGCAGTCAGCGGTAACGAACCTTTGGAGCCAGGTAAAAAAAATATCAATAAAGGACCGTCGACCACAGCTCAGGCCCAGACAAACTTAGAAGATCTGCAAGGGTTAGTCTTGGATAAGACGTCTAATCTCGAAAGAAAACAAAATGATATCTTGGAACAAAACAATAAAATTCTAGAAAGCATTCAATTCATGAGTGCACAATACGAGGACTTCCTAGGAAGGATCCGTGAATTTGAATCAAGGAATGAGGAGCTTACAAAAAAGAATATCGATTTGGAAGCCAGGATTAATGTTCTGGAAAACTGTCTTGAATTCCAGCCAACAACTTAGAAATCAGAGGCATACCAGAAAATAAAGGAGAAATACTACAAGACGTCATTTTTAATATATGCCAAAAAACTAAGTCGAACATCCAAATCAAGAACATAGACGCTATTCATCGTGCAGCAAAAAAAAAAAAATATTCACCCGAGAGAAATTATAATCAAACTAAAATCGAACATAGCCAAAGAACAGCTGTTAGCGGATGTGAAATCATACAACAAAAACAACCCGAATTTGGAAGACAAATTGAATTCTTCGAACATTGGAATTGCGGGACTAAGTACCAGGATCTACGTCTCCGAACAGCTGACATTTCGAGGCAAGCAACTATTTTGGAAGGCAAGACAAGAAGCGAAAACGCGAGGTTACCGTTTCACGTGGTCGAAGGCGGGGCAGATATATGTCAGACGGGACACGGGGTCTAATGCACTATGTATATCTGATGAAGGCAAGCTCGCAACTATGTGATGCAACTGAAAGAATCGTACTACCGAGGTATGTACCGTCTCGCTCGTTTCCAGGTAAATGCAATAAATCATTAACTCGGCGAGATAGCGAATTTACCAATCTTCATTATACTATTAACCAGAATTTACATAGTTTAAAGTTATTTAAATATTGCATTGCACAAGGAAGGTACGAGCACCCGCCTCGCTCATTTTCACTTGTTATTTTTTTATCATACATATATAATAATTTGTTATCACGATGTTTCAGCGACTTTAAACATTCTGCATTATATTACCAAATCACTAAATTATTTCCATACACACCTATCCATGCAACTACACTGGGAATAGTTTTTAAATTTAATTATATATTACTGGAACACTTTTCTCTATGCCACATACAACCAACATTTAATTATATTTGATTTACCTTGTGATATTGATAACCATCCAGTATGTAAATGTATATTACTGTGCTAAATAAACAAACAAATAAATAAAAAATAAATAAATATACTGTAACTTGAATATAATTGATGATCTGAATAATATAAAAAACTATAATTGGGGCTCTTACAGTCTAAAAATTATACACCAGAACATTAGAAGCATTTCAAAACTTGACGATTTCCTCATTTTTCTAGACCAATTTATTTGCGCATTCGATGTCATAATTTTAACGGAATGCTGGATAAATAAAGAGTACACCTCTAAAATGATTCACAATTACTCGTAAAATCACACAAATATAAATTTAAATAAATCCAGTGGAATTGTAATTTACATCAGAAACGGTCTACAAGCACAAGTCGACGAAATTTTACTACCACAAGCGAACTGTATGAAAATCGTATTGAACAATAACTTATGTATTTTTGCAATCTATAGATCACCCTCATTCCAAAATATTGACACTTTTTTGAATTCTTTACAATCAATCATCAACAGTTCAAAACAATTAGAACGGCAAATCATTTTAGGCGATTTAAATATTAATACGATTCCCGAGTACCACCGTCAATCCGAAGATTATCTATGTCTGCTTACGGAAAATGGGTTCATACAGACAATTAACAGCCCTACCTGAGAACAGGGTACAAGTAAATCTTGTCTAGACCACATTAACATCAAACAAATTAAACATATCGAATCATTACAAGTAGAGCAAGTAGATAACAATCACAGCAAGTAGAGATAAATAAAATATTAAGCAATGGTAAATCAATCTTCTTTGGAGTCCCGCAAGGTAGTGTGCTTGGGCCAATATTGTTTCTAATATATATAAATGATTTATGTAATCTGAATATTTCTGGTAACATCGTTAGTTTTGCAGATGATACTACCTTAATATTTGAGGGTAAAACTTGGGATGAAACATTTAACAAATGTAATACAGGTTTAAGAGTGGTAAATAGTTGGTTAAATAATAGTATTTTAACTTTGAACATACAAAAAACCAAATATATCACTTTTAGCATTTCAAGTAAAAGTCAACCTTCCGCTACTCATAATTTAATAATACACAATTGTTTGCAAACCTGTAACTGTAACCCTGTAGAAAATGTAGTCAGCATCAAATACCTTGGCGTAAAAATAGATAAATTTTTAAGATGGAACGATCATGTTAATATTGCTAACAACCTGGCAGCGGCTACATGGCGTCAGAGTTGCGCTCGGGGACTACGCCCCGTATAGGAACCAGAACCTCGCTGGGCCCGGGTGCCACCAGGAGGGCGGCACCACAGGGCGGGCTCCGACCTACCTTGCAGGCGGCTAGCTCGAACCAACGGCAAGCAGGGGAGACCCTCGTCATCAGGGTGGTGTGGTCGCCGGTAGGCTGTTTGGAATGTTTTACATGGGGGGAAATACTGGCCGTGATCACCCTCGAACAATCTCCTCAAAAAAAGAACGGTATTTAGGTAAAACAAACAAAATGTATTGTGAGAAAACACAGAAATACAAGGTTAAAAGGCAGTTCCTGGCTAGAATGTCCCTACACGGTAAGTCTCTCAACCTGTCCTCTCTTGGGTCGTCATTGCTCAGGTAAAATCGCGAGGGCAAATAGAACACATTAATTTAAGGGGGGCTTACTGCGATGGAGGCGGCAGGTCCAATCCTCGTCCGCAGCAGAGGGGATCTCGTTCCAACAGGAGTCTCCAGGTGAAACGTCCCACACACGTAAACATTGTCACTGTACTTTAAATTACGCCTCGGCCTTGTCTGCCGTAGCATCTAAAACACGCATTTGCGTATTAAATTCCCGACGCCATATTGCGTCGCGGATGACTCGGGCCACAAAGGTGCCCTGCGGAGAGAATTTCTCCTTAACAAAACAATCGACTGTTCGCGGAGCGCTCTGCCTAGGAAGTGTGGAGAGTCGGCGGCCTCGCCGACCGTTGCTCGCATTTGGCTCCACTAGCGCGCGCGGCGCGCTTGCGGCGAAAGAGCGAAACTGTAGTCTGTGCAGTGGCGTAGGTGAATAATTAGTAGGGGCTTATTTGTGCATCGTAACACCTCCCCCCGCGCTCGGAAAAAAAGCGACGTGGCAATAGAGCAATAGGGCAAAAACCCTCTACGTTACCCACGGGAGTTGAAAGAGAGATTGTAGACCAGAGAGAGAGCTGACTAACAACTAAAACTAGCTTATGCCATGGGCTAGGTACAATGTTGGTCAGGGTAGGGAGGGGGGTACATAAAATATGAGGAACAGGCAGTCATCACAAGGAGGGGTGAAACAACATACATATTTATGCCATTGAAAGAACAAAAACAAGGTTATGAAAATGTGAAACAAAGACAAAAATGTGAAAATGCGAAAACAAGGACAAAAATTATGAAAATGTGACTCTAGGGTTTCATTGGTCTGGAAGCTAAATTTGCGGTGCGTAGATTTGTTTTTTTGTTTCGATGGTTTGCGGAAAGTTTCGAAGAATTGCGAAGAAAACGAGGGTTCACAGACTCTAAAGATTACCTTATCACTGTAACCTGACCCATTTGAGGTAACACTCAAGAGTACACTAGGGTCTTGTGAAAACACTTGTTTCGTTGAAGACGTCGAAGGTTGCGGAGTGGAGACTGTGGTTGCAGTGCGGAGGACTATGGTTACAGAGGTCATTGAGGAGAAGAATCCAGGGTCTGCAGACATGCCAGTACGAATCCTAATGTGCCAATATGGTAAGCACGGATCGTGTATAATGGTTATCGAAGCATAATGTAGCTCGGGATAACTTGTGAGGGTGCGCATTCAGCGAATACTGTAGAGTCAAGGTATTAATGGTTTACACATGACATTGTGTGCGTCACTGCGTGACAGAGCAAGAGACGGCAAAACTGGCTTGGTAGCGAGAGTAGGAACAAAACCCAGGGGCTAGCGTGCCCAAAGGTAGTCCAGAGTGTCATTGTATAGTGGGACAACTCGGCTCGCAATGGTGCAACCAGACAACATACATAAGGCGGTATGGTCTGTGCTTTCAGGAACAAATATGTAGAAAATGGCGGCGGGGGACCTCCGTAACCACAGCGAAGGCTGCCAGGAAGTGAAGCTCAGCTCGGCTGCCGATGGGGACATCCTTCTGGGCTTCTTTTTTAAATCCGGGAGAAATTATTATTAAAAGAGCAAGATTCTTGACATTTACCTGCCTAGAGACCAATGGACAAAAAGGGTATGGAGAGAAACAAAATGTGTTCAGAAAAAAGAAACGAGGTTTTTGACGATTGCAGACCCAGAGAGAACGGTAGAGAGTGAGAGATTCCTAACTAGTTTACAATGACATGTTCCGAATGTTATCCTTTGCTAGGATAACCTGGCGTTTGCCGAGAGACAAAAACTTGGATGAAAAACAACCGGCCTTTCTTGGCCTATGTTAACATAAGATGGTAACATTTTTGTAGAATTTCAAAGAACAAGGCAAGAAGTCGTGAACAAGTCACGGCAAAGCAGAGAAACTGATTCATGAATAGGGGTTGTCAAAGAGACAGACGATACGCCGAGTGCATACCGTACTTATCCAACATTCATGAATGTGCTTCTATACGACAATGATGAGGATGATGAGACATACGTAGAGAGTGAGGGAGAAAGCCTGTTGATAACCGGCCTGTTACCGATTCGAACTCCAAGTGAGGTCGAAATATGGTCCACAACAGATTTTCCACTTCATAACATATACCTGAGAACATGGGGATGGGGAAGGGAAAAGGACAGGAGTTGAGTGACGAAACCTGCTAGAGACTGGACTAATTTCCAATTCAAACTCCATGTGAGAATGAAACATAATCAACCAGCAGATTTCCTAACTCTTTACATTAACCAAAATGGATATTAAAAAACAGTGAGATGAGCATGAACATGAGAATAGACGAAATACCAAAAGGCTAGTCTTTCGCGTGTATGACGAAAGATTAGGGGTCACTTAAAACTTCTCCTTGATTGTGAGAAAAGATAGACCCTCGCTCCAATTTCACAATCCTGGGATTTCTTTTATTCGCTTCCCAGCCGACGAGTTTGGTGGTTTTGTGCCCATTCGATTAACTCCCACGGCACTATGCCCCATAGCTGACAGTGAAGCTGACAAGCTAGTCCTTTTGAGATAGTAGATATTCCTGGGCTTCTTTCCTTTAGAGAAAGAAGTGGCAAAACAGGAAGTCCACGGGCATTGTCGTTGAACAATTTGCAAAAAGGTTGTGGACTACTTTGTGTAGTGCGCACAAAAAGGGTTGATATTATTTCGTTCGCACGAATCATGGTGAGTATTGTAACGTCTTCACGTTTGGTGCACAAATTATATAAGTACACAATTATAAACAAACAAGGCGGTTCTCATGCCAAATTTAATGACACACGACCAAAAGGGGCGGTACTCATGTCCAATTAAAGACACACGACCAAAAGGGGCGGTACTCATGTCCAATTAAAGACACACGACCAACTCAATAACAAGAGCATAAGTGATTATAACGAACTTCTCGTATCATGGTGGATATTTTAAGGATCTCTCCTATGATGGTGGATATTGTGAGGATCTCTCCTGTGGTGGTGGGTGCATTTAAATATAAAACAATAAATGATAACAGTATTTGTTTAAACACTGCTCTTAAAGATTTGTTAGATAGACTAACTCCGTAGCCCAAAAGGCGTACGATAGAATAACAGAGAAAATATACGATATAACGTTACTTCACATGTCAACAAGGTGCAGGGCGATGGCAGAATAAAATTCTGCTTACACCAAGCAAAACAAGACAGACCTATAGTGGTTTTACATACTGTCGGAGGTAGCAATCTTCATTGAGAAGAACAAAAGGGACCAATTGAGGTTTTACATGCCTTCTGTATAGCTACAAGTGAACCGTGTGATTTGCGATTTTTGGGTCGCAAACACTTTGTTTAAGTGGCAGAACATTAGATGCCTGAAGTTGTAGAACGATGATCAGACCACACGTTGCTGATTTACGTAATGTTAAAACTATTTGCGTTCGGGAACCAGGATGACCATGAGGTTTTATTAACCTGTCCCATAGGACTGAAACGTGTAATAAAAGACATACGTGACGTGACAGTAAGGATTTCGCTAAGACACAAAAGACCGGATTGTTCGGTTTTACATACTTTGGTCGAAACGAGTAAGAATAGATTTTTTTATGCAAATCTACAGACCCTTTCTTGGTTTTTTTTAAAATATATGCAATTTCCAAAATGGATGTGTCAAAATCCAATTTCGGGTAAAAATGAGCACGGGTAGGACGCCATCAATTTTTTAAAGAAAAAAGATTGAAAAACTATATGTACATTAGGGGTGACTGTGTAAGTGACCACACTTTTATACTTGAGACCAATGTTGGGTTTTACATACTCAAGATAAACCAAAAACAAGAAAACAGCAATATTTTACCAGGGTAGGTAGAATGGTAGGTTGCAGGAATAATTAACTGGTTCCGAGTCGGGATTTAACACTTTGGAATTTACAATATCCGATTCCTAGGAACGAACGCCGAAGGGCAATTGTTAATTATTTTAACCTTTACGAGAAAAAATTGGAAATGGTAAAGAACAGGGGCAATAACAGGCTTGAGTTGGGGTTTTTACACTCTGGATTTACAAAACCCGAACAAACAGAAACCTACGCCGTTGACCGATGTTGATTGCCTTGCAATTATAACGAGAAGCGTGACATTGTTTCCGTCACGACATGTTGATACAAAACAAAAAAACAAAAAAATTACGTGGCATGAAAAGACGGAGCAAAACAGGCCTGCACATTACGTAGTGTAGGGGATGAGAAACAACAGTTGGGCTCATGACTTCCCAAGCATTATGACTCGGAGGTGCCTCTGTTCAGAGGTGATCAGTCTCGGAACAGGTGAAAAAAGGAAAAAACAAAAACACACCACAATGTCGTGAAAGAAAGAAAGTTAGAGTAAAAACAACATATGAAAATGCATTTAAAAAGGTTTTTTTTAAGAATATATATATATCGTTTTGTCAACGAAAGAGTGGACATGTAATTGACACTTTACACGTCTAATATATGCATATTTATTTATTTACAAACAATGTCAAGAGATCGCTCGGAAGCTGACTCGAGACCTGCCTCACGCTTGAGGATAAAATATTTAATGTGGGATAACCAATCAGTCCATTCCTTAGACTTTGATACGGAATGTATACCTGAGAGGTTGCCATTTAGTTTTTTGGCTTCTTAGAGAAGTAGTTGGGTGGTGGTTTAGAAAAATCCACTGGGGGTTTGGCATTGCTAGTATCTTGCAGCCTATCCATGTTATATTTTGATCTCTTGAAAATTTCGCGTAATTCATCGCGAGGGGGGGAGCGGTCCTTAGAGCGGTGCCTCTTGAAGGTCCTGGGCTCTCTAGGTTCCCGTAATTTGGCTTGCTTAAAACAGGTATCAGCTAGATGGCCTATTTTCTTGCAGAAGGAGCAAATTTTTGTTGTTGTCATATTCCGGTTTTAATTCCGAAGAACGACTTGGCACAGTTATGTTGGTTGAAGACGCTTGGGTATTCTTCCTGTCTTGGTAAGATTCTAGGAGTGTGCATACTTCGCTTAATTGAGCCAGTGACGTGATTTTCTGTGAGGTGATAATATTCTCGTATTTGTAGAGAAGACCATCAGTTATGACTGGTAGTAGTTCAGCTTCCGGGATCGGGAGAGAAAGTTTGATATTGATGGATTCGGCCCTTTCTATAAACGTTGCCACCGTTTCGTTTACTAACTGTTTAATAGATAGTAAGGACAGTTTTATTCGGTGTTGTGCTTCAGTTTTGCCGAAACTAAAAATTAAAGCTGATCTGAGCTTATTCCAATCCTTGCATTTTAATTTTTGAATGCGGTGCCAAGGGATTAACTCCGGAGAAAAGAGTTCTATGAAATTTTTTCGTAGAACGTCAAGCGGGATGTTCTTAATCGATGCTGTTTCTTCGATTCGATCAATGAAATCCATTACATTAGAAACACCGTTATATTTGATTTTCCAAGAGGAAAGATCGTGGACTTTTCCTTGTGCCGTGATGGGTACAATATCTTGTTTCATTTTGACTAGTAGCTCCGGCTCTTTATTTGTCACCGTGACTTCTGTATCCTTGGTGATGGTGCATGGATTTTCTTCAATTGTTGATGCAAGGTTTATTTTCTTGACGAACTTTTTGTTGAACAAAAATGCATACGCTCTTAATGCAGATTTCGACTTGTTTTTCAACGAAAGACCTCTGTCTTTTAGAACAGATAGGAGGTTGGCTTTAGATAAACTGTGGACGTTGGGAATAATACCAAAGTCCGATGACATAACCGTTCGGCTGTCTTCCATTGTGGTGTTGTTTAAAACCGTGCTCCTTGGAGAAGAAAAGGGAAAAAAAAAAAAAAAATTCTGAAATTTTCCAAGTCCAGGAATTTTCAAATTTTTGGCCAGGGGTTCCCCTAGGGAAACAAGAAATTTAATTTTTGTAGTGCACTTTTGTTCACTTGTCACTAACTGCACTGAAAACTGGGAAAAACTTCCAAAATGGCACTTCCCAATAAAATGAAAAAAGAACACTAATTTTCCGAGGAGAAAATCACTTAAATGCGGCTATTATTTGAGCACACCACTAGTTTATTTCATTTAGACAACACTTTTTTAATGAAGCACTGTTATTTGGCGTTTGATAATCACAACTGTCACTTTGACGTTTGATAATCACAACTGTCACTTTGACGTTTGATAATAACAACTGTCACCTTGACGTTTGATGATCACTTATTTTGTAGAAAAACAGAAAAAAGAACTTAATGTACCTGTATAAGCACTGGGAAAAAGGTAAGTTATTAATTAGACAGCATAATGGATTTATGAAAGAGGCAACTTGAAATTGCTTGGGCCAATTGAGTGATGTACTGAAAGGTTCCCGCTAGAGGCTACCTTTGTTATATAACATAGGGACTCCTTTTTGCTGCGTCAACGAATGATGTGTACAGACGATGTGCTTATAGAGGCACTATTGTTGTATTCCGTAATTATTTTAGTTGCGAAAACAGACAAAACAAGAATTTCCAAGCAATACATACGCGAATGTTTGATTCATATCTCTGCGTATCAGTGATTTACAAGTTCTACCGCAGGGCGGCAGTAACACACCAACTGCGCACGAATTCTGCGCACAGGGCAATTATGCTCCAAACGGCTAGCTTCCGCCGTGTGTAAAAAACGTTGGAGATTTCGCGCGCACGCAATGCTTCTGGGATGTTCGAAAATGGCGGGCGGCGCAAATTATGATGCAATGTTGATACAATTTTCGACAGGGGTTTTTATGAATTTTGTAGCTTCCGCACGTATTAGGTACAATATTTTGAACCGTGATAGTTAGTATTACAGAATAACATAATTTACAATAATAGAATATCGATGGATATTCCGTAAGTTCATGCTAGAAGCCACAAAATTTGCCATTAAAGAGATTTCTTATAGCTCGAGAATCTTGCTCGAGGTCATCACAGTGCCAGTTAGGGTAAAAAATCCAAAAAAAAGCCTCCACGTTATAGCGTCAGTGCTAACACAACGTGGGGGAAAATATGGGGAGAAAAAAAATGCCCCAGAGTTGGCGCGCCAGTGCTAACAACCTGGCAGCGGCTACATGGCGTCAGAGTTGCGCTTGGGGACTACGCCCCGTATAGGAACCAGAACCTCGCTGGGCCCGGGTGCCACCAGGAGGGCGGCACCACAGGGCGGGCTCCGACCTACCTTGCAGGCGGCTAGCTCGAACCAACGGCAAGCAGGGGAGACCCTCGTCATCAGGGTGGTGTGGTCGCCGGTAGGCTGTTTGGAATGTTTTACATGGGGGGAAATACTGGCCGTGATCACCCTCGAACAATCTCCTCAATAAAAGAACGGTATTTAGGTAAAACAAACAAAATGTATTGTGAGAAAACACAGAAATACAAGGTTAAAAGGCAGTTCCTGGCTAGAATGTCCCTACACGGTAAGTCTCTCAACCTGTCCTCTCTTGGGTCGTCATTGCTCAGGTAAAATCGCGAGGGCAAATAGAACACATTAATTTAAGGGGGGCTTACTGCGATGGAGGCGGCAGGTCCAATCCTCGTCCGCAGCAGAGGGGATCTCGTTCCAACAGGAGTCTCCAGGTGAAACGTCCCACACACGTAAACATTGTCACTGTACTTTAAATTACGCCTCGGCCTTGTCTGCCGTAGCATCTAAAACACGCATTTGCGTATTAAATTCCCGACGCCATATTGCGTCGCGGATGACTCGGGCCACAAAGGTGCCCTGCGGAGAGAATTTCTCCTTAACAAAACAATCGACTGTTCACGGAGCGCTCTGCCTAGGACGTGTGGAGAGTCGGCGGCCTCGCCGACCGTTGCTCGCATTTGGCTCCACTAGCGCGCGCGGCGCGCTTGCGGCGAAAGAGCGAAACTGTAGTCTGTGCAGTGGCGTGGGTGAATAATTAGTAGGGGCTTATTTGTGCATCGTAACAATATGTTGGTAAATAATATTAAGAGACTTACCTATATCTTTAAAGAACTCAGACATATACTAAGACAAGGAAAAATTGAAGATGGTTTATTTTGCAATAATCCAGTCTCTACTTTCTTATAATATAGTGTGCTGGGGTTCTTGCCAAAAGACTTATATAGAACCACTTAACATTGCCCAAAAGCTGATCCTTAAAGTTATGTTCAAGAAAAAATTTAGATATCCAAGTCATATACTTTATAAGGAATGCAATGTCATGAATGTAAAACAGCTGTATATTACACAAACACTTGGTAAATTTTTTAATAATATTAATATTGCAGAAAGAACTCAGCAAATTCGTACTACTAGAATTGGGTCTGGTCTTAACTTTGTGGCAATTCAAACTAAATCTTCTTTTGGTCAAAGAAATTACTTCTATCAGGCTCCATTCATATTTAATAGCCTTCCAGAATATATTAAGTCATCTAATTCCTCGTGCACTTTTAAAAAGATGGTTAAATTATTCGTATTAGCCGAGGATTGCCAATTGATTTTTTCTACATTGTCATTTCTAAATTAATAGCATAATAGCATATTGATTATTTATTACAGTATATTTACTGTTAATATGTTATTTTTTTTATTTTCTTATTAACTTACCATTACATATTAATTTTCTAACCGAACCTAATTTTAAATATTATAGATTAAACAACTTGCAAAAAAAAAAAGTTATTTCAAAGCTAATTTCAATATATGGTCACTCTACATGTTTTACGTTATAATGTATTTGTAGAGGCCCATTCTGTGAGAAATATTATTGTAACAATATTGTCTTTCAACACATTATTTTGTGTACTCTATAAAATTGTTAATCTCAAGTCAAAATGATGTTTAAAATTTCAATTTAAACAATAACACCTAAATTAAAAAGGTAAAGAAACAATAAATAAATAAATATATAGGGGTTATCGTATCCCATAACTTTGTCAAAACTAAAAGATCTCACGGATGGCATTTCTAAGGTGTCACTTACACTATAAAATACAATCGTATTTTAATGAAAACGGGCACTTAAATGGAATGAAAACAATAATGTTGTGATCAAAAGGGTTTCTTTCATATTTATTTCATAATTATTTGATAGTCACTTTAATATTGCATAAGAAAGATTGGCTCTAATGTAATCGCTTATAAATCTTTGTTTTTTTTCATTGTTTATTTTTTACACCTATTTAAAAAAAAAACCTAAGGACATGTATTTTTTTAATTTTATATAACTAATGATATAATGAATGAGAACATTTTGTCTGATCTCTCAACACTTTGTTATTATTTCATATATTTTTATCACTTATTATTTTCTCTGTTTATCATTTTATTTTTAAATTTTATGATTTTGCTTTTACTTAACTGTTTTGCATGACCGATATTTGCGTGTGTTATTTTTATTAAATTGTGAAATTATTAACCCCGATATAGGCGAACCCTAGTGGGGTTAATAATTACATGCTAAAAATACATGTACATAAATTGTGAAGAAGCAATAAATAAATAAAAAATTTGTTATCCACACCACAATTTCTGACCACTACACTACAGCTCTCTGCCTTAAAAATAAACCTCCCACTACTGCTAAAATAAAATACATACCTCGAATAAACTACATCAACCTACTTGAGGACTTAATTCAGAAAAATGGGAAAACGTTCTAAACCAAAGGGATACTGATTTAGCAATGACGAAATTCATCACCAAGTTACACGATTACATATCTAAACACACTAGTCACAAACTCATATCTAACAAACAATTAAAACTAACGCCATGGATCACCCCTGGTCTTGTCAAATCAATACACAGGAGGAATCAACTACACAAAAAGGCGAACAGGAACCCAGAGAATATCATACTACAAACTCGATATAAAAAATATAGGAACTTGTGTAAAAATTTAATTACATCAACTAAAGAAAACTAGTTTAAAAAAATTATTTACGAAACCAACTATACGTCAAAAACGCTATGGGAAGCATTTCGTAATATAACTAAAACTAAAATCAATAAATCATCTGAAATTAAATCATTGAACATTGATCACACTATCACGTCAGATCCAAAAAAGATGGTAAATTTTGCAAATAACTACTTCGCGTCAGTGGGAACCACACTGTCAAAAAAAATTCTTGATAAATATAACACAACTGAAACTGATCTTGTTAAGATAACTGGCTGTAATCTCAGTCATAAAATAGATAACATTCGAACTACATCACAAGAAGTGATGAAAATAATTGACGAGCTTAAGTCATCCAATGCGTGTGGCCCAGATAAGATCTCTTCAAATCTGTTAAAAAATATAAAATCCGCCATAGCATCACCGATATCGTTCATTTGTAATCTAAGCTTTAACTCTGGAAAATTCCCCAATCATTTAAAACAATCAATTGTTATTCTACTTCACAAAAATGGGGATAAATTACAGATTAACAACTACCGACCAGTTTCTTTGATCAACTCTGTGTCTAAAATTATTGAGAAGATTGTTAAGAATCGGCTCAGCCTGCACCTAGAAAACAACAACATCCTTTCCAATAGCCAATACGGTTTCCGACCAGGTTTAGGCACTGAAAATGCCATTACTAAATTGACAAAAATTATCTCTAATAACATAGATAGAGGTACAAAATGCATTGCGCTCTTCCTGGATCTAGCAAAAGTATTCGACACTATCTCTCACAAAATTCTGAAGAATAAACTACAGCGCATCGGTATACAAGGTCAGCTCTTCAATTGGTTGTGTAGCTATTTAGATAACAGGAGCCAAAGAGTGCTCATCAACGACACTATAAGCGATTCAGCTAATATTAAATTCGGTGTACCCCAAGGAAGTACTTTAGGACCACTTCTATTCAATATATATATATAAATGATCTATGTAACAGTTCCCTTGCCGACCACATTATCACCTTTGCTGATGATACAGTCTTACTATTTGAAGACAAAAGCTGGAATGTTGTTCACAGTAAAGCAGAAGTAGGGTTAAACAAGGTCAAACAATGGTTAGACAATAATCTTAACACTTAACTTATATAACACTTAACATAGATAAAACCAAATACATCCGTTTCAGAGCAACACAAGCAGGAGAACCAAAAGAAATACACAACATCATTATTCACCATTGTATTGACCGGACCACATGTAAATGCTTAAACTTAGAATGTGTCGATAGTATAAAATATCTAGGAATTATCATAGATAAGTCTTTGAGATGGGACGAACATATTTTCTCGACTTCCACAAAGATTAGAAAACTTACTCATCTATTCATGTCTGTTAGAAATATTCTTTGCGTTAAAGATCTGAAACAAATGTACCATGCCTTGTGTAACTTACTGCTAGAATATGCATCCTTGGGATGGGGCGGCTGTTCCAAAACAATAATTGATCCGCTAGCAAAAGCACAAAATCACTTTTAAGGGTCATCCTTAAGAAATCATTTAGGTATACCAGTGAGCTATTATTTAAAGAGATACGAGTTCTTGATGTACGGCAACTATACATAAGAAAAATTATTTTACATACACAAAAACACCGACACCACTATCCATCCATCGATCCTCTCCACAACACCCGTCATGCAGGGAGGAATCCAGTAATTCCGCCTACTACAAACACATCACATGCCCAAAGGCAATACTCCTACTTAGGGCCTTAATTGTTCAACTTCATACCCGATGCTTGCCCGATGAAACTGAAATGTACAAGCATTTTACGGAAATTGGTTAGCAATTGGCTTCTGGATATGGGGAGAGTCGAGAGCGAACATATGTTAACACAATCTCACATACCTAATATGTACTAAAAAGTTTATATTAATGCATAAAAATAAAATTTTTACTCTGTTTTTTGATCCGTGTAAAATAAGGACTGGTCTTTGATTCTTGTAAAATAACGACTAGACATTTCAAAAAGTAAGTTTTGAAATTTTCTATATAAATAAATTGGAAATTCATATTCATATAGTCGGGTTTATAAATGGGTAATTTCTTTTACTTAGGGAAATCTAAAAATAATAGTACATTTATTAAAATTAAATGGTCATAAATGCATTGGTGATTCATATGTCAAATATTGGTGTATAAATGTGTAAATTCTAATTATGAAACTGCAAATGTTCTCCAAAATAACCCAGTAAAAATATCATAATTGTGATCTCCCGAAAGAAACCATTCACTTATTCGGAAAGCAATTATTAATGTAATTAAATGTAATGCCTTTGTAATTTCATTGAAAAAAAATTGGTTAACTCTTTTACCTAAAATATTGAATTCGAAATTGGATAGGTCCGATGGTTTCGAACTCCTGCAACTCCATAGAGAGGTACAGAAGGTCGATACCATCGATACATCGCATCGGCTTGACACAGCGAAACATACTTATAGGTGTAAAAGACACGGTTAATGTTGCAAATTTGCAAACCTTGGATCACTTACTTTTAAACTTGTTGGTTGGATTTTTATATTATGTACGTATTTCTTGTAATTTTTTTATTTTTTTTTTATTTTTATGTTTCTTTATTCATTGAAGATTATTTTTTACAAAAGTTGGGGATTTTCGACCACCATGCTAGGCACATGCCCGTGTTGTGGTGGTCGATTTTTTATACAGTAATTTAATATATGCAATATAATGAATGTGTGAGAGTATTAAGAAAATAAATACATAAAATAATATAATATTAAAGAATATTAGAGAATACAAAATAGTATAAAAGAATTTAATTTAAAAGAGTTACGAGTATAAAATCAAAGTGAGTACTAGGTATATGGTAAGCACATGTCATCAAGTCCGGCGAATTACATTGTACAACTGTTCAGGAAGTATGTAGTATATTGTATAGTTGTTCGTGTTTCAGTCCGATACTAAATTATACTTATTGTTACCACGGTTTATTGCTGGAAGGTACATATGGAACTTCGTCGGATTCAATACACAGTGGTGCCAAACAGTTTTAAGTAAATAGTTTAAAAGTATTATAAACTTTCAGCTAAGTATATTATAGTAATTACATATAGTTCTTTACAGACTAAATTTTATTTATAAAAAGTAACTAGAACTTGAATACACAATACACAATTTCGTCGTGGAGCTGGTGAAATAAAGCCAAGAAAAAAAGAACAAAGAAATAAATAAATAAAAAAGGCTTGGAGTGGAAAGGGCGAAGAAATTATTTTCTTTTCTCCCATTTTGATAAAAAAAGTTATGAGCTTTATTATATTTTCAGAATGAAAATAAAATAAGATGATAGTAGATAAAATGATAATAAAAATAAAATAACAATAAAATAAAAAGATGTTTTCCTCCAAATAAATGAAGTAATATGGTATATTATATTATACAGATCACAGTAATAAAAACAGTTTAGACAAATGTTGACCTTCATAATAAAATTAGACATCTATCCCTGTTTAAGCAGAAAATGTTAAGTGAAGTTAAGTTAATTAAGTTAGTTTAGGTAATCAAGTTAATTTAAGTTAGTTCAAGTTAGCCTCAGTTAATGATGTGAGGCATTCTTTAAAATAGTTCCTTCCCTTTACAATTAACCAGTTCTGAACACTTATGATATAACTATCGCCAGTTTTCAATTTCCTGATATCAATACTCAGCGAATTGAACATTTTGGGCGCAATGTATGAGAACTGGCGCTGTGCGAAGGCTGTTTTTGTTGGAGGAATTATGCATTTTAGTTGGGAAGAGTACCGGGTGCGAACTGTTTGTTGTGTTTTTTTCATCAAATCCTTTTTCCATATGTATATTAGAATCGTCTTTATGTATAATTGTCGAATGTTTAATACTGTGAGTTTTTTAAATAGTGGTTCTGATGGGTGTGATGGGTTACATTTGAATATTATCCTTAGCAATAGTTTTTGTATTAAGACCATGGGATGAAGAATTGATGTTGCACAACCTCCCCATCCTATAATACCATACGTAGCAATTGATTGAAAAAGTGCAAAGTAGACACATCTTAGTGTTTGTAGGTTAAGGATAGGTCTAAGAGAGTAGAAAATGTAATATAATTTGCGAAGTCTTTTTGTTGCAGAATTTATGTGTGCCTCCCATCGTAATTGATCATCTATGATAACTCCCAAGTACTTAATTTCGTTTGATAATTTTAGGTTATCGCATGAGCAGTTTTTGTGAGGTGATGAAGGTGTGTTAAGGTTCTGTGAACATGAATGTATGGTAAATTTTTGGCAGTTTTGGGGGAGATTTGGTTTACGTATGGAAAAAAGTAGATACTTTGTTTTCTCTATATTAAGAGTTAGGAGGTTGGAATCTAACCAGTTTTTAACTAAGTTCATGCCATAATTTGCTTTTTCAAAGGTTGAATTTAAATCTTCGTCATCAAATACGATAACCGTGTCATCGGCGAAAGATATAATAGTGCCACCAGTACTCAGATTGCATAACGTGTTAATGTATATTAGAAAGAGAAGTGGGCCTAAAACACTGCCTTGGGGCACGCCATATATGCTTGGTAAACTTGTACTTCTATGCTGTTTGGCCGAGGTGATAATAGTTGACTGTAACTAATCGTAACATATTGATATTATATAGGTATCTCACTGTACAAAATTTTTGTTGCCTATATTTTTATTTAATTTATATACATTTTATTCACATCGTAATTTTATCTAAACTATTTTTTTTTTTTTTTTGTGTATTACAGACTGTGTCCATTTACAATACACATGTAACATTAACTACATATATATGATACAAATAACAAGTTATAGATTTTTAGCATTAACATGCCTCTTGAATTCTTCAAGGCTACTATTAAAAATATCGATAGTCTTGGAGGCGTTGTTTAACAGCGCCATACCTCGTGTCATGCTATGCCGAGCCAGTACGTCCGTTCTGCCACGTGGGATACAAAGCAGATCATGGTGCCGTCCCTGGCTGTAGTTATTCGGTACGAACAACTTATAGCATTCCAGAAGGTATGGGCTATCTATTAAGTTATTAATAATTTGTTTTCTCATGTTAAAGATGGAGGTACTGCGTTTATTATTTATGTAAAAGCCCTCTGGGCGTAAAATAAAAGAAATAAATAAACAACTAAATAAATTAATGTTCTCCAATACGAGCTTGAAAAATCATTTGTCATTTATTTGGATTATAATTGTGTAATTTCTACTATTTAAGAAGTTCTAAAAATTATAGTACTTTATTAAAATTAAATACTTAGTTATAAATAGATTGGGAATTCATATGTCAAATACATTGACATATATAAATAGATGAGACAATAAGCGAATAAATTGGTTCGACGGATTTGAAGGTAGTACCTCCAACTCTCTATTTCACACATTTAGTGGACCAAAAACCATCGTGTCCGGTTGACGTGTGACATACCAAAATGCCTCTGTATTGTGTTCTAAGTTACTGCAAAAACAATGCCAAAAACAGTGGCAAAATCGACGGAATAACTTTTCACAGGTGAGTAGGCTTTTATTTTATTAAAGTTTTTGGTAAAATTGTTGTTTTTTTTTGCATAAATTTATAAAACATTGTTAGTTTTTAATAATATTTTGAAGCATCAAGTACGGCCGCTTCTAAACACATCCGGATTGCCAACGTTTTTAAGAAAACATGTGGGAAGGGATCAAATAATGGGCATGGCTAAGAGAAACGGCGGTCTGAAGATCGAGCCTTTCGACGCGGTGCACGGCTATGTCTCTAGTTAGTACTGAACAAACCAATCCGTTAAATCAGGGTTGGCACATTGATATTTAACCCTGCTCTAATATTTGGTTTCGTAAATTATAATGTATTCAGGCAACGTCGTCTATTTGTTTTGATATTGGATTACATTGTTTTACTTTAGTTTTGTGTGTCTGAGACACGCAAAACTAGGACAACCACCGCTCTTTTTTTATATTATGACGAATTGAAGGAATTTAATATAACTGAAGTAGAATCTTTGTTGTACCTTCAGAATACCTACACCTAAATATTAAAATGTTTTTTTTAGGTTCCCGCGCCAAACTCACGCTAAGGCGGAGCAATGGATCAAATTCGTCCAGAGGGAGCGAAATGAAGATATTTGGTTTCCGAACGAATACTCCCGAATTTGTTCCAACCACTTTAATGAATCGGATAAATATACCACTAAAACCGGAAGGGTTTACCTTAAAAACACAGCTGTACCATGTATCAAGGTAGGTTTACAAGTCAGAAAAGTCGACAATGTTGTTTTGGAAAATTGTGTGTCAAATTTAGTGTACCTGACCGAGTTTAATCGAATTTTTTTCTTCAATGACTTCAATTTTGCTTTATTTCATTTCAGCTCAGCGATACGTTAACATCGACGCCCAATAAAAGTGTGTACGCTTCTTCACCTGTACATGAGCCCGTATCAGAATCCGAGTCAATTTTTGATACCCCAAGAAAAATTGCGTTGAAGAGGAAAGTAAGAAAACACATTTTATTCAAAGAAGAAATAACGAAAAAAATCATAAAATCTCGACGCCAAAAACAGCGACTCGCTAAAAAGTGCCGCGCTTTAGTGGAATTGGTACGAAATTTAAAAACAAATAGCTCACTTGACGATGAAATGGATAACAAATTAGACGCTAGTCCCGAAATAATAGAATTATATTCGGCTCTACGTAAAACCAAAAAAAAAAAAAATCTAAATACTCAAAAAATTTACGCAAATTTGCATTAACTTTAAATTATTACTCACCAGCGGCATATCGATATATTCGACAAACATTTAAAAAGAAGTTGCCCCATGCACGCACTCTCAGTAGATGGTACGGCTCTATTGACGCCGAGCCTGGTTTTTCAGTTGAGGCTTTTAAGGCACTTAAAGCGAAGTGTGACGTAGCAAAAAACCAAGTTATATGCTCACTAGTTTTTGACGAAATGGCCATTCGCCATCAAAAATTGTATCATAACCAAAAAATTATTGGGTTGACGGATAATGGTTTAGGTACAGGAGATAGTGACCAAATAGCGAAACAGGCTTTAGTGTTCATGGTCGTTTCTTTAACCGAAAACTGGAAAATACCAGTTGGTTATTTTTTAATTAATTCCGTGACCGCTGAATTAAAAGCAAATTTGGTGAATACGTGCCTTCAGAAGTGTAATCGCGTAGGAGTAGAAATTGTAAGCATTACCTTTGATGGCTGCTCGGCCAACCTAAAAGCTGCCAATGTACTAGGTTGTCGGTTAACAGACACAAACAATATGAAAACACATTTCCCTCACCCTTCCACTCAGGCAAAGGTGTTCATTTTTCTAGATCCTTGTCACATGATCAAATTGGTGAGAAACACGTTTGAATCTAAAAAACTTTTATTTGACAAAGATGGCAATGAAATAAAATGGCAGCTTCTCATAAATTGAAATAAATTGCAAGAGAACGAAGGTCTCAGATTTGCCAATAAAATCACACCACGACATATATACTTCAGAAACCAAATAATGAAAGTTAAGTTAGCGACACAATTGCTGAGTTCCAGCGTAGCTAAAGCCTTAACACTTTGTGATGAATTGAAATCTTCATCATTTCTGGATTCTCATGGGACGGTTAACTTTATAAATATTATGAATAACGTTTTTGATATACTAAATTCCCAAAAATATAATTCGTACGGTTATAAACGTCCTTTAGACCCCAAAAAAATGTTGGAAATTTTCAGTTTCTTGGAGGAGGTTAAAACCTACATTCTTTCGTTATCTTTTTAAAAAAGCTATATTACAATGTCAAACCAAAAAAACCTAGAACCTAAAATTATTTTGAAGATCAAGAAAAAATTGTTAGTAGAATCTGCCAGAAAAACAGGTTTTCTTGGCTTAATCATATGCATCGAAAGTTTAAAAGGCTTATATGAATATTTAATAGAAGAGACAAAAGCGTTATCATACATCTCAACATATAGGATCAGTCAAGATCATTTAGAATTATTTTTTGGGTGCGTGAGAAAGCACGGAGGACATAATAACAATCCAAATGTGCTCCAATTTAAAACGGCATACAAAAAAATACTAAACCATTTAGAACTGCGCGATTCGTTACAGGAAACTGCATTCCTTTGGATAATTTCACAATTTTAAACGTCTCGTCGGTTAATGTGACAAACACCACCTCCGTGATGTACAGACATGACAATACCCATAAAGATATTATTCACCCAGAACTTCATTCTGACCTGGAGGCAGCTAATAATTGTGAAATTTTTCGTGATCTTCTAAATCGCAATCAAACTATTTTAGCAAACCAAATGGTTGGCTATATATCTGGGTTTGTTTCTCGAAAATTGATTAGACAAATTAAATGCGAGCAATATGTTGAAAGTTTGGTCTCCAATAACAAGCTGTGGTTTCACAAACTTATAACTTTAAAAGATGTGGGTGGACTGTGTTATTCTACGCAAGACGTGTTTAAGGTGTGTTCTACCACAGAATCGTTGATTCGCCACCTTATTAAGGAAAGTGGCGGTAAGGGTTTAACAGGAAAATATAACCTCGATTTTATTACTGCCAAAGCTCTGAAGTGTTTCGTCAATTCGGATGTTTTTCATAGTTTATCTCAGCACTCCCTTGAACATCCAGCTACCTATAACCATAGAATCCATCTAATTCGCGCCATCATTCAAACTTATTCCAATATTAAACTATATCATGCAGCCAAAACAGACCCAATCTCTGAAATTTCCAACAGACAAAAATTGACTAAGCTCATGTTGTTTGAAGGAAACTAAGTTCACACATCCCCTTTGAGGTGATTTTACATAAGAAGTAGGTGTTATTGTTATTTCTTTTCTGGCTGTTTTTTTTTTTACATTTTAGAGTGATTTTTATATTTCTGATACTTTGTGGTAATTTACTCCAAAATATTTATTATAAGAAAGATTAAACTGCCCAATTACTTTTTTTTACATTTTTGAGTTGGGAGAATTGATATTTCCTGGTATTTATATTATTTTTAAATGGTTTATTTTTGTATATTAAGCCTTAGCTACACTAATATTCACTACTTGTCGAGATGATAATCTTAAATTATCACATCACAATATATATCTCTTACTTATTAAACCGTATGTAATAATCACTATTCAGTTTTTATGGTTTAATAATTACCATTCAGGTATTATGGTTTCGGTAAGGAAGTATATATGTTTTTGCTTTTGGTGTATATAAAGTGTATTATGTCATGTATTAAATTTAATTATTAATAAAAATGTATTTTAATTATCGTTGGTTGTGACAGCCCTTCCCTTGGACCTATATTTTTGTGGTGGTCATTTGAAATACATCTGGCAAGCGTATGTATAAAAGGCGTTCGTGCAATGTATGGAACGGACTATTCAGACTGTTGAACGTTCGAGTCCTTACTACGCTGTGCCCTCAGTCTAAGGACACCTGCATTCTTGTACATTTTTGCAGGTATATTTATATGGCGGCTCGCGCTCGGTGTGGAGTCTATTGTAAGTCCCTTAAATGTTTCAATACCCGGTTTCAGAGCTCAGTTTAAATCGTTCCAGAACTCGCGACCGCGAATGGCGCGATGTCATACTCGTAATTGAAACTTAGAATGCAATATTTTCCATCGCATTTTTTTTTCTTTTATAGTAATTAAGGTGAATATAAAGATTTTTCTAAAAATATTTATATTAAGCGTAACCAGTGATTTCGAAAGTTTACCAAAAATAGGCGCTGCAACAGTAAAAAATAACTAGGTTGATTAATATAATTGATGAACTTTGATGTCGTTGTATGCGGCCCTCTACTTGAAAAGTCTGTAAACCCCTGCATTCGTGCCCTTCGGACCACATGTTTCAGTTCGGTAGATAACGGAAAGTGTCGAACTACCCCTCCCGCACGCCTCCGCAAGCCTGTGATGAACACGAATTTAGAAAATATTTGTAAGGCATGGCGCCTCTATTGTATATCTCTATAGTCAAATATTGGTTTATAAATGTGTAAAATCTGATTATGCAATTGTAAATGTTCTCTAAAATGGCCTGGAAAGAATCTCCTACTTGTGATCTCACTAAAGAAAACACTCATAGAACATTAATAAATGCATTCACTCTGAATGCATTTATTTATATTCTCCAAATTGACCTTGAAAAAATCACATCTTTGCGATTCTTTTAAAGACATAAAGAAACCATCCCTTAATTATATACAATTCTAAGTGTTCTCAAAAGTTGTTTTGACAGAAGCAAATTCCCGTGATATCTTGAACGAAACTATTCCTTTGTTAAAAATATTATGAACTAAATACTTATACAATTTGGCTGTCCTGAAACGGGTACTCTGCCCAGTTGGACAGACAAATGATCACATTGTAATGTATTGTAATATATATGCATATGTAAATAAAATAAATAAATAAAAAATAAAATAAAATAAAAAAGTAATGATCGGTTCTAGCTTGCGCAAAGATTATAATGTAAAATTACTGATTTTTTTGTTAGCAGGTGAACGATAACATTGCAAAAAGTCAGAACAGACAGATTAGGAATTTCGGTGGAGCTAAGTCTCGTGCATTTAAGGTAGGTCAAAAATGCCTTGTGCGAGACTATCGCCAGAACAATAAGATTTTATGGGCAAAAGGGGTGTTTTGTAAGTCACTGGGCAAAAAGGTTTTTATTGTGAGAGTAGGGAACTCGAACATAACTTGGAAGAGACACTTAGATCCAATCAGGAAGTTGTCAGTAAGCTGGGATGAGGAGCTCAATAAATCGCAGCATCCCGCGTCTGAGATCAGTTGGAATGACCCTCGGGAGTTGGAAACCTCAGTGTTGCTAAGTGGTTTAACTCGGTGTACTTCTGGTTTCAGGTTGACGGATGAGGAGGAGGCCGCTCCAGGACCGTCAGGGGCGACGGCTTCGCCTTCAGCGCCACGTTGCCCGTGGGCGGGTCGACTTCGGCCCAGACGAGAAACCCCGGAAGATTAATATGATTAGTGTTCTAATTTGTGAGTATATGTTTGTTGTTTGTTTGATATCAGGTCAGTGACCTGCGTTAAATTTGTTAGGCAGTAGTATGAGCATTGCGGCATAAAGGCGCAATAGTAGGGACCTTTATCTCTGTTTTTTAGCAAGCGTAGTCTGTATTAGAGAGGGAAGGGTGTAGTGTACGAGGTACCTTATCACCGCGGGGGGATCGGTTGCCGGAGATGGCCGAACGTAGCCGAAGGTTCCCGATCCCACCCACAGAGAGTAGAGGGGCAGGCCGAGCCACCGGCAGTGTCGGCTCCGCGCTGCCATTCCGTCGATTAGCTTATCAGAACAAACAGTACACCTTTCTCAATTGTACTTACAATAAATAATTCCGTCGTATAAAACGAAACCTTTTTATTAAATATAATAGTAAGTGTCAAGGACACTACAATATTTATGGTTCGTTGGACATTAATAAAATTTAAAAAAAGCAGATGTTACGTGAATACCCATTTGTCGGTTTAAATCCGACATATTTCACGCCCGCCAGGCTTACGTGGTTGGAGTTTATGACAAACCCTTGTACACCCGCAAGGGTGGCGGCGTTTGAGGCAAATGGGTTAAAGCTCCTTTTTGAGAACTCGAATAGTTGCAGACTAAACAACAACAAAATAAGGTTTTTCTCCGGCATGGAAGCGCAAGTGCTCTGCTAACACTGACTTGCTATAGCAGGAGTAGTTACAATAGGAACATGAATAAGGATTTTCCCCAGTATGTCTAAGCACGTGACTTTTCAAACTTCCCTTTTGAGAACACGAATAGTTGCAGAGGGTACATGAATAAGGTTTTTCTCCAGTATGTCTAAGCATGTGACTTTTCAAACTTCCCTTTTGAGAACACGAATAGTTGCAGAGGGTACATGAATAAGGTTTTTCTCCAGTATGGATGCGCAAGTGCTGTACTAACACTGACTTGCTATAGCAAGAGTATTCACAATAGGAGCATGAATAAGGATTTTTCCCAGTATGTCTAAGCATGTGACGTTTCAAAGTTTCCTTACGAGAACACGAATAGTTGCAGATGGAACATGAATAAGTTTTTTCTCCAGTATGGATGGGCAAGTGCATTGCTAAAGCTGACTTGCAGAAGCCGGAGTAGTTACAATAGGAACATGAGTAAGGATTTTCCCCAGTATGTCTAAGCATGTGACTTTTCAAACTTCCCTTTTGAGAACACGAATAGTTGCAGAGGGTACATGAATAAGGTTTTTCTCCAGTATGGATGCGCAAGTGCTGTGCTAACACTGCCTTGCTATAGCAGGAGTAGTTACAATAGGAACACGAATAAGGTTTTTCCCCAGTATGTCTAAGCATGTGACTTTTCAAATTTCCCTTTAGAGAACACGAAAAGTTGCAGAGAGTACATGAATAAGGTTTTTCTCCAGTATGGATGCGCAAGTGCATTGCTAACGCTGACTTGCAGAAGCCGGAGTAGTTACAATAGGAACATGAGTAAGGATTTTCCCCAGTATGTCTAAGCTTGTGACTTTTCAAACTTCTCTTTTGAGAACACGAATAGTTGCAGAGGGTACATGAATAAGGTTTTTCTCCAGTATGGATGCGCAAGTGCATTGCTAACGCTGACTTGCGGAAACCGGAGTAGTTACAATAGGAACATGAATAAGGTTTTCCTCCAGGATGCATCTTCAGATCCATTGCAAAATCTGAAAAAGATTTCGGATAATACGAATGCTTTTAAAGTTAATATCTAATATGCAAACATAAAATCAGTAAAATGAAATCTAACGGATACAAAATGATTTTACCTGCTGTCTGGGCAATACATTCTGATTGCTTCAAGCATTCCTTTTTAACATCCAGCAAGTCTATGTCTATTTCAGTATACGGAATCATCCTTCCATCTTGTTCTCTAGGTCCTGGTTCTGCCTTGTTGGGAACTGTCTGCCCTCTAATGTTATCTGTAATAATACAACAAGCAATCATCAACATCATACGTCATACTATTTTAAACATTTTCCAAAAAAAATATATTTAAGTATTTTTATAAACATTTTTGTTTTGAAAGGTTTTAATTTTCAATGTACTTTTGTTACTTTAATTTTTAAATTTTTTGCGACTGGTTACATGTAATTTTGACATTTCCCACCGTTCTCCCCGTCCACTAAATTCCTACCTCCCACTACCCTAATTAATTTTTGTACTTGTATAGAATTTTTAAGTTAGTTTTAGGTAAATTGGAGAGATCCTACAGACACTCAGGAGTTACATCACGGGACGATTGGATACGGGATCAAAAAGATTATTCATTATTAATTCTTTAGAAAAGATCTGTATAATGGACAAGTAGGATCGATTCAGAGCGTCATAACCCACGAAGTCTGTGGAACTCGATTAAGACGGTCGTTGCCGATGTAAGTGCGCAAAATACAACCGACATAGCTCCGGAAATCTTCTCCAAATTTTTTCTTGACAAAATTAAGTCAATACGCGCCCTAACAGCCTCCGCCCCATCACCACCTTTCACTAAATGCAATAGCGGAAACTTTTCTGCCTTCAAACCTACAATCATAGAGGAAGTAAGGAAATAATAATAACTTCACCGAACAAGCAGTGTTCACTTGACCCCATTCCAACGTGTTTACTAAAGAAGTGTTGCAAGGAAATATCTCCCTTTCTACAATCAGCTGTTGTGACTCCACTAATAAAACAATCGCAATTGGACGCTGAAGATCTATCAAATTACAGACCCGTTTCAAATCTTCCATTAATATCGAAAATCTTAGAAAAAATCTCTGACTCACAGTTAATATGTCACTAAAATTCAAATGAATTTCTGCCTAAATACCAATCTGCATACAGAAGGTTTCACTCAAAGGAAACTGGATTACTACGTGTTTTGTCAGACATAACGCTTGCTATGGAGTCGGGAAAACTGGCACTCTTTCAGTGTTAGACATGAGTGCCGCTTTTGACAGGATCGACCATGATTTTATTATTAAACGATTAGAAGAGTCGTTTGGTTTGAATGGCGGCGTTAAGAACTGGGTGATATCGTACTTGGGCAACCATTTACAAGCCGGAAAGGTGGGGAAAAACCAATCAAAATATGCAACCCTTTCGTTTGGAGTACCCCTGGGGTGTGTTCTGGGCCCACTTCTCTTCATCCTCTTCACAAATGATGTCGCTAAAATAATCGAATCATTTGACCTTCTATCTCCCTGCTACACTGATGACCAACAAGTTTACTTTTACTGCCTACCAGAGGAAGTAGACAGTCTAAAAACTCGCATAATTGAGTGTCTGGAACCAATCACCCGCTGGATGACCTCAAATAGATTGAAATTGAATCCGTCAAAGAAGTTCTTTCAATGAAAGCAAATTCAAGCAGCAAGGAGAAACCTGCTAATAGAGGCGACCAAATTACTAGTCAATTCGTATGTTATTTCACATCTAGATTAATGCAACGGAATATATGTAAGTCTTCCAAAATACCAAATCAATAAATTATAATCCGTTTTCAACGCTGCGGCAAGTCGTATCACTAGCGTATCTAAATATTCCCATATTTCGAAGCATCTCAAAAATCTTCACTTGCTCAAATGTCCTGAAAGAATCCAGTTCAAGCTCTGCTGGATGGTATTTAAGTCCCTTAACGGAACGGCTTCGGCTTACTTATCGGAATTGTGTATTTCAGAAAATTCGAATTATTGACAGTCAACCCTGAGGTCAGCAGCAACATCAGTTATCGGGAGGTTAAAGGAACCAAAGCGCACACCAGACACTAGTGAGTTATCAGAAGTGACCTGCCAGGTATGTTTCTGTAACTTTTTGTAAATATTAAAATTAGATAGAAACTAAGAATTCTTAATAAATTGTACAGCGCCCGTGAGGTGATTTTTCACAAAAACAAATTAAGTATTATTATTAACATTCGAGAGTGTTCTGGAATATTCACAATGATGTTCCTGATTTCCTTTTCACGAAAAACCACGAAAAAAAATTACAATTATTTTCAAGTTAAAAACTTCTTTATCACCATTGTGATTTGAAACTGGATGAAACAAAAAAGCGACACTAAAAAAAACAATAAGCAAACCACGAAAAAAATAATGATGTAATTACTTTGAAGTGAAAACTTCTTTAGCACCGTTGTGATTTGAAACTGGATGAAACGAAAAGGCGACACTAAAAAGAACAATAAGCAAACCAAGAAAAAATAATGTTATAATTACTTTGAAGTGAAAACTTGTGATTTGAAACTGGATGAAACGCAAAAGCGACACTAAAAAGAAACAATAAGCAAACCATGAAAAAAATAATTTTATTATTATTTTCAAGTGAAAAACTTCTTTAGCACCGTAGTGATTTGAAACTGGATAAACGAAAAAGCGACACTAAAAAGAGACAAACACTTGCATCTATAGCATTTTTAGAGAATGGGTTAGAATAATCGGTCTCCTCTTTATGGGGTGCTTCGTAGCATTCCGACTCTTGTCTACTTTAATTTTCTGAAGGTTTCGCTTCTACCGGTGTGAACTCCCACTAGTATTTTTTAAATACTCGTATGTTTTAACATTTTTGTGCAATTTATTTTTTATATCGATTTTTAGTGATAACTTTTAGTTTACATTAGAAATAGTTTACATAACAAATTAAAAACATTTATTTCACAGGAACATAACGACCAAAACCATTTAGGTAAAATGTTATTTTAACATTAATCCGATGTGTGAATCATAACAAAATATAGGTTAAAATGTAGATGTAAAAGATTTCTACAAAAAAGCAAAAAAAAGACTTTGTTATTATATTTACCTACATATGTATTATGTAATGCATTCGTCTATAGTAAATCTACAATAAATCGTAAAATGGCGACCACACGTCATCTAGTACTAAACGAAACTATAAGAACTTAAGCTGTGGATACTGTAGTGCAGACATACAGATTTTTTTTACATTAGCTCCACACATGAGGCCCTGAGGAAAATAATTCACTTTAGGGCCTATGTCATCTTTGGGGAAAGGTCTTCCTGCTGGAGAGGTCAAAAGGTCTCCCTCAATCAGTCTCTCCCGACCCGGCCAGTCACGCAGAGCCAGTTGGTAGGCAGACGTACCCGCCGCCAAGATCCGGAACCAAACCTACCCCATAAACCTAGGCACCCCTCCTAAGTCACCAAAGGTAACAAACTACTTGAGGTCACTTAAGGCAGAAGTGTTGGTTGTCCAATAAATGTTTTTAGAGGTGGCGGCATGCCGTTATTATGAAAAATATGCATTTTAGAAGATGATCGAAATAGCAAGTTAAACAAAGACAGTGAGCGTTATAAATAGTAAAAATAATAAATAATTCCAAAAAATATATATTCTAAAAATCCTAACATTCATTGCAAATTTTACCTTCAATTCATTGAAACCTAACCATTTATATTTATTGCTACTTCCTTCCATGTAATAATCATTTGTAAAGACGTCACTTTGCTACTGTTTCAATGGAAAGAAAGTCCCTTTTTAAAATAATTATTTTATAGGGGTAGTTTTGGTAATAAAATAGGTAGGTACGATTCTAAATATTGCACCCGACCCGCACAAAAGAGTTTTATGGTGGTGCAGTAATGTTTACAATCGTATTTTGGATGAAGTATTATCTTCAATACGGAAACTACCTTCTGCAGCAGAGAGGATATACCACCAAAACCATTAAAAATGATTTATCTGTATATTTCTATTATTCTGTCTCTTGGCATGGTCCGACCGAAAGTATTTGATTCACTTGACCATGCCATGACTTCCTTGGCTATTCACTTCGCATCATATCTTCCTTTTTGAATGCCATAACTAAATAAGCGTACATTTTAATCCCATCCATCAAGTACACTTGACGTGACTTTATCACTAGACGGTGCTATAAAAAGGTGGAAATTATTATAATTTTCATCGGCCTGGTATCTCTTCCAGATCTCCATAAATTAACATGGCTCTACCTTTAATGTAACTATATGGTTTTACAACACATATATATCAGGAATCTCATTTATACAGCATGTCAACAATTATCCTTCCTTTGCCAGTTCAATGCCTAGCTTTTCAATTTGAGAGGCGGGTATGGGTGCCGCCGCCCCGGGAACCATTTTTTGGATAACCAACACCTCTGCCAAAGGTCACCCCAAGTAGTAAGCTACGTTTCGTGACTTAGTAGGAGTGCCCGGGTTCGTAGGTAGAGATTTGTCCTGGTTTTGGCGGCGGATGCATCTGCCTACCTACTGCATGGCAGGCCGGATCAGGAGAGAATGGTCGAGGGAGTCTCTTTGACTTCTCCAGCTGTACTTTCTCGGAACATCGCCTTATACCGCAGTGGAAGAGATGGATTCATACGTCCTCCTGGACACAATGACACCCAGATTCCTACCCACCCCTTATATCCTTTTCCTTCTCAGAACTTCCTAACCTTCCTTTCCTAAAAAGACCCTCCACAGATCATCCCCAAGGATGACATAGGCCATGAGGGGAATTATTTTCCTCAGGGCCTCCTATGTGGAGCTTTTGTAAAAAAAGCACTGCATTGTCATTGAGTTAATCAAGTCTTCCACGAAGAGATTATTTGATAAAATAAAATGAAATTAAATAAACATTTATTACTTCTGAACTAATGTGGCATGGCCCTGCAAATAACCCAAAACCCATAAAATTAAACAAAAAACATCCCCCGTCATCTGATTGTCTACAATCAGTAACATTTTGTCGTTAATTTTAAGGAAATACGCAGAAAGGGATTAAAAATGACTCTGGTTTGAGGATCAGGTGGTCGGTCGGCCGAACCTTCCAATGTGGTTCCTTATTTTTTATGGCTCTTTTTTAATGAATACGGAATGTCAACCAACCCAAGTTTTTTTGCAGCAATATAATTAATATTGTCATCTCTGATTTCACACATTTCAAATTAATGCACTAGAAAGCGACGACAAACGTATTATGATGTCAACTTTGAGAAGTAAAATAGTCTATACAGATAGGCAAAAGGTTTTAACGTTTTATTTTACATCTCTTTTTGTCATACATAATTTTTTTTTTTTTTTTTTTTTTTTTATTTCAAGTATTTTTTTTTTTTGTTTACATATTTCAGATGGTTACATATGGTAGGTTATAAAATATTTCACATTTTATTCTACTACTCCATAAGTTGAGCTCTAGGAGCTCGTGTTTATGGGAGGAGTATTTACATGCAAATAAAAATAATGATGTTCCAATGAGTGTAAACAATTTTCAAAGAACTTATGAAATAAAAGTTCAACATTATTTTAGATAAGTACACAACTAAGAAAAAAATATAGTTAATGAAGGACAAAAACAATACAATTTTTTTTTAAATATTAAATATTACAATTTTCAGTAGGGGTAATTTACTTTAAGGGTACAATATATCACTATCCAATTTCAGAGACTTAATTTGTTTTTTGAATACTTCATATTTCAGCGTTTCTGTTATGTTTATTTTGTTTTTGGATAATAATATATTGTACCATCTTACACCTAAATACAAATAGTGGTGCTGAGCCGTGGTTGTTCTTAGCATAGGGATGGCTATTAAGCCATTAGTTTTGAATCTATTGCTTATGCTATCTGAGGGGTGAATTTTGTGAATAAAATATTCTTTATAAATTTGGCATAAGGCGTTTCTCTTATACAATTCTGTGTTAGTTGCTACATTGAATTCCCGAAATATCTCTGTAGTAGGGAAGTCGTATGGTTTCTTAAGGATGATTTTTATAATTATTCTTTGCATTATAATTATGGGCTGTAAGGAAGCCTTAAAGGCCCCTCCCCACCCAATAATGCCGTACTGTAATAAGGACTGAATTAATGCATAATATACAATTTTTATAGTTTTCCTGTTTAAAATATTACGTATGTTATAAAAAACATAGATAAGTTTTCTTATTCTTTCCACAGTGAGATTGATATGATCTTTCCATTTAACATTTTTATCTATTAAGATTCCAAGATATTTTATATTAGATTTATGATTTAGCTTAGCGCAGTCCGTATTACATGTACCGTCATTTGCACAATTTTTGGAATGAATTGTTATGTTAATTAAATTATTTGGCACATCTTCTTGTAGAGAGAATGGAATATAATAAGTTTTTTCTGTGTTGAGTGATAATAAATTGTTATCGAACCAATTTTTTATAACCTTCATGTCTTGATTGGCTGCATTGGTAATATCGTTCCACGTCTGTTTTTCGATAATTATTGCAGTGTCGTCAGCAAAAGATATAAGTTTACCATTAAGTGACAATTTAAACATTTGGTTTACGTATATTATAAACAAAATTGGTCCAATAATAGTCCCCTGGGGAATTCCAAATTCTAAAGTTTTAATTAAAAGGAGATCGTAATATTGGACTTAGGTTAATGAGGTTGGAATGAATTAATATTTTGTCTTCTCTGTTATTCCCATAGAAATTTAAAATTTGTTGTCTTATCTGACATAGAAATGTGTCGACTTCTAAAAAAAACATGTTTTTATTATTTTACTAGCTGGTTCCCGGCATACGTTGCTATGCCATTTAATAAAGAAATTGTATTTCCCTGCGTGTCCTTTCCCATTCTTCCCGTCCCCCTTCCCCCGCCACTTCTTCTCCCGCGTCCCCTTCCCCTCTCGCGTTCCCACTCCGCCTCCTCCACCTTCCCTCTCCCCACTCCACTCCCCCCCTCCACCCGTATCCCCCTCACCAGTTCCCCCCCCCCTTCCCTCCTCCCGCGTTTTATACATTCATTCCCGGTACATTCAGCTTTCAAACAGCTCGCGTACCACCTATTGCAATTTTTTTATACAAATTTCATAATGCCAGAGCTCACCAGTAGTTTTATACAAACCTTGTCCTGACAATAACGATTACAGAAAAAAAAGAATTATCCAATTTGGTGCAGTCGTTCGGAAGTTATGCGCGTACATACATTTCGGCGATTCATTTTTATTTATAAAGATAGATATAGAAACGTCACAATTTTTTAAATATTTTTTACGGATGCAAAAATATATTTTTAGGAATAGCTAAAATGTTGATTTAATGATTGAAGAATTTGAGGAGTTATTGATGTTTTAAAGAGCGTTGTAAACTATAATCGCATCGTGGATCCGGGAGTGATAAGGACGTTTCGGTCTTTTAAAATTCTTGATTGACATTCCTGATCAATATAATCGTAAAACGTTGTGCGATTCTCCGAGTCATCGGTGCAATAAAAGTATACAACACAAATTTATGCGGTAAATTTATTTTTGTTACCTTCACCCATATGTGTTCGCCTTCCGTTTCGAGTATTTGCATTCTCTGCGACGTTAGTGTATTCTTAACCGCAATGCACACACCACCACCGCGTGCATCATTATCTCTGTCCCGCCTGTAGACACTATAGCGCCTGTCGAACAATTCCGAATCGAAGACATCGGAGCTCAACCATGTTTCGGTCAAGCAGATAATTTCAAAGTTTTGCAGTAGTAAAATCCTGGAAAATTCTTCCGTCTTGGTATTTAAACCACGAACATTTTGGTAAATTATTTCCAAGCTTGCCATCAGATACCTACTTGTATGTTCCTTATTAGCCGTTTGCAAAAATTTGTATTTACTAACAGTAATACCTGTTGGCCAGACTGATGGGTTAAGAAAAGTTTCTCGGTTTTCTTCCGGGACGCCTTCTTAAAAGAGCTGTAATTTCCTCGAGCGTTTAATTTTAATATTTCAAATTCGGTAGAGACTATCGTTTTGAGGTAGTCCTCGATAGCTGATACCTCCGGTCCTGAGATAAATCTCCACACGTGAATGTAAAACTTACGTGCAACTGCTCGTAAAGTTGAGTTTGTGTTTGTACCTGTAACGATAGGCAAACGTTTACGTGGCTTACGTTTTACTGTCTGCCACTCAGTGTTGTGAATGACTTTGGAAGGATTGTCCTCACTTTTAGGAGTAGAAGTAGAAGTAGAAAGAGACGGGTGGGACTCCTCGTTGACCAAGGTTTTTGGGATATTTTTGATTTGCCTGAGTTCACCGCCACTTTACTTGGTCCTGTCTTTGCAGAGCTGCCGGTGTTTGCGGGGTTCGGTTCACCGGTTGTTGATCCCTGGCTAGGATCGGTCCGTCTCTCCGCTTCGTACTTAAGCGTTATAGCTTCAAGTTGAACGATTTTGGCACACAATTTAGTAATAGTGCCGCCTTGTTTAGAAATTAATGAGTTTTGCTCACCGATTGTATTCTGAAGTTTTACAATAATTTCAGCTAGGTACTCCACCTTATCAGTCATATTATTGACAGCTTGGCTCACTGTTTCCCAGGCTTGGGTTGATCTCGTTGCCATGGTTAATGTGGAGCACGTTAATACGTCCGTACGACAAGATGTCACAATGAGAGTGACTGGTTAAGGGAGACCTTTTGACCTCTCCAGCAAGACTCTCTCGGAACAGCGCCTTGCGCCACGGATGGAGGGTTGGATTCATACGCATGTCACTCCTGGGCATACTGAAACACGGATTTATATCCGCCCGCGTACCATATTCCTTCCCAGAACTTCCTCTCCCTCATTTCCTAAAAAGACCCCCCACACTGCATCCCCAAAGATGAAATAATGGCCTGAGGCGAATTATTTTCCTCAGCGCCTAATGTGTGGAGCTAGTGTAAAAAAATACTATATGTCTGCACTACAGCATCCACAGCTAAGTTCTTATAGTTTCGTGTAGTACTAGATGACGTGCGGTCGCCATTTTACAATGTATTGTAGATTTACTTTAGACGAATGCATTACATAATATGTAGGCAAATATATTAACAAAGTCTTTGTTTTGCTTTTTTGTAGAAAAAAGGAAGTGTTCGACATCTTTTGTATTTACATTTTTACTTGTATTTTGTTTTGATTAATACATCGGTTTAATGTTTAAAGAAGACATTCGCCTGGTGACCAGGATCCAAGATCGCCGACCGAACACCCCGACTAAACTACATATTTCTTTCCATAACCAAAAAAAAGGGAATCGTTACTTTCTTTAAAAAACACGGCCAAAACATTAACCTCATCACCAATTTACATCAGCGAAGTGCTTTCGCCTTATTTTAAGGAGCTACTGTGGAAAGCTAAGCAAAGGGCCAAAGAATTGCTTTTCCAATTTGTATGGTTTAAATCCAGTAGACTGATGGTACGCAAAGGACCAGGCGATAAAATAATCTGGATAAACAATGAAAACGATCTCAAAAAAATGGGGAGACTTTCGTAAATGTCTACGAGTGTCAAACTATTGTTAAACTTGCAATCCAAAAATGGATTTCATTACAGATTATAGAACGTCAAATCCAAATTTCTGTAAAAATGTACTACGATCTAACTCCATCTCTCTCCTAATCCTACAACAAAATATTAGATCAATTTCAAAGAATTTTGATGAATTTCTGTTACAACTACATAATTAAATCCAATAATTTATGAGTACTCCATTAATGATGTAGTGCTAACAGCTGTAACCGAGGTGAATGATTCAGGTGTAAACTTTGATCAAAAACTGAAATTTATAAATCATATTGAAATTACATCAAATAAAGCTTTGAAAATGTTGGGTTTCGTAATAAGAATTTGCAGCCAATTTAAAAATATTCAAACCATTAAAAATTTGTACATATCATTGGTAAGGAGTCAAATCGAGTACAACTCGACAGTATGGGCACCTAGTTATGCTAAGCATTCACTCACGATAGAAAGAATTCAAAATAAATTCTTAAGATATATTAATTTCAGAATGGGTGTCACAAGTGAATGTATCAACTATGATTATCTACTATGTCAACTTAATTTATTAAAATTGTCCGAACGCAGAATTGTATATGACCTAACATGTTTACATAAAATCATAAATTCAGTAATTGACAGCCCTGAACTATTAAACTTGATTTCTTTCCATATACCTCGCAATTCAACATTGAGGCAGTATCTAACATTCTATTGTGACAACTCCAACACAGAATCACAATTGTATACCCCCGTTCGCCGTATTCAAAATTTGGGTAATGACTATAAAGATGTTGTTGATATATTTAACACATCATTCACTAAATACAAACAAGTCTTAGTAGAATTTATATTAAAAAGAAGAACAACAAATTTAATTAATCCAACTGAATAGCTCTGCTTCGAATCATTTCACATGTACTTTACTTTTCCCAGTCTACATTTTTTTCCATCTTGCATGGTGGAGTATTTTGTTTTTATTTCAATTTGTTTTTTATTGTATTTTTGTTTTAGATTTGGTTATGATTTTGATTTTGTTTTTGTTTTGTTTATGTATTTGTTTTTTTTAAATTTTGTTATGCACATTTAAATTTAGATGTTCTTTGTTAAAAAAAATGCATGTAAAAGCCCAGCCGGGCGTGAAATTCAACAAATAAATAAATAAATAATATTGGAACCTCTTTCCATATTCTCATTCTTACTGAATGTTGGCTATCAAATAACTATGTACCTAAAATGATGAAAGGATATGACCATCATAGCACTTCAATGCATACAAAACAAAATGATGGAGTTGTTGTGTATACTAGATCTGACTTAATTGGTCTATCTGTCAAAGAAATCCAAGTCAGCGGTGCAAATTGCTTACAAATAAATTTCAAAAACGACACATGTATCTTAGCAATATACCGTTCTCCATCCTCTTACAATATTTTACCTTTCTTAAAATCGATCAATAACTGTTTAACTAATTTATGTAATATTAAAAATTGTACTATTGCTGGTGATGTCAACATAAATATTCTGCCCACAAATGAACATCCGCAATGCCAAGAATACCTAAACACACTCTCATACCATGGATTCCAAAGTACCATAAACACTCCTACACGTGCTATACTGGATTCCATCTCATGTATTGACCACTTTTCAAAGTCAAATCAAACTACCCAATAACATCTATTGTATACGAATCTACACTAACTGATCACTATACCACCATACTTGCCTTACAGTTATGCAACCAGAAAGACAAAAAACAAAAAAAAACACAACAAACATAAAAAAAAATTAACTACGATGGAATTCTTCATTCGCTAAGGAGTAAATCGTGGTTAGAACTATTTGAAATTACAAATCCAGATGATGCCTGGACATACTTTATAAATTACCTACAAACTACCATTAACCAACAAACTAATATTACTGTAAAACATGTACCTAATAACATCTTACCAATTAAGCCATGGATTAACCACACTATTATTAAATCTATCCGTAAACGTAACAAGCTCCATAAAAAAGTTATTAATAATCCTTACGATATACAACTTCAAATCTTTTATAAAAGATATAGAAACATATGTACCCAAATAATAAGAAAGGCCAAAGAGATATATTACAAACAGAAAATAGAAATTTGTAATAATGATCCTAAAAAAATTTGGAAAACACTTAAAGAAGCCACAGTTAGCGTAGGGAGTGTGGCGAACCCATCGCTCAGGGAGTGGAAAACACAAACCTGCAATAGCCATCCCAAGCCAAGGTGTGAGCTACCGTGCTCAGGCTGAATGTCCTGGGGAACAGCGTCACAAACGGTGCCTCCGAGAAACAAGGTCGCATCTCGGAGTATTTAGACCTCACCCTCAGGACTCTGCTGGAGTGGACCTTCTATTTCCCTGGTAACTCGTGGGACAAAAAAAAAAATTGGACCATTCGAAAACTAGGGGCCTTTTTGGAACCTAGGAATGCTGATGCCACCTCTGTGGATTTTCTGTGGATTTCCTTCCTGGGGCCGTAAGAGGAACTAAGAGGAGAAACCGTGGAGAGGTGAGCTGAGGCCACCTCCATGAACTCTTCCCTTGTGGGGCCTTCAAGGAACCAAGGGGAAGGGCACCCTTCCAGCGCGGGGCCTTTGTTGAACCAAGGAGGAGTGAAGTGGAGAGATAAATGTCCTCTTCCCATGTGGGGCCTTCGAGGAACCATGTAGGAGTGAAGAGGAGAAATGAGGCCAGCACTCAGGGCTCTGCTGGAGTGGACCTTCTATTTCCCTGGTAACTCGTGGGACAAAAAAAAAAAAAATTGGACCATTCGAAAACTAGGGGCCTTTTTGGAACCTAGGAATGCTGAGGCCACCTCTGTGGATTTCCTTCTTGGGGCCGTAGGTGGAACTAAGAGGAGAAACTGTGGAGAGGTGAGCTGAGGCCACCTCCATGAACTCTTCCCTTGTGGGGCCTTCAAGGAACCAAAGGGAAGGGCACCCTTCCAGCGCGGGGCCTTTGTGGAACCAAGGAGGAGTGAAGTGGAGAGATAATGTCCTCTTCCCATGTGGGGCCTTCGAGGAACCATGTAGGAGTGAAGAGGAGAAATGAGGCCATCTTGGTGAACTCTTCCTCTGTGGGGCCTTAGAGGAACCAAGGAGGAGAGATGAAGTTCTCTTCCCTCCTGGGACCCTCGGGGAACCAAGGTGGAGTGGACTCTTCCCTTGTGGGGCCTTTAGGAAACCAAGGGGAGGTGGACTCTCCGTCGTGGAGCCTTCGGGGAACTAAGGAGTGGAGAGAAGAGATGAAGCCCTCTTCCGTCGTGGGGCCTTCAGGGAACCAAGGAGGAGTGAAGAGGGGAAATGAGACCTGGGAAGACACATTGTCGGACAGAAGATATAGCTTCATTTCGAACGACAATCCTGGTGAACTTTATAAAAGGGACTGGGTTACTGTCAAAGGAATGAGGTAAAATGGGAGATAGTACAATGCGTCTATGGCCTAAGTGCTCTCGGGAACTATATATATGTAAACCGTCTCCGAATATTTAAAAAAAAAAAAAATAAATAAAGAAGCCACTTATTCTCAAACTAATCCTATAAATGACTTGAAACAACTCAATATAAATGATAAAATAATTAGTTTTTCTAGTAATCCCAATATTATTGTTAATCGTGCAAACCAATATTTTACAAAAATTGGTGAAGAACTCGCAAAAAATATCGTTGAAAGTTCTCCCAATTCCAGCACACAAGGCTGTAATACTAATTGGCCCCAAAACTTGAATTTTAGTCTAAAACAAATTTCGAATGAAGATACTAGGACGATCATAAACTCATTACAGAACTCATCTTCAACTGGCTTGGATGATATTTCAAATATTACCTTAAAAAAACTTTTACCAGAAATCACCATTCCCCTTACAAATCTCATTAACTTAAGAATCGCAAAAGGCCAATTCCCCGATAAACTTAAACACGGAATCATAATTCCAATACATAAAGGAGGCTCTAAAGCGGATATAACTAACTATCGTCCAATAACATTACTAAATTCACTATCCAAAGTCTTTGAAAAAGCAATTAACTTTCAATTAGTCGAATACCTTGAAAAAAATAATATATTATCCCACAACCAATTTGGCTTCAGGAAAAATAAAGGCACCTCCGATGCCATTGCGACAGTTACAGATTTTTTAAATGAAAACTTAGACAAGGGATCAAAATGCATGTCAATATTCCTAGACCTATGCAAAGCATTTGATACTATCTCACATTCCAAACTAATACAAAAACTATCAAACACTGGAATAAATGGGAATGAACTTAGTATTATTCGAAATTACCTTTCAAACCGTAAACAAAGTGTAAAAATCAACAACTGCCTCAGCAATCAACTGCCAATTAGTTTTGGCGTGCCTCAAGGAAGCGTCTTGGGTCCTACTTTATTCCTAATTTACATAAATGAACTGTGTAATCTGCCTATTGATGCCAAAATCGTTAGTTTCGCTGATGATACGATTCTCCTCTTCAAATCAAGTAACTGGTATGATATTTACATAAAAGCAAACAGGGGCATAGCTATTGTTAAAAGATGGTTAGACAACAATACACTAACAATGAATGTGTCAAAAACCAAATACATTGAGTTTAGTATTAATACGTCCCTAAGTAACCCAGAAAATAATATTCAAATATGTGCTTGCCCCCCGTCAAAAGCTAATATATGTGATTGCCCTTATCTAGAACGTGTTACAAAAATCAAATACTTGGGTTTTATTTTTGACAGTAACTTAAAGTGGAAAGAACATATTATCACTACAGCAAACAAACTTCGAAAATCTATATATCTTTTTAGACAAACTCGCAACTTTCTTAACTTGAACCAACTCAAAACAATTTACTATGCACTATGTCAATCTCAAATCGAGTATGGTATCATAGCCTGGGGAGGAGCAAACGCTGCCGCTATTGATCCGATCTCTAAAGCCCAGAAACTAATTATAAAGATTATTCTAAAACTACCAATCACAAGCAGTTCGGATGAAATCTTTATGAGAATCGGTATTTTGGACATTAGGCAACTTTATGCCAAAAATATACTATTTTATCTATTCAAACATAGAACTGTTTTTGAAAATATCCAAACTGTTCGTGATACGAGAACCAAAGGGCAAAATCTCTTACTTATCCCTTTTGCCAAAACAACGTTTGGTCAAAGAAACTTCAGGTACTTTGCAACAAAACTTTATAATACACTTCCACTGACCATTAGACAGAACACTAATCACGTAAAATACAAAACAGATACCAAGTTTTGGATTTGAAAAAATATTTTTAGAACCTCCTAATGCATGCTAACCCATTGATATGATGCTGATTGTCCTTGTACTTTTACTCTAAATGTAAATAATATTGTTGTTGTTATCCTTTATATACTATTATTAAACTATTTATGTTAAAATGCGCCTGCTCTCAACACAGGAACTCCTAGTGAGACAGGCACAGCACAATTACCTATGTAACATTAAAAAATTAAGATTATAATAAAAATAAAAATAAATTACATAATTGATTTTGTCGTTATGTTCCTGTGAAATAGGTGTTTTTGATTTGCTAAGTAAACTGATTCCACTCATATAATAGTAAATTTTATCCTCTAATAATCCATAAAAAAATTAATTTCGGGAAAATGTTAAAACTTACGAGTATTATAAAAAATACAATTATGCAGTTCACACCGGTAGAAGCGCAACCATCAGAAAATTAAAGAAGACAGGTATGGGGGCTCCATCGAAGCCGGAGTAAAGTTAGCCTCCCAAAAACTGGGCTTACTGAACAACTGAACAGGGCCCGCAGATACTTGAATAGTACACAACTGCTAACCTTGTACAAATCACAAGTACGCCCCACGGTTGAATTTGGCAGCCATCTCTGGTCTGGAGCTCCAAAATACCTGAAAAATACCCTCGACTCTGTGCAGAAACGGGCGGTCCGTTTGATAGATTCTCCCATCTTAACAGACGGATTGCAATCTTTAGAGCACAGGCGTCGGGTGGGAATGCTATCCTTGTTCTACCGGTTTTACAATGGAAGATGCTCCGAGGAACTAGCATCATTGATCCCTTCGGCACCGGTGCATAGTCGGGAAACACGCCAAACGCGTGCCCAACATTTGTACACAGTTGACATTTGTCACATGAGAACGGGTCGTTTCTTCGACTCGTTCTTGTGTTCAACAGCTCGGCTGTGGAATGATTTGCCGGCCTCTGTGTTTCCTCCTTTCTACAACATGGGTCTCTTCAATACCAATGTTCATTCCTTCCTCTCCTCAAAAAGACCCTCCACACAGCATCCCAGATGACATAGGCCCTGAGGGAAATTATTTTCCTCAGGGCCTCCTGTGTGGAGTTAGTGTAAAAAAAAAAAAAGACAAGTAGAGTGGGAAGACTACGAAGCAACGCATAAATAGGAGACCGATAATTCTAACTCATTCTCTATAAATGCTATAGATGCATGCGTTTGTCTATTTTTAGTGTCGCTTTTTCGTTTCATCCACTTTCAAATCACAACTGAATTGTAGCTAAGAACAATCTCGATCACGTCAGTAAAAAACAAAAACAAAAACATCGTAATCGGTTACTTCGTTTATGAGCTACGAGGTACGAGGCCATACAAAGACACACACACAGACACACAATCAAACTTATAACACTGTTATGAAGCAGTGCTGAAATCATTACTTTTTCTCATTTTAAAATATGAACACTGCTTTATAACGTCGAACCTAGCGGCACGAACTATTGAGTTAATTAATTGTTGATAGTTACAACGGGAGGACTGGCAACACAAGTCGTTATGGAAGGGGTTGGCTTTTTTTCGTTTCGGGTCCGGGAATGGAATCCACTCTCGCCGGCATGATCTTTTGGGCAAGATCGTGGCTGTGACAGTCGAGTAGTATTAATTAATTATAAGGGACGAAGTTTTAAAATTCAGTCGATTGGCGCGTTAAATTAATGTGGAACGATCTCTGATACGAGATGTGGAAGTGCATCAAAGATTTTAATCAGTAATATCGCGAGATTGGTCTCCGGGGTAGTTCGAATTATTCGAGAAGTTTACCGAACATTATCGAGGCGATCGGTAATAGTATTACGCTGCACGAGACGCGCCGGAATGTTATTGTCGGGTGCCGACAATAAGAATGCCTCATTAATCGCGTGGAGGAACCTAATCCCGCTCACCGGCTTGTATAATCCATTACACGTACGGTAATACTAACGGTCCCGCTTGCTTGCTATGAAAGCCCCGTAACATCGCCCCTTGGAGTTCCACTTCCCTTGGAGCCCTGCTTTGCTGCGAAGGTGTCGGGAGGTCTTGCTCGTCCGCCTGTTGCGAACTGGCCGATTATCCTGTTGCGATCTGTTGATATGAGGATCGGCTGGAGGTCCTGCCGATCATCCTGTGGCGAACTACGAGACGCGGTTCGGTTAGGAATAGTGTGAATTTAGCTAGTTAGTATAACATCAATCGGTCCCTGAGGGTGAGTAGATTCTGTTTCGTTTATTGTACCTGACACTGTGAAATATTTAGGAGTTACTCTAGATCGATCGTCCTCTTTTCTGGCTCACGTCAAAGAAGTATCCAGCAAGGCCCAGGCTCTCTTCTTGAAGCTGAGGAGACTCTCCACAGCTGAGTGGGGATTGCGTAATCCGGCTCTGCGAACGCTATATAGGTGCGTGTACGTGGCGCAAGTCTCGTATGCCGCCTCTGTGTGGGAGCACCGCCTGGACAATTCGCTGATTCTCTTAGCTCTCAGGCGAGGCCAACGAACCCCCTTGCTGGCACTCTCTGGTGCGTATAGAACCGTTGCTTCGGACGCTTTACCCGTTTTGGCTGGCATTTTGCCAATCGATGTGGAAATCAGGGAAGTGCTCACTAAGCAGAAATTAACCAGAGGAACCCCTGCCACTCACCTAGGCGTTGTTCTGACACCGGGCGGGCCGGGGACTCTCCCTGGGCTGCTTCGTCAAATGAGGGATCTGTCGCTCCAAGAGTGGCAGGTCCGTTGGGATAGAACGAATAAGGGAAGATGGACTTTCTCCTTCTTCCCATCAGTTAAAGTCAGAATGGAAGGGGTCTTTCTCAAGTTGGACCACCACATCACCCAGCTTCTATCCGGCCACGGGGAATTCAGGGGGAGACTTCACGCCCTCTCCCTGTCCCCTCACCCCAACTGCGCCTGCGGGTGCACGAACCAGTCGGCGGAGCACATTCTGTGGCAGTGTGAGATAATGTCGGACGCAAGAGAGGAAATGCTCGATGGTTTGGACGTACCAATCAGACCAGTGTGGAACACTGATCTGGTTTCGAACAAGACGAATTTCGAGTGCCTGAGGAACTTTACAAGGATCTGGGTTGAGAGATGGCCTGAGCTTAGAGTCGCTGATTAGTAGATTTTGACACCAGG
Source organism: Limnephilus marmoratus (assembly GCA_917880885.1). Lineage (NCBI taxonomy): Eukaryota > Metazoa > Arthropoda > Insecta > Trichoptera > Limnephilidae > Limnephilus > Limnephilus marmoratus. The sequence continues at coordinate 57,808,595 of OU862913.1, forward strand.
TGTACTTGTTCCTGACTTACCACTGACTTTTCTTGCTTCTATTCTTTTACAAACTCTGCCCAGGATGTACAGTTTTATTTTTTTTTTCATATTTATGTTTATTGTTTGCATTTACATTTTATGTTTTTTATGCTTTTACATTTTTATGTTTATTTTTTTCTGGATTACACAGGCCCTGCGTTATTCAACGCTCATCTTTATTTTATGTTTTCTTTACTTTACATGCTTATGATTTGTTTTTCGTTATTTGGTGCAATTAAGCGCCTAGCGATGACTCCCACACGCTCTTGTTTATTTATTTTTTATGTTTTGCGGTTTTCTAAGCTTATACATATACATTTCTTTTCAGTTATGCTGTACTATGAGAACTGAACTCCGATGTTCGTTTTTGTACCGTCCTTCTCCCCATATAAGGGGTTGGACCCTGGACCGTGTCCCCGCCTACGTACCATGGCCGGTCTTCTAGAACTGGTGGAGCTGCACCTGTTTGCCGCGCCACACCCCGTGACATGAAGAGGCTGGGGAGAAGGCTGAACGACATCCGAAAGCTGTCCGTCCCGCCTCCGGCGACCCGACGCTTCTCTCCCTAGGGTCTTCTTCATGTTTTCCACTTACTGTCGTCTAGGCACCACCGGCTAGCTGGCTTAAGGACGACGCTGCCGGTTGTGGGGAGGCCGGACAATCAGCCTCCTTCACTGTCTCGGGGACTGCCGGCAGCCAGGTTGCGTTGACACCGGTTCTTATCTGTATATATGTTATTTTACTTTTGTTTCCTTCTTTTTAACGTACAGTGCTCGGTGCCGCCCGCCGGATTATGTATGGTCATGTCTCCCGCTATCATGAGCTAATTACTCATGACGGCTGCTGTCATTTTGATTACTTTATTTTTTTGTTGATGTTACTAACAACTTGTTTGACTGTCCATGAGGCTCACTGCTTTTGCATTGACACCTCCATGGGCTTTAGAATTGTAGCGATTGACCATTACAGTACAGTCCTGTAGGCGCGCCCGCATACCGCCACCTAATACAGTATGAGGGGACATTGAAGGTCTAGATTCGTTACATTAAAAGTAGAGCCATTTATTAAAAAAAATTAGATTTTTGCGAGAACTCCGAAGGGGCGACCATAAGTTGCCTATACCGGGGTGGGACAGTGGTGGGTACTTCAATGTACCTGACACTATTGAAATAATATACGTTCTTTTACATTTAAATTGGAAATGAGATACTTGTTGTTATTTAATTCCCTAACACGCTGGAGATCACATACATTATGCTCACTCCTGAGATGAAGTTTCATGATTTTATTCACCACGGGCATAATTCTGCACAAAAGCAGTATTTTGGCGCTCGGTTTAACCGAAAAGTTCGTGGTGAAACAATAGTACATAAAGTATTATCCCTACTATTGGCTGGCTCCTTGCGTCGGGGGTTAAAAAATTATCCTTCACGTCCGAATTAATTTTGTAGCAAATATTTTAAACCTTAGTGGTGTACTTAATATAATATAACTTTGAACTACATGTTTAATCATATATATATTTTTTTAATTTACTTATGAACGAATCAAGGTATGAAAAAAATATATTTCGTAATTTAAAATAAAAGTTGAATATGATGAAATCTGGATTTAAAAATGACTTGAAAAAAAAGAAAAATTTTCATGTATTTTTTTTTTTATTTTGATTAAAAAAATGAACATTGGTCAATCTTATTGGCATAATTTTATTTTTTAACGTATACATATAATTATGACAATAAACAATAATTTTGTGTGTTAGTCCTCGAAGCAATCAGGGACGTGGAGGGAGATTTTTAAGACTCGACATATTGACAAGCTCTCGATGAGGCAGTTGTCTTACAAAAATTGATTTGTAAATATCAGGTAAAAAACTTAAAGAAGGTTTTATTGCCAGTACTGCGAAATGAACGCTTAAATATCTATGGTTCGTTTGGCATTTAAAATAAATTAAAAAAAAAACAGATGTTACGCGGATGTCCGTTTGTCGGTATAAATCCGACATATTTCATACCCGCCAGGCTTGCGTGGTTGGAGTTTACGACAAACCCTTGTACACCCGCAAGGGTTGCGTCGTTTGCGGCCAATGGGTTAAAGCTCCATTTTGAGAACACGAAGAGTTGCAGATGGAACATGAATAAGGTTTTTCTCCAGTATGGATGCGCAAGTGCAGTACTAACGCTGACTTGCTTGAGGAGGAGTAGTTACAATAGGAACATGAATAAGGATTTTTTCCATTATGTCTAAGCATGTGACCTTTCAAACTTCCCTTTTGAGAACACGAATGGTTGCAGATGGAACATGAATAAGGTTTTTCTCCAGTATGTCTAAGCATGTGACTTTTCAAACTTCCCTTTAGAGAACACGAATAGTTGCAAATGGAACATGAATAAGGTTTTTCTCCAGTATGGATGCGCAAGTGCCGTGTTAACAGTGACTTGCATGAGAAGGAGTAGTTACAATAGTAACATGGATAAGATTTTCCTTAATAAGTACATATCTAATACGCAAACATAAAATCATTCAAATGAAATCTAACGAATACAAAATGATTTTACCTTCTCTCTGGGAAATACTATCGGATTTCTTCAAGCATTCCGTTTTAACATCCAGCAGGTCTATGTCTATTTCAGTATTCGGAATCATCCTTCCATCTTGTTCTCTAGGTCCTGGTTCTGCCTCGGTGGGAACTGTCGGCCCTTTAATGCTACCTGTAATAATAAAACAAGCAATTATTAACATTCTGAGAGATACCATTTAAAAATATTTCCGAAATTATACATTTAATTATGAACCCCCTGTTACGGGCTGGAGAAATATAAAGTAAGCCAAACTAATAGTATAATACATTACTGAACTCTTAGAGTAAAAATCTTTATTTTTTGTATTTCTTGGGCACTGACTATGTAACAATTTCTAGACATTTTTGTTTTGAAAAGTTTTATTTTTCGATGTACATTTGTTACTTTTAATTTTAAATTTTATTGCTACCGGTTTCGACACGTCCGTATCATTAACGAGCAAACTTAAAACTAACTTAAAAACTCTATACAAGTACACAATTAATTAGGCGGGGGTAGTGGGAGGGGGGAATTTGGTGGAGGGGGAGGACGGTGGGAGGAGTCAAAATTACATGGAAACATCGTAAGCAGAGATACGTTAGAGCAGAGATACGTTAATGATACGGACGTGTCGAAACCGGTAGCAATAAAATTTAAAATTAAAAGTAACAAATATACATCGAAAAATAAAACTTTTCAAAATAAAAATCTTTAGTTTATATTTTGTGATAAATTGAAGACTGACATATTATTTCCAACCATTAGTATTCTGGGTAATGAGGAAATGTAACGAGTGTCAAGACGTCAATGATTTGCTATTCGCCGATTATATTAAATTATTTAAAGAAATAACTCTCTTAAACCAATGTCAAGTTCTTCAATATAAAATAAAATTGCTTAATGACTGATTTTCACAAAACAAATTATGTAGAAAAATTAAAAACGTTGGCCTTTCCAGAAATAAAGAATTACGGAAATGCGAGACCTTGGCATACTAATGGAAGAGCAACTAGACTTCACGGTCCATGTTCAACAAATTGTTAAAAAGGGAATGAAAACATAGGAATTTATTTAATAAATAATTCAAACAAATCATAAAATTGTTGTACATATCACTTGTTAAAGAATTCAAAGAAAATTACATATTTGATAATCTGTTGTGAAATTCAATTGTTAACATTTTTATTAATATTATTGTTGATTTGGAGGATATTGGTAAATTATCAATTTTTATTTCATTTAAACTATAACTACTTATAGTTTATATAAAATATTCTTATATTTTATCTAACCTATATTTCGTGTCTCATATTTTACGTTACTTGCATTTTGAAACTCTTTATTTTTATTGTAAAGTTTAAAAAGGTGTACTGCATTACACGTGAGTGCCATAGGGGCATTAAATAATCAAAAAACGAGTCTACTTTAGACCACGCGACTGAAGTAATACTTCACTTACTTATATCTCCCTGTCAACTTCCGTTCGCCTCTCCCGACCGTTCGCCTCACCCGATCACACTTTTCATAACGCTCTCGTCAAGCATTCACCAGCTTAATCCCCAAGGCGAGCATGTGTAAAGAATTTTTACTTATAACAATAAGGTAGTTAGTCCCAGAATTTCTGCACTGAAATAAACCTCTACATCTAGTATTACGTAGCGGAATACGTAAGCTTATCAATATCAGCGATTCCAGACTATCAAATGCACCATATGATTGGAAACTAAACAAAATGATGTCAATTATTTCAAAATACATAATATATATGGGAACACTTTTTTATTTGATTACCGGGCAGTTGAGCGGATGACACTTTGTTAAAATTATTAATTGACACTCTATTGTAATACCTAATTTTCAATAAGACTTTTATAAAATAATAAATAAAACGAAAAAGAAATGCATGATACTCACAAGTTAATTTTGGGCCTGGGATTCTGTTCCTGACTGCCGCCGATATAACAACCCGCGCATTGCTTTGTGTTTGCAGCCACTTTTCCGATAACTATTATTGTTTGTATGTAATTTATGGTACGTGGATAATAGTTTAAATAAACCTGTAAGTAAAGAGTAAAGCTCATTTGATTCATACACAGTACATATCCACCGTCCTCATAAAATGTTTCAAGGTCAGTGGTATTCCTTCTGTCCGACAACCTCAGTATATCCATATAATTTAAAAGAGTGTTGAGATACAATAAAATTGCAGGAACTCTCAATTTAAAACTTATAAAGCGTAAGAATTTACTTTGAATTCTTTCAATAGTTGCACGAGGATATTGTGATGTGGTTTCCAGAATGGAGAATTGTACTCAATGCAAAAAAAAAAAAAAACTGTTATTTACCACAAATTATAATTGTAACCACTCAAATATTGCCATTTCAATGATACAATATCAATAGTACAATTTAAATAGAATAATTTAAATCACTGATGCTTGGGGTGATTCAGTCTAGTTTTAATAATATATTCGTAGTACTGGTTTGTTGGTCCTTGTCTTTGATATTCGTGATATGAAACTACACAAAATACATTGGAAAAAATCAAAAATTCTAGAATAAATAACGTCTGTCGATTTGTTTAAACCGTCTTGAACCTATTTTCAAAATTTCGACGTTTGATGTGATTTTAGATTTTCATTTATTTTTGGGGTATTGTGCCGTCATGTGCCACCCCACGAAACTAAAGTTGCGTTACAGTATTCGTCATCACTGATGATCATCACACCTGCCCTGATGACAGACAGTGACTAACGTTTTAACATCAGAGAAAATAGGATAGAAAAGCTTCTATGTTTTCAATACGTTTAATGTTCTTATAAAAATAAATTAAAATCATTAAGAAATCATTTCCATGTTCCGAGAATACTTTGTAATTAAATTTCTTAATAGTCAATTTAATTATTAAAATTTTCCTAAAAACGATAATTGGAATTAAGCAAATTGAGTACTTAATGCAACTTACTGTCTGTAGAAGAACTCTCAGTATGTTGTAAACATTCCTTCTTTACATCCGGGAGGTCGACATCTATTTCTGTGTAAGACATTTCACTTGCCACTTCTTCCTGGGAGCCTGGTTCAGTCTTGATGGAAACACTCTCTGGGTTGGGAAGATCCATTAGACTGCTGTGATAGCGTCCTGTTATGTTATATTAATATTTATTTCCTTCGATTAGAACAAAATATTCAAAGGCTTGGTGCTACCCTAACTAAACTTGATAAAATGATTTTCTGACCAGTTGTATTAAAGATATACAATTTTATGGTGTTAAGAAAACAAAAAAGTTTTATATAACTTATATCTTAGATATGTACTAATGTTGCAATTTAGAAGAAAGTTTAAATGCTGAAGGGAACAATTAATTTTCACGCAACAGTATTTTTCATTGCAATTTTAATGAACATTTAATTGTTCGGATCGACTTAAACATAAGTCAATATATTATATGGATTAACTAAATAAACATTGATTCAGCGCTTAGATTTGATAACAAAAGGAATGTGAAGCATGAACACAATAATAGGTTTATAATAAACTAGCTGGTACCCGGCATGCGTTGCTATGCCATTTAATTAAGAAATTGTTTCTCCCTACGTGTCCTTTCCCATTCGTCCCGTTCCCATTCCGCCCCCCCCCCCCCCATTCCTCTCCCGCGTCCTTTTCCCCTCTCACGTTTCCACTCCGCCTCCTCCACCTTCCCTCTCCCCACTACTCCACTCTTCCCCTTCCCCCGTCCCGCAAACCCCCCTCCCGAGTTCCCCTCCCCCCTCAACCCCCCTCCTGCTTTCCATAAATTAATTCCAGGTAAATTATAGTTTTCAAACAGCTCGCGTGCAACCTATTGCAATTTTTTTATACAAATTTCATAAAGCCAGAGCTCACCAGTAGTTTTATACAAACCGTCTCCTGGCAATAACGAACACAACAAAAAAAGAATTATCCTATTTGGTGCAATCGTTCGGAAGTTATGCGCGTACATACATTTCGGCGATTCATTTTTATTTATATAGAAGATGAAGGCATACGGACAGAGAACCCCGGAGAACAAAAAGCCTAAAATACTTACCATGTTGCCAAGTAATATTAAAAATTGCAAATGACGAAATAGATTCAGATACATAAATAAATCATAGCTCTTAAGTAGAGATTCTTCATACTGGGCGATGATATCAATCAATAGTCGTTATTTATTATACGTAGATAAAGTATTATTTTTTTGTTTATGTTGTAAAAAATAAATAAAAATACTGTATAGCCTGTATAGGTACATGTAATTAGCAAGAAGATTCTTTATTTATGATATTTACTTTGTAATTGAACTCCAACATCCCGTTGACAAAACTTCTTACTTGCAGTTTGATGGGTTTACACTTTGAAAAATAATAAGTAAAAAAAAAAATTATTATAGGCCACTGGACAAATAGCACTAAAGTAAAATATACTGCCGTCGTTTTGATAATAAAAAAATAAAAACAGAAGCGCTACTACTCGGTGAAGGGACGGTTGGCTTTAAACACGTAACAGAGGAACATTAACAGTTTAGAAATAATTATATTTATGTCAGGATTACCTAGTACTAAGAGCTACCCCAAAACGTTAAACGTTGTATACAAGTTACTATCTTAGCAAGCGCATTCACTTAAGTCAAGCTTCATAAGCAAATGAAATACGTAGCCCAGCTGATAAATCTATGCCGAAGTAGTTTTTATTGTAATAATATTACTAATAATAATCCTGCGGTAAATCTACACGAACAAAAACCCATTTAATCTCGCCTGTCGGGCGTTTGGTGTTGGTTAGTTCAATATATTAAATCGCGAACGTTGAAAAAAAAGATTTTTGTCAGTATTGAATAATATATTTTGCAATAAACAAGCACCACATGAGAAGCTTAGATCTATTTAGTCAATATATCATGAACCTACATACGTACAAGGCGAAGCGCGGCGGTCAATTCCAATGTGTTGAAGAAACGTCACTAGAAAAGGAGTAGAGGAAGAATTTAAACAATTTCGGAATATTAATGTGATGGTCTTTGAAATGACACTGAACTGTATAAATGGAACACAGGTATTGTGCAGTTTATACAATAATACTTCAGAAAAGCTAAGCAAGAATAGTAACACGTTGACGTAAAATCTGTCAACGTCCAATGACGTTTCCATAGACAACGGACAGTTAGAGATGCGCGATTTAAATCGATATTATGCTGTATCGATACGTAGCAATGCGATATATCGATATTTTGTATCGATACACGACCATACAATTCGCATCGATATATCGTATCTCCAGGTAAAAAATATTGAACCCATGTGTATCTGCTTAACTTTTTGATTTGATTTGAACTTTTTTTTTTCGTGATGTTTATTGGAGGTAATCAATGATTTTATTTTTAAATGAACTATTGTGTTTTTCTAATGAATTCATTCTAGTGAATAGTTGAATCAATTGATTGTTTCATTTTAGTGAATAAATTGATTTGATCGATTCTAGTGAATCAATTGATTGTGATTCATTTTTATGAATCAATTGATTGTAATTCTTTTTTTTTTATTTTATTGTAACATATAACAAAATGTTAAGATAATACGAAGCGACGTGAGCTTCATCTATATTTAATTGTGTGTACTTATAACTGTCATTGTGTGTCGCGGGTCGAACTGTAAACAATAAGATTGTCTCCCGATATATTTGATTAATATAAATAAATTCATTGCTTTAAAGAACTGTTGTTATTCATAACCCTTCAGGTTATGGGCCCAGTAAGTGAAATATAAACAATTTCGTGAACAATTAGTGGGATTTGCAGTGTTATAAGCGAGAACAGTTTTTGCGTAAACAAAATTATAAACGGATAAACGGCGCCATCTTGTTAGTGAGCATCGCTAAGGTGACGCGGACGAAATTACGTTCCGTATTGTTTACATCGTTGGAATGCAAATACGTTCTATTGTTTTGGAGTTGAAGAAACTTCGAAATGGCTGCTTCTATTAAAATTGATCAATTAACTGCAAATAACTATGACACCTGGAAGATACATATGCGTGCTATTCTAAAGAAAAATGATTTTTGGGAGTACGTATCGGGATCATTACCTAAACCGTCATCAATGGACCCTAAGTATGCAGAATGGATTAAAATGGACGGAAAGGCCGAATCGGATATATTATTGGCGGTCAGTCCGAGTGAGTTAGCTGCATTGGATGGCTTAGAAACTTCTAAAGCTTTAGGCGACAAGCTAAAGTCTATGTATCAGTCGAGTGGACCCGCAAGGAAGGCCTCTTTGTTGAAAAAATTGGTTTTGACTCGTATGCAGGAAGAAAGTGACCTACGTAAACACATAGCGGATTTCTTTGATGTTGTCAAAAAACTCAAAGAGATCGGATTGATCGTTAATGATGAACTTTTAGCCATATTATTGCTGTATAGTTTGCCGGATTCTTTCGACATGTTCAGAACAGCAATCGAATCTCGTGATGATTTGCCATCAACGGAAACACTGAAGATCAAAATTATCGAAGATTTTGAAGGTCGTCAATCTAAAATTGTTGACCAAGGGGCTATGTTTGTCAAACGTTTCAATAAAAATGCCTTTCAGAAGAAGAATCATGACCACCGCGATAATAAGAATTACATTGAGTGTTACCGGTGTGGTCGTCGTGGGCATTTAGCAAAAGAGTCTAAGATCAAAAATATCAGTGGCAATAAGTATAAACAGAGTGCACAACAGTTAGAACGCAATAGCAATAATGAGCAGAAGACAACAATGTTATTAAGCACCACCGAAGAGGTGATGTTGGGTGAGCAAATTAATCCTATTTGGTGTATTGACAGCGGGTGCACTAGTCATATGTGCAACCAAAAGCAAGTGATTAAGAATTTCACACAGATAAACTCTGAGCTTAATTTAGCAACTAATAGTGAAAAAACACAAATTACGGGTACGGGTAAAGTCAGTATCTCAGTGGACACGGGCAGTGAAGAACGCCAAATAGATATAGAAAAAGTGTTCTATGTATCGGATCTACGTACTAATCTATTATCAGTGTCAAAAATGACGGATTATGGATTTGAAGTTCGATTCAGAAAAAATGACGCAATCGTGATTGATAAAAATGACAAAATTCACATGCGTGCTGACCGTGTTGGTAATTTGTATAATGTTCGGATGAGCGAAAATGCTGTCAATATAGCTGCGACCCCAGAGACACTTATAGATATGTGGCACCAGCGTCTCGGACACCTTAATGAGCGTGATTTGAAAGCCATGGCAAAGAGTGGCTTAGTACATGGGCTAAACATCAAAGACAGTGAAAAATTGTCTCAGTGTGAGATTTGTATAAGAGAGAAGCAGACATGCACGCCTTTTTCTAAAGGATGTGAAGATCGCACAAGCGAGTTACTAGAAATAGTGCATTCGGACGTGTGTGGTCCGATAAGACATGATTCTTATGGCGGTAAGAAGTACTTCGTTACTTTTATCGATGACAAGTCTAGATGGTGCGAAGTCTACTTTATAGCTAACAAAAGCGACGTGTTAAGCGTGTTCAAATCGTACAAGGCTTTTGCAGAGAATTTGACAGGGAAGAAAATAAAATATCTTCAGTCAGATAATGGGCGAGAATACATCAACAATACATTCGACGAGTACTTGAAAAAAAGAAGGAATTAGAAGAAGATTAACAGCGCCTTATACGCCTCAACAAAATGGGATTGCAGAGAGGAAAAACCGTACTCTGGTCGAGATGGCGCGCTGTATGATGCGACAAGCAGGAAGCCCTCCTTCTTTTTGGGCGGAAGCAGTGAATACTGCTAATTATGTGAGAAATAGGTGCCTAACTACAGCTTTAAGTGGCAATATACCATATACACTATGGAATGGGAAGAAGCCTACAGTAATCTACATGCACGTGTTTGGATCTAAAGCATATTATAAAGATAAAGGACCTCAAAAAGGCAAGTTTGATTCAAGGTCACAATTAGGAGTTTTTGTGGGCTATGATATTCAATCTAAAGCTTATAGAATACATGACCCTAAGACGAGAAAAATCGTTGTAACTCGAGATGTAAAATTCATAAATGAAACGGCATTCAAGGATGAGTACAAAGAAATACTTGATGAAGAAGAAGATACTGACCATGAACAAATAAATATAGAATTAAATGATCCAACCACAAATGATGAAATGAGAGAAAACAGTAGAACGCCTGTAATAGAAGCAGGTGAAAGTAGAGAAACTGGTCTGTTACAAAGAAAAAGAAAATCAACAGTCTCATGGGAACGATTAATAGGACCATTAAAAAGAGGACGAGGAAGACCACGTATAATACGTTCCGGTTCAGTGGGAAGACCGCGAAAGGAGCACAATTTAGTAAGAGATAATACTGAAAGTGAAAATGAATCAGATATTGAAGAGACTAATGTGCACATGATAGCTGGGATAACTATTGTAGAACCGATTACATGGCACGAAATAGAAAAGAGTAATGATGTTGATGCATGGAAAGGAGCCATGGAGGACGAGTATTTAGCACAAATAAAGAATAAGACATGGGAAATAGTTACAAGGCCAAAACAACGAAAAGTGATCGGAAATCGATTTGTATTTAGCACTAAAACTACTGGGAAGAAAGTACGTCTCGTCGCAAAAGGTTGTTCGCAACGGCCAGGGGAGGATTTCCATGAGACATCGTCTCCGGTCGTGAGATCTTCATCAATAAGACTGATAGCTGCTGTATCAGCCGAGTTAGGATTAAATATCCATCAAATGGATGTAGTAACTGCATACCTGAATGGTACACTTGATGAAGAGGTTTACATGGAAGTGCCGGATCACCTAAGCGATGTTTTGAATAGATTACTCGCAAACCAAAAGATTGGTTCCCAAAGAAAAGTTATTAAAGATAAGAATCTAATTGAAACAGCTAAACGCTGGGACAAAGCATTGAGTGAATGTAGTGATAGTGTGTGTGTTTTAAAGAAATCTCTGTATGGTTTGCGTCAGTCAGGGTTACAGTGGTATAAAGAATTAGTGAGAACGCTGATGAAAATAGGTTTTGAAGCGTTAGCACAAGATCCGTGTGTATTCATAGCACAGAAAGGTGAGCGACTGATGTTGATTGCTATTTATGTTGATGACATTATTTTGGCAGGAAATGATGATGTATGGATGAAAAATATAAAGAAACAGTTATCAAGTGAGTTTGAAATGAAAGATTTAGGAAAGATAAGTAATTGTTTGGGTATTGAATTTAGTCGTGATGATGAAAACAGAGTGTTTCTTAATCAAAGGGTTTATATAGAGAACGTGTTAGAACGATTCCATATGAGTGAGTGTAAACCTGTAGTGACGCCTCTAGATGTTAATGTGAAATTAGAAAAACCGGTAAGTGTGAATGAGGACGTAATGAAACAGACGAAACAGTACCCATACCAAAGCTTGATAGGAGCGTTACTTTATCTGGCTGTATCGACTAGACCAGACATAGCGTTTGCCGTAAATTATTTAAGCCAATTTAATAGTAATTATAGTGTTGAGCACTGGAAGGCGGCTAAACGTATCATGAGATATTTAAAAGGTACATCTGACTACGGTTTAGTTTATGAAAGAACTGGGCTGCCTTTGTTCGGTGTGGTCGATGCAGACTGGGGAGCAAATGCCATAGATCGTAGATCATATTCTGGATTTGCATTTATTTTAGCCGGTGCCCCGATCAGTTGGGAGGCACGTAAGCAACGGAGTGTTGCGCTATCGAGTACGGAAGCCGAATACACGGCACTATCCGAAGCTTCAAAGGAAGCCATGTATTTACGTGATGTTTTGGGTAACGTTGGTATTGAAAGTGAGTGTGTGACGTTATTCAACGATAATCAGGGTGCCATAAAACTTGCTCAGAGTAGAAACTTTCATCCTCGCACAAAACATATAGCAGTGAGACACCACTTTATTCGAGATATATGCGAACAAGGTGTAATTGATTTAAAATACTTATGTACTGATGAGATGCCTGCTGATGTTTTGACAAAAGGTTTGAGTGGATCAAAACATCATGATTGTCTGCGTAACCTAGGTATGATGGATGAGCGTATGTAAGAATAGGGATAGGAATACTTGCTCACGACTTCGAGGGGAGGTGTTAAGATAATACGAAGCGACGTGAGCTCCATCTATATTTAATTGTGTGTACTTATAACTGTCATTGTGTGTCGCGGGTCGAACTGTAAACAATAAGATTGTCTCCCGATATATTTGATTAATATAAATAAATTCATTGCTTTAAAGAACTGTTGTTATTCATAACCCTTCACAAAAGTTACAATTTTACAATATATAATATATACATCAATGTTTCAATCACTCTGCTAATATAGCAGCTGCTTGTGTTTAGGAGAGGACAACTAAAAAAAATACATTTGTTTAAATTAAAACAAAAAATATTAGTAATTTAACAAAAAATATTAGTGATTTTATGAGAAAATACAGATAAAAGTAATAAAAATATAGGTTAGTTAATAAATGATTTGAAGTATTGATAAGGCAAAAACATATTTCTAAATATGCAATACATATTTCTAAATATAATATACAATAAGTTAAATTTATGAGGTGGTACTAGAATATTTTAATTTAATTTTTTTTTTTATATTTTTCGTAACCTGTAATATTAAACGTCTTTTATGTTTCATCTACACAACAAAGCAATACAATATGAAAGTTCCTCAAACATTTGGTTTCTGAATCTTCAAAAAATGTACCTAGAGAAGGCATGGGTGACATTTTAAAACTGTCTCAGAGAATCACTATTATTGGAACATAAGACTAAGTATTTGGCCTAATCTCAGTACTTTGGAACTTCGATATGTATCAGTGGTTGCGACGTCAGTGCCATCTGAACGCTTGCTTTCACTAGCCGAAAACACTTTCAGATAGACGCAATCGCTTAAATCCGCAACGCCAGGGCCTGTCTAGACTCTTGTTTATACGTAGCCTTACCGCCTCTCAATGGCAATTGCATAATATTGTAATAGGTAAAACTTCCGTTTTCAAGAAAATAAAGCCATTTTTACTGTTCAAACTAATACTTTTATTTTATTTTAACCTGTTTAAAAATGGATAAATATCTGTGTATCGATACTAGACGTTGCGATATATCGCTGAATCGATACGATTGGTTGTATATATTATCGATACGCTGTATCGATACAAACGATTATTTTGGACATATTTACGGACAATTAAAGAAAATAATCCGAAAAAATTGCGTCTCACAGTTCCTACTTTCGATCTTTTAGAAATTAAAATTAATTCTCGGTAATGAAATCGAATTCGTTTTAATCGGATATATTCGGAACCATTAAATATATACATGAATAAAACCACAAATTTAACATCCGTTTTATTTTTGAGACCGTTACCATGTTCCAGCAGATATACAGCACGTATTTTGATGAGGTCCAAAATCACGATAGATTGCATCTTAAAATGTACATATTAAGTTACATCTGGAAAGACACTTTCCTCTCATGCCTTTTAATTAATGAAGACTTCCATATTATTAAACCTACTTCTAGGATACCAAATTGATAAAAATAAACTTTGTAAAAACCTCCTGATAATTTATCAACACATAAACTGAAACACAGTTGGTTATAGGCTATATTTGATGGTTAGCTTTGGCATTATGAAATTTGTACTTGTGAACTTCATATATTTTAGTGGCAGGGAGGAAAGGCAGGTGGGGAAGGTGGGGTTCGCGGGAGGGGTTACGAGAGAGTAAGAAGGCGGGGAAGGAGGAAGCCAAACACGGGAGGGGAAGGAGACTCGGTAGTTGATAGGGGACGCACATAAAGGGAAAATCAATAATTTATTTCTTTGAATGGCATTGCAACGCATGCCGGGTATCAGCTAGTAAGTAAAATACAATCATTTCCGTATATTTCTTTTCAATTCGATTGTTGTTTAAATGTAGCGCAATTTCGTAAATCATAATTGTGTTCACAACTAATGTTACATTTATTGTATCTCATCGCAGTAGAGCATTAATTATTAAAAAAAATATTATTTTTTTTATAAGGGAATATACTTTTGACCAGCTGAACATAAATATACCCCTCGTATCCTAGTTCCCCCTATCCCACCGCTCTAGTATAGTAAAAACACATGTCGTACTCAGATCGACAGTGCCGAAGGTGATTGCTGAATTGGGCCGTTAACGAATAATATTTTATTATCCGATGTGTGATTATCTCAGAAAAACTATAGGTTTTAGTAACAACATCAATATTTTGTATTTACGATAACTAAATAAAAGTTATTGAAAACTTAATCACATTAATATTTTTACAAAAACTGCATAGTTTTACTTCATAAGATCCAAATCTCATACAGTAACGCTGTGTTACAGCACCGCAGGTCGAAGTTATCATTTGCAAGGTATAGGGTGGATTATCCAACCGTATTGAAAAATAGTATTTTGTGAGAATTAACTATAACTAATTTCGTTCTCATTCGCAGCAAATTATCAAATATTTCTTTGTTTAAGCCTCAACGAAAGAGAAAACCGGAATTTGACTTGGTATTTAAAAATTAATGAATTTTCAATGAATTCAATGAATTTTGTTTCCGATATGAAATATTATTATTTTTTTTTTGTTTATCTTAAAATTGCTACATATTTTAATTTTACTGGTCTTCCATTAAAAGCCTTAGCTTGTGGATGGAAGAAGAGTCGACATTTCATATATTATGTACAAATACAGTCACGTGTACAGTTAATACAATGCAGTTAATACCAGTGGCGGCGTAGGGTAGATTGGCACCCGGGGCGGTTTTTTATTGAACACCCTACATAAGATAAAACACCAAATACTAAAAATGCTTACGTGACTTCATTTTACTAAAATATTCGATCACAATATCAAGATTGTTTTCCCTGTCTCTTTCAATTGACAACATAGAAAAATTGGTTATTCGCGCTTGGCTCATTGTGGACCTTAAATAAGATTTTATTAAGGAGACAGAAAAAGATATGGCACCTCTGGGACTCGAACGCAGGACCTTCTGTTTACATGGAAACAGCTCTACCAACTGAGCTAAGATGTCTAATCCAATTCGGTCACTTTTAACTGTATCATTCTTCGACTAAGAACTACCAACTTTATCTTCATTTTCATAAAGCACATATTTATTGGCTGCTACCTATATACATGATTGCAAGATTCAAACCCGAACTAAATGCTATCTACAAGGGCGGATCCAGGATTTTTTTTGGGGGGGGGGGGGGGGGGCGCAAGGGGCGGAAGGGCTAAAAACTAACAATTACTGTAAGGATTTTTTTCTGGGGGGGGGGGGCAAAAAAATCAACAATTACTATTAGGATTTTTTCCTGAGGGAGGGCACAAGGGGCGGACGGGCAAAAAAATCAACAATTACTATAAGGATTTTTTTCTGGGGGGCACAAGGGGCGGACGAGCAAAAAAATCAACAATTACTGTTAAGGTTTTTTTCTGGGGGGGGGGGGGGCACAAGGGGTGGACGCGCAAAAAAATCAACAATTACTGTTAGGATTTTTTTCTGGCCGGGCACAAGGGGCAGAGAGGCAAAAAATCAACAATTACTGTTAGAAATAAACTTAAGTATCGTATTTCAAGTTTATTTCTATAAATTCAAGTAGGTATGTATAGGAAGGTTTATGAAAGTGTCAAAAAAATGTTTAAAAAAAACAGTTTTACCTTCTAAGTATGTACTGTGATGGATTCTCCACAGAGTACACAAAAATACCGTCTCGGGGGTACGTGCCCCCGTGCACCCCCCCCCCCCCCCCCCCCCCCCCCGCCCCCCGTAAATCCGCCCTTGGCTATCTAGATAGTGTCTGGATAAATTATTAATTAGCTCAGTTAGTAGAGCTGTTGCCATGTAAGTAGAAGGTCCTGGGTTCAAGTCCCAGAGGTGCCGATAACTTTTTCTGATTTTTCTGTCTCCAGTTTTTTTTATTTAGTTTCGCTAATTTCTTCTTTCAACGCCTTCTTTGCCGGTGTTGGGATCGCACATCTCTTCGAGTGTTGATACAATTTCTCAAAATGATTTTTCAGTTTTAGAAAGGGAATTAGAAATTATATTCGAAAAAAAATAAAACGAAATATAGTTGCTACGCATTTCAAAATATGATAATGAAAGTAGCTAGATACAAGAGTACGTAGTTATTTATTGAAATGTCTTTACAGCGGGAGATTTTGTGCGCATTCTTTGTCTGTACGAGTGGGTTGTCGTTGTCACCCCTTGGTGCTTGGCACCCGGGGCGGACCGCCCCCTCCGCCCCCCCCCTTACGCCGCCACTGGTTAATACAGTTAATACATTTCATATAAGTACAATTAGTATTTACTATAGTCATGTATTTCAATATATATGTAAGTGCAGTTAATACAGACACATGGCAATCAGACCCGTTAACTAAAATATGCAAACATATATGTATTCAGTAAGAAGAAAAACAAGTATGATTTTTAGTGTGACATTCTCTAAAATACTTTTTGATGGAGTTCAACAATTGAACTTGGTAGGTTATTGAAAAAGAATTTTCCTTGGTGAGTATAATGGTGTTGGGCAAAAGAAGTGTTTAATTTGGGGCACACATATACATGTTTAAGTCTAGTACGATTTTCAGTTATGAATGCGTATTTATCTTTTTCTTTTATAATTTGTACAATTGAATTTTTTATAAATAAGTTTTTAAATGTT
Organism: Limnephilus marmoratus; assembly: GCA_917880885.1. Taxonomy (NCBI): domain Eukaryota; kingdom Metazoa; phylum Arthropoda; class Insecta; order Trichoptera; family Limnephilidae; genus Limnephilus; species Limnephilus marmoratus. The sequence goes on from OU862913.1 coordinate 57,825,920, forward strand.
GGAACTTTGAATTCTTCGAATATGCGATCAGTTGGGAAGTCTGGAGTTTTTTTAGTATAATTTTTATTATTAGTTTTTGAACAATTTCTATGGGGGTCAGACTAGTTTTGTAAGCTGCTCCCCAACTGATAATGGCATACTGAAGAATAGACTGTACTAATGCTGTACCGGACGGGTGCACGAAGAAGAGGATGATCCCATCAGGACGTCTTCTTCTTCTTTATTAAGATTTAGCCCATTTTTTAGCAAACGAAGACGAGGACGAGTTCCCTCACAGGCCGTCCTCTTCTTCTCAACTAACTTACATGTAAAAATAAAGAACGAAGGCGAAATTATGTTTCCATGCTACAATGTAACCTTTTATATATTTAATAAAGATAAGTTTTAGTAAAACAGGCCCTCTAGAGGGGTCGGAAGCGGGAGCGGGTTTTTTTCTTTGGCGCTCTTACTTTCGATCCCACGGCACGCCACTGGTGTCCACCCCGAGGGGAAAAAACTACCCGCGGGGGAGGGGCGGGCTCCGCTTCTCTGCCCTTCCCCGCACCTACCCTCCGGGCGGACCAATAGGAACGCTCCATCCAGCGGAACGTTGAATTTAGCCTCTGAAAACGAGGAATATTTTTCATGTTTTGTTAAATTATGAGAGTTCGGTCTAATCTATCGCCAAATAAATAATACGGATGGATAGACCGGACTCTCCTCTATGCAAATGTATACAAATAAAACATGTACACCTAGAATTAAGGAAATTATTTAAGTTTCCCCCGAATAATGTGGGTACGGGGGGCCCGCCAAATATTATGTAATTCACTATATAAAATCGAATAAATTATGAGGAGAGAGGTCATGGGGTTCAATCAGAGGAGAAAGATAAGGGGAAGAGCTGAGACAATAGCAATCTCTGCTGTGTGGAACACAGCAGAGGTTATGACCCGCCAAAACTCGGACCGCCGGAAAAGTGGGCAAGAATTCGGGTCCGCCCCCGCCGGTGGCGAGAGTGGCGGGTCTGGCTATAAATAGAGCGGTACCTCGGGAACGACAGTCATTCAACGCATACATACAACTCGATCTGGTACCGTCTCAGCACTTCTCCGCCTCCTCTGCCTGGCCCTTGGACTTCTCTCCGGACTTGGACAAAACTTGGAGTTTTCCTTTCTGCTTCCCCGGGACCCAGCTATTCCCCCGAGAAGGGCCGCCGCTCCGGTGCATTGACAAGTATCTCGGCGGCTACCCAGGACTGACCGGCGCCCCTATTTCTACAGTCTATGTGAGTGGCGGAAACGTCGCTTACATAGTGGTCCTTCGAGCCGGATCCTCTGGGGCCCGCTGGTGCACGGGGTCTGCCTGCCGCTGGGAGCTGCGTCGATGGTGGCGTGGCTGATAGGAGGACGATGATCTTTACTGCGGGCCTGGTATACTCGCCCGCGCTCGTCCTCACGCGTACTGCTCGCACCTGGCCATCTGCTGCGGGGGTTGCCTCGATGACTCGTCCCCTGGGCCAGCTGTTGCGGGGCAGGGTGGGGTCCACGATGAGGACCAGGTCATCCTTCTGCACGGGGGCGCTGCGGTGTCTTACCGCGGCTCTCCGAGGAGGCGACCAACGAGGCCCTTGTCGAGTATTCCGGGACGGTCCAGAACGTGGTGACGTCGCTCGGCAACCTGGCCGACAACTACCTGCTGAACCCGGCGCTGCTGAGCGAGATGTCTTCCAAGATGCCTTTCGCCCTGCGCATCGCCTGGCTGGAGAAGGTCGCGGACAACCCAGATCAAGCGGATGTCCACCAGTTTGCGGCCTTCCTAAAGCGGCTCGCGAATGCCGTCCCGCGCTCCGGCCTAGTCGATCCTGCCAAGCCAACCCGCCCGCGCCGCGAGCAGGTGCACGCACAGAACGCGGGATACGAGAAGAAGGCAGTGACTTGGGAAAAGGGCGACAAAAGTGAAAGGGGCGACAACAGTTACAAAAGTGAAAACAGTTACAAAAGTGAAAACCGTGACAAAGGTGAAAAGAGCGTGAAGTGTGTTAAGTGCAGTGGCGCCCACAAATTGGGCGAGTGCCCGCAGTTCGCCGCAATGGATGTTCCCGCTCGGTGGGAACTCGCGAAAGTGGCACGCGTGTGCAATAAGTGCTTAGAAAAGGGCTACTATACCCGTTACTGCAAAACAAAAGTGAACTGTGGAGTGGGCTCGTGCCGTTACGCCCACCACAGGCTATTGCACGACGGGTCGCGGTACCCCGCAAACAGTGACACAGTGAGTACGACGGTGGCCCACGGGCCGGGGGACGTATTCCTGAAAGTGGTACCAGTGAAAGTTTGTGGCCCGAAAGGACAAGTGATGACCCACGCGCTACTCGATGACGGGTCAACAGTGACGCTTATCGACGCGGAGATAGCGGAACAAGTGGGAGCGAGCGGGCCTCCCTGCGGACTCCGCATACACGGGGCGTACGGGACATGCTGGTCAGACAGCAACTCTCGGCGCGTGAAGTTATCGGTGCGCGGCGATAGTGGGGAGTACGCCATCTCCGCCAACACAGTGCGGCACCTGAACTTGCCGGACCAAGCGGTAGTGGGCCACCGGCCGGTGCAACCGCGGATGCTAATAGGACAAGACAACGTGCACCTACTAGCAGCACGTGAGCAGCAGGTGGAGAGTGGCGGCCGCATGACTACGCGAACGGCCCTCGGTTGGATCATGCATGGAGGACGTCGGGACGGCGACAGCGGCATCACCCTCAACATGTCGGCCAAGAAGGATGACACGGACAACAGGGTGGACAGGCTGATCAAGCAGCATTTCGCCGTGGATTCGCTGGGCGTGACCGCCGCAATCCGAGTGTCCGCGGACATCCAACGAGCAGAGGCGCTTATGAAAAGCACCACGCGCCCTGCAGGGACAAGCCGGTGGGAGACCGGCCTTCTATGGAGGGAGGATGACGCCTGGCTGCCCGACAACCGGCAGTGCGCCATGAACCGGCTCGCCTCACTGGAGAGGAAATTGGGCAGAGAGCCCCAGTTGGCGGCGGCATACACGGGCAAAATAGAGCACCTCATAGAGCGGGGATATGCGGTGAAGTTGACCGAGGGGGAAGCAAACACCCCCGGCAGAAGGAAATGGTACCTGCCGCACTTTGCCGTATCAAACGCAAATAACCCCGGGAAATTGCGGGTTGTATTTGACGCCGCTAGCCGCTGCCGAGGTACGAGCCTGAACGACCGGTTGCTAACCGGGCCCGACCTCCTGTCCTCATTGCTGGGGAACTTGCTGCGGTTCCGCGAGGGGAAGGTCGCCATAGCCGCAGACATAGAAGAAATGTTCCTGAGGATCCGCATAAAGAAGGAAGACCAGATGTCCCAGCTCTTCCTATGGCGCGCTAGACCACAGGATCCCCCGAGCACCTACAAGCTGACGGCAATGATGTTCGGCGCAACATGTTCCCCGAGTAGTGCGCAGTTCGTGCGTAACCGAGTGGCCGAACAAGGCGCCGCTGAGTTCCCCGATGCCGCGGCCGCAGTACGGTCCAAATTCTACATGGACGATTATTTGGACGCCGCCGACACCGTGAGGGAAGCCGCAACGCTGGTACGAGAGGTCGGTGCCTTGCTGGCTCGAGGGGGTTTTCACCTCGCTAGCTGGGCATCCAACGCGCCCGCCGCCATCCAGAGTGTTCCAGCAGAGAAGAGGGCGAAGTCAGCCGTCATCATAAGCAGCGGCGCCGATGCTGGGACAGAAAAGGTGCTGGGATTAGCATGGGACCCGTCCAGCGATGAGTTTCTTTATAATTTCAAAGAAACCGAAACGGCGGAACTCGTCAGGCACCCAACGAAGCGGCAGCTGCTAAGCACAGTTATGAAAATTTTAGGACCGCGAGATGAGGGAGGCGCTGAAAGAGCTACAAGAGGACCCCCGACTACAGGATCATCTCTCCACGCAGGGAACAGAGTGGCACTTCATCCCTCCAATGTCACCTCATATGGGGGGAGCTTGGGAGAGACTAGTTAGGTCTGTGAAACGGGCCCTGGAGGCGGTCCTGAGAGAACGAGCACCCCGAGAAGAGACCCTCTTGACGGCAATGGCTGAAGCCGAGTATGCCGTGAATAACCGGCCACTCACCCACCTGTCAGTCGACCCCAAAGATGAGGAGCCCCTGACGCCTAATCACTTCCTGCTGGGATCAGCCGGTGGGCGGCCGCACCTGTCACTCTATGGCCCGAAGGAGGAGGAGGTCTGCCTACGGAAGCAGTGGCGCATCAGTCAGCAGATGGCTGATATGTTCTGGCGACGATGGCTGAAGGAGTACCTCCCCACCATGGCAGAGCGACCGAAGTGGCAACACCGCAGCGCCCCCGTGCAGAAGGATGACCTGGTCCTCATCGTGGACCCCACCCTGCCCCGCAACAGCTGGCCCAGGGGACGAGTCATCGAGGCAACCCCCGCAGCAGATGGCCAGGTGCGAGCAGTACGCGTGAGGACGAACGCGGGCGAGTATACCAGGCCCGCAGTAAAGATCATCGTCCTCCTATCAGCCACGCCACCATCGACGCAGCTCCCAGCGGCAGGCAGACCCCGTGCACCAGCGGGCCCCAGAGGATCCGGCCGCCAGGGACACCGACGTCGACACGCCCGTCCTAGCTGAATAGGGCACAGCTGACGCTGCACCGGGGGGAGTGTACCGGACGGGTGCACGAAGAAGAGGATGATCCCATCAGGACGTCTTCTTCTTCTTTATTAAGATTTAGCCCATTTTTTAGCAAACGAAGACGAGGACGAGTTCCCTCACAGGCCGTCCTCTTCTTCTCAACTAACTTACATGTAAAAATAAAGAACGAAGGCGAAATTATGTTTCCATGCTACAATGTAACCTTTTATATATTTAATAAAGATAAGTTTTAGTAAAACAGGCCCTCTAGAGGGGTCGGAAGCGGGAGCGGGTTTTTTCTTTGGCGCTCTTACTTTCGATCCCACGGCACGCCACTGGTGTCCACCCCGAGGGGAAAAAACTACCCGCGGGGGAGGGGCGGGCTCCGCTTCTCTGCCCTTCCCCGCACCTACCCTCCGGGCGGACCAATAGGAACGCTCCATCCAGCGGAACGTTGAATTTAGCCTCTGACAACGAGGAATATTTTTCATGTTTTGTTAAATTATGAGAGTTCGGTCTAATCTATCGCCAAATAAATAATACGGATGGATAGACCGGACTCTCCTCTATGCAAATGTATACAAATAAAACATGTACACCTAGAATTAAGGAAATTATTTAAGTTTCCCCCGAATAATGTGGGTACGGGGGGCCCGCCAAATATTATGTAATTCACTATATAAAATCGAATAAATTATGAGGAGAGAGGTCATGGGGTTCAATCAGAGGAGAAAGATAAGGGGAAGAGCTGAGACAATAGCAATCTCTGCTGTGTGGAACACAGCAGAGGTTATGACCCGCCAAAACTCGGACCGCCGGAAAAGTGGGCAAGAATTCGGGTCCGCCCCCGCCGGTGGCGAGAGTGGCGGGTCTGGCTATAAATAGAGCGGTACCTCGGGAACGACAGTCATTCAACGCATACATACAACTCGATCTGGTACCGTCTCAGCACTTCTCCGCCTCCTCTGCCTGGCCCTTGGACTTCTCTCCGGACTTGGACAAAACTTGGAGTTTTCCTTTCTGCTTCCCCGGGACCCAGCTATTCCCCCGAGAAGGGCCGCCGCTCCGGTGCATTGACAAGTATCTCGGCGGCTACCCAGGACTGACCGGCGCCCCTATTTCTACAGTCTATGTGAGTGGCGGAAACGTCGCTTACAAATGCGTAGTATATTGAGTATAGATTTTTCGTTGATAAGAAGTTTCTTATCCGTAAGAATATATGAATTAACTTTTGCATTTAATATGTTGATATCATCTTCATATAATATGTTGTTTCTACAGCATTTCAGAAACTTTAAATATTTTACATTATATTTTCAAATCATTGTCAATATATTTCCGAACACACCTATTTACGCAACTACACTGGAAATAGATTTAATTAATATATTATTGAAACACTGTTCACTATTCATCATACAGCTAACATTTAATTATGATTGATTTACCTTGTGATATTGATAACAATTCAGGTATATTCTGTAACTTTAATATAATTAAGGACCTGAATAACATAAAAAGCTATAACTGGGGCTCTTACAGTCTAAAAATTATACATCAGAACATAAGGAGCATATCTAAACTTGATGATTTCCTAATTTTTCTAGACCAATTTAATTGCGCATTCGATGTCATAATTTTAACGGAATGCTGGATAAATAAAGAGTACACCTCTAAAATGATTCACAATTACTCGGAACATCACACAAATATAAATTTAAATAAATCCAGTGGAATTGTAATTTACATCAGAAACGGTCTACAAGCACAAGTCGACGAAATTTTACTACCACAAGCAAACTGTATGAAAATCGTATTGAACAATAACTTATGTATTTTCGCAATCTATAGATCACCCTCATTCCAAAATATTGACACTTTTTTTAATTCTTTACAATCAATCATCAACAGTTCAAAACAATTAGAACGGCAAATCATTTTAGGCGATTTAAATATTAATACGATTCCTGAGTACCACCGTCAATCCGAAGATTATCTATGTCTGCTTACGGAAAATGGGTTCATACAGACAATTAACAGCCCTACCCGAGAACAGGGTACAAGTAAATCTTGTCTAGACCACATTAACATCAAACAAATTAAACATATCGAATCATTACAAGTAGAGCAAGTAGATAACAATCACAGCAAGTAGAGATAAATAAAATATTAAGCAATGGTAAATCAATCTCCTTTGGATTCCCGCAAGGTAGTGTGCTTGGGCCAATATTGTTTCTAATATATATAAATGATTTATGTAATCTGAATATTTCTGGTAACATCGTTAGTTTTGCAGATGATACTACCTTAATATTTGAGGGTAAAACTTGAGATGAAACATTTAACAAATGTAATACAGGTTTAAGAGTGGTAAATAGTTGGTTAAATAATAGTATTTTAACTTTGAACATACAAAAAACCAAATATATCACTTTTAGCATTTCAAGTAAAAGTCAACCTTCCGCCACTCATAATTTAATAATACACAATTGTTTGCAAACCTGTAACTGTAACCCTGTAAAAAATGTAGTCAGCATCAAATACCTTGGCGTAAAAATAGTTAAATTTTTAAGATGGAACGATCATGTTAATATGTTGGTAAATAATATTAGAAGACTTACCTATATCTTTAAAGAACTCAGACATATACTAGACAAGGAAAAATTGAAGATGGTTTATTTTGCAATAATCCAGTCTCTACTTTCTTATAATATAGTGTGCTGGGGTTCTTGCCAAAAGACTTATATAGAACCACTTAACATTGCCCAAAAGCTGATCCTTAAAGTTATGTTCAAGAAAAAAATTAGATATCCAAGTCATATACTTTATAAGGAATGTAATGTCATGAATGTAAAACAGCTGTATATTACACAAACACTTGGTAAATTTTTTAATAATATTAATATTGCAGAAAGAACTCAGCAAATTCGTACTACTAGAATTGGGTCTGGTCTTAACTTTGTGGCAATTCAAACTAAATCTTCTTTTGGTCAAAGAAATTACTTCTATCAGGCTCCACTCATATTTAATAGCCTTCCAGAATATATTAAGTCATCTAATTCCTTGTGCACTTTTAAAAAGATGGTTAAATTATTCGTATTAGCCGAGGATTGCCAATTGATTTTTTCTACATTGTCATTTCTAAATTAATAGCATAATAGCATATTGATTATTTATTACAGTATATTTACTGTTAATATATTATTTTTTTATTTTCTTATTAACTTACCATTACATATTAATTTTCTAACCGAACCTAATTTTAAATATTATAGATTAAACAACTTGCAAAAAAAAAAAGGTATTTCAAAGCTACTTTCAACATATGGTCACTCTACATGTTTTGCGTTATAATGTATTTGTAGAGGCCCATTCTGTGAGAAATATTATTGTAACAATATTGTCTTTCAACACATTATTTTGTGTACTCTATAAAATTGTTAATCTCAAGTCAAAATGATGTTTAAAATTTCAATTTAAACAATAACACCTAAATTAAAAAGGTAAAGAAACAATAAATAAATAAATATATAGGGGTTATCGTATCCCATAACTTTGTCAAAACTAAAAGATCTCACGGATGGCATTTCTAAGGTGTCACTTACACTATAAAATACAATCGTATTTTAATGAAAACGGGCACTTAAATGGAATGAAAACAATAATGTTGTGATCAAAAGGGTTTCTTTCATATTTATTTCATAATTATTTGATAGTCACTTTAATATTGCATAAGAAAGATTGGCTCTAATGTAATCGCTTATAAATCTTTGTTTTTTTTTTCATTGTTTATTTTTTACACCTATTTAAAAAAAAAACCTAAGGACATGTATTTTTTTAATTTTATATAACTAATGATATAATGAATGAGAACATTTTGTCTGATCTCTCAACACTTTGTTGTTATTTCATATATTTTTATCACTTATTATTTTCTCTGTTTATCATTTTATTTTTAAATTTTATGATTTTGCTTTTACTTAACTGTTTTGCATGACCGATATTTGCGTGTGTTATTTTTATTAAATTGTGAAATTATTAACCCCGATATAGGCGAACCCTAGTGGGGTTAATAATTACATGCTAAAAATATATGTACATAAATTGTGACGAAGCAATAAATAAATAAAAAATTTGTTATCCACACCACAATTTCTGACCACTACACTACAGCTCTCTGCCTTAAAAATAAACCTCCCACTACTGCTAAAATAAAATACATACCTCGAATAAACTACATCAACCTACTTGAGGACTTAATTCAGAAAAATGGGAAAACGTTCTAAACCAAAGGGATACTGATTTAGCAATGACGAAATTCATCACCAAGTTACACGATTACATATCTAAACACACTAGTCACAAACTCATATCTAACAAACAATTAAAACTAACGCCATGGATCACCCCTGGTCTTGTCAAATCAATACACAGGAGGAATCAACTACACAAAAAGGCGAACAGGAACCCAGAGAATATCATACTACAAACTCGATATAAAAAATATAGGAACTTGTGTAAAAATTTAATTACATCAACTAAAGAAAACTAGTTTAAAAAAATTATTTACGAAACCAACTATACGTCAAAAACGCTATGGGAAGCATTTCGTAATATAACTAAAACTAAAATCAATAAATCATCTGAAATTAAATCATTGAACATTGATCACACTATCACGTCAGATCCAAAAAAGATGGTAAATTTTGCAAATAACTACTTCGCGTCAGTGGGAACCACACTGTCAAAAAAAATTCTTGATAAATATAACACAACTGAAACTGATCTTGTTAAGATAACTGGCTGTAATCTCAGTCATAAAATAGATAACATTCGAACTACATCACAAGAAGTGATGAAAATAATTGACGAGCTTAAGTCATCCAATGCGTGTGGCCCAGATAAGATCTCTTCAAATCTGTTAAAAAATATAAAATCCGCCATAGCATCACCGATATCGTTCATTTGTAATCTAAGCTTTAACTCTGGAAAATTCCCCAATCATTTAAAACAATCAATTGTTATTCTACTTCACAAAAATGGGGATAAATTACAGATTAACAACTACCGACCAGTTTCTTTGATCAACTCTGTGTCTAAAATTATTGAGAAGATTGTTAAGAATCGGCTCAGCCTGTACCTAGAAAACAACAACATCCTTTCCAATAGCCAATACGGTTTCCGACCAGGTTTAGGCACTGAAAATGCCATTACTAAATTGACAAAAATTATCTCTAATAACATAGATAGAGGTACAAAATGCATTGCGCTCTTTCTGGATCTAGCAAAAGTATTCGACACTATCTCTCACAAAATTCTGAAGAATAAACTACAGCGCATCGGTATACAAGGTCAGCTCTTCAATTGGTTGTGTAGCTATTTAGATAACAGGAGCCAAAGAGTGCTCATCAACGACACTATAAGCGATTCAGCTAATATTAAATTCGGTGTACCCCAAGGAAGTACTTTAGGACCACTTCTATTCAATATATATATATAAATGATCTATGTAACAGTTCCCTTGCCGACCACATTATCACCTTTGCTGATGATACAGTCTTACTATTTGAAGACAAAAGCTGGAATGTTGTTCACAGTAAAGCAGAAGTAGGGTTAAACAAGGTCAAACAATGGTTAGACAATAATCTTAACACTTAACTTATATAACACTTAACATAGATAAAACCAAATACATCCGTTTCAGAGCAACACAAGCAGGAGAACCAAAAGAAATACACAACATCATTATTCACCATTGTATTGACCGGACCACATGTAAATGCTTAAACTTAGAATGTGTCGATAGTATAAAATATCTAGGAATTATCATAGATAAGTCTTTGAGATGGGACGAACATATTTTCTCGACTTCCACAAAGATTAGAAAACTTACTCATCTATTCATGTCTGTTAGAAATATTCTTTGCGTTAAAGATCTGAAACAAATGTACCATGCCTTGTGTAACTTACTGCTAGAATATGCATCCTTGGGATGGGGCGGCTGTTCCAAAACAATAATTGATCCGCTAGCAAAAGCACAAAAATCACTTTTAAGGGTCATCCTTAAGAAATCATTTAGGTATACCAGTGAGCTATTATTTAAAGAGATACGAGTTCTTGATGTACGGCAACTATACATAAGAAAAATTATTTTACATACACAAAAACACCGACACCACTATCCATCCATCGATCCTCTCCACAACACCCGTCATGCAGGGAGGAATCCAGTAATTCCGCCTACTACAAACACATCACATGCCCAAAGGCAATACTCCTACTTAGGGCCTTAATTGTTCAACTTCATACCCGATGCTTGCCCGATGAAACTGAAATGTACAAGCATTTTACGGAAATTGGTTAGCAATTGGCTTCTGGATATGGGGAGAGTCGAGAGCGAACATATGTTAACACAATCTCACATACCTAATATGTACTAAAAAGTTTATATTAATGCATAAAAATAAAACTTTTACTCTGTTTTTTGATCCGTGTAAAATAAGGACTGGTCTTTGATTCTTGTAAAATAACGACTAGACATTTCAAAAAGTAAGTTTTGAAATTTTCTATATAAATAAATTGGAAATTCATATTCATATAGTCGGGTTTATAAATGGGTAATTTCTTTTACTTAGGGAAATCTAAAAATAATAGTACATTTATTAAAATTAAATGGTCATAAATGCATTGGTGATTCATATGTCAAATATTGGTGTATAAATGTGTAAATTCTAATTATGAAACTGCAAATGTTCTCCAAAATAACCCAGTAAAAATATCATAATTGTGATCTCCCGAAAGAAACCATTCACTTATTCGGAAAGCAATTATTAATGTAATTAAATGTAATGCCTTTGTAATTTCATTGAAAAAAAATTGGTTAACTCTTTTACCTAAAATATTGAATTCGAAATTGGATAGGTCCGATGGTTTCGAACTCCTGCAACTCCATAGAGAGGTACAGAAGGTCGATACCATCGATACATCGCATCGGCTTGACACAGCGAAACATACTTATAGGTGTAAAAGACACGGTTAATGTTGCAAATTTGCAAACCTTGGATCACTTACTTTTAAACTTGTTGGTTGGATTTTTATATTATGTACGTATTTCTTGTAATTTTTTATTTTTATGTTTCTTTATTCATTGAAGATTATTTTTTACAAAAGTTGGGGATTTTCGACCACCATGCTAGGCACATGCCCGTGTTGTGGTGGTCAATTTTTTATACAGTAATTTAATATATGCAATATAATGAATGTGTGAGAGTATTAAGAAAATAAATACATAAAATAATATAATATTAAAGAATATTAGAGAATACAAAATAGTATAAAAGAATTTAATTTAAAAGAGTTACGAGTATAAAATCAAAGTGAGTACTAGGTATATGGTAAGCACATGTCATCAAGTCCGGCGAATTACATTGTACAACTGTTCAGGAAGTATGTAGTATATTGTATAGTTGTTCGTGTTTCAGTCCGATACTAAATTATACTTATTGTTACCACGGTTTATTGCTGGAAGGTACATATGGAACTTCGTCGGATTCAATACACAGTGGTGCCAAACAGTTTTAAGTAAATAGTTTAAAAGTATTATAAACTTTCAGCTAAGTATATTATAGTAATTACATATAGTTCTTTACAGACTCAATTTTATTTATAAAAAGTAACTAGAACTTGAATACACAATACACAATTTCGTCGTGGAGCTGGTGAAATAAAGCCAAGAAAAAAAGAACAAAGAAATAAATAAATAAAAAAGGCTTGGAGTGGAAAGGGCGAAGAAATTATTTTCTTTTCTCCCATTTTGATAAAAAAAGTTATGAGCTTTATTATATTTTCAGAATGAAAATAAAATAAGATGATAGTAGATAAAATGATAATAAAAATAAAATAACAATAAAATAAAAAGATGTTTTCCTCCAAATAAATGAAGTAATATGGTATATTATATTATACAGATCACAGTAATAAAAACAGTTTAGACAAATGTTGACCTTCATAATAAAATTAGACATCTATCCCTGTTTAAGCAGAAAATGTTAAGTGAAGTTAAGTTAATTAAGTTAGTTTAGGTAATCAAGTTAATTTAAGTTAGTTCAAGTTAGCCTAAGTTAATGATGTGAGGCATTCTTTAAAATAGTTCCTTCCCTTTACAATTAACCAGTTCTGAACACTTATGATATAACTATCGCCAGTTTTCAATTTCCTGATATCAATACTCAGCGAATTGAACATTTTGGGCGCAATGTATGAGAACTGGCGCTGTGCGAAGGCTGTTTTTGTTGGAGGAATTATGCATTTTAGTTGGGAAGAGTACTGGGTGCGAACTGTTTGTTGTGTTTTTTTCATCAAATCCTTTTTCCATATGTATATTAGAATCGTCTTTATGTATAATTGTCGAATGTTTAATACTGTGAGTTTTTTAAATAGTGGTTCTGATGGGTGTGATGGGTTACATTTGAATATTATCCTTAGCAATAGTTTTTGTATTAAGACCATGGGATGAAGAATTGATGTTGCACAACCTCCCCATCCTATAATACCATACGTAGCAATTGATTGAAAAAGTGCAAAGTAGACACATCTTAGTGTTTGTAGGTTAAGGATAGGTCTAAGAGAGTAGAAAATGTAATATAATTTGCGAAGTCTTTTTGTTGCAGAATTTATGTGTGCCTCCCATCGTAATTGATCATCTATGATAACTCCCAAGTACTTAATTTCGTTTGATAATTTTAGGTTATCGCATGAGCAGTTTTTGTGAGGTGATGAAGGTGTGTTAAGGTTCTGTGAACATGAATGTATGGTAAACTTTTGGCAGTTTTGGGGGAGATTTGGTTTACGTATGGAAAAAAGTAGATACTTTGTTTTCTCTATATTAAGAGTTAGGAGGTTGGAATCTAACCAGTTTTTAACTAAGTTCATGCCATAATTTGCTTTTTCAAAGGTTGAATTTAAATCTTCGTCATCAAATACGATAACCGTGTCATCGGCGAAAGATATAATAGTGCCACCAGTACTCAGATTGCATAACGTGTTAATGTATATTAGAAAGAGAAGTGGGCCTAAAACACTGCACTGCTTGTACAAAATTTTTGTTGCCTATATTTTTATTTAATTTATATACATTTTATTCACATCGTAATTTTATCTTAACTATTTTTTTTTTTTTTTTTTTTTTGTGTATTACAGACTGTGTCCATTTACAATACACATGTAACATTAACTACATATATATGATACAAATAACAAGTTATAGATTTTTAGCATTAACATGCCTCTTGAATTCTTCAAGGCTACTATTAAAAATATCGATAGTCTTGGAGGCGTTGTTTAACAGCGCCATACCTCGTGTCATGCTATGCCGAGCCAGTACGTCCGTTCTGCCACGTGGGATACAAAGCAGATCATGGTGCCGTCCCTGGCTGTAGTTATTCGGTACGAACAACTTATAGCATTCCAGAAGGTATGGGCTATCTATTAAGTTATTAATAATTTGTTTTCTCATGTTAAAGATGGAGGTACTGCGTTTATTATTTATGTAAAAGCCCTCTGGGCGTAAAATAAAAGAAATAAATAAACAACTAAATAAATTAATGTTCTCCAATACGAGCTTGAAAAATCATTTGTCATTTATTTGGATTATAATTGTGTAATTTCTACTATTTAAGAAGTTCTAAAAATTATAGTACTTTATTAAAATTAAATACTTAGTTATAAATAGATTGGGAATTCATATGTCAAATACATTGATATATATAAATAGATGAGACAATAAGCGAATAAATTGGTTCGACGGATTTGAAGGTAGTACCTCCAACTCTCTATTTCACACATTTAGTGGACCAAAAACCATCGTGTCCGGTTGACATGTGACATACCAAAATGCCTCTGTATTGTGTTCTAAGTTACTGCAAAAACAATGCCAAAAACAGTGGCAAAATCGACGGAATAACTTTTCACAGGTGAGTAGGCTTTTATTTTATTAAAGTTTTTGGTAAAATTGTTGTTTTTTTTGCATAAATTTATAAAACATTGTTAGTTTTTAATAATATTTTGAAGCATCAAGTACGGCCGCTTCTAAACACATCCGGATTGCCAACGTTTTTAAGAAAACATGTGGGAAGGGATCAAATAATGGGCATGGCTAAGAGAAACGGCGGTCTGAAGATCGAGCCTTTCGACGCGGTGCACGGCTATGTCTCTAGTTAGTACTGAACAAACCAATCCGTTAAATCAGGGTTGGCACATTGATATTTAACCCTGCTCTAATATTTGGTTTCGTAAATTATAATGTATTCAGGCAACGTCGTCTATTTGTTTTGATATTGGATTACATTGTTTTACTTTAGTTTTGTGTGTCTGAGACACGCAAAACTAGGACAACCACCGCTCTTTTTTTATATTATGACGAATTGAAGGAATTTAATATAACTGAAGTAGAATCTTTGTTGTACCTTCAGAATACCTACACCTAAATATTAAAATGTTTTTTTTAGGTTCCCGCGCCAAACTCACGCTAAGGCGGAGCAATGGATCAAATTCGTCCAGAGGGAGCGAAATGAAGATATTTGGTTTCCGAACGAATACTCCCGAATTTGTTCCAACCACTTTAATGAATCGGATAAATATACCACTAAAACCGGAAGGGTTTACCTTAAAAACACAGCTGTACCATGTATCAAGGTAGGTTTACAAGTCAGAAAAGTCGACAATGTTGTTTTGGAAAATTGTGTGTCAAATTTAGTGTACCTGACCGAGTTTAATCGAATTTTTTTCTTCAATGACTTCAATTTTGCTTTATTTCATTTCAGCTCAGCGATACGTTAACATCGACGCCCAATAAAAGTGTGTACGCTTCTTCACCTGTACATGAGCCCGTATCAGAATCCGAGTCAATTTTTGATACCCCAAGAAAAATTGCGTTGAAGAGGAAAGTAAGAAAACACATTTTATTCAAAGAAGAAATAACGAAAAAAATCATAAAATCTCGACGCCAAAAACAGCGACTCGCTAAAAAGTGCCGCGCTTTAGTGGAATTGGTACGAAATTTAAAAACAAATAGCTCACTTGACGATGAAATGGATAACAAATTAGACGCTAGTCCCGAAATAATAGAATTATATTCGGCTCTACGTAAAACCAAAAAAAAAAAAATCTAAATACTCAAAAAATTTACGCAAATTTGCATTAACTTTAAATTATTACTCACCAGCGGCATATCGATATATTCGACAAACATTTAAAAAGAAGTTGCCCCATGCACGCACTCTCAGTAGATGGTACGGCTCTATTGACGCCGAGCCTGGTTTTTCAGTTGAGGCTTTTAAGGCACTTAAAGCGAAGTGTGACGTAGCAAAAAACCAAGTTATATGCTCACTAGTTTTTGACGAAATGGCCATTCGCCATCAAAAATTGTATCATAACCAAAAAATTATTGGGTTGACGGATAATGGTTTAGGTACAGGAGATAGTGACCAAATAGCGAAACAGGCTTTAGTGTTCATGGTCGTTTCTTTAACCGAAAACTGGAAAATACCAGTTGGTTATTTTTTAATTAATTCCGTGACCGCTGAATTAAAAGCAAATTTGGTGAATACGTGCCTTCAGAAGTGTAATCGCGTAGGAGTAGAAATTGTAAGCATTACCTTTGATGGCTGCTCGGCCAACCTAAAAGCTGCCAATGTACTAGGTTGTCGGTTAACAGACACAAACAATATGAAAACACATTTCCCTCACCCTTCCACTCAGGCAAAGGTGTTCATTTTTCTAGATCCTTGTCACATGATCAAATTGGTGAGAAACACGTTTGAATCTAAAAAACTTTTATTTGACAAAGATGGCAATGAAATAAAATGGCAGCTTCTCATAAATTGAAATAAATTGCAAGAGAACGAAGGTCTCAGATTTGCCAATAAAATCACACCACGACATATATACTTCAGAAACCAAATAATGAAAGTTAAGTTAGCGACACAATTGCTGAGTTCCAGCGTAGCTAAAGCCTTAACACTTTGTGATGAATTGAAATCTTCATCATTTCTGGATTCTCATGGGACGGTTAACTTTATAAATATTATGAATAACGTTTTTGATATACTAAATTCCCAAAAATATAATTCGTACGGTTATAAACGTCCTTTAGACCCCAAAAAAATGTTGGAAATTTTCAGTTTCTTGGAGGAGGTTAAAACCTACATTCTTTCGTTATCTTTTTAAAAAAGCTATATTACAATGTCAAACCAAAAAAACCTAGAACCTAAAATTATTTTGAAGATCAAGAAAAAATTGTTAGTAGAATCTGCCAGAAAAACAGGTTTTCTTGGCTTAATCATATGCATCGAAAGTTTAAAAGGCTTATATGAATATTTAATAGAAGAGACAAAAGCGTTATCATACATCTCAACATATAGGATCAGTCAAGATCATTTAGAATTATTTTTTGGGTGCGTGAGAAAGCACGGAGGACATAATAACAATCCAAATGTGCTCCAATTTAAAACGGCATACAAAAAAATACTAAACCATTTAGAACTGCGCGATTCGTTTACAGGAAACTGCATTCCTTTGGATAATTTCACAATTTTAAACGTCTCGTCGGTTAATGTGATAAACACCACCTCCGTGATGTACAGACATGACAATACCCATAAAGATATTATTCACCCAGAACTTCATTCTGACCTGGAGGCAGCTAATAATTGTGAAATTTTTCGTGATCTTCTAAATCGCAATCAAACTATTTTAGCAAACCAAATGGTTGGCTATATATCTGGGTTTGTTTCTCGAAAATTGATTAGACAAATTAAATGCGAGCAATATGTTGAAAGTTTGGTCTCCAATAACAAGCTGTGGTTTCACAAACTTATAACTTTAAAAGATGTGGGTGGACTGTGTTATTCTACGCAAGACGTGTTTAAGGTGTGTTCTACCACAGAATCGTTGATTCGCCACCTAATTAAGGAAAGTGGCGGTAAGGGTTTAACAGGAAAATATAACCTCGATTTTATTACTGCCAAAGCTCTGAAGTGTTTCGTCAATTCGGATGTTTTTCATAGTTTATCTCAGCACTCCCTTGAACATCCAGCTACCTATAACCATAGAATCCATCTAATTCGCGCCATCATTCAAACTTATTCCAATATTAAACTATATCATGCAGCCAAAACAGACCCAATCTCTGAAATTTCCAACAGACAAAAATTGACTAAGCTCATGTTGTTTGAAGGAAACTAAGTTCACACATCCCCTTTGAGGTGATTTTACATAAGAAGTAGGTGTTATTGTTATTTCTTTTCTGGCTGTTTTTTTTTTTTACATTTTAGAGTGATTTTTATATTTCTGATACTTTGTGGTAATTTACTCCAAAATATTTATTATAAGAAAGATTAAACTGCCCAATTACTTTTTTTTACATTTTTGAGTTGGGAGAATTGATATTTCCTGGTATTTATATTATTTTTAAATGGTTTATTTTTGTATATTAAGCCTTAGCTACACTAATATTCACTACTTGTCGAGATGATAATCTTAAATTATCACATCACAATATATATCTCTTACTTATTAAACCGTATGTAATAATCACTATTCAGTTTTTATGGTTTAATAATTACCATTCAGGTATTATGGTTTCGGTAAGGAAGTATATATGTTTTTGCTTTTGGTGTATATAAAGTGTATTATGTCATGTATTAAATTTAATTATTAATAAAAATGTATTTTAATTATCGTTGGTTGTGACAGCCCTTCCCTTGGACCTATATTTTTGTGGTGGTCATTTGAAATACATCTGGCAAGCGTATGTATAAAAGGCGTTCGTGCAATGTATGGAACGGACTATTCAGACTGTTGAACGTTCGAGTCCTTACTACGCTGTGCCCTCAGTCTAAGGACACCTGCATTCTTGTACATTTTTGCAGGTATATTTATATGGCGGCTCGCGCTCGGTGTGGAGTCTATTGTAAGTCCCTTAAATGTTTCAATACCCGGTTTCAGAGCTCAGTTTAAATCGTTCCAGAACTCGCGACCGCGAATGGCGCGATGTCATACTCGTAATTGAAACTTAGAATGCAATATTTTCCATCGCATTTTTTTTTCTTTTATAGTAATTAAGGTGAATATAAAGATTTTTCTAAAAATATTTATATTAAGCGTAACCAGTGATTTCGAAAGTTTACCAAAAATAGGCGCTGCAACAGTAAAAAATAACTAGGTTGATTAATATAATTGATGAACTTTGATGTCGTTGTATGCGGCCCTCTACTTGAAAAGTCTGTAAACCCCTGCATTCGTGCCCTTCGGACCACATGTTTCAGTTCGGTAGATAACGGAAAGTGTCGAACTACCCCTCCCGCACGCCTCCGCAAGCCTGTGATGAACACGAATTTAGAAAATATTTGTAAGGCATGGCGCCTCTATTGTATATCTCTATGGTCAAATATTGGTTTATAAATGTGTAAATTCTGATTATGCAATTGTAAATGTTCTCTAAAATGGCCTGGAAAGAATCTCCTACTTGTGATCTCACTAAAGAAAACACTCATAGAACATTAATAAATGCATTCACTCTGAATGCATTTATTTATATTCTCCAAATTGACCTTGAAAAAATCACATCTTTGCGATTCTTTTAAAGACATAAAGAAACCATCCCTTAATTATATACAATTCTAAGTGTTCTCAAAAGTTGTCTTGACAGAAGCAAATTCCCGTGATATCTTGAACGAAACTATTCCTTTGTTAAAAATATTATGAACTAAATACTTATACAATTTGGCTGTCCTGAAACGGGTACTCTGCCCAGTTGGACAGACAAATGATCACATTGTAATGTATTGTAATATATATGCATATGTAAATAAAATAAATAAATAAAAAATAAAATAAAATAAAAAAGTAATGATCGGTTCTAGCTTGCGCAAAGATTATAATGTAAAATTACTGATTTTTTTGTTAGCAGGTGAACGATAACATTGCAAAAAGTCAGAACAGACAGATTAGGAATTTCGGTGGAGCTAAGTCTCGTGCATTTAAGGTAGGTCAAAAATGCCTTGTGCGAGACTATCGCCAGAACAATAAGATTTTATGGGCAAAAGGGGTGTTTTGTAAGTCACTGGGCAAAAAGGTTTTTATTGTGAGAGTAGGGAACTCGAACATAACTTGGAAGAGACACTTAGATCCAATCAGGAAGTTGTCAGTAAGCTGGGATGAGGAGCTCAATAAATCGCAGCATCCCGCGTCTGAGATCAGTTGGAATGACCCTCGGGAGTTGGAAACCTCAGTGTTGCTAAGTGGTTTAACTCGGTGTACTTCTGGTTTCAGGTTGACGGATGAGGAGGAGGCCGCTCCAGGACCGTCAGGGGCGACGGCTTCGCCTTCAGCGCCACGTTGCCCGTGGGCGGGTCGACTTCGGCCCAGACGAGAAACCCCGGAAGATTAATATGATTAGTGTTCTAATTTGTGAGTATATGTTTGTTGTTTGTTTGATATCAGGTCAGTGACCTGCGTTAAATTTGTTAGGCAGTAGTATGAGCATTGCGGCATAAAGGCGCAATAGTAGGGACCTTTATCTCTGTTTTTTAGCAAGCGTAGTCTGTATTAGAGAGGGAAGGGTGTAGTGTACGAGGTACCTTATCACCGCGGGGGGATCGGTTGCCGGAGATGGCCGAACGTAGCCGAAGGTTCCCGATCCCACCCACAGAGAGTAGAGGGGCAGGCCGAGCCACCGGCAGTGTCGGCTCCGCGCTGCCATTCCGTCGATTAGCTTATCAGAACAAACAGTACACCTTTCTCAATTGTACTTACAATAAATAATTCCGTCGTATAAAACGAAACCTTTTTATTAAATATAATAGTAAGTGTCAAGGACACTACAATATTTATGGTTCGTTGGACATTAATAAAATTTAAAAAAAGCAGATGTTACGTGAATACCCATTTGTCGGTTTAAATCCGACATATTTCACGCCCGCCAGGCTTACGTGGTTGGAGTTTATGACAAACCCTTGTACACCCGCAAGGGTGGCGGCGTTTGAGGCAAATGGGTTAAAGCTCCTTTTTGAGAACTCGAATAGTTGCAGACTAAACAACAACAAAATAAGGTTTTTCTCCGGCATGGAAGCGCAAGTGCTCTGCTAACACTGACTTGCTATAGCAGGAGTAGTTACAATAGGAACATGAATAAGGATTTTCCCCAGTATGTCTAAGCACGTGACTTTTCAAACTTCCCTTTTGAGAACACGAATAGTTGCAGAGGGTACATGAATAAGGTTTTTCTCCAGTATGTCTAAGCATGTGACTTTTCAAACTTCCCTTTTGAGAACACGAATAGTTGCAGAGGGTACATGAATAAGGTTTTTCTCCAGTATGGATGCGCAAGTGCTGTACTAACACTGACTTGCTATAGCAAGAGTATTCACAATAGGAGCATGAATAAGGATTTTTCCCAGTATGTCTAAGCATGTGACGTTTCAAAGTTTCCTTACGAGAACACGAATAGTTGCAGATGGAACATGAATAAGGTTTTTCTCCAGTATGTCTAAGCATGTGACTTTTCAAACTTCCCTTTTGAGAACACGAATAGTTGCAGAGGGTACATGAATAAGGTTTTTCTCCAGTATGGATGCGCAAGTGCTGTACTAACACTGACTTGCTATAGCAAGAGTATTCACAATAGGAGCATGAATAAGGATTTTTCCCAGTATGTCTAAGCATGTGACGTTTCAAAGTTTCCTTACGAGAACACGAATAGTTGCAGATGGAACATGAATAAGTTTTTTCTCCAGTATGGATGGGCAAGTGCATTGCTAAAACTGACTTGCAGAAGCCGGAGTAGTTACAATAGGAACATGAGTAAGGATTTTCCCCAGTATGTCTAAGCATGTGACTTTTCAAACTTCCCTTTTGAGAACACGAATAGTTGCAGAGGGTACATGAATAAGGTTTTTCTCCAGTATGGATGCGCAAGTGCTGTGCTAACACTGCCTTGCTATAGCAGGAGTAGTTACAATAGGAACACGAATAAGGTTTTTCCCCAGTATGTCTAAGCATGTGACTTTTCAAATTTCCCTTTAGAGAACACGAAAAGTTGCAGAGAGTACATGAATAAGGTTTTTCTCCAGTATGGATGCGCAAGTGCATTGCTAACGCTGACTTGCAGAAGCCGGAGTAGTTACAATAGGAACATGAGTAAGGATTTTCCCCAGTATGTCTAAGCATGTGACTTTTCAAACTTCCCTTTTGAGAACACGAATAGTTGCAGAGGGTACATGAATAAGGTTTTTCTCCAGTATGGATGCGCAAGTGCATTGCTAACGCTGACTTGCGGAAACCGGAGTAGTTACAATAGGAACATGAATAAGGTTTTCCTCCAGGATGCATCTTCAGATCCATTGCAAAATCTGAAAAAGATTTCGGATAATACGAATGCTTTTAAAGTTAATATCTAATATGCAAACATAAAATCAGTAAAATGAAATCTAACGGATACAAAATGATTTTACCTGCTGTCTGGGCAATACATTCTGATTGCTTCAAGCATTCCTTTTTAACATCCAGCAAGTCTATGTCTATTTCAGTATACGGAATCATCCTTCCATCTTGTTCTCTAGGTCCTGGTTCTGCCTTGTTGGGAACTGTCTGCCCTCTAATGTTATCTGTAATAATACAACAAGCAATCATCAACATCATACGTCATACTATTTTAAACATTTTCCAAAAAAAATATATTTAAGTATTTTTATAAACATTTTTGTTTTGAAAGGTTTTAATTTTCAATGTACTTTTGTTACTTTAATTTTTAAATTTTTTGCGACTGGTTACATGTAATTTTGACATTTCCCACCGTTCTCCCCGTCCACTAAATTCCTACCTCCCACTACCCTAATTAATTTTTGTACTTGTATAGAATTTTTAAGTTAATTTTAGGTAAATTGGAGAGATCCTACAGACACTCAGGAGTTACATCACGGGACGATTGGATACGGGATCAAAAAGATTATTCATTATTAATTCTTTAGAAAAGATCTGTATAATGGACAAGTAGGATCGATTCAGAGCGTCATAACCCACGAAGTCTGTGGAACTCGATTAAGACGGTCGTTGCCGATGTAAGTGCACAAAATACAACCGACATAGCTCCGGAAATCTTCTCCAAATTTTTTCTTGACAAAATTAAGTCAATACGCGCCCTAATAGCCTCCGCCCCATCACCACCTTTCACTAAATGCAATAGCGGAAACTTTTCTGCCTTCAAACCTACAATCATAGAGGAAGTAAGGAAATAATAATAACTTCACCGAACAAGCAGTGTTCACTTGACCCCATTCCAACGTGTTTACTAAAGAAGTGTTGCAAGGAAATATCTCCCTTTCTACAATCAGCTGTTGTGACTCCACTAATAAAACAATCGCAATTGGACGCTGAAGATCTATCAAATTACAGACCCGTTTCAAATCTTCCATTAATATCGAAAATCTTAGAAAAAATCTCTGACTCACAGTTAATATGTCACTAAAATTCAAATGAATTTCTGCCTAAATACCAATCTGCATACAGAAGGTTTCACTCAAAGGAAACTGGATTACTACGTGTTTTGTCAGACATAACGCTTGCTATGGAGTCGGGAAAACTGGCACTCTTTCAGTGTTAGACATGAGTGCCGCTTTTGACAGGATCGACCATGATTTTATTATTAAACGATTAGAAGAGTCGTTTGGTTTGAATGGCGGCGTTAAGAACTGGGTGATATCGTACTTGGGCAACCATTTACAAGCCGGAAAGGTGGGGAAAAACCAATCAAAATATGCAACCCTTTCGTTTGGAGTACCCCTGGGGTGTGTTCTGGGCCCACTTCTCTTCATCCTCTTCACAAATGATGTCGCTAAAATAATCGAATCATTTGACCTTCTATCTCCCTGCTACACTGATGACCAACAAGTTTACTTTTACTGCCTACCAGAGGAAGTAGACAGTCTAAAAACTCGCATAATTGAGTGTCTGGAACCAATCACCCGCTGGATGACCTCAAATAGATTGAAATTGAATCCGTCAAAGAAGTTCTTTCAATGAAAGCAAATTCAAGCAGCAAGGAGAAACCTGCTAATAGAGGCGACCAAATTACTAGTCAATTCGTATGTTATTTCACATCTAGATTAATGCAACGGAATATATGTAAGTCTTCCAAAATACCAAATCAATAAATTATAATCCGTTTTCAACGCTGCGGCAAGTCGTATCACTAGCGTATCTAAATATTCCCATATTTCGAAGCATCTCAAAAATCTTCACTTGCTCAAATGTCCTGAAAGAATCCAGTTCAAGCTCTGCTGGATG
Organism: Limnephilus marmoratus; assembly: GCA_917880885.1. NCBI lineage: Eukaryota > Metazoa > Arthropoda > Insecta > Trichoptera > Limnephilidae > Limnephilus > Limnephilus marmoratus. The sequence goes on from OU862913.1 coordinate 57,849,900, forward strand.
GTATTTAAGTCCCTTAACGGAACGGCTTCGGCTTACTTATCGGAATTGTGTATTTCAGAAAATTCGAATTATTGACAGTCAACCCTGAGGTCAGCAGCAACATCAGTTATCGGGAGGTTAAAGGAACCAAAGCGCACACCAGACACTAGTGAGTTATCAGAAGTGACCTGCCAGGTATGTTTCTGTAACTTTTTGTAAATATTAAAATTAGATAGAAACTAAGAATTCTTAATAAATTGTACAGCGCCCGTGAGGTGATTTTTCACAAAAACAAATTAAGTATTATTATTAACATTCGAGAGTGTTCTGGAATATTCACAATGATGTTCCTGATTTCCTTTTCACGAAAAACCACGAAAAAAAATTACAATTATTTTCAAGTTAAAAACTTCTTTATCACCATTGTGATTTGAAACTGGATGAAACAAAAAAGCGACACTAAAAAAAACAATAAGCAAACCACGAAAAAAATAATGATGTAATTACTTTGAAGTGAAAACTTCTTTAGCACCGTTGTGATTTGAAACTGGATGAAACGAAAAAGCGACACTAAAAAGAACAATAAGCAAACCAAGAAAAAATAATGTTATAATTACTTTGAAGTGAAAACTTGTGATTTGAAACTGGATGAAACGCAAAAGCGACACTAAAAAGAAACAATAAGCAAACCATGAAAAAAATAATTTTATTATTATTTTCAAGTGAAAAACTTCTTTAGCACCGTAGTGATTTGAAACTGGATAAACGAAAAAGCGACACTAAAAAGAGACAAACACTTGCATCTATAGCATTTTTAGAGAATGGGTTAGAATAATCGGTCTCCTCTTTATGGGGTGCTTCGTAGCATTCCGACTCTTGTCTACTTTAATTTTCTGAAGGTTTCGCTTCTACCGGTGTGAACTCCCACTAGTATTTTTTAAATACTCGTATGTTTTAACATTTTTGTGCAATTTATTTTTTATATCGATTTTTAGTGATAACTTTTAGTTTACATTAGAAATAGTTTACATAACAAATTAAAAACATTTATTTCACAGGAACATAACGACCAAAACCATTTAGGTAAAATGTTATTTTAACATTAATCCGATGTGTGAATCATAACAAAATATAGGTTAAAATGTAGATGTAAAAGATTTCTACAAAAAAGCAAAACAAAGACTTTGTTATTATATTTACCTACATATGTATTATGTAATGCATTCGTCTATAGTAAATCTACAATAAATCGTAAAATGGCGACCACACGTCATCTAGTACTAAACGAAACTATAAGAACTTAAGCTGTGGATACTGTAGTGCAGACATACAGATTTTTTTTACATTAGCTCCACACATGAGGCCCTGAGGAAAATAATTCGCTTTAGGGCCTATGTCATCTTTGGGGAAAGGTCTTCCTGCTGGAGAGGTCAAAAGGTCTCCCTCAATCAGTCTCTCCCGACCCGGCCAGTCACGCAGAGCCAGTTGGTAGGCAGACGTACCCGCCGCCAAGATCCGGAACCAAACCTACCCCATGAACCTAGGCACCCCTCCTAAGTCACCAAAGGTAACAAACTACTTGAGGTCACTTAAGGCAGAAGTGTTGGTTGTCCAATAAATGTTTTTAGAGGTGGCGGCATGCCGTTATTATGAAAAATATGCATTTTAGAAGATGATCGAAATAGCAAGTTAAACAAAGACAGTGAGCGTTATAAATAGTAAAAATAATAAATAATTCCAAAAAATATATATTCTAAAAATCCTAACATTCATTGCAAATTTTACCTTCAATTCATTGAAACCTAACCATTTATATTTATTGCTACTTCCTTCCATGTAATAATCATTTGTAAAGACGTCACTTTGCTACTGTTTCAATGGAAAGAAAGTCCCTTTTTAAAATAATTATTTTATGGGGGTAGTTTTGGTAATAAAATAGTAGGTAAGATTCTAAATATTGCACCCGACCCTCACAAAAGAGTTTTATGGTGGTGCAGTAATGTTTACAATCGTATTTTGGATGAAGTATTATCTTCAATACGGAAACTACCTTCTGCAGCAGGGAGGATATACCACCAAAACCATTAAAAATGATTTATCTGTATATTTCTATTATTCTGTCTCTTGGCATGGTCCGACCGAAAGTATTTGATTCACTTGACCATGCCATGACTTCCTTGGCTATTCACTTCGCATCATATCTTCCTTTTTGAATGCCATAACTAAATAAGCGTACATTTTAATCCCATCCATCAAGTACACTTGACGTGACTTTATCACTAGACGGTGCTATAAAAAGGTGGAAATTATTATAATTTTTATCGGCCTGGTATCTCTTCCAGATCTCCATAAATTAACATGGCTCTACCTTTAAATGTAACTATATGGTTTTACAACACATATATATCAGGAATCTCATTTATACAGCATGTCAACAATTATCCTTCCTTTGCCAGTTCAATGCCTTGCTTTTCAATTTGGGAGGCGGGTATGGGTGCCGCCGCCCCGGGAACCATTTTTTGGATAACCAACACCTCTGTCAAAGGTCACCCCAAGTAGTAAGCTACGTTTCGTGACTTAGTAGGGGTGCCCGGGTTCGTAGGTAGAGATTTGTCCTGGTTTTGGCGGCGGATGCATCTGCCTACCTACTGCAAGGCAGGCCGGATCAGGAGAGAATGGTTGAGGGAGTCTCTAGCTGTACTCTCTCGGAACATCGCCTTATACCGCAGTGGAAGAGATGGATTCATACATCCTCCTGGACACAATGACACCCAGATTCCTACCCACCCCTTATATCCTTTTCCTTCTCAGAACTTCCTAACCTTCCTTTCCTAAAAAGACCCTCCACAGATCATCCCCAAGGATGACATAGGCCATGAGGGGAATTATTTTCCTCAGGGCCTCCTATGTGGAGCTATTGTAAAAAAAGCACTGCATTGTCATTGTCTTAATCAAGTCTTCCACGAAGAGATTATTTGATAAAATAAAATGAAATGAAATAAACATTTATTACTTCTGAACTAATGTGGCATGGCCCTGCAAATAACCCAAAACCCATAAAATTAAACAAAAAACATCCCCCGTCATCTGATTGTCTACAATCAGTAACATTTTGTCGTTAATTTTAAGGAAATACGCAGAAAGGGATTAAAAATGACTCTGGTTTGAGGATCAGGTGGTCGGTCGGTCAGCCGAACCTTCCAATGTGGTTCCTTATTTTTTATGGCTCTTTTTTAATGAATACGGAATGTCAAGCAACCCAAGTTTTTTTGCAGCAATATAATTAATATTGTCATCTCTGTTTTCACACATTTCAAACTAATGCACTAGAAAGCGACGACAAACGTATTATGATGTCAACTTTGAGAAGTAAAATAGTCTATACAGATAGGCAAAAGGTTTTAACGTTTTATTTTACATCTCTTTTTGTCATACATAATTAAAAGGAGATCGTAATATTGGACGTAGGTTAATGAGGCTGGAATGAATTAATGTTTTGTCTTCTCTGTTATTCCCATAGAAATTTAAAATTTGTTGTCTCATCTGACATAGAAATGTGTCGACTTCTAAAAAAACATGTTTTTATTATTTTATATAGAAACGTCACAATTTTTTAAATATTTTTTACGGATGCAAAAATATATTTTTTAGGAATAGCTAAAATGTTGATTTAATGATTGAAGAATTTGAGGAGTTATTGATGTTTTAAAGAGCGTTGTAAACTATAATCGCATCGTGGATCCGGGAGTGATAAGGACGTTTCGGTCTTTTAAAATTCTTAATTGACATTCCTGATCAATATAATCGTAAAACGTTGTGCGATTCTCCGAGTCATTGGTGCAATAAAAGTATACAACACAAATTTATGCGGTAAATTTATTTTTGTTACCTTCACCCATATTTCGAGTATTTGCATTCTCTGCGACGTTAGTGTATTCTTAACCGCAATGCACACACCACCACCGCGTGCTTCATTATCTCTGTCCCGCCTGTAGACACTATAGCGCCTGTCGAACAATTCCGAATCGAAGACATTGGAGCTCAACCATGTTTCGGTCAAGCAGATAATTTCAAAGTTTTGCAGTAGTAAATTCCTCGAAAATTCTTCCGTCTTGGTATTTAAACCACGAACATTTTGGTAAATTATTTCCAAGCTTGCCATCAGATACCTACTTGTATGTTCCTTATTAGCCGTTTGCAAAAATTTGTATTTACTAACAGTAATACCTGTTGGCCAGACTGATGGGTTAAGAAAAGTTTCTCGGTTTTCTTCCGGGACGCCTTCTTAAAAGAGCTGTAATTTCCTCGAGTGTTTAATTTTAATATTTCAAATTCGGTAGAGACTATCGTTTTGAGGTAGTCCTCGATAGCTGATACCTCCGGTCCTGAGATAAATCTCCACACGTGAATGTAAAACTTACGTGCAACTGCTCGTAAAGTTGAGTTTGTTTTTGTACCTGTAACGATAGGCAAACGTTTACGTGGCTTACGTTTTACTGTCTGCCACTCAGTGTTGTGAATGACTTTGGAAGGATTGTCCTCACTTTTAGGAGTAGAAGTAGAAAGAGACGGGTGGGACTCCTCGTTGACCAAGGTTTTTGGGATATTTTTGATTTGCCTGAGTTCACCGCCACTTTACTTGGTCCTGTCTTTGCAGAGCTGCCGGTGTTTGCGGGGTTCGGTTCACCGGTTGTTGATCCCTGGCTAGGATCGGTCCGTCTCTCCGCTTCGTACTTCGTTATAGCTTCAAGTTGAACGATTTTGGCACACAATTTAGTAATAGTGCCGCCTTGTTTAGAAATAAATGAGTTTTGCTCACCGATTGTATTCTGAAGTTTTACAATAATTTCAGCTAGGTACTCCACCTTATCAGTCATATTATTGACAGCTTGGCTCACTGTTTCCCAGGCTTGGGTTGATCTCGTTGCCATGGTTAATGTGGAGCACGTTAATACGTCCGTACGACAAGATGTCACAATGAGAGTGACTGGTTAAGGGAGACCTTTTGACCTCTCCAGCAAGACTCTCTCGGAACAGCGCCTTGCGCCACGGATGGAGGGTTGGATTCATACGCATGTCACTCCTGGGCATACTGAACCCCGGATTTATATCCGCACGCGTACCATATTCCTTCCCAGAACTTCCTCTCCTTCATTTCCTAAAAAGATCCCCCACACTGCATCACCAAAGATGAAATAATGCCCTGAGGCGAATTATTTTCCTCAGCGCCTAATGTGTGGAGCTAGTGTAAAAAAATACTATATGTCTGCACTACAGCATCCACAGCTAAGTTCTTATAGTTTCGTATAGTACTAGATGACGTGCGGTCGCCATTTTACAATTTATTGTAGATTTACTTTAGACGAATGCATTACATAATATGTAGGCAAATATAATAACAAAGTCTTTGTTTTGCTTTTTTGTAGAAAAAAGGAAGTGTTCGACATCTTTTGTATTTACATTTTTACTTGTATTTTGTTTTGATTAATACATCGGATTAATGTTTAAAGAAGACATTCGCCTGGTGACCAGGATCCAAGATCGCCGACCGAACACCCCGACTAAACTACATATTTCTTTCCATAACCAAAAAAAAGGGAATCGTTACTTTCTTTAAAAAACACGGCCAAAACATTAACCTCATCACCAATTTACATCAGCGAAGTGCTTTCGCCTTATTTTAAGGAGCTACTGTGGAAAGCTAAGCAAAGGGCCAAAGAATTGCTTTTCCAATTTGTATGGTTTAAATCCAGTAGACTGATGGTACGCAAAGGACCAGGCGATAAAATAATCTGGATAAACAATGAAAACGATCTCAAAAAAATGGGGAGACTTTCGTAAATGTCTACGAGTGTCAAACTATTGTTAAACTTGCAATCCAAAAATGGATTTCGTTACAGATTATAGAACGTCAAATCCAAATTTCTGTAAAAATGTACTACGATCTAACTCTTTCTCTCTCCTAATCCTACAACAAAATATTAGATCAATTTCAAAGAATTTTGATGAATTTCTGTTACAACTACATAATTAAATCCAATAATTTATGAGTACTCCATTAATGATGTAGTGCTAACAGCTGTAACCGAGGTGAATGATTCAGGTGTAAACTTTGATCAAAAACTGAAATTTATAAATCATATTGAAATTACATCAAATAAAGCTTTGAAAATGTTGGGTTTCGTAATAAGAATTTGCAGCCAATTTAAAAATATTCAAACCATTAAAAATTTGTACATATCATTGGTAAGGAGTCAAATCGAGTACAACTCGACAGTATGGGCACCTAGTTATGCTAAGCATTCACTCACGATAGAAAGAATTCAAAATAAATTCTTAAGATATATTAATTTCAGAATGGGTGTCACAAGTGAATGTATCAACTATGATTATCTACTATGTCAACTTAATTTATTAAAATTGTCCGAACGCAGAATTGTATATGACCTAACATGTTTACATAAAATCATAAATTCAGTAATTGACAGCCCTGAACTATTAAACTTGATTTCTTTCCATATACCTCGCAATTCAACATTGAGGCAGTATCTAACATTCTATTGTGACAACTCCAACACAGAATCACAATTGTATACCCCCGTTCGCCGTATTCAAAATTTGGGTAATGACTATAAAGATGTTGTTGATATATTTAACACATCATTCACTAAATACAAACAAGTCTTAGTAGGATTTATATTAAAAAGAAGAACAACAAATTTAATTAATCCAACTGAATAGCTCTGCTTCGAATCATTTCACATGTACTTTACTTTTCCCAGTCTACATTTTTTTCCATCTTGCATGGTGGAGTATTTTGTTTTTATTTCAATTTGTTTTTTATTGTATTTTTGTTTTAGATTTGGTTATGATTTTGATTTTGTTTTTGTTTTGTTTATGTATTTGTTTTTTTTAAATTTTGTTATGCACATTTAAATTTAGATGTTCTTTGTTAAAAAAAATGCATGTAAAAGCCCAGCCGGGCGTGAAATTCAACAAATAAATAAATAAATAATATTGGAACCTCTTTCCATATTCTCATTCTTACTGAATGTTGGCTATCAAATAACTATGTACCTAAAATGATGAAAGGATATGACCATCATAGCACTTCAATGCATACAAAACAAAATGATGGAGTTGTTGTGTATACTAGATCTGACTTAATTGGTCTATCTGTCAAAGAAATCCAAGTCAGCGGTGCAAATTGCTTACAAATAAATTTCAAAAACGACACATGTATCTTAGCAATATACCGTTCTCCATCCTCTTACAATATTTTACCTTTCTTAAAATCGATCAATAACTGTTTAACTAATTTATGTAATATTAAAAATTGTACTATTGCTGGTGATGTCAACATAAATATTCTGCCCACAAATGAACATCCGCAATGCCAAGAATACCTAAACACACTCTCATACCATGGATTCCAAAGTACCATAAACACTCCTACACGTGCTATACTGGATTCCATCTCATGTATTGACCACTTTTCATGGTCAAATCAAACTACCCAATAACATCTATTGTATACGAATCTACACTAACTGATCACTATACCACCATACTTGCCTTACAGTTATGCAACCAGAAAGACAAAAAACAAAAAAAAACACAACAAACATAAAAAAAAATTAACTATGATGGAATTCTTCATTCGCTAAGGAGTAAATCGTGGTCAGAACTATTTGAAATTACAAATCCAGATGATGCCTGGACATACTTTATAAATTACCTACAAACTACCATTAACCAACAAACTAATATTACTGTAAAACATGTACCTAATAACATCTTACCAATTAAGCCATGGATTAACCACACTATTATTAAATCTATCCGTAAACGTAACAAGCTCCATAAAAAAGTTATTAATAATCCTTACGATATACAACTTCAAATCTTTTATAAAAGATATAGAAACATATGTACCCAAATAATAAGAAAGGCCAAAGAGATATATTACAAACAGAAAATAGAAAATTGTAATAATGATCCTAAAAAAATTTGGAAAACACTTAAAGAAGCCACAGTTAGCGTAGGGAGTGTGGCGAACCCATCGCTCAGGGAGTGGAAAACACAAACCTGCAATAGCCATCCCAAGCCAAGGTGTGAGCTACCGTGCTCAGGCTGAATGTCCTGGGGAACAGCGTCACAAACGGTGCCTCCGAGAAACAAGGTCGCATCTCGGAGTATTTAGACCTCACTCTCAGGACTCTGCTGGAGTGGACCTTCTATTTCCCTGGTAACTCGTGGGACAAAAAAAAAATTGGACCATTCGAAAACTAGGGGCCTTTTTGGAACCTAGGAATGCTGAGGCCACCTCTGTGGATTTTCTGTGGATTTCCTTCCTGGGGCCGTAAGAGGAACTAAGAGGAGAAACCGTGGAGAGGTGAGCTGAGGCCACCTCCATGAACTCTTCCCTTGTGGGGCCTTCAAGGAACCAAGGGGAAGGGCACCCTTCCAGCGCGGGGCCTTTGTTGAACCAAGGAGGAGTGAAGTGGAGAGATAAATGTCCTCTTCCCATGTGGGGCCTTCGAGGAACCATGTAGGAGTGAAGAGGAGAAATGAGGCCAGCACTCAGGGCTCTGCTGGAGTGGACCTTCTATTTCCCTGGTAACTCGTGGGACAAAAAAAAAAAAAAATTGGACCATTCGAAAACTAGGGGCCTTTTTGGAACCTAGGAATGCTGAGGCCACCTCTGTGGATTTCCTTCTTGGGGCCGTAGGTGGAACTAAGAGGAGAAACTGTGGAGAGGTGAGCTGAGGCCACCTCCATGAACTCTTCCCTTGTGGGGCCTTCAAGGAACCGAAGGGAAGGGCACCCTTCCAGCGCGGGGCCTTTGTGGAACCAAGGAGGAGTGAAGTGGAGAGATAATGTCCTCTTCCCATGTGGGGCCTTCGAGGAACCATGTAGGAGTGAAGAGGAGAAATGAGGCCATCTTGGTGAACTCTTCCTCTGTGGGGCCTTAGAGGAACCAAGGAGGAGAGATGAAGTTCTCTTCCCTCCTGGGACCCTCGGGGAACCAAGGTGGAGTGGACTCTTCCCTTGTGGGGCCTTTAGGAAACCAAGGGGAGGTGGACTCTCCGTCGTGGAGCCTTCGGGGAACTAAGGAGTGGAGAGAAGAGATGAAGCCCTCTTCCGTCGTGGGGCCTTCAGGGAACCAAGGAGGAGTGAAGAGGGGAAATGAGACCTGGGAAGACACATTGTCGGACAGAAGATATAGCTTCATTTCGAATGACAATCCTGGTGAACTTTATAAAAGGGACTGGGTTACTGTCAAAGGAATGAGGTAAAATGGGAGATAGTACAATGGGTCTATGGCCTAAGTGCTCTCGGGAACTATATATATATGTAAACCGTCTCCGAATATTTAAAAAAAAAAATAAATAAATAAAGAAGCCACTTATTCTCAAACTAATCCTATAAATGACTTGAAACAACTCACTATAAATGATAAAATAATTAGTTTTTCTAGTAATCCCAATATTATTGTTAATCGTGCAAACCAATATTTTACAAAAATTGGTGAAGAACTCGCAAAAAATATCGTTGAAAGTTCTCCCAATTCCAGCACACAAGGCTGTAATACTAATTGGCCCCAAAACTTGAATTTTAGTCTAAAACAAATTTCGAATGAAGATACTAGGACGATCATAAACTCATTAAAGAACTCATCTTCAACTGGCTTGGATGATATTTCAAATATTACCTTAAAAAAACTTTTACCAGAAATCACCATTCCCCTTACAAATCTCATTAACTTAAGCATCGCAAAAGGCCAATTCCCCGATAAACTTAAACACGGAATCATAATTCCAATACTTAAAGGAGGCTCTAAAGCGGATATAACTAACTATCGTCCAATAACATTACTAAATTCACTATCCAAAGTCTTTGAAAAAGCAATTAACTTTCAATTAGTCGAATACCTTGAAAAAAATAATATATTATCCCACAACCAATTTGGCTTCAGGAAAAATAAAGGCACCTCCGATGCCATTGCGACAGTTACAGATTTTTTAAATGAAAACTTAGACAAGGGATCAAAATGCATGTCAATATTCCTAGACCTATGCAAAGCATTTGATACTATCTCACATTCCAAACTAATACAAAAACTATCAAACACTGGAATAAATGGGAATGAACTTAGTATTATTCGAAATTACCTTTCAAACCGTAAACAAAGTGTAAAAATCAACAACTGCCTCAGCAATCAACTGCCAATTAGTTTTGGCGTGCCTCAAGGAAGCGTCTTGGGTCCTACTTTATTCCTAATTTACATAAATGAACTGTGTAATCTGCCTATTGATGCCAAAATCGTTAGTTTCGCTGATGATACGATTCTCCTCTTCAAATCAAGTAACTGGTATGATATTTACATAAAAGCAAACAGGGGCATAGCTATTGTTAAAAGATGGTTAGACAACAATACACTAACAATGAATGTGTCAAAAACCAAATACATTGAGTTTAGTATTAATACGTCCGTAAGTAACCCAGAAAATAATATTCAAATATGTGCTTGCCCCCCGTCAAAAGCTAATATATGTGATTGCCCTTATCTAGAACGTGTTACAAAAATCAAATACTTGGGTTTTATTTTTGACAGTAACTTAAAGTGGAAAGAACATATTATCACTACAGCAAACAAACTTCGAAAATCTATATATCTTTTTAGACAAACTCGCAACTTTCTTAACTTGAACCAACTCAAAACAATTTACTATGCACTATGTCAATCTCAAATCGAGTATGGTATCATAGCCTGGGGAGGAGCAAACGCTGCCGCTATTGATCCGATCTCTAAAGCCCAGAAACTAATTATAAAGATTATTCTAAAACTACCAATCACAAGCAGTTCGGATGAAATCTTTATGAGAATCGGTATTTTGGACATTAGGCAACTTTATGCCAAAAATATACTATTTTATCTATTCAAACATAGAACTGTTTTTGAGAATATCCAAACTGTTCGTGATACGAGAACCAAAGGGCAAAATCTCTTACTTATCCCTTTCGCCAAAACAACGTTTGGTCAAAGAAACTTCAGGTACTTTGCAACAAAACTTTATAATACACTTCCACTGACCATTAGACAGAACACTAATCACGTAAAATACAAAACAGATACCAAGTTTTGGATTTGAAAAAATATTTTTAGAACCTCCTAATGCATGCTAACCCATTGATATGATGCTGATTGTCCTTGTACTTTTACTCTAAATGTAAATAATATTGTTGTTGTTATCCTTTATATACTATTATTAAACTATTTATGTTAAAATGCGCCTGCTCTCAACACAGGAACTCCTAGTGAGACAGGCACAGCACAATTACCTATGTAACATTAAAAAATTAAGATTATAATAAAAATAAAAATAAATTACATAATTGATTTTGTCGTTATTGTTCCTGTGAAATAGGTGTTTTTGATTTGCTAAGTAAACTGATTCCACTCATATAATAGTAAATTTTATCCTCTAATAATCCATAAAAAAATTAATTTCGGGAAAATGTTAAAACTTACGAGTATTATAAAAAATACAATTGTGCAGTTCACACCGCTAGAAGCGCAACCATCAGAAAATTAAAGAAGACAGGTATGGGGGCTCCATCGAAGCCGGAGTAAAGTTAGCCTCCCAAAAACTGGGCTTACTGAACAACTGAACAGGGCCCGCAGATACTTTAATAGTACACAACTGCTAACCTTGTACAAATCACAAGTACGCCCCACGGTTGAATTTGGCAGCCATCTCTGGTCTGGAGCTCCAAAATACCTGAAAAATACCCTCGACTCTGTGCAGAAACGGGCGGTCCGTTTGATAGATTCTCCCATCTTAACAGACGGATTGCAATCTTTAGAGCACAGGCGTCGGGTGGGAATGCTATCCTTGTTCTACCGGTTTTACAATGGAAGATGCTCCGAGGAACTAGCATCATTGATCCCTTCGGCACCGGTGCATAGTCGGGAAACACGCCAAACGCGTGCCCAACATTTGTACACAGTTGACATTTGTCACATGAGAACGGGTCGTTTCTTCGACTCGTTCTTGTGTTCAACAGCTCGGCTGTGGAATGATTTGCCGGCCTCTGTGTTTCCTCCTTTCTACAACATGGGTCTCTTCAATACCAATGTTCATTCCTTCCTCTCCTCAAAAAGACCCTCCACACAGCATCCCAGATGACATAGGCCCTGAGGGAAATTATTTTCCTCAGGGCCTCCTGTGTGGAGTTAGTGTAAAAAAAAAAAAATACAAGTAGAGTGGGAAGACTACGAAGCAACGCATAAATAGGAGACCGATAATTCTAACTCATTCTCTATAAATGCTATAGATGCATGCGTTTGTCTATTTTTAGTGTCGCTTTTTCGTTTCATCCACTTTCAAATCACAACTGAATTGTAGCTAAGAACAATCTCGATCACGTCAGTAAAAAACAAAAACAAAAACATCGTAATCGGTTACTTCGTTTATGAGCTACGAGGTACGAGGCCATACAAAGACACACACACAGACACACAATCAAACTTATAACACTGTTATGAAGCAGTGCTGAAATCATTACCTTTTCTCATTTTAAAATATGAACACTGCTTTATAACGTCGAACCTAGCGGCACGAACTATTGAGTTAATTAATTGTTGATAGTTACAACGGGAGGACTGGCAACACAAGTCGTTATGGAAGGGGTTGGCTTTTTTTCGTTTCGGGTCCGGGAATGGAATCCACTCTCGCCGGCATGATCTTTTGGGCAAGATCGTGGCTGTGACAGTCGAGTAGTATTAATTAATTATAAGGGACGAAGTTTTAAAATTCAGTCGATTGGCGCGTTAAATTAATGTGGAACGATCTCTGATACGAGATGTGGAAGTGCATCAAAGATTTTAATCAGTAATATCTCGAGATTGGTCTCCGCGGTAGTTCGAATTATTCGAGAAGTTTACCGAACATTATCGAGGCGATCGGTAATAGTATTACGCTGCACGAGACGCGCCGGAATGTACTTGTCGGGTGCCGACAATAAGAATGCCTCATTAATCGCGTGGAGGAACCTAATCCCGCTCACCGGCTTGTATAATCCATTACACGTACGGTAATACTAACGGTCCCGCTTGCTTGCTATGAAAGCCCCGTAACATCGCCCCTTGGAGTTCCACTTCCCTTGGAGCCCTGCTTTGCTGCGAAGGTGTCGGGAGGTCTTGCTCGTCCGCCTGTTGCGAACTGGCCGATTATCCTGTTGCGATCTGTTGATATGAGGATCGGCTGGAGGTCCTGCCGGTCATCCTGTGGCGAACTACGAGACGCGGTTCGGTTAGGAATAGTGTGAATTTAGCTAGTTAGTATAACATCAATCGGTCCCTGAGGGTGAGTAGATTCTGTTTCGTTTATTGTACCTGACACTGTGAAATATTTAGGAGTTACTCTAGATCGATCGTCCTCTTTTCTGGCTCACGTCAAAGAAGTATCCAGCAAGGCCCAGGCTCTCTTCTTGAAGCTGAGGAGACTCTCCACAGCTGAGTGGGGATTGCGTAATCCGGCTCTGCGAACGCTATATAGGTGCGTGTACGTGGCGCAAGTCTCGTATGCCGCCTCTGTGTGGGAGCACCGCCTGGACAATTCGCTGATTCTCTTAGCTCTCAGGCGAGGCCAACGAACCCCCTTGCTGGCACTCTCTGGTGCGTATAGAACCGTTGCTTCGGACGCTTTACCCGTTTTGGCTGGCATTTTGCCAATCGATCTGGAAATCAGGGAAGTGCTCACTAAGCAGAAATTAACCAGAGGAACCCCTGCCACTCACCTAGGCGTTGTTCTGACACCGGGCGGGCCGGGGACTCTCCCTGGGCTGCTTCGTCAAATGAGGGATCTGTCGCTCCAAGAGTGGCAGGTCCGTTGGGATAGAACGAATAAGGGAAGATGGACTTTCTCCTTCTTCCCATCAGTTAAAGTCAGAATGGAAGGGGTCTTTCTCAAGTTGGACCACCACATCACCCAGCTTCTATCCGGCCACGGGGAATTCAGGGGGAGACTTCACGCCCTCTCCCTGTCCCCTCACCCCAACTGCGCCTGCGGGTGCACGAACCAGTCGGCGGAGCACATTCTGTGGCAGTGTGAGATAATGACGGACGCAAGAGAGGAAATGCTCGATGGTTTGGACGTACCAATCAGACCAGTGTGGAACACTGATCTGGTTTCGAACAAGACGAATTTCGAGTGCCTGAGGAACTTTACAAGGATCTGGGTTGAGAGATGGCCTGAGCTTAGAGTCGCTGATTAGTAGATTTTGACACCAGGTGTACTTGTTCCTGACTTACCACTGACTTTTCTTGCTTCTATTCTTTTACAAACTCTGCCCAGGATGTACAGTTTTATTTTTTTTTTCATATTTATGTTTATTGTTTGCATTTACATTTTATGTTTTTTATGCTTTTACATTTTTATGTTTATTTTTTTCTGGATTACACAGGCCCTGCGTTACTCAACGCTCATGTTTATTTTATGTTTTCTTTACTTTACATGCTTATGATTTGTTTTTCGTTATTTGGTGCAATTAAGCGCCTAGCGATGACTCCCACACGCTCTTGTTTATTTATTTTTTATGTTTTGCGGTTTTCTAAGCTTATACATATACATTTCTTTTCAGTTATGCTGTACTATGAGAACTGAACTCCGATGTTCGTTTTTGTACCGTCCTTCTCCCCATATAAGGGGTTGGACCCTGGACCGTGTCCCCGCCTACGTACCATGGCCGGTCTTCTAGAACTGGTGGAGCTGCACCTGTTTGCCGCGCCACACCCCGTGACATGAAGAGGCTGGGGAGAAGGCTGAACGACATCCGAAAGCTGTCCGTCCCGCCTCCGGCGACCCGACGCTTCTCTCCCTAGGGTCTTCTTCATGTTTTCCACTTACTGTCGTCTAGGCACCACCGGCTAGCTGGCTTAAGGACGACGCTGCCGGTTGTGGGGAGGCCGGACAATCAGCCTCCTTCACTGTCTCGGGGACTGCCGGCAGCCAGATTGCGTTGACACCGGTTCTTATCTGTATATATGTTATTTTACTTTTGTTTCCTTCTTTTTAACGTACAGTGCTCGGTGCCGCCCGCCGGATTATGTATGGTCATGTCTCCCGCTATCATGAGCTAATTACTCATGACGGCTGCTGTCATTTTGATTACTTTATTTTTTTGTTGATGTTACTAACAACTTGTTTGACTGTCCATGAGGCTCACTGCTTTTGCATTGACACCTCCATGGGCTTTAGAATTGTAGCGATTGACCATTACAGTACAGTCCTGTAGGCGCGCCCGCATACCGCCACCTAATACAGTATGAGGGGACATTGAAGGTCTAGATTCGTTACATTAAAAATAGAGCCATTTATTCAAAAAAATTAGATTTTTGCGAGAACTCCGAAGGGGCGACCATAAGTTGCCTATACCGGGGTGGGACAGTGGTGGGTACTTCAATGTACCTGACACTATTGAAATAATATACGTTCTTTTACATTTAAATTGGAAATGAGATACTTGTTGTTATTTAATTCCCTAACACGCTGGAGATCACATACATTATGCTCACTCCTGAGATGAAGTTTCATGATTTTATTCACCACGGGCATAATTCTGCACAAAAGCAGTATTTTGGCGCTCGGTTTAACCGAAAAGTTCGTGGTGAAACAATAGTACATAAAGTATTATCCCTACTATTGGCTGGCTCCTTGCGTCGGGGGTTAAAAAATTATCCTTCACGTCCGAATTAATTTTGTAGCAAATATTTTAAACCTTAGTGGTGTACTTAATATAATATAACTTTGAACTACATGTTTAATCATATATATATTTTTTTAATTTACTTATGAACGAATCAAGGTATGAAAAAAATATATTTCGTAATTTAAAATAAAAGTTGAATATGATGAAATCTGGATTTAAAAATGACTTGAAAAAAAAGAAAAATTTTCATGTATTTTTTTTTTTATTTTGATTAAAAAAATGAACATTGGTCAATCTTATTGGCATAATTTTATTTTTTAACGTATACATATAATTATGACAATAAACAATAATTTTGTGTGTTAGTCCTCGAAGCAATCAGGGACGTGGAGGGAGATTTTTAAGACTCGACATATTGACAAGCTCTCGATGAGGCAGTTGTCTTACAAAAATTGATTTGTAAATATCAGGTAAAAAACTTAAAGAAGGTTTTATTGCCAGTACTGCGAAATGAACGCTTAAATATCTATGGTTCGTTTGGCATTTAAAATAAATTAAAAAAAAAACAGATGTTACGCGGATACAACAATAACATTACTTGTAACTGCTGTCAAATTTTTGCTCTTCCACTATTTTTTATTAAAATAACAAAATTACAATCAATTTTATAAGTTATACTTACAAAAATTTTATACTTAGCAACAATGACAACGCGTTCAAACTCTAAGTCTGGCAGTAGCCCAAATACGGAACTTCTACAACTTTTGGATAACAAGTTTGAAGACTTCAAAATTCACTTTCTAGAGAAAACATTCGAAGAATTCAAAAACAACATAGTCGAAGTCATAAAAAATGAATTTAAAGAAGAAATTAATGAGCTCAAAAAAAAAGTGTTCCAATTGGAAAAACAGATTGAAAGCAACGACCAGTTTAATCGCTCAAATAATGTCATTATAAGTGGTATCCCCGAAACAAATAACGAAAACGTGTATGACATTCTCTCCAAGATCGGAGCCACAACAGGATGCAATATAACCCGACAAGAAGTGGATTTCGCTAGCAGGATTGCCCCCAGGACAAACCGTGATGCAAATAATGGAAAACCGAGGAACATTGTCGTCAAATTAACGCGCAGATACCTTAAGGATGAACTCATAGCTGCAATAAGAAAGAGGAGAGGGATGCTTGCTTCCGAATTACAACTTCCCGGAACCAGTAAAATATACATTAACGACCATCTAACCCCAAAAAACCAATTTCTGTTGAAGCAATGTCGTGATATGAAAATAGCTGGTAAAATTCGTTTTTGCTGGGTAAGAAACTGTAAAATTTTCACTCGTGTTAGCGATTCAACCCCTATAATATTAATTACAGACCAAGAGGATGTCAACAAACTTTCAAAATTGAAATCAACACAAAATAAACCAACCAAATCTGCCGTCCCTTTATGAAATTGAAATTAGTTAATAACTTTCCCCACACAAGTTACTTTCAACTTAATCTTTTGGAAAGATGGAATTACCTTAATTATATGCACAATATCTCCATTGTAGTAACTAACGAATTATCAGAATGTTTCAAATGTCACAAAAAACTGTTGCAATCTTTTGAACAAAATTATTCTGTGAAACAACAACAAAATATGATTTACACGATTAATAATTATTCTCAGGAAGTACCACCACCTGTTAAATACAAAAAACTATCGAAACTTATTACAAATAATTGTAATATACCATTCTTTTATGCAACTGTTATATGCTTATCACCATGTTTACGATTCAATAACATAGATCTGTCAAAATTAATTACACCTGATGCCATAGATAAAATCATGTACCACAAACAAACAAAAAATTATGATGTTCATAATTGCCCCCCTTCAAAGCATAATTATTTACTTTACAATAAATTATTTTCATATCAATTTTACAAAAAAATGTATTTAATTATGCTTAATATATACTTTCAAAATGTATTCTAACAAAACGGCAATAACATTTTATTATCAAAATGTACGTGGTTTAAAAAGTAAATTAACTGATTTATACTACGAAGTGCTCAGTTGCAATTATGATTTAATTTGTTTTACAGAAACATGGTTAGACTCCACAATCTATGACCATGAAATAGTAGATGATCGTTATAATATATATAGACGCGATAGGGACATATCGAGTTCCTTTAAAAAATCAGGTGGTGGAGTTCTAATAGCCATAAAGAAAGAAATGACATCTTTTTTAGTCTCAGCACACAACTCAAAATCTACAGAAGATATATGGATTAAATTTAAATTAAATGAAACATCCAGACAATCCATTAACTTATGTTTGGCGTATTTGCCTCCAGATATACCGATCGAAAATCTTACAGATTTTTTCGAAAAGTGTCATACGACATATAATAACTTATCATCAGACGATATAACATTAATAATGGGTGATTTTAATGTCCCATCTATTCAATACTCACCAAATGCCAATGTAACGCACACCAGACCAGTCTTACATAATAGCCAAAAATCGATATCTCTACTAGACTTTCAAAATTTGACTGGACTTAATCAATTCAATCACGTAACTAACAACATAGATCGAATTTTAGATTTAGTGTTTTCAAACCATAACCTCAACATTCAAATTGCTTCACATGTGCTATCCAAAATTGACCCTTATCATCCTCCCATTGAATTCGATCTTTTGATATCCAAATACAGACCCCTACCCACTAATCCAGATCACATCAAATATAACTTCAAAAAAACGGATTATATTAAATGCAATGAAATGTTATCACTTAATAACTGGGACGATCTTAAAACCCTGAATTGTAATGACTCCCTACTACATTTTTATAACTTGTTATGGCTATCAATTGAAAAACACACTCCGCGCTTAAAAATCAGGAATAATAAGTTTCCAATTTGGTTCAGCAGTGTTCTGATCCACCAACTCAGAGAAAAAGAAAAGTTTAGAAAGAAATGGAAAAAATACAAAAATCAATATGACTATGACAGTTTTTCTATCTTGAGGGCTAGAGTAAAAGTATCCATACGCACATGCCTTAAAGCCCATGTAGATTCAATAGAAAATTCTCTCCCTAACAGTATCAAAAATCTTTCAACCCTCATTAATTCGAAAAGAATTTCTAATTCTCTCCCCAAAATCATGCATCTCCACGACAAATCAGCAACAAATGGAGAAGATACATGTGAACTGTTATCTACTTACTTCTCTTCTGTTTTTAGCTCACCATCCAATTCTAAAAGTGACTCTAAACTTTCTTCCCCACTCTATAATTATCCACTGTCTCAAATCAAAATAACTTTAGACGAGGTCAAAGAGAAATTGAACACTCTTGATATCAATAAGGGTTCCGGCCCAGATGGAATTCCTCCACTATTTATTCGAAATTGTGCAGATCAGCTTGCAGTACCATTACACAAAATATTCGTCAAAAGTCTGAACGATGGGGTATTTCCGGATCTGTGGAAGGTTGCCCACGTCATTCCGATCCATAAATCTGGCAGTAAAAATGATGTAACAAACTACCGTCCTATCAGCCTTTTATCTTGTTTTGGCAAAATATTCGAGTCCATTGTATACAAAACCATCTTTAACCATGTAACACATATACTTAGTCCTTTCCAGCATGGCTTTGTAGCTAAAAGATCCACAAATACTAATTTACTCGAGTATATGGACTTTCTGTGTAAATCGATGAATAATAAAACACAAGTAGATGCCGTGTACACCGATTTCAGTAAGGCCTTTGACAAAGTTAGTCACTCTATCCTAATGAATAAACTGGATAAAATTGGTATTCACGGAAATCTGCTTCGTTGGTTAGAATCATATTTATCACATAGAAGTCAATTAGTCACTGTCAATGGTTTTAACTCTTCCCCAATATTAGTTACGTCGGGCGTACCACAAGGATCTCACCTTGGACCCTTACTTTTCTTAATCTTTATTAACGACCTTACATACAAACTCCGCTGTAATTTTTCTCTATATGCTGATGACCTCAAATTATATAAAGCAATTAAATCTATGAAAGATTGTGAACTCTTACAACAAGACCTTAACACAATATCTACCTGGTGTGTTGACAATGAAATGGAACTCAATATAACTAAATGCAAAGTTATAAATTTCACCAAGAACACCAACAAAACTCTATATTCATATAGCATATGTGGTCACAATCTAGAAACAGTTGAATCAATAAAAGATTTAGGAATTATATTTGACAATAAACTAACATTCAATGAACACATTGAACACATTGTGAGTAAATCAAATAAATTACTTGGTTTTATTGTTAGATCAACCAAACTGTTTAAGAATTCTAACAGCCTAATAATTCTATTCAATTCCTTAATCCGAAGTGTTCTTGAGTATGGGTCAACAGTCTGGAATCCACATTATATTACACAAATATCTAGACTCGAATCAGTCCAAAGAAAATTTACACGGATTTTGTCTTACCGATCAGGTGTCTATCATCTTCTAGACGGGTACGAACAAAGACTTAGATATTTCAAATTAGAAAGTCTGGTTAAAAGACGAAACATAAATGACCTCTTAATGCTATATAAAATTGTGAATAATCGTGTAGACAGTAACTTAGTCAACCAAATCAAGTTATACGCCAGGCCCAAATCTACCAGAAACCTTGACATATTCTGGACTGAAATTTTTACCAATAATACTGGATATTTTAATCCCATATCTAGAATGTGTCGATCATACAACGATCTTGGTAAAATACACACTTTCATAGATATTTTTCTAAATAATGTAACATGTTTCAAAAAATATCTCCACGAATTGTGCACCTAAAAAAAAAAAAAAAAAAAAAAAAAAAAATTGTTTTTGTTTTATTACATTTCGGGAAATACTTCATAAATATTGTATGCTTATAATGTATTTCAATTTCTATATTTAAGTTTTTTAAGTTATGTATAAATAATACTTCCATTGTTTTTCATGTGTTTGCATCTGTAAAAATTCAAATGTGATTACTGCAGACACATTAGTCTAGGGATATTTATATTTGTATTTTA
The DNA here is from genome assembly GCA_917880885.1 of Limnephilus marmoratus. NCBI lineage: Eukaryota > Metazoa > Arthropoda > Insecta > Trichoptera > Limnephilidae > Limnephilus > Limnephilus marmoratus. The sequence continues at coordinate 57,870,664 of OU862913.1, forward strand.
ATTTATTATATATTATCCACAAAAATGTTTTATAAATATCCTGTTTGTGTCTCAAATAAATAAATAAATAAAATAAATAAATAAAAATGTCCGTTTGTCGGTATAAATCCGACATATTTCATACCCGCCAGGCTTGCGTGGTTGGAGTTTACGACAAACCCTTGTACACCCGCAAGGGTTGCGTCGTTTGCGGCCAATGGGTTAAAGCTCCATTTTGAGAACACGAAGAGTTGCAGATGGAACATGAATAAGGTTTTTCTCCAGTATGGATGCGCAAGTGCAGTACTAACGCTGACTTGCTTGAGGAGGAGTAGTTACAATAGGAACATGAATAAGGATTTTTTCCATTATGTCTAAGCATGTGACCTTTCAAACTTCCCTTTTGAGAACACGAATAGTTGCAGATGGAACATGTGGTGAACGTATGTCTTGCGGTATGAAAGAGACATGCGTGTATGAGTGAGACAGCATGAGGAACGTATAAAAGGGTGTGATTGCTGTCTACCGTCCTCTTTGGATTATCGCTTCGTAAGAAGCACTACCTGTACCATATCTCGGAATAAACTCGCTAAGTCTACCTACGAGTATTTATTGTTCAATCTCCCTGAACTGAGAGCACATTATAGAGGAATCTGGATCCATACAAAGGAGTCCAGAAAGTAATGTTGATACCGGCCACGGTTATCACATTTGGCGCAGCCGATAAAGGAACGAGAAGCAGCCAAAATCACATTTGGCGCAGCTGAAAAGAACCACGGGCAGCCAAATTGTCACATTTGGCAGTCGAAAGAGGAATCCGAGATTGAGGCTACAGGGGCAACAGGCAAGAGCAGCAGATATTGGCATCCGAGGAACAGCAAGGCGCTGGTTTGGTTATTCAGTGCCGAGAATCAGGAGCATACACGTAAGGCGTGGATGGAGAAGTCCGGGTCTTCAGGAGAAGACCAGAGACCAGGTGCAGACCTCACGGAAGGCGTGCCGGGCATTTGAAGGACGACCAGGGTTCAGGAGCCAGGAGACGGTCCGCGGAAGGGCGAGATCGGAGCAGCAGCATCAAGTCAACAGAGTCGTGAGTTGAGTGCTGTTTGTAAAATTTTCTGCTTTTATTGATTGGATCTGTGTGAAGATGGAAGGGGGAGAACTGCCCAGGTTTTGTCATTTGAGGGACAAACTGGAGACGTTCGTGTTGCAATACGAACAGTTCATCCTCGTCAATGATGACAAGTTAAATTCGGTAGAAAAAAAGAGAGCGGTTTTAATATCTCATTTACACACAGAGACAATAGATTTATTGATTGATTTGTGTTTTCCTAAAAAAATTACAGATATTACGGTCGAAAATTTATTGTTATTACTAGAGAATCATGTAGGTATCAAACGAAATGTTTTCAAAGAGCGCGAAATTTTTTTTGCTACGAAACAAAAAAGTTCAGAATCGGTTAATGATTATATAGCACGGTTAAGAAATCTCGTTAGATTTTGCAAATTCGAGGACAGACTTGAATATAATTTAAAAGATGTTTTTGTCACCGGTCTTCGAGTGGGGCGTATTAAGGAGAAATTATTTGTAGAGGCTGAAAACTTTTCATTAAAAAAGGTTATAGAATGTGCTATTGCTATGGATTCATTCGAGGTAATGAATAAGCAAATTAAAACGGAAAGTGTTGATTTAGTAAATAAATTTAAAAATACATCGAACAATTTGTCACAAAAACAAAATTCGGTAGGTAAACATTTTTTTAGAACTTCGGACAAGAATGTTACATCGTACAGAGCGAGGTCAGCGGACCGAACAAAGTGTAAACATTGCGGGAATTATCACGATTCAGTAAACTGTAAATTTAAAGACGTGTTTTGTTATAAATGCAGAGTGAAAGGGCATATTGGGAAGATATGTCGCGGTTTAAAATATAATAACATTTCTTCAGTGTTCGTAAATACGCAGGAACATAAAAACATGTTGCGGATAAACGCAGTATATTGTGAACCAATATTGTGCAAAGTTTTAGTGAATAATGTGGAACTAAACGGTTTATTGGACACAGGGGCGGCAATTTCGATTTTAACGGACGAAGATTATGTTAAACATTTCAAACATTTGATGTTAAAACCAAAGGATTTAACCTTAATGGGTTACGCTAACTGTAAGTTAAATTTATTGGGTTGTATCTTATTAACAGTTGAATTTAACGGTTATAGGGAAATGTTAGAATTTTGCGTAGTAAAACAGGGAACAATTAGGTTCTAGGGCGTGATTTCATTAAAAAGTTTAATATTGGATTTACGGGCTTACAATCTACTTTATCCCAGGAGGGAAGTGAAAATGTTTCTCACAATATGGTTGAGAATAATACTAGTGTAATTGATAATTTAATTCGGAAATTCCCGGAGGTTTTTTCGGAGAAACTGGGTAAATTCAATAAATATAAAGTGCATTTGAAATTAAAAGAGAATGCGGAACCGAAATTCTGCAATCCGAGAAATATACCGTTTGCTTTAAAAGCAAAGGTTGAATCGGAATTGGGATGTTTACAATCGGAAGGTATTTCAGTTCCGGTAAACTATAGTAAGTTTGCGTCACCAATCGTTCCCATAGAAAAAAATAATGGGGAAATAAATGAACAATCAATTTCAGCCCAGGAGGGTAGTGAAATTTTTTCTCATAGTGTTTTTGAGAATGATAGAAGTGAGGAAAAATTAGGAAATTTTTTAATTGATTACAGAAATGCACCACACTGTACAACTGGCTTAGAACCTGCAGTTGTAATGTTTGGAAGGAAACTAAGGTCAAACTTAAACAGTTTTGTACCGAGAGGGGGGAGAGATAAGGATAATAGAATTAAGAAAGAAACAAAAATTAAAATGTCTAAATGTCAGGAAAATCAAAAATATTATTATAAAAGAAATAATAAAGAATCGGTGGGTTTTTCGATTAATCAAAAGGTAATGGTTAGAGATTTCAGAGACCAAAACAATGATAAATGGGTACCAGGGAAAGTGTATAAACAATTAGGAAAAAAACTTTATATAATTGAGGTAAATTTAAATGGTAAAATTATGTTTTGGAAAAGGCATTTTGATCAGTTGTCTAAATTATGTGTGTCATGGGAAAAGAAACACAGCAATCCTTATGTCGCGTCTGAGACGAAGAGACTGTCGTATGATGAATACGATGTCTCCAGCTTTGGCCTGGATGACAGTCTAATGGGTTTTTCTCCTTCTCATTCCAGCCCCAGTGATCCAGTGGCGTCAACGTCGGGAAATTGGAAGGACCGACTACGACCACGAACACACAGATGAGTCAATGAAGGCAGCACTCAGCTCTCGACTCAACATGAATTACTTACATTGTAAATATTGGAATATTTTATGTATTGTAAATAATTATCAGTTCATGTTGTGTAACTGTCTTCGGATTTAAGTGTGGAGGGATGTGGTGAACGTATGTCTTGCGGTATGAAAGAGACATGCGTGTATGAGTGAGACAGCATGAGGAACGTATAAAAGGGTGTGATTGCTGTCTACCGTCCTCTTTGGATTATCGCTTCGTAAGAAGCACTACCTGTACCATATCTCGGAATAAACTCGCTAAGTCTACCTACGAGTATTTATTGTTCAATCTCCCTGAACTGAGAGCACATTATAGAGGAATCTGGATCCATACAAAGGAGTCCAGAAAGTAATGTTGATACCGGCCACGGTCATCACAGAACATGAATAAGGTTTTTCTCCAGTATGTCTAAGCATGTGACTTTTCAAACTTCCCTTGAGAGAACACGAATAGTTGCAAATGGAACATGAATAAGGTTTTTCTCCAGTATGGATGCGCAAGTGCCGTGTTAACAGTGACTTGCATGAGAAGGAGTAGTTACAATAGTAACATGGATAAGATTTTCCTCCAGGATGCATCTTCAGGTCAGTTACAAAGTCTGAAAAAGATTGCGGATAATCCGAGTCCTTAATAAGTACATATCTAATACGCAAACATAAAATCATTCAAATGAAATCTAACGAATACAAAATGATTTTACCTTCTCTCTGGGAAATACTATCGGATTTCTTCAAGCATTCCGTTTTAACATCCAGCAGGTCTATGTCTATTTCAGTATTCGGAATCATCCTTCCATCTTGTTCTCTAGGTCCTGGTTCTGCCTCGGTGGGAACTGTCGGCCCTTTAATGCTACCTGTAATAATAAAACAAGCAATTATTAACATTCTGAGAGATACCATTTAAAAATATTTCCGAAATTATACATTTAATTATGAACCCCCTGTTACGGGCTGGAGAAATATAAAGTAAGCCAAACTAATAGTATAATACATTACTGAACTCTTAGAGTAAAAATCTTTATTTTTTGTATTTCTTGGGCACTGACTATGTAACAATTTCAAGACATTTTTGTTTTGAAAAGTTTTATTTTTCGATGTACATTTGTTACTTTTAATTTTAAATTTTATTGCTACCGGTTTCGACACGTCCGTATCATTAACGAGCAAACTTAAAACTAACTTAAAAACTCTATACAAGTACACAATTAATTAGGCGGGGGTAGTGGGAGGGGGGAATTTGGTGGAGGGGGAGGACGGTGGGAGGAGTCAAAATTACATGGAAACATCGTAAGCAGAGATACGTTAGAGCAGAGATACGTTAATGATACGGACGTGTCGAAACCGGTAGCAATAAAATTTAAAATTAAAAGTAACAAATATACATCGAAAAATAAAACTTTTCAAAATAAAAATCTTTAGTTTATATTTTGTGATAAATTGAAGACTGACATATTATTTCCAACCATTAGTATTCTGGGCAATGAGGAAATGTAACGAGTGTCAAGACGTCAATGATTTGCTATTCGCCGATTATATTAAATTATTTAAAGAAATAACTCTCTTAAACCAATGTCAAGTTCTTCAATATAAAATAAAATTGCTTAATGACTGATTTTCACAAAACAAATTATGTAGAAAAATTAAAAACGTTGGCCTTTCCAGAAATAAAGAATTACGGAAATGCGAGATCTTGGCATACTAATGGAAGAGCAACTAGACTTCACGGTCCATGTTCAACAAATTGTTAAAAAGGGAATGAAAACATAGGAATTTATTTAATAAATAATTCAAACAAATCATAAAATTGTTGTACATATCACTTGTTAAAGAATTCAAAGAAAATTACATATTTGATGATCTGTTGTGAAATTCAATTGTTAACATTTTTATTAATATTATTGTTGATTTGGAGGATATTGGTAAATTATCAATTTTTATTTCATTTAAACTATAACTACTTATAGTTTATATAAAATATTCTTATATTTTATCTAACCTATATTTCGTGTCTCATATTTTACGTTACTTGCATTTTGAAACTCTTTATTTTTATTGTAAAGTTTAAAAAGGTGTACTGCATTACACGTGAGTGCCATAGGGGCATTAAATAATCAAAAAACGAGTCTACTTTAGACCACGCGACTGAAGTAATACTTCACTTACTTATATCTCCCTGTCAACTTCCGTTCGCCTCTCCCGACCGTTCGCCTCACCCGATCACACTTTTCATAACGCTCTCGTCAAGCATTCACCAGCTTAATCCCCAAGGCGAGCATGTGTAAAGAATTTTTACTTATAACAATAAGGTAGTTAGTCCCAGAATTTCTGCACTGAAATAAACCTCTACATCTAGTATTACGTAAGCTTATCAATACCAGCGATTCCAGACTATCAAATGCACCATATGATTGGAAACTAAACAAAATGATGTCAATTATTTCAAAATACATAATATATATGGGAACACTTTTTTATTTGATTACCGGGCAGTTGAGCGGATGACACTTTGTTAAAATTATTAATTGACACTCTATTGTAATACCTAATTTTCAATAAGACTTTTATAAAATAATAAATAAAACGAAAAAGAAATGCATGATACTCACAAGTTAATTTTGGGCCTGGGATTCTGTTCCTGACTGCCGCCGATATAACAACCCGCGCATTGCTTTGTGTTTGCAGCCCACTTTTCCGATAACTATTATTGTTTGTATGTAATTTATGGTACGTGGATAATAGTTTAAATAAACCTGTAAGTAAAGAGTAAAGCTCATTTGATTCATACACAGTACATATCCACCGTCCTCATAAAATGTTTCAAGGTCAGTGGTATTCCTTCTGTCCGACAACCTCAGTATATCCATATAATTTAAAAGAGTGTTGAGATACAATAAAATTGCAGGAACTCTCAATTTAAAACTTATAAAGCGTAAGAATTTACTTTGAATTCTTTCAATAGTTGCACGAGGATATTGTGATGTGGTTTCCAGAATGGAGAATTGTACTCAATGCAAAAAAAAAAAAAAAAACTGTTATTTACCACAAATTATAATTGTAACCACTCAAATATTGCCATTTCAATGATACAATATCAATAGTACAATTTAAATAGAATAATTTAAATCACTGATGCTTGGGGTGATTCAGTCTAGTTTTAATAATATATTCGTAGTACTGGTTTGTTGGTCCTTGTCTTTGATATTCGTGATATGAAACTACACAAAATACATTGGAAAAAATCAAAAATTCTAGAATAAATAACGTCTGTCGATTTGTTTAAACCGTCTTGAACCTATTTTCAAAATTTCGACGTTTGATGTGATTTTAGATTTTCATTTATTTTTGGGGTATTGTGCCGTCATGTGCCACCTCACGAAACTAAAGTTGCGTTACAGTATTCGTCATCACTGATGATCATCACACCTGCCCTGATGACAGACAGTGACTAACGTTTTAACATCAGAGAAAATAGGATAGAAAAGCTTCTATGTTTTCAATACGTTTAATGTTCTTATAAAAATAAATTAAAATCATTAAGAAATCATTTCCATGTTCCGAGAATACTTTGTAATTAAATTTCTTAATAGTCAATTTAATTATTAAAATTTTCCTAAAAACGAAAATCGGAATTAAGCAAATTGAGTACTTAATGCAACTTACTGGCTGTAGAAGAACTCTCAGTATGTTGTAAACATTCCTTCTTTACATCCGGGAGGTCGACATCTATTTCTGTGTAAGACATTTCACTTGCCACTTCTTCCTGGGAGCCTGGTTCAGTCTTGATGGAAACACTCTCTGGGTTGGGAAGATCCATTAGACTGCTGTGATGGCGTCCTGTTATGTTATATTAATATTTATTTCCTTCGATTGGAACAAAATATTGAAAGGCTTAGCGCCACCCTAACTAAACTTGATAAAATGATTTTCTGACCAGTTGTATTAAAGATATACAATTTTATGGTGTTAAGAAAACAAAAAAGTTTTATATAACTTATATCTTAGATATGTACTTATGTTGCAATTTAAAAGAAAGTTTAAATGCTGACGGGAACAATTAATTTTCACGCAACAGTATTTTTCGTTGCAATTTTAATGAACATTTAATTGTTCGGATCGAATAAAACATTAGTCAATATATTATATGGATTAACTGAACAAATATTGATTCAGCGCTTAGATTTGATAACAAAAGGAATGTGAAGCATGAACACAATAATAGGTTTATAATAAACTAGCTGGTACCCGGCATGCGTTGCTATGCCATTTAATTAAGAAATTGTTTCTCCCTACGTGTCCTTTCCCATTCGTCCCGTTCCCCTTCCGCCCCCCCCCATTCCTCTCCCGCGTCCTTTTCCCCTCTCACGTTTCCACTCCGCCTCCTCCACCTTCCCTCTCCCCACTACTCCACTCTTCCCCTTCCCCCGTCCCGCAAACCCCCCTCCCGAGTTCCCCTCCCCCCTCAACCCCCCTCCTGCTTTCCATAAATTAATTCCTGGTAAATTACAGTTTTCAAACAGCTCGCGTGCAACCTATTGCAATTTTTTTATACAAATTTCATAAAGCCAGAGCTCACCAGTAGTTTTATACAAACCGTTTCCTGGCAATAACGAACACAACAAAAAAGAATTATCCTATTTGGTGCAATCGTTCGGAAGTTATGCGCGTACATACATATCGGCGATTCATTTTTATTTATATAGATAGAAGATGAAGGCATACGGACAGCGAACCCCGGAGAACAAAAAGCCTAAAATACTTACCATGTTGCCAAGTAATATTAAAAATTGCAAATGACGAAATAGATTCAGATACATAAATAAATCTTAGCTCTTAAGTAGAGATTCTTCATACTGGGCGATGATATCAATCAATTGTCGTTATTTATTATACGTAGATAAAGTATTATTTTTTTGTTTATGTTGTAAAAAATAAATAAAAATACTGTATAGCCTGTATAGGTACATGTAATTAGCAAGAAGATTCTTTATTTATGATATTTACTTTGTAATTGAGCTCCAACATCCCGTTGACAAAACTTCTTACTTGCAGTTTGATGGGTTTACACTTTGAAAAATAATAAGTAAAAAAAAAAATTATTATAGGCCACTGGACAAATACCACTAAAATAAAATATACTGCCGTCGTTTTGATAATAAAAAATAAAAACAGAAGCGCTACTACTCGGTGAAGGGACGGTTGGCTTTAAACACGTAACAGAGGAACATTAACAGTTTAGAAATAATTATATTTATGTCAGGATTACCTAGTACTAAGAGCTACCCCAAAACGTTAAACGTTGTATACAAGTTACTCTCTTAGCAAGCGCATTCACTTAAGTCAAGCTTCATAAGCAAATGAAATACGTAGTCCAGCTGATAAATCTACGCCGAAGTAGTTTTTATTGTAATAATATTAGTAATAATAATCCTGCGGTAAATCTACACGAACAAAAACCCATTTAATCTCGCCTGTCGGGCGTTTGGTGTTGGTTAGTTCAATATATTAAATCGCGAACGTTGAAAAAAAAGATTTTTGTCAGTATTGAATAATATATTTTGCAATAAACAAGCACCACATGAGAAGCTTAGAACTATTTAGTCAATATAACATGAACCTACTTACGTACAAGGCGAAGCGCGGCGGTCAATTCCAATGTGTTGAAGAAACGTCACTAGAAAAGTAACAGAGTAAGATTTTAAACAATTTCGGGATGTGATGGTCTTTGAAATGACACTGAACTGTATAAGTGGAACACAGGTATTGTACAGTTTATACGCTAATACTTCAGAAAAGCTAAGCAAGAATAGTAATCCGTTGAAGTAAAATCTGTCAATGACGTTTCCATAGACAACGGACAGTTAGAGATGCGCGATTTAAATCGATATTATGCTGTATCGATACGTAGAAATGCGATATATCGATATTTTGTATCGATACATGACCATACAATACGCATCGATATATCGTATATCCAGGTAAAAAATATTGAACCCATGTATATCTGCTTAACTTTTTGATTTGATTTGAACCTTTTTTTTTTTGTGATAGATGTTTATTGGAGGTAATCAATGATTTTATTTTTTAATGAACTTTTGTGTTTTTCTAATGAATTCATTCTAGCAAATAGTTGAATCAATTGATTGTTTCATTTTAGTGAATAAATTGATTTGATCAATTCTAGTGAATCAATTGATTGTGATTCATTCTTATGAATCAATTGATTGTGATTCATTTTTTATTTTATTGTAACTTATAACAATAGTTACAATTTTACAATATATAATATATACATCAATGTTTCAATCACTCTCCTAATAAAGCAGCTGCTTGTGTTTAGGAGAGGACAACTAAAAAAAATGAAAACAAAAAATATTAGTAATTTAACAAAAAATATTATAAAAGTAATAAAAATATAGGTTAGTTAATAAATGATTTAAAGTATTGATAAGGCAAAAACATATTTCTAAATATGCAATACATATTTCTAAATATAATATACAATAAGTTAAATTTATGAGGTGGTACTAGAATATTTTAATTTTTTTTTTTTATATTTTTCGTAACCTGTAATATTAAACGTCTTTTATGTTTCATCTACACAACAAAGCAATACAATATGGAAGTTCCTCAAACAGTTGGTTTTTAAAATGTACCTAGAGAAGGCATGGATGACATTTTAAAACTGTCTCAGAGAATCACTATTATTGGAACTTAAGACTAAGTATTTGGCCTGATCTCAGTATTTTGGAACTTCGATATGTATCAGTGGTTGCGACGTCAGTGCCATCTGAACGCTTGCTTTCACTAGCCGAAAACACTTTCAGATAGACGCAATCGCTTAAATCCGCAACGCCAGGGTCTGTCTAGACTCTTGTTTATACGTAGCCTTACCGCCTCTCAATGGCAATTGCATAATATTGTAATAGGTAAAACTTCCGTTTTCAAGAAAATAAAGCCCTTTTTACTGTTCAAACTAATACTTTTATTTTATTTAACCCTGTTTAAAAAATGGATAAATATCGTGTGTATCGATACTAGACGTTGCGAAATATCGCTGAATCGATACGATGGGTTGCAATAAGTAATTTGAATTTCTAATAAAAGATCGAAATGGAAATAATTTGAATTTCTAATAAAAGATCGAAAGTAGGAACTGTCAGACGCCATTTAAAAAAAAAAATTACTTCGATGTTCCATTATCTATGGAAATGTCATTGGCAGATCCAGATCCCCAGATGCAGTGTTGCCAGAAGGTTACTTTTGTAACCTTTTAGGTGATTTTTAACTCCGAAAGGTTTCTTTTAGGTTACACTACTCAAAAGGTTACTTTTAGGTGATTTTTCGGAATTCGTAGAATTAATTCCCAACGGAATTTGAATCAAAAACGGACAATTACAAGATCATTCGTTTCATAAACGGACAATTGCTCCTTTTAGTATCAAAAGCGAACCAAAATAAAACAGCTAAGAGTATTAAATTATGGAATGTTATGTATTATGGCTTGTGATTCTTTACGCGCAAGGATTATGCAGGTAGAAAAAATATCAGATTTTTCATACCGGTATATTCGAAACAAAAAACTCGCTCTTCTGAAAAATAATCTAAATGGCTTATGTCCCACTTTGATACTGAGCTCCTCATTAGTGGCGTAGCGAGGGGAGGGGGGGGGGGGGGGGGCGGCCCGCCGGGCGGGTGCCCCCCGACAGGGGGTGAAACTCGATCACGGAAAAAAAATTACTAAGGATATTGTATACATGAACACAGACTGTTATTTTTTTTCATATGTTCCCCGTGGAGTGCCCCGAATTTTGTGTTTAGGTCTTTTATAGGCGAACATAGCCTTTATTTGTGGAGAAATCTGAAATTATCTAGCCCCCCCCCCCCCCCAGGATGGACTAATTTTATGAGGTCGAAATAACCGTTTTGAATTTTTCTTAAGTCAACTATAGGGGGGGGGGGGTGACATCCGCCCCAGGTGCCTCCCATGCTAGCTACGCCACTGCTCCTCATGTATTCCATCAACTTTTTACCATACCACTGTAAAAAATATGAAAGGTTATTTTTCACACAAAAAGGTTACTTTTTTATATATTTTAGGTGACTTTTTACAAGACACGGCTGGCAACACTGCCCAGATGTTACGTCAGCGCATTACCATTCCTGCTCAGATTTTCTGAAGTATTATTGTATAAACTGCACAATACCTGTGTTCCATTTATACAATTCAGGGTCAGTTAAAAGACCATCACATTAATATCCTGAAATTGTATAAATTCTTCCTCTACTCCTTTTCTATTGACGTTTCTTCAACACATTGGAATTGACCGCCGCGCTTCGCCTTGTACGTAAGTAGGTTCATGTTATATTGACTAAATAGATCTAAGCAGCTCATGTGGTGCTTGCTCATTGATATTGCTAGTGGTGTAATGCTGCGATGTGGTTTGCGATGTAATATATTGAGCCACCCGACACCAAACACCCGACAGACGAGAGTGCATGGCTTTTGTTCATGTAGATTTACGGCAGGTTTATTATTATTGCTATGTCGGCGTAGATTTCACAACCGGCCTACGTTTTTCAGTTGCTTATAAAGCTCAACTTAAGTGAATCTGCTTGCTGAGAGAGAGACTTGTCTACAACATTCAACATGATCTGGTAGCTCTTGGTACGAATCCTGACATAAATATAATTATTTCTAAATGGATTATTTATCTGTGTAACGTTTTTAAAGCCCACCTTGTGATTGTTCCTTCACCGAGTAGTCGCCCTTCTGTCATTTTAATTATCAAAACGACAATAATTTTATTTTAGTGTTATTTGTCCAGTGGCCTATAAATATTATGTTTTACTTATTGTTCTTCAAAGTGTAAACCCATTCAATTAAGATGTTTGCCAACAGCATGTTGGAGTTCAATTACAAAGTAAATATCTTATATAAATATTCTTATTGCTAATTATAAAAATACATTTTTTTTTTTTAAACGTTAACAAAAATAATACTAAGGTACTATATATACTTGAAATAAATAACAACTGTAACGGACGTATCAGCGTCGCCACAAGACTATAAAAAAGTACCGGGTTTTTAGTGCACGAACAGGATGGTGGTGATGGAACAAATAATAATACTGACCTCCCGTGCACCCAGTGCCTGATGCGTGAAGGACACTGGATGTGCTTAATCCTCTGCCTGATCCTGGCGCCTGGCGGTTGCCAAAGTAGGGCCGGCTCTTCTGGAGGAGTGTTGGCACCAGGACTGAAGACAGGCAGAGGTCGGCGGGGGAGGCAGCTGAGTGATAATAAATTTCCCAGTAGGAATAATAACACGAGTTGACTGTAGAGAAGAACTAATTTATTATGAGAAATACGCGCCCTTTTATACCCTAATCTGGGCAAAAAGGTGATCACATGGTACATTTATGGGGTGGGGGGTTGGACCTCGCCCGTAAGTATAAATACGCCGACTTTCTTGTCGCACTTCATTTTGCTTGTGTCGCTCAAGAAAGTGGTCGATTAAAATCATTATTTAATAATAATTCTATAGGTTATAACATAGTTTTTATAAAGTATTTCTTAATTCTAACATGTATGTACGGGTATTCTTTACCCGTAGATTTTTAGTTTAATGAATTTAGGAACAATTTTGGAAATGTTTACCATTTGTTGGTAGGTATTTGAGTTTAATTTAAGTTTGCAAAGTGATGTGAAGAAGTTAGTATTTTCCCCAGGTTCCTCGTAAGACTGGCTACCGAAACCGGTTTGTCTCGTCGTCTTACGAGGTTCCTGGATTTTTAAAATGGAAAAAGACTGTTTTTTGATCGGAATTTTTCTAAGTACAAAATTTGTGCGCAAAAGCATATAGCGTTGGCAGTTTAAGAGTTACAATGTTTATTTATGGCTCTATGGATGCCCCGTAGGACTCTGCACTGAAATGTCTTAGTTTCAGTGTCCTACGGGGTGTTTAAACGAAGTTATATTAAAATATGGTGTATTTTGACTAATATGACGGCCCTTAATAGGGACACCCAAATTGGTGTTTTGGCTTTGTAGCCGGAAAAATAGCCCTGAAGGCGATGAAATAATAAGTTTAGGATGTCTCCTGGTGGCAACTTGGTATCCAAGTTTTTACTTGTGTCACCAGGGCATCTGTGTATTAAGAAAAAGACATTTAAAATTGAAAAAATGTGTTTTGAAAAAGATCGTTGCTGGCGGCACGGTATTATTGAACTTAGTGGCCAGGACGAAAAAAGGCCCTACAAAGGGCCATAATTAAAATAGAGAGCAGCCCGCTTGGCGGAGCTGCCGCCTCCTGCAGAGCCATAACAGCAGAGCGGCAAGGGAGGGAAGGCAAATGGCCCTTTTTAGGGCCTTAGCCTAAGGCTGGAAATTAAGGCCCTCAAAGGGGTCTTAATTAAAAATAAAAAGGAGGCTAGTCAGCCTGGTTGCCTTTGGAGGCGTAAATAAGCATAAATAAAGTATTAAGTGTTAAAATTATTAAAATTATAGGATTCTAGAATGTCTCCCGGTGCAAACTTGGCACACAAGCTTTATTTGGTTGCACCGGGGCATTGTACATCAGCAAAACATATAAGATTAAAAATTAAGAAATGAGGGAGAGCAACACGTCGGTTACAACAACTATTGATTGATATCATCGCCCAGTACAAAGTATCTCTTCTTAAGAGACATGTTTTCATGATGTATCTAAATCTATTTCGTTACTTGCAATTTTTTATATTACTGGCAACTTGGTTAGTATTTTAGGCTTATTGTACTCCGGGGTTCGCTGTCCGTATGCCTTCATTTCTTATAAACCTAGTATTGTGGTCATGTTCCACATTCCTTCTGTAATTAGAGTCAGATAAACGCTGAAACAATATTTGTTCAGTTAATCCATATAATATATTTACTAATGTTTAAGTGATCAGAACAATTAAATTATCATTAAAATTTCAATGAAAAATACTGTTTCGTGAAAATTAATTGTTCCGTCAGCATTCAAACTTTCTTCTTAGTACATATCTAAGATATAAGTTACATAAAACTTTTTTGTTTTCCTAACACAATAAAATTGTATATCTTTAATCCACCTGGTCAGAAAATCATTTTATCAAGTTTATTTCAGGGTGGCGCCAAGCCTTTGAAAGATCTTTTCTAAACACTCGTAAATGCAATATACAGGGTGCGGCAGAGAAGACGAACGGTTTTAAAAAAATCGCAAAATAGTTAATTTTTACTCAAAAACAAATTTATTGATGGAATCAGGTTCGCAAGGAAATAGCATTTGAGACAGTCAAGTGTGGAAAATCACATCAGGCATGTGGTGGCTGAAATCGTTGATGCAGTGCTGGAGGCGTTCTTGGAAGTTCGCGTAGACTCTCTCCAACATCGCTCTCTCAACTTGGGCGACTTCCACGCGAATTGCTGTGCAGCGGTCTTTCGTGTAACTGTTGCGGATTTTCATTAGCCCAATAACGGAAATTCTGCTTGTTAACCATGTTGTTTAGGTGAAAGTGGGCTTCGTCACTCATTAACAAAATGAGGTTCTCATTTTGATCGATCAGTGCTTCCATCTCACGTGCGAAGTTCATTCGTTGTGCATAATCTCCGGGCTGTAACTGTTGCACAATGGCTAATTTATAGGGGTGAAAGCGGAGATCCATATGCAAAATTCGCCTTACCGAACGATCACTGAGGCGAAGTGCAGCAGCATGTTTACGGGCAGATCGAGTCGGACTGCGAAGTAAGGCTAGTCGAACGCGTTCAACATTTTCAGGAGTTCGAACTGTTCGCGGAGCTCCTCTTGGTCTTCTGTTGATCAGTTCACCATGCCTGGAGAAGTGATTCAACCCAACGAAGGATGGTGTGTCGAGAGGGAACAGCTCTATTCCGATGAATGTTGAAGTGGCGACGAAACTCACGCTGTACGACGGTGACTGACTCATTATTTCGGACGAAACAATCATAGGCGAAAACGCGGTGCTCCACCGTCCACGGCTCCATGACGACCACTGGTAAAACAATGCTATGCGAATGCAAAATATATATATATATATATTTTTTTAGCAAAATATATATATATATATATATATATTTTGATAAAGGTCTTATTTATTTTGAGCTGAAATAAATATTAATATCAAATAATAGGACGCTATCACAGCAGTGCCATGGATCTTCCCAACCCAGAGAGTGTTTCCATCAAGACTGAACCAGGCTCCCAGGAAGAAGTGGCAAGTGAAATGTCTTACACAGAAATAGATGTCGACCTCCCGGATGTAAAGAAGGAATGTTTACAACGTACTGAGAGTTCTTCTACAGACAGTAAGTTGCATTAAGGGCCCGCAACCCGGATTTCTACCGATTTATTACATATTTCCCTTAAATACGATAAGTTTTAAAGCACTTAAAAAAATATATGTTATTCTTGAAGGTAATATCTAGACTTTGCCCGCGCCGAAACGCAAATTATATAAAATTCCCTCGATAGAAAAAAATCAAAGTATGCCCCAAAAATTATTATACACACGTTTGTTTCAGTTATTTAACAAGTTATATTTAAGAAAAAAATCACAGTTATTCTTTAAATACTGTTTTAGATAATGCCCTCGAGATTTTTGCTCTATTTTAAAAGAGTCGTGTTTTATTAAACATTTTCGCAATTTTCGCATCGATTTTGTCGCTGTAAATGTTAACGCTCTCCTCTAGCACTCGTAATTTCGTAAAATCTTCTTCTTTTCGCACCCGGTTGCAGAGCCTTAAGTACTCGAATTTGCTAAATTCCGATTATCGTTTTTAGGAGCATTTTTATAATTAAATTGACTTTTAAGAAATTTAATTATAAAATATACTCGGCACATGGAAATGATTTGTTCCTGGTACTGGCAAAAGTTTTAAATACTTTCGAAGAAAACGTTTTAATTTATTTTTATAAGAACATTAAATGCATTGAAAACAGAAGCTTTTGCTATCCTATTTTCTGTGATGTTAAAACGTTAGTCACTGTCTGTCATCAGGGCAGATGTGATGATCATCAATGATGACGAATACTGTAACGCAACTTTAGTTTCGTGAGGTGACACATGACGG
This sequence comes from Limnephilus marmoratus, assembly GCA_917880885.1. NCBI lineage: Eukaryota > Metazoa > Arthropoda > Insecta > Trichoptera > Limnephilidae > Limnephilus > Limnephilus marmoratus. Next base: position 57,887,083 of record OU862913.1, read on the forward strand.
CACAATACCCCAAAAATAAATTACCATAATAGTACCTCTAGCCGTGAAAATCTAAAATCACACCAAACGTCGAAATTTTGAAAATAGATTCAAGCCGGTTTAAACAAATCGACAGACGATATTTATTCTAGAATTTTTTGAGATCCTATTCCAGTGTATTTTGTGTAGTTTCATATCACGACTATCAAAGACAAGGACCAAAAAACTAGTAAGTTCTTCGAATATATTAGTAAAACTAGACTGAATCACCCTAAGCATCAGTGATTTAAATTATTCTATTTAAATTGTGCTATTGATATTGTATCCTTGAAATGGCAATATTTGAGTGGTTACTATTTTAATTTGTGGTAAATAACAGTTTAATAACCATTCTGGAACATCACAATATCCTCGTGCAAGCTATTGAAAGAATACAAAGTAAATTCTTACGCTCTATACGTTTTAAATTGAGAGTTCCTGCAATTTTATTGTATCTCAACACTCTTTTAAATGATATGGATATACTGAGGGTGTTGGAAAGAAGGAATACCACTGACTTTCATAAATTTTATGAGGACGGTGGATATGTATTGTGTATGAATCAATTGAGCTTTACTCTTTACTTACAGGTTTATTTAAACTATTATCCACGTACCATAAATAACATATAAACAGCACAAAGCAATGCGCGTGCTGTTGAATCGGCGGCAATCAGGAACTGCAACTGGAACGAATAATTTAATATAATCGGCGAATAGCAAATCATTGACGTCTTGACACTCGTTACGTATGCCTCATTGCCCAGAATACTATAAGAAGGAAATAATAAGTCAGTCGTCAATTTATTACAAAATATAAACTAAAGATTTTAACTCGAATAGTTCAGTAATGTATTATACTATTAGTTTGGCTTACTTTAGATTTCTCCATTAAAGCCCCTAACAGGGTGTTAATAATTAAATGAATAATTTCGGAAACATTTTTAAATGGTATCACTCAGAATGCTAATATTTGCTTGTTTTATTGTTACAGGTAGCATTAAAGGGCCGACAGTTCCCACCAACGCATAACCAGGACCCCGAGAACAAGATGGAAGGATGTTTCCGTATACTGAAATAGACATAGACCTGCTGGATGTTAAAAATGAATGCTTGAAGCAATCCAAATGTATTGCCCAGACAGAAGGTAAAATCATTTTGTATTCGTAATATTTCATTTGAATGATTTTATGTTTGCGTATTAGACATGTACTTATTAAGGACTTATATTATCCGCAATCTTTTTCAGACTTTGTAACTGACCTGAAGATGCATCCTGGAGGAAAATCTTATCCATGTTACTATTGTAACTACTCCTGCTTCAGCAAGTCAGCGTTAGCACGGCACTTGCGCATCCATACTGGAGAAAAACCTTATTCATGTTCCATCTGCTACTATTCGTGTTCTCATAAAGGAAATTTGAAAAGACACATGCTTAGACATACTGGGGAAAATCCTTATTCATGTTCCTATTGTTACTACTCCTGCTTCAGCAAGTCAGCGTTAGCAGAGCACTTGCGCATCCATACTGGAGAAAAACCTTATTCATGTTCCCTCTGCAACTATTCGTGTTCTCAAAAGGGAAATTTGAAAAGTCACATGCTTAGACATACTGGGGAAAAACCTTATTCATGTTCCTATTGTAACTATTCCTGCTCATGCAAGTCAGCGTTATCACAGCACTTGCGTTTCCATGCCTGAGAAAAACCTTATTTTTTTGTTGTTCAGTCTGCGACAATTCGAGTTCTCTAAAAGGAACTATAACCCAATTGCCTCAAACGCCGCCACCCTTGCGGGTTTACAAGGGTTTGTCATAAACTCCAACCACGCAAGCCTGGCGGGTGCGAAATATGTCGGATTTAAACCGACAAACGGACAACCGCGTAACATCTGTTTTTTTTTTTTTTAATTTTAAATGCCAAACGTACCATAGATATTTAATCATTCATTTTGCAGTACTGGCAATAAAACCTTCTTTAAGTTTTTTTTACCTGATATTTACAAATCAATTTTTGTAAGCCAACTGCCTCATCGAGAGTTTGTCAAAATGTTGAGTCTTGAAAATCTTGCAAAGTGCCCACGTCCCTGATTGCTTTGAGGACTAAAACACAATATTATGTTTTAAGTTATGAGTATATAAGATAATTTGTCTATTGGTTGTAGTTCTTTATTTGTAATGACAAAATAAATTATGTGTTTCTCTGCTAACAAAGAAACTACATTTAAAGTTAATTTGTCGATTATAAAAACATTATAACACTTATTTTTCTGATATCTTGATTATTTGAATGTCTGCTATATCGCCAGTCAAAAACAATAATAATCTGTTTGTATGTCACCATGACAACACATCATACTTTTCAAATGTAATTCATTATTGGAACACGAAGGAATCCCTATGCCTAGGTAGGTATTCCTTTACAAGTATATACAGGGTGTCCGGGGGTAAAGTGCATTAACGTCGGGAGGTGATTCTACATGATAGCGTAAGTAAAAAAGATAAATAACTTTTTTCGAAATTCCAACTTTTAGAGGTAGTTTTGTGTTAAAAACGTTAAATTTGACCGGCGTGCGCGGCCAGCTTTATTATTTTCCGCTGTTACGATACGGGCCAATTACCACCATTTATTGTTGCCACGATCGTGCCCGGCAGGCTCCCGGCAAGTAAGATCGTACCTCACACTAAGGATTTTTAGTAGGTAGATCTTTTTGTATGGGAAAAAAATGTTGGAATTTCGAAAAAAGTTATTAATCTTTTTTACTCCTACCATCATGTAGAATCACCTCCCGAAGTTAATGCACTTTACCCCCGGACACCCTGTATATATACATTAACATAATAAATTATGCTAATAAGATTGACCAATGAACAATGTTTTTTAATCAAAATAAAAAAATAAATATTCAAAAAATTTCCTATTTTTTCAAGTCATTTTTAAATCTAGATTTCATCATATTAAAATTTTATTTTAAAACAGAAAATATATTTTTTCATTACTGAATTCGTACACAAGTAAATTTTAACAAATATATTATGATTAAACATGTAGTTCAAAATTTATATTAGATTTAGTACGCCACTAACGATTTAACCCTTCGAATAATAAGAAAATAATTTTCTGTCAACTTTTGCCTGTCAAAGTTTGCGCGCAAAATTCCTAGTTCTTCCCATGAATTTTAAATGTTCCTATTTATTAGTTTTTTTTAACGCTTTTGCAAAAATAAATCTAATATATAAAATTCTCGTGTCACGGTGTTTGTTGCCATACTCCTCCGAAACGGCTGGACCAATTTTGATGAAATTTTGTGTGCTTATCTGGTAGGTCTGAGAATCGACCAACATCTATTTTTCATGCCCCTAAAAGTAAAGGGTGTTCCACTCCGAAGAAAATTATTTTCCCCATACATTTTGCATGGAACGAATTCTCCTATTTTGAAAGAACTGCAGCAATATTGTAAGGGGTATAATATTGAACTGTGCGTGAATAAAGGGTGTTCCACTCCGAAGAAAATTATTTTCCCCATACATTTTGTATGGAACGAATTCTCCTATTTTGAAAGAACTGCAGCAATATTGTAAGGGGTATAATATTGAACTGTGCGTGAATAAAGGGTGTTCCACTCCGAAGAAAATTATTTTCCCCATACATTTTGTATGGAACGAATTCTCCTATTTTGAAAGAACTGCAGCAGTATTGTAAGGGGTATAATATTGAACTGTGAACCGGAGGAGGGGGGGGGGGGGGAGAGGAACTCAGGAAGGGGGTTAGCGGGACGGGGGAAGGGGAGAAGTGGAGTGGGGAGAGGGAGAGGAGAGGGAGAGGGAGAGGGAGAGGGAGAGGGAGAGGGAGAGGGAGAGGGAGAGGGAGAGGGAGAGGGAGAGGGAGAGGGAGAGGGAGAGGGAGAGGGAGAGGGAGAGGGAGAGGGAGAGGGAGAGGGAGAGGGAGAGGGAGAGGGAGAGGGAGAGGGAGAGGGAGAGGGAGAGGGAGAGGGAGAGGGAGAGGGAGAGGGAGAGGGAGAGGGAGAGGGAGAGGGAGAGGGAGAGGGAGAGGGAGAGGGGAGAGGGAGAGGGAGAGGGAGAGGGAGAGGGAGAGGGAGAGGGAGAGGGAGAGGGAGAGGGAGAGGGAGAGGGAGAGGGAGAGGGAGAGGGAGAGGGAGAGGGAACGCGAGAGGGGAAAGGATACGCAGGGAGAAACAATTTAGATCAATTCAGTTAATAAGTTGACAACAGTTTTTGATTCTGAGGCGGTACGAAGTTCGTCGGGTCAGCTAGTTTTTTTATAATATTTAGATAAAATAATCTTTCCGATAGGGTGAGTGATACAGTTATTGGCCCTGATACAGTAATGGGCCCTTTCAAGTTTGAAACCATATAATAAGACTTACGGCGTCTCTGTCACATAACATCTTTCATTAACGTGTAATGTTATCCTTGTCTTTCACTCACAAGTTCAATATTTTACCACCATGCGGCGTTAGTATATTTAATGGTATATGGTATACCTGATACAGTAATGGGCCCTTTCAAGTTTGAAACCATATAATAAGACTTACGGCGTCTCTGTCACATAACATCTTTCATTAACGTGTAATGTTATCCTTGTCTTTCACTCACAAGTTCAATATTTTACCACCATGCGGCGTTAGTATATTTAATGGTATATGGTATACCTGATACAGTAATGGGCCCTTTCAAGTTTGAAACCATATAATAAGACTTACGGCGTCTCTGTCACATAACATCTTTCATTAACGTGTAATGTTATCCTTGTCTTTCACTCACAAGTTCAATATTTTACCACCATGCGGCGTTAGTATATTTAATGGTATATGGTATACCTGATACAGTAATGGGCCCTTTCAAGTTTGAAACCATATAATAAGACTTACGGCGTCTCTGTCACATAACATCTTTCATTAACGTGTAATGTTATCCTTGTCTTTCACTCACAAGTTCAATATTTTACCACCATGCGGCGTTAGTATATTTAATGGTATATGGTATACCTGATACAGTAATGGGCCCTTTCAAGTTTGAAACCATATAATAAGACTTACGGCGTCTCTGTCACATAACATCTTTCATTAACGTGTAATGTTATCCTTGTCTTTCACTCACAAGTTCAATATTTTACCACCATGCGGCGTTAGTATATTTAATGGTATATGGTATACCTGATACAGTAATGGGCCCTTTCAAGTTTGAAACCATATAATAAGACTTACGGCGTCTCTGTCACATAACATCTTTCATTAACGTGTAATGTTATCCTTGTCTTTCACTCACAAGTTCAATATTTTACCACCATGCGGCGTTAGTATATTTAATGGCGTCTTCTCTAAGTCAGAGAATAATAGTAAGTATAATAGTCAGAGAATGTGTTTTTTTGTATTTCCTTCTGATTTTATATGTAAATACTTTATTGTTAGTGTCGTTGCTGTCATTTTTATTCATTTTTAGGTTCGAATTGGCGGTTTTAAATGGGTGGCTAATAACTGTCTCTCCAAAACACACAAGCTACAGTTATTGGCCCCCCCGGCCAATTACTATGATTTTTGGGAAAAAATGTATTTGGTTCATTTTCACAACAGACTAATAATGCAAAAAAACGGTTTCATTGTGTAAATTTAAAGTGAATCAGGCAACAAATAATAGTAATTGGCCGGGGGGCCAATTACTGAGTTAAAGTCATGCCAATTACTATATCATGTTTTTTCCTCAATTTTAATTATTCGCGAATCGTGCCAAAAATACCAAAGTATACGGTGGAGCAACTAGATAAGGCCACTGAAGAAATAAGGAGTGCAGTAGAACTGCGGGCTGCTTCGGAAAAGTATGGAATATCTAGAGCTTCTTTTCAATTTAGATTAAAAAAATCCCACTACAAAATCATAATTTTGACCAACACCGATACTTTCTCCAACAGAAGAGCGAGACCTCGAATATTGGCTATGCGATCTATCTAGAAAGGGTTTTCCCCGAAAAAAGGATGACGTATTGAACAAAGTTCAATCTTTTCTCAAAGAGAACCCGCGTCCAAATCCCTTCGTCAATAATAGACCAGGTAAAGGTTGGATGAAAGCCTTTTTTAAGGCGTCATCCAAATAAAGTGGATAAAGTAAGTGAGTCAGTTTCTGGAGCTAGTTCTTGCGTATCTGAAAAAGATACAAGAAAATGGTTCTCACAGATCGATGACTATATTTCAGAAACGGGACTTAATCTTGTTTTATAGGATGCCTCGCGAATTTTAATGCAGATGAGTCAGATTTTCAGACATGTCCATCCAGTGGTCGGGTATATGCAAACAAGGGAGACAAAAACATTTATGCAATCGATAAGGGAAATTCAAAAGAAAGCCTAACTGTATTGTTTACATTTTCTGCTGATGGAAAAACAAACCTCCCTATGATAATCTACCCGTACAAACGGATACCTGAAAGAATCTGTATCACTAATGCAACGCGGATTCTTCAACCAGCTGAGGTGTTTGTTTTTGGACGTGTAAAGCAAATGTGGAGGAAAGCAGTTCGACAGTGAAATGTGGAAAATCCCGAAAAATGACGAAATTATTTCCAAATCTAATTTTGCAACCATCTTAAAAACTGTTGTTGATAATATAAAACTAGAATATTTGATGCGGATTGCTTCCTTTTAATCCAGATGTCATAGATTATACTAAATGTCTTGCCAATAGGTCTCCGCAAATACATTACAATGGTTCAAATACGCAACTAAAAACTATGGAGTACGACATGTTTTGCAAAATTGTTGGATCAGATAATTTACATAAATTTCAAACTTTTATGGAAGTTGTAGGGCCGGAAAATAAAACAAAAGATTTTCCTATATTGTTTAAAATGTTGATTTTTTTTTAACAATAATGATCTTAATGAAACTGGTACAGAAAACGATAATAATATACATTCCATTACGCTTTATACCTAAGAATCTGGATCAAATCCTAATACATGGCAAGACAGAGAAGAGCATCGAAATTAAGATCAAATTTCTAATGTTCCTGGTGATATAAAATAATTAAAAGAATACCTATTCCGCCCCAATGAACCTGCAAGAAAGGGAAAGAGGGATACTGAAAAGAGTCCATATGCTGTTTCGACAAGGCAGTACCAAGAATGATTGGAAAATAAAGCAAGACAAAAAAAGCTTAAAGATGACGAAAAAAAATAGCAAAATGAAACAGAAGCAAGAACTACAAGACTCCAAGAAAAGAAAAATTCTGGAAGAGAAAGGAAAGAAAAACAGTAAGAAAATTAAAAATAATCCAATTACTACAACAACCAATAATGAGCAGTTCGATCCACCGTCGGCTCAAACTTCAAAGTCTCATCCTGCAAATGACGGTGATTTCATTATTGATGGAAAAAAAATGTCGTATGTGGAAGAGACATATTAAAATAGGAGACTCGTACCTAAAGTGCGAAGAATGCAAAGAATACTTCCATGACATTTGTGTATCCAAAAAACACGTTCACCATGTACCTGATAAAGAAGAAGGCAACTTGTTCTTATGTCAAATGTGTTTCATGGTAGCTGGCGATCAGTCCGACACAATGTCAGAAGACACAGTGTGCTCCGACATGATGGACACAGAAGATATTCTACAATTACTAAACTAAATCTAGCAGCACTTACGTTAACATTCGCCTTTTTCCCTCTTTTGTTCATGTAGTATGGTCTTGTACTTTGTGATTTTGTATTATTATTTTTAAACCTACTTTTTATTGCAGTAAATAATATGTTTTATTTCATTACATAAAAAACTAAAGAACTACATTAAGAAAGTAGGTAATAAGTTCACTTATTCAGGGATTAAAAGCACAAATTTCTTTTAAGATATTGGGGGGCCAATTACTATAGAAGGTCAGGGTCAATAACTGGAGAAAGAGGGCCAATAACTGTATTCTGTCCCTTTTTTTGTTTCATAAATATTATAAAAATATATGTCAATGTACAAGGAAAACTAATTATCAATACACGTTAAGAAATAAATTACCGACCTATAGGTGTAAATGAATTAAAAAAATGTTATTTATTGACACAAAAAATCGATGTTGAAGTTGAAAATTTTCTTAAACGCCCAATAGCTGTATCATTCACCCTATGTGTATTAGAAATCAACATTTTTGTTTATAAATATTGAAATTTTAATATTGGAAATGTAAATTGGCTAAAAAATGCATACCTGCCAATATTTGAATTAACGTAATTAAAATAGAATAAACTTCAAATTTTAAATTCAGATTCCTTTTCTAAACAAAATTTGTAATAAAACTGTCACCTCACTTTTAATCACATTCATACAATTTTATTTCAAAATTAATTGTGGGTTACGTCACAAATAGGCGCAAAATCAAAACGTCACTTTTGATCAGGTTTGTAAAATATCTGAACAACCTAGCTCATAAAATTCTAAGGCAATGAGAAGCATTATTTCTTTCCGTTTCTAACATAAAAGAAATCACAAATATTCGCATTACAGAAAGAGAGATATCTAACTTTTAATAATTCACGGTCGCTCTGGGACAAGCTGGGTCTCCTGTTATTATAATGGCATATGATGTTTTGGGACAACTTGGGTCTCCTGTGATTAAACGGGTTAAAATGTTTGGTTCAAAATTAATTCGGACATGAAGGATAATTTTTTAACCCCCGACGCAAGGAGTGGTGTTATAAGTTTGATTGTGTGTCTGTCTCTGGCCTTGTAGCTCCTAAACGAATTGACCGATTACGATGCTGTTTTTTTTGTTTGAAAGCTGACGTGATCGAGATGGTTCTTAGTTGAGTGACCTCATACCTGTAAAGCAGGGTGGCCAACTTGATTAGACCCAAGATTTTCCGTTCACTGACGAAACCTTGTGCGATCTACCCAGTGGCGTAGAATTTGTTTCAGCCGCCCGGGCGGAGGAAAATTTCGCCGCCCCCTTATTTGGTTCCTTCAACCGCAGATTTTCAAGCGCCGGGGTAGGGAAATCAATCTTATTTTAAAACCTGTCTTTTGTTCTAAACACAGTGTCAAAATTCAAGATTCTATTATATGAATACCATTCTAAATTTCCGAGAACAGTAATAAATATGTAGTACAATTTATAAAATGAATTTTATTGGTAGAATACTCGTCACATGTGATACAAAATTCTTCGCCATTCGTGGTGACAATAATAACCTTAACCACGAATGGCGAAGAATTTTGTATATTAATAACCTGTCCTCTTCATGTTCAATTAAATTCCCACCAGAAATTAAACCGGCATTTTATATAAATAACAACCTAGGAAATGTTTTAATTAATGATAAGGACAAAGATGACATACTAAGCCACTCGGGCGTTTATAAAATTAGTTCTAACGATTGTCCAGCGTTCTACATTGGTCAAGCGTCACGCAATGTGGAAACTAGAGTAAAGGAACACATAAGATGCCTAACCAATTCAGGGTTTTCAGAATTTGCAGAGCAATTAATTAATAAAGATCACACTTTTAACCGGGATATGGGCATTAAAGTCCTACACAAAAATGGGATAGGCTTAAGATTAAATAATTTAGAGGCATTGGAAATAAAAAAAAATCAGTTAATACAAATATTTTTTTTTCAGAGGTCCCATTTATCTTTTTAGATACATAGGAAACGTACCCATACTACGTGACAAACTTTTTGCACTTTTCACACCCCCCCCCCCCCCCCCCCCCCCCCCCCCACCGTGACCAAAAACCTAAGCTTTGTACCAAGCGTGGTATTTTGAAGACCCCCACCCCCGAACGTGGCACGTAGTATGGGTACGTTCCCTAATATCATTTTGAGTTGTCAGTGTTAAAAATAACATTGCATGTAAGTACATAAACAATAATTAAGATTCATAGGAATTCCAAAAAAAAAAAAAATATATATATATACAACTTGTGAAAGAAAGAGACAGTAAATTAGAAAGGGACAGTGCGTCAGTTGTGGGAGGGAAGTGGGGGAAGAGCGAGTGGGATAACGGGAAACATACTTATAATAGGGCTGAATGTTAAATTTAGTTGACTATTAATGATTTCAGGCTTTGTATTAACTTTTTCTTTTTTTTTTTTAGAAATTTAATTAAAATTTAATTCAATAATGTTATTATCGAGTTCTGCAAGTTTTTTGGTTAGTGTTTTAGTTACAGCTGTTTCGACTTGTAAGGTCATTTTCAAACTGTGGTGAAGCCACGTACGGACGACTTATTTTTAAGATTTTAAATGTCAATTTTTAAAGGTGTCTAAGTTGATTTATTACCGGTTAAACCAATTTGTAGAGACACTAATTGAGAGAGTGCTAATGTGGGATTCGGAGTATTTCCATTTGGTTTGCCTTGCACTAAGTGTAAGGGTTTTCTTAATTGATTTAGAATGACGTTATTGCTATGACTCATTTAAGTGCATTTTTTTTTTTTAGGTTTGGTAAACATACTAAGTAGTGGGGAATAAATCATTTTCCTTACTTTATCAATTAGCGTTATGTTGGGGTCATTCGTTCGTTTATTGATTTCTAATTGTTCAAGAAAATTTAATCTAAGACCCTTTCGTTCAATATGTAATGGTTTTGGCTGGTTATTTTTAAGTGGAACGTGATTATTCACTAAGAGATGTTCGGCGAATTTTGAAGAGGTGTTTTTATTTTTATAACATCTTATATGTTCTTTGAATCTAGTTGAGAATGCCCTACCTGTTTTTCCGATGTATGTAGCGTTACAGTCGGCGTGGTCACATTTAATTCATATATGCCACCGTTATTGAGTTTAGGATTTCTACATTTTGAGTTTTTAAAGCTTGTTCCCATATTATTATTGGTTCTAAAAGCTATATTTAAACCACATTTTTTAATTTCTTTTGCAATTTTTAAAGATATTGGGCCGAGGAATTCGAGACATGCAAATTTTTCTATTTTTTTGTTTTGTACCGGATATATTAAAAATTAATTTTATTTTTATATTTCTTGTTTTTTATTATTTTTTCAATGTTTTTTGCCTCATAGCCGTTATTAATCGCGATTATTTTAATAGTTTCCTTTTCTTTTACGTATGCTTTATTATCTAAGGGAATGTTAATGAGTCGATGTACCATTGAATGGTAAACTGATAATTTGAGAGTTGAATTTGCATTTATCGTAGTATCTGTAAACGTTGGTTTTCTAAATACTTCGATTATTCAATTGGTTTAACCGGTAATAAATCAACTTAGACACCTTTAAAAATTGACATTTAAAATCTTAAAAATAAGTCGTCCGTACGTGGCTTCACCACAGTTTGAAAATGACCTTACAAGTCGAAACAGCTGTAACTAAAACACTAACCAAAAAACTTGCAGAACTCGATAATAACATTATTGAATTAAATTTTAATTAAATTTCTAAAAAAAAAAAAAGAAAAAGTTAATACAAAGCCTGAAATCATTAATAGTCAACTAAATTTAACATTCAGCCCTATTATAAGTATGTTTCCCGTTATCCCACTCGCTCTTCCCCCACTTCCCTCCCACAACTGACGCACTGTCCCTTTCTAATTTACTGTCTCTTTCTTTCACAAGTTGTATATATATATATATTTTTTTGGAGTTCCTATGAATCTTAATTATTGTTTATGTACTTACATGCAATGTTATTTTAAACACTGACAACTCAAAATGATATTAGGGGGGGGGGGTCTTCAAAATACCACGCTTGGTACAAATGAGCGGCGGGTTGCTTAGGTCACGGTGGGGGTGGGGGGGGGGGGGGGGGGGGGGGGGGGTTGAAAAGTGCAAAAAGTTGATTTTTATTTTGCTAAGTGTTTTTTTTTTTTTTTAATTCAGTGGTGAGTGTATTCGTACTTTTAAATTATTATTTCACGTAGCAAAAAGTGTTTTATTGGGAAAAGCACAGTATTATTAGTATATTTACAAAGTTCCGATATCTTTCCAATTAATTTATCATATTAATTAACATATAACAGGATTAGTGTTACACAATCAGGTGGTTACGTAGGTAATTGCGTAAAAGTGAAATTCTAGGAAAATTTCACTTCGAAATCTAGGGAAATAATTTTTTTGGGCAGAACATCTCTGATGGATGAAAATGGCGGAATGAATATAGATGGACTATAGGATGACTCGATGACTTTTGTGTGAGAAGTTGAGGCGTTTTTTATTCAAGATTAACTGCTTTTAAAATAGAAAAACATTGGTAAAATGTCCACATTTCGTCGCTACTGTTATTGTAGTGTACCAAAGTGCAATATAAAAACAATAAATCATCTTTTTCTTTGCAAATACAAATGACATCAAGCCATCTAATTTTGTGTTCAGGCGTGATTTTGTACATTCTATTATGTATAACACAAACAGAAACACTGGTATTTATAATTCACTGATCATGACGATTGTGTAATAACTTGGATAAAAAGCCCTATACTAAAAACAATTTGAAAATACATAAACCGAATGTCAAATATGACACGACTTTAACCTCAAATAGGCAAAATTTATTGCAGATTGTCCGCAAATATAGCCCTTTTCATAAATTGTTTAGGGCCTAAATAATGTTTCAATAAACAAAACAACCATTATTTATCTAAATCTCTGTAAACAGTATGAAAATAAACCAAAAACACGATGTTGAATGTTGAATTGCGTACGTGTGCACTTCAAATCATTTTAAATGTCAATACAACATTCAACACGGACGCTATCACCAGGTGACAGGTTAGCAGTGACGTCACCTCTCACCATTTCAGTAATGCCAATTTGACGCTGTGTTTTAAGGAGAGGTTTAAAAATGCACTTTTTAATAATTTTTTAAAAACTTTGCGTTTAATATTATGAAATTTATTTAAACTTATAGGTATATTCAGAATCAGCGTTTATTGGTCTATATGAACATATTGTTTTAAAGCCATAATATTTTTCACTGGAGTTCCTTATTATAGATAAATTAAAAAGCAAAGAATCGCATCGCAGAAAATACAAACTGCACAAGAATCAATCAGATTACTTGTTATTTTCTGCGACGCAATCCGAGCTTAAAAAAGGTATAGCAATTGCAAAGCTTCATAACTTAGAAAAAGTTCAGTATGAGATCAAAGATGATGTCAAATGTTTTTGGGATTTTATTAAATCCCAAAAAGCAAATCCACATACCCAAATTAACTTGAGCGATATAACGGAAACTTTTTCCGATCCCGAAATAGTAAGCCAAAAATTTGCCGATTATTTCAAATCAGTGTACAGCCAGATAGCTCCTCGACTAAATCTAGACTTTACTCAAACTGCGCAAGAATCAATCGGATTACTTGTTATTTTCTGCGATGCGATCCGAGCTTAAAAAAGGTGTAGCAATTGCAAAGCTTCAGTATTTAGAAAAAGTTCAGTATGGGATCAAAGATGATGTCAAATGTTTTTGGGATTTTATTAAATCCCGAAAAGCAAATCCACATACCCAAATTAACTTGAGCGATATAACGGAAACTTTTTCCGATACCGAAATAGTAAGCCAAAAATTTGCCGATTATTTCAAATCAGTGTACAGCCAGATAGCTCCTCAACTAAATCTAGACTTTACTCGAAACGAGGAGCCCTGGAATATTGGCAAAATTGGTCTTGAGCTAACCTGTCCAGAGGAAGTAGACGTCTGTCCTCGAAATTTTAAGCTCGACAGGGCTGCAGGCCCAGACGGAATACCCCCTAATATAATTGCTTATATGTCAAAAACCATTTGTCAACCGCTGAGCGATATATTTAATCTTAGAAAATCGACTGGTCGTTTCCCTCATTCTTGGAAACTCACGCTTGTGAGCCCAATTATCAAAGCTGGAGACAAGTCTGATATAAAGAATTATAGACCTGTAGCTATACTGTCAACTATACTAAAAATATTTTAAATGATTATTTATAAGAAAATACATCACCAAATTACGCCATTTCTAGGAGAAAACCAACACGGTTTCAGGTTTCATGCCAAGAAAATCCACGGTTTCAAAATTGTTAACATTTTCGCGATTGGTGGCCGTCGGACTGGACTCGAGACACCAAACAGATGTAGTGTATACGGATTTTGCCAAGGCTTTTGATCGAGTGCATCATGATATTTTACTTACTACTTAAAATGTACAAACTTGGTTTCGATCAACAAACTCTTACATTCTTCGCGTCCTATTTAAAATCCAGAAGTCAATATGTAATAATAAATGGACATGAATCTAAACAATTCCCGGCGTTATCAGGTATTCCTCAAGGGTCAAACCTTGGTCCTTGGCTGTTCCTTATACTTATAGATGACATCCAGGTATGTGTAAAATATTGCAAATGTTTTCTATTTGCAGACGACCTCAAACATTTGATGGAAATAATCTGTTACCGTGACTGCTTAAAAATGCAATCTGACCTTGATGCTATTGCAGAATGGTCAGTAAAAAACAAATTAGAATTCAATATAAAAAAAATGTGTAACTATGACATATACCCGCTCCCAGAAGCCCGTAGTTTTTTAATACAACATTAAAGGGAAAACATTATAATAATAATAATAATATATTTATTTGGAAAACAAACAGCTTTACAAAGATACATAAGAAAAAAGAGTGCTAAAATAAACAGTAAGCCTAAAAACATGTTTTCGCTGATAATTTTTTTTATTTTTTTTTAGTTTAGACAAGAAAAAACATAAAGAAAACGAAAAAAAATAGTTACGAGAAGCTAAATACTTGAATATGCATGATAAGAATATAGAAAAACACAATAAAGGGTAAACTTATGATCTTATAGGAGTATAAAGATGATGTGTATGTAATTAGGGAATATGTAAATATATTGCAAATTAGGAAAAGAAATCTGATAAATAATACAATAAATATATATAAATATGGATGTTAAGTGGTGTGTTGTGATGCATTACATTTATCTAAAAGTGTTGCTTTGAATTTGTTGAAAGTCATATTGAAGATGTCTGTATGTGTGAGGTGTGTGTTATGATAGTGGCAGGCTCGATTATGCCGAGTCAATAGCTTTAACGATCTCGGTATCGTCTTTGATCCCAAACTGACATTCTCGTATCATATATCACGGCTCTCTCCAGCTAGCTACAAACTCCTGGGTTTCATCATCAGAATATGTAAGCAATTGGATGACACAGATGCATGTTCCATCATCCATGTTCGTCATAAGAAGTAAGCTGAAGTATGCTAGTGGTCTGTGGACTCCGCACCAAGCTAAATATAATAATGTGCTGGAACAAATTCAGAAAAAGTTCCTTAGGTATGTCTATATGCGGATGCATGGAACGTACCCGAGATTCATGCACCATATGGTATTACTTGAGGCAACAAATAGATTTAGCTTGGAAACTAGACGTTATGCAAATCTTGCAATTCTTAGTTTTAACATAATCCATAACTGTATTGACAGCCCATTCCTCTTGGAATGTTATGGCTTATACGTGCCTGAAAATTTCAGCCGTAGTCGTCGACACGACTTGTTCAAAACACCATATGGCAGAACAGATGTTCTAGCACAGCATAGCATGACAAGAAGAATGGTGCTGTAGAACGAAATATCGGAAACACTAGATATATATATAACTCTTCTTTAGATAGCCTTAAGATTTTTTTATAATAATCATCTTCCTAGGTGAAGACTGTCACAGTGAGAAAATTGTACAGTTATTGGATAATAATCTGTTTTACAATTAAAAAAAATTAAAAAATAAAAATCTCTTTTTGTGATACATAACTAAAAGGAGATCGTAATATTGCACGTAGGTTAATGGGGTTGGAATGAATTAATGTTTTGTCTTCTCTGTTATTACCATACAAATTTGAACTTTGTTGTCTCATCCGACGCAGAAATGTGTCGACATTTAGGAAAAAAAAAAATATTTTATACAGAATCGTCACATTTTTTTTAATGTTTTTTTCGGATGCAAAAATATATTTTTTAGGAATACCTTAAATGTTGATTAAATGATTAACACATTTAAGGAGTTATTGATGTTTTAAAGCACCTTGTAGACCATGAACGCATCGCGGATCAGTGAGGGTTAAGCAGGCAGATCTTTATTTTATTTATTTATTTATTTATTATAGATACAAAAGAAAGTACAAATTATAATTTGAAAAGCTTTGCCTGTCCAACTAGGAAAGTTTCCCGTTCCAGGACAGACAAATTGACATGTTTAGTTCATATTAATATTATTCCTAAAATGCAGATACATAATTACATAACAAATACAAAAAAAAAAAATTTTTTTTTTTTTTTTTTTTACTCTGAAACTAAGCTGTGTAATAAAGAGAATGTATATAACATATATAAATATAAGTACACATACATTTTTTGTGACAAAGTAGAAAAGGTCTGGTAGCATATATTATAATCGGATTTACCGAATTAACCTGGTAATATTTCATTCATTCAGTTTTACAGAGTATGAGATAAGTAAGTTAATAGTATTGAAAAGAGTAACATATACCTGATAACATGATGGAGGAATTACAAAAGATTTACAACATAAATATATGAAAATACGTTAGGTTATGTGGTTTAGTATTTTGAACTATTAATACATAGTACACTTATAGGAGGAACAGTAAAATTTAAAATATTAGCTATAATTTATGAATGTAATAATCTATATGATTTTACGACAATATGCATATACGTGATAGAATATACATGAATACACATGATAGTACGACAATATGAATATACACCGCGCTCATGGCTTGAACTAGGTACTCCTGCTAAAATATAAAAACAATAACTATAAATATAGATAGAAATATAAACTATGAATAAAAATAAAATAGTACCTAATTTAGTGCTACTTTGGTGAAGTTGCTGCATTACTTCGTACGCCATACATGCTGTGTTATAAAGGTATTATTTATTTATTATAAATCATGAATCCTTACCGTTGTAAGGTCATATATTATATTTCGTTATTTAAAAATTACAACTGTGATTTGAAATACCCAACTAGAATATAATTAAGTATCGAAGCCAGCAAAATTTTCAAAAATTTATTTTATTTATTGCTTCAGTACCTACCGTAAAGCAAATTTTGTAAACTTACCATCTATTTTTAACTCACATCTATGTCCTAGCTGTCAGAAAGGAACAAGAACAAAACAGCCGGATTTGTTGGAAATTTTAATCTGCAGATATCAAGGTGAACATTATTGTTCACACGCATTCCTGAAACATAAACATGATGTGATTGATTGCGATTAGTAAGTACCTAAATTAATATTTCAACCGTTTCTTTCTCTGTCTCAATAATAGAATCTCCCACTCGCACACTTCGGAGCGACTGAGTCCCGCGCCACTTCAGGCCGCCGGCCGCCCAGAAAAGTCTCAGTGAACTGCGCTGTAAACCTATCGGTCTTTACTTTTTGAAGTGGCATGGGACTCAGTCACTCCGAAGTGTGCGTGTGGGAGATGCTATTGTCTTTATATAATGTCGAAACGACTTTGAAGCGACTTTGAAACCATTTTATTTTAATTATTGCTCCAGTACCTACCTAAGCCAAACGACCTAAACTAACCATCTATTTTGACAAACATCTATGGCCTAGCTGTCAAAGATAATTGAGACGATAAAACAGCCCGATTTCTTGGAATTTATAAATCTGCAGAGACATCAAGGTGAAAATCATTGTTCACACGGGTTCCTGATATAATAACGTGCTTTGAATAGTTACCTGCAGAAATTACCTACCTCCATAGATAGACATTTTTCACGCGCAGTCTGAAAAGTCTTTCATATCACCTACTCGAGTAAATAACGCAATTCATATTTCCAAAGCAATTCATATGGAGGCGTCTACTAATATCTACAGGAATTCCAAAAACTGAAAAAATCGAACTAATATCTATGAGAATCAAAGTGTTGACAAATATCTACAGCTCAAACTGCTGACTAATATCTATGGGAACCAAAGTGTTGACGAATATCTACAGCACTGGCAGAGGTTGGATTTGCAATTATGTGTAGCATATTGGAATAACGTAATATTGCGTATGTAGTTTACAAAACTTAATTTATGTATGTATGTATGTAAAAATCCCTAATATCGGACTATTGGACACATTTAGCTGATTAGTCCAACCTAAGCTCTGTAGATATTAGTTCAACCTACGCTCTGTAGATATTAGTCAACACTCTGAAGTTCGTAGATATTAGTTCAACATATGAGCTGTAGATATTCATCCGACATACAGGCTGTAGATATTAGTAACTGGAGTCAACTGGGCGACCAATGAGCTTTAATTTATCCTAACGTATAGGTACTTTAATACACCCTTCTGCGACTAAGCTTTACTTACGCTATAAATATACACTAAGTTAGGGAATCTATTTGCTCGATTTTACTATTGGCTCTAAATGATTACTATGAATTAAACATATTATTTCGAGTATTAATATCACTGAACATCCCAATCACTCACTTGTCTTTTCAGATAGGTATACTAATTCCTTTGAATCAATGTTCTATTCAGGCTCATTTTTTGAGAGTTGAAACAATTACCATTACATAACAGGACGCAATCACAGCAGTACCATGGATCTTCCCAACCCAGTGGGTGTCTCCATCAAGATGGAACCAGGGTCCCAGGAAGAAGGCGAGAGTACTCCGACAGCCTGTAAGTTTATTTCTCTTATTGTGTTTAAATTATAAATTAAATGTTTTTATTCCTATCCGTTATGAAATGTAACACAACCAGGAAAAATACATATTAACGAGGCCTTGCCAAACATTAGTTACTTTCGTATTTCCGTTAAATATTAAGTTAATATAAGGCCATAAGGGCCGTTAACACTAGAAAGACCGGAGCCTTCATTTTGACGGCAGCCCGAAGTAGAGTGACGATATATTGCTTAATAATTATTGTATTGGTGTGATTTTTTTTAACATTTCATAATTTATGGTTTAACAACTATGGTGAAAAAAACAGGTATGTGTCTTAATTACTTTTTGAGATATATTGACTTATACCTACAAAGATCGCCGCCGTCAATGTGACGGTTTGGGCCATAATGCCGAGTTCGTTTACAACCTTCTTTACCCAAGTTAACAACATACCCATTCCTCTTCGTTTATGATAGTACTATTATGTCTGTTTCTTTCTTTCGGTATCGCGTATTATTCATACTCGATCTGTACGTTGATTGGTCACAATGGTCACTGTCACATAATTTATAAAAATACCAAAAAATTTTGCTCTCGCCCAAATTTATTTTATGGCTTGTTGGAGAAGGACAGAGTATACAAATACAAGAGTTGATCCAGCTGCGGTAGCTTCTAAAGAACTGACAGTATCATTTATTGGGTAACCAAAACGTCTGGCATAGGTCACCTCAAGAGGTTTGCTATGTTTTGTGACTTAGCAGGGGTGCTCGGGTTCATGGGGTTAGGTTTGTCCGGATCTGTTCGGCAACTGACAAACAACTGCGTGGCAGGTCAGATCGGCAGGGAACGGTTGAGGGTGATCTTTTGACCTCAGCAGCAGGATTCTGAGAACATTGCCTTGCACCGCAGTGGTGGGGACAGATTCGTACGTCGGGCACTCTTGAACACACTGAACCCCAGTTTCCCACCCACCCCTCACCTCATTTCCTTCCCAAAACCTATTCGTCTTCCTTTTCCTATAGGTACCCTCCACACAGCATCCCAAAAGATGACAAATGCCCTGAGGGGAATTATTTTCCTTAGGGCTTTTTTGTGGAGCTAATATAAACGAAAAAGAAAAGAAACCGGTAAAAAACTACTGAAAGACGATAGTGCCAAATTAATGAAAAATATAATAAAAACCAAATAAATGATAGGTGTGATAATTGTAAGAAACCCGTTTGCGGAGAGTTCATTCGATTTTATAAAAAAACGTAACAATTCGATATTGTACAAACATAACACATGCTTGTACTAAAATTGCAGTATTTTGCACTTACATGTTTTTTTTTCCAGGAAGCCCCGAGGAAAAAAACCCTCAGGGCCTATGTCATCTTTGGGGATGCTGTGTGAATTTATGTTTGCGTTGGTATTTTTAGGGAAAGAAAGGAGAGGAAGTTCTCGGAAGAAAAAAAGTGTGAGAGATGAATAGGAAAAAAATTGTAAATGTATCCAGAAGTGACGGACGAATGAATCCATCCCTCCCACTGCGGTGCAAGGCGCCGGGATGAGAAAGGTCCTGCTGGAGAGGACAAGATAAGTATCTCCCTCGACAAGTTTAGTGACTCCCGACCCGGTCCGCTACGCAGAAGGTGGGCAGATGTATTCGCCACCTAGACCCAGACAAACCTCACCCAATGAACCCGGACACCCCTGCTAAGTCACTAAACGTAGCGAACCACTTGGAGTGTCCTATAGCAGAGGTGTTGGTTATCCAATAAATGGTTCCCGGGGCAGCGGTACTCATATCCGCCTCCCAATTTGAAAAAAAGTGATCAGCCGTCAAAGTGACGGTCGTAGTCTTTATAGGTATGGAGCAGTACCCGGTCTTTCTAGTGTTAACCAGCCAGCGGCCGAGAATTCAAATTTCCTCGAAAGATGTTCTTACGATCGTACAGGGCGGTTACAATGAGAAGGATTCATTATTCTCTGAACAAAATTTTGAAAATAATAACTTAATACCTATCGATTTTATGTCATTCAAAATTTGCTTTAATTTTTACCTTTATTCAAAAATGCTGAAAGGCGTGATGATAAAACTATTAAAATTATGTACTTTTGTAATTATTTTTTATCATAAGTATTTATAATTTTTCAAAAATGTGTAATCAAAATAAGAATGTTAAAAAAAAGTTAGTTTGTAGGACCGTAAATAAATAGACAAACTGAAGTATTTTCGTCACAAAACACGTTCGCGGATCTTTTTTTTAATGATTTTATTTAAACAAAAATGAAAATTCTTAAACATAGCTTTCAAATATTAGCAGTGGCGCAGCGTGGGGGGGGCGGGCGGCCCCGCCAGAGGCAATTTTTATTATTATTTATTAAAAATATCAATAATAATTTTTTTTAAGCTGCAAATTTCGCAATTCGTAGTAAAACCGTACGCATGTTATGAGAGTAATACTAATTAAAGCTGATAACTCGCAAACAGATTCACTCTTAATTAAAACAAGAATTGTGTTCAGAATGTATTAATAAATTAATTTCATTTATGTATTCATCTGCTGATACATTTCGAAAGAAACCATTATTTTAATCGAAGTGCAGTTATAAAATTCTAGTTGCAGACTATGTGTAACGTTGAATACTTACTTGTAATTCATTCCCTCCAAACCTGGTCATCCATCCATGAATAGAATAAATAATCACATACAAAGCCAGCAAGCAAGCATTGAGGTTAGGTAGCAATAATAAGTAGGTATGTGAACAATGTATAATTTATTATAAAAATCAAACCCTGCCCTTGGGAACATATTACAATGATTAGCTATGAGACTCTAAGTTAAACAACGGAATTAATCATCAGGGGTGGCTGGATATGATGTATCGTACCCAGCTGTAAATGTTTAAAGTTTCTCGACACGTGTCAATAAGAAAGAAATTATATTGGAACGACCTAAGAAAATTACTGATGGGCGCCTGTGACGTAAAACGTAACATATTTATGAATCAGTAATCCCTAAAAATAATCTAAAAAGCACAATCTCGATCTGTTAAAAATATAAGTAATTTAAATCTCACTTCTCGTGATCCAAAATGTCCTGAGTCCAGCCATATAACTGCCCGTGCCACATAACCCTTCACGATCCTGGTAATTCCGTCAACTGACGCGTCGATTCCTCTAGAAGCTTGTTCCCACCTCTCTCCTGCATTCAGAGTGCAAGGCTGCCAACCACAGCGGTTAAATCCATAGAGCATTAAAATGCCATAGCGGTACCTACCGCTACATTACCCCTCCACCAAAGAGAAAATATTTCCTCCTGGAAATCCTAAGGACCATGTCATTTCCTGAATAGAACTGCATGCTATGTGCAACTTGGTTGTAGATGTTCGACTTGGATGATCGCCAAACTTGAAAAATTGTCAGCCGGTAGGATCCTGGTGATTGAGGTACGCCCAATCCATATAATGAATCTCATGGAAGAAGCGGTGACCACCGTACTGCAATACTGAAGCCATGACATAATGCGAAGAACAGAAAGACGCATCAATCTATGCAGCTTCTCTCCAATTATGATGCATTCAATAACTGATGACCCAAGATGGCCCAAGGTAGAGATGAAATATCTGGTCCGGAATCTCAAATTCAGCTTCTTTTGCTATTAATTTCTTCCAAAACTGATGACCCAAGATGGCCCAAGGTAGCGATGAAACATCTGGTCCGAAATCTCAAATTCAGCGTCTTCTGATATTAATTTCTTCCAAAACTGATGACCCAAGATGGCCCAAGGTAGCGATGAAACATCTGGTCCGAAATCTCAAATTCAGCGTCTTCTGATATTAATTTCTTCCAAAACTGATGACCCAAGATGGCCCAAGGTAGCGATGAAATCTCAAATTGGAGCAGAAGAAAGTCATTAAGTGAGGTTCTGTGTAGGTGATGAAATTTTTCCCGCGCTGCTAGCTCTGCCATCCAAAAAGAATGAAGATGTATGATGATCAAGACTGCATCTTGTGAAACTGAAGAAAATCCTTGAGTGTGGTTCTGCATACAATGAAGAAATTTCCCCGTTCTGATGAGGGTTGACAATGCGCCGCTGAAGAGTATTCAGAAGTGAGATTTCTAACTAACCGCTCCACTAAAGCTTACATAATGTTACTGAGTAAAATTGCATGAAAAAGCTAAACTAAATTAAGAATGAAATGTGCTTTACCTACTAAAGGAAAACTATCCAAAAAAATTTATATGAACTGGAAGTACATAACTCTCATAGATAACCTACAAGACTGAATACCTAATTAACCTTCTAAAGTTCAATTTAATGAGGAAGATATTACATAAAATACTAAAGTCCAAACACAAACATTTATTCTTAAATCCCAGTTTGAAAAAAACACCCCTGACACCTGTCGATCAAAAAATAAAGTAATAGCCGAGAATCAAACCATTAAACTTCAAAAAGTAGTGACCCCACTTACAGAATGAAGAAATCTGTCGAAAAAAAAGTTACCCAAAATAGAAGTTCCCAAAAAAAATTGGATGTGAACATGAATAATTCCCCTAGTATTAGATAGCATAATTGTAATCAGCAATTAAATATAAGACAATAATTTATTGTAATAAATATTTAACTCAGAATTAATTTTTCTCACATTTGACAGGGTGTCCAAATTCGCTCGAGCTCTAAGCGAACTTCAACAACCAGTCGAATATGGAAATAAAATTCTAGTAAACAAACTAAGTTCAAAATCTTTAGTATAAATAGAGGATAAAATGCACTCAGAAATTGACCATTGAATTAATAATTGTTTAACCAATATTGTAAAACAAAACAATTACAAAACCCTTTATAATAATCTTAAAACAAAAATCCACAGCGGAATTAACTTAGTAAATGGATTTATATTATGCTTAATCATAAAATATATGTACCGATATTATGTTTAATCGTAAAATAAACTTAAGTATGATAGAATAAAACCTTAAGGAAAATGTTCACTATTGCGTGTGAAAAATAACAGCCATCACCATAACCAGGGTAAACCAATTGGAACAATGCCCATGCCATACGTTTCCTAAAACGATATGAAAAATAGATAATTTTGAGCTTCTGAAGCTATAGCCTTTTTCATATAAATCTATTTTTTTTTTTTTTCTATGGAAATTAACCCAAAGGTCACCAACATAATGTAAGTGAAACAATAAGGTATTCTAGGTTTCTACACACTAATAGCATTAATGATACTACGCTAAACACCTCTATAAATCCGCAAAATACACAGAAAATAGTTCAATAAAAAATTAATATAAAAGGTTTTGAAAACTATGTATAAACGGTTTTGCTACAGGGAAACAAACCGAAATAACAAGTAAATTCAATGTATGAAAATGATGATCAGTCACTTTCACACGTTGAACTTCATATAACTTTAAGTATACTCAATTACACTTGCAAAGAACAAGACATAAGTGTAATATCTGAAACCACAAACACTCACAAGGACAATGCAATCAACGTGAGGACGTAAGGATAAGTCACGTCACCACGCTGAATGATCCACATGCAATTGCTGGATATGCATGCAAATACTTAGAACACATATAACATACAAATGAAATGACAAAGAAAATCTCTCAACGGAGATAAGAAAACCCAACCCCTATTGAAATAACCCTAATGATCAACTGGAGTTTCAGATTTAATAATGTCTTTTAAATGATAAATACCCAGTTTTTTGCCATTCATGTCAGCTAACTGATATGCTACTGGAGAAATTTTCCCAATAATCTTGCTCCTAATGAATTTAGGTGCCAATTTTGCTGAAAAGTGTTTACTTGCATCTGATAATACGAATGATCGCCTCCATACGGTTTCCCCAACCCTAAATTGAATATCTCTACGACGCAAGTTGTAGTTCAGCTTGTTACGTTCGTATGACTGCCTTAACGATGTTCGTACCTGTGAAAAAATGTCATTTAATTCCTCTAAACCTGACGCCCAAGAGTCACGCTTAGCAAACGTAATTTCTTCAGCATTGAAATCAGTGCCTAAATAATCTTTTCCTGAAATGATGATCTCTCTGCCAAAATTGAGAAAGAACGGAGTGTAACCTGTGACTTCATGGACTGCAGTGTTAATGGCTAACTCAATTTCTGGAAGATGATTCGCCCAGGTTCTGTGGTCAGATCCAACATACGAACCAAGCGCTGCTACCAAAACCT
Organism: Limnephilus marmoratus; assembly: GCA_917880885.1. NCBI lineage: Eukaryota > Metazoa > Arthropoda > Insecta > Trichoptera > Limnephilidae > Limnephilus > Limnephilus marmoratus. The sequence goes on from OU862913.1 coordinate 57,911,940, forward strand.
TGTTAACACGTTCCACAGGATTGTTCTGAGGATGATATCTGCAGTTATAAAACAGGTGACGAATATGAAACTTATTGGCTAAAGCTTTCATATCACGTGAAATGTATTGAGGACCATTGTCCAACACAATGGTGTCCGGAACTCCAAACTTCAGGAAAATTTCATTCTCTAAAATGGAAGCAATATTCAACCCAGTAGCCTTCCTCAGCGGGAACAGCCTCGTGTACTTAGAAAAGAAATCAGAAACTACCAAGAGATAAGTATAACCTTTCTTGTATGAACTCGGATAAGGCCCAAGTAAATCAGTTGCAATCATTTGCCAAGGGCGCTGAACCAATTTGGGATTTCCCATCAGACCTGGCGGTAACAAATTAGTACTCTTGTAACCTAAGCATATCTGACATTTACCGATGAAAGCTTTTACATCAGCAGACATTTTAGGCCAATAATATTTGTGTCTAATTCTGTTCAGGGTTTTTAAAATCCCAAAGTGGGCGCAAGTAGGAGGAACATGGTGCTGTACAATTAAACTATTCCTGAGTTCCTTCGGAACTACCTCTTTCCAGTCGTAGGACCTATGTAAAGCTTCCATACTCTGGATATGTTTATAGAGCCTATCGTTAGTAATTCTCCACGCCGGATACTTCTCAGGATTGGCCAAAATTTTCTCCTTTAATTTGACGTACCATTGGTCCGATGTAGAAAAATTTTGACTGATCGTATTAACCTGTAAAGGATCCCGTGATAACGCATCAGGAATTACATTGTCCTTACCGTTCCTATGAATAATTTCAAAGTTGAACTGTTGTAACCTGACTGCCCAGCGCGCGAGCCGTCCAGAAGGCGATTTTAAGCTGGTCAACCACTTCAGGCTGTAGTGGTCTGTTATAATCTTTACCGGAATAGGCGAACCCTCAATATAACCCCTGAATTTTTCCAACGCGAAAATCATAGCATTTAACTCTCTTTCTGTGGTAGAGTGGTTCCTCTCTTGAGCAGAAAGTGTTCTTGAAATGAAAGAAATAGGGTGTTCTAACCCCTTATCATCCATTTGTGAAAGACATGCTCCGAGCCCTACATTTGAAGCATCTACGCTAATCGTGAATGGTTTCTTGAAATCAGGACATGCGAGAACCGGAGCGGATACAAGAATGTTTTTAAGTTTTGAGAATGCTAATTGCGCTTGATCATTCCACACAAATTTCTTACCCGCGAATTCTTTCTTTGTTAAATTATACAAAGGTGAAGCAATGCTAGAAAAATTGAAAATGAATCTCTTATACCACGAGAGTGGGAATGGGACGTTTCTACGCCGCCGGTTCTTCGCCGCCAGTTCATCGCCGCCGTTTCTACGCCGGGACGGTTCTACACCGGCCGTTTCTACACCGGCCGTTTCTACGCCAGCCGATTCTACGCCGCATTCAAATTAAATTAACAATTACAATTAAACTTTTTTGTTTAAACACATACATACAGTCATAGAAAATAAAATAAAAAATACAAAAATTATCGAATCATTTAAAAAGTAGCATTAACATTTATTTTAATTTAAAAGATATTTTGTACATGCAAGTTACAATCGCCGCACAGTGGCTGAAATTGGAGCGCTGGCTGGCGCGACATCCCTCTCGGCGTTCGACCATTTGGTTGTTTATTGTTGTTTTTAAGTGTTTATATGAAATATTACAAAATTTTTGAAAGATTCTCTATAATAACTTCATAAATTGAAGGAGAATCCCAAACAATAAACATAACATTGTTAATCGATGTACATAGCAATAATACTTAGGATTTTCCAGACAGTGGGGAATAACGTTAAATAATGATAATTGGGGGTAGAATGGTTTAATGGGGGTAATTAGTGTAATTACACACAATAGGTAATCTAATTATATATAAACTCCTGCTAAAAATGCTCACACGCAAATTGAATGTATTTATAAACATTTTATAGTTGGCAGGTACCTACTTAAAAATATATTATACATTTAATGACATGCGCATTAAAATAACCAAACGGAAAAGACTCCAAAAGATAGTACAGGATATTTTATATTTATGTAATAACATAAATTAAAAAATATGTTATTACATAAATTACAGAATAATTAACTTTCTGATGTTATTTTTAATGAAATTTTTAATTTTAGTGACTAATTGAAAATAAAATTCATTTTGACGTTTTATTAGTTATAGTAATAAAGGTAACATTATGTTAATCTTTCTTAGACATAAAGGAATCAAAGATTGAATTCAAAAAAATAATTGATGAAAAATACAATCATTCCTTAAAAATGCAATTACTGGAGTGGCTGGTGACGGCTGGTGATAATTTTTATTGTTCCATGTACAAAAAAGATACATCAATAATATTCTTTTAAAATTAGAGTGGAGAATCGTGGAGTTTTTTTTCCTACTCCATTAAAGAAAATAAATTTGAAAAAAAAATTTGGAAAAAAGACGTCAACTTTAAATCAAGATTTCCGATATAATTTATGACATAAATATCTTTTTACTGTTACTTTACTAAAGCTCATACCTTTAAAAATATTTTAAATGAATTTATAAAAAAAAAAATCGATAATAAGTACACAAACAGCTAGATTCTGCACACCTTCAAACTCACCTAAATACAGCAGCGTAAAAGTGCGCCCAATAATCCTCTGTTCTGCGACTAATTACAGAATAATTAAGTTTCAGATGTAATTTTCAATGAAATTTTTAATTTAAGTGAGTAACTGAGAATAAATTCATTTTGACGTTTTATTGGTCATAGTATCAATGGTAACATTAGGTTAATCTTTCTTAGACATAAAGGAATCAAAGATTGAATTCTAAAAAAAAATTGATAAAAAATACAATCATTCCTTATAAATGCATTTTGGGAACATTCTGATCAGGGGCCGGTGACGCGCCAGCGTTCCAATTTCAGCCACAGAGCGCGGGGATTACCAGATTGGGACCCATTGACAAAGCAGGTAAGCAGAAGTTTTAATCCGGGTTATCTTAATGGTGTTATGGTTATCAACACAGGCCCATTAGCACAAAGGAGGTAATGAGAAGTTTTAATCCGCTTAAAATTCTAAAAACTGTTTAACAGTATTTGGTATAAATATGGGGCAGGAGCCCTTAACACATCACTCTAAGTGTATTCGTCACAAAGTAATCATTACGTTAGTTAACAGTGATCTTAATAATGGAACCAGCAGTTCTCAGCAAGAAAGGAAACGAGAAGTTTTCATATAACGGATATTTGTACGTTTTCGACAAAGTTAGTAAAAGGGACGCTAGTTTAAAATTTTGGCGGTGCGAAGAAGTGGGTCGCTGTAAAGGAAGAATTCACACGAGGGCTGGAGAAGTGGTCAACGAAATCAACAATCATTCTCACCCTTCCTCGGCAGCAGCCATACAATCAGCAACTGTTTGCACTAACATGAAACGTCGTGCAGAAGAAACTATGGAGGGCACAAGTGTAGTTATAAATCAGTGTATAGTCGACGTGCCTGAAGCTGTTTTAGCATCGATTCCAAATAATGCAGCCCTGAGAAAAATAATCAAAAGAAAACGGAATCAAATTAATGCTGCACCTGCTGATCCCGCAGACCTAAACGATTTGGTGTTGCCAAATCGATATAAGCTATATGTGCCTCAACCAGGAACAGAAGAAACTTTTTTGCTAAGCGACGATGGAGAGGGAGCAAACAGAATTTTAATTTTTGGAAGAGGGAGCTGGTTGCAGCATTTGCATAATGCCAATACATGGTACACTGATGGTACCTTCGCAATAGCACCGAGGCTATTTTCGCAAGTTTATATTGTTATGGCAACAAAACACGGAGGAGTGCATCCTATAGTGTATGCTCTGTTACCTAACAAGCAGCGTGTTACATACACACGTATGTTCGAACTAATTAAAACACTAGTGCCAAATTTAAGTCCAGGATCTATCATTTGTGATTATGAATATGCAGCTTTTAGTGCCATGAAAGATTGCTTTCCTGAAGTAAATGTAAAAGGTTGCTTCTTCCATTTAGCACAAAATATGAGGAAGCATTTAGCTCAGATTGGTGTTATTAGTCAATACAACAATGATGCTGAATTTGCATTGAGAGCTAAAATGGTCATTGCATTAGCATTTGTGCCAATAGCTGATTTAGATGAATACATTGATGCTTTAGCAAATGATTTGCCAGTAGAACTTCAGCCGCTTCTAAATTGGTTTGAAGACAGCTATGTTGGCCGTTTAAATCGACGCGGGAATGGTAGGCGCCCGCCTATGTTTCATCCAACAATGTGGAATTTATACCAGAGAACAATCGATGGAGAAGATCGCACCAATAATCATGCAGAGGCAGCCAATCGTCGATTGCGTTCTGAATTATGTATGCATCACCCAACTATTTGGAAATTTATAGATGGATTGCGAAAAGTACAAAAAGGACGAGACGCTTATTTTGAGCAACTTATCGCCGGACATTTACCACCGATGAAGCTGAAAAAATACCGTGACGCTGATGAACGTATTCGAAGAATTGTCTTAGATTATGAAAACAGGGAACCTCTAGATTATTTACGTGGCCTAGCACACAATTACCAAATGACGCAATAATCTTATTTTTCCTATTTATTCTTTTAATTTAAAATAAATGTTAATGCTACTTTTTAAATGATTCGATAGTTTTTGTATTTTCTATTTTATTTTCTATGACTGTATGTATGTGTTAAAACAATAAAGTTTAATTGTAATTGTTAATTTAATTTGAATGCGGCGTAGAATCGGCTGGCGTAGAAACGGCCGGTGTAGAAACGGCCGGTGTAGAACCGTCTCGGCGTAGAAACGGCGGCGATGAACTGGCGGCGAAGAACCGGCGGCGTAGAAACGTCCTAGACCCCACGAGAGTACCCCAATGAATCTACGTAAGCTCTTTTGTGACGAAGGGGTCGGAAAATCAACAATTGCCTTGACTTTATCCGGATCTGTGCGGAGACCTTTGTCATCAATGACAAAACCTAGGTATTTGAGTGAGTCCCTGCAGAAAACGGATTTCTGCACATTAATCGTAAGACCGGCGGCCTGTAGTCTCTGTTTAACCTTCCTCAAAAGATAAATATGTTCTTCGAAAGATGAACTAATAATGATGATGTCATCTAAGTAACAAAAGACTTTGCCATCAAATTCAGGCCCTAACACTTTATCCATCAACCGCATCATCCGGGAGCTAGCACCATGTAAACCGAACGGCATTGTGACGAAATGAAACAACCCTCGCTTGGGTATCGTGAACGCGGTTTTCTCCTTAGACTTTTCGTCTAGCGGAATTTGGAAAAAAGCATCATTTAAGTCCAAAGTTGATAGAAAACGAGCACCACCTAAGCTATTGAGAATGTCTGAGATTAACGGTAAATTGTAGGCGTCGCGTTTCGAGACGGCGTTTAAACGTCTGCTGTCGAGGCATAGCCTGAATGTGCCATTTTTCTTAGGTACCAGAACAATGGGATTATTCCACGAGCTGTTGCTCGGTTCTACCACACCTAACTCTAGGAGTCTGTCAAGCTCCCTATGTACTTCCGGAAGTAAGTGCGGAGAAATGGGATAAACCCTTTGTTTGATAGGAGGCACCTCACCCGTGTCTATGACATGATGTTCTAACCCTGTCCTGCCTAACCGATCTCCTGAGTAATCCATGTACTCCTGAACTACAACGTTCAAGACGGAGCGTTGGGATTGAGATAAATTTTTCTCACTATCCAGCCCAATACTATTCGATGCTCGAACACTACTAACAGAATCATTACAAGACATTAATTTTGAAATCTTAGGACATATGTTGAAAACTTTCCAAAAGTCACAACCCAGAATAATGTCAGATTTAATGTCTGGCATAATAACAAAATTGAACGTTCTAACAACATTTTCAAAACGCACCGGGAGAGCTATTTTGTAAGAACAGGTAACCGAATGACCAGTCGCCGATACTAGAGCGAAATCAGAGTCCAATTTTGACAAATTGAAACCTAAATCTAAAAATTTACGATGAAAGTTATTTCCTAAAATCGAAACGTGCGACCCAGAGTCTAGAAGACCAGAGTAGCCTGTGCTCAAAACTTGGAAAGAGATGTAAGGACGGCCGTCCCAGTTGGCCGCTCGCACCTCCTTCGAAGTCCTTAAATTCTTATAAAAATCTCTTACGGTATCCAGCCACAAAACCCATTCCCGTGAAGTAATCTCGGCAAACGCAGACGTCATAGCGCCCACCGACAGGACCTCACGGGCCATCAGTTTTTTTGAGGACGGCAGCCGCAGAGAGGAGCCTTGACCCCCGGACGCCCGCAGCGAAAGCAGTGCACCTCCCTCGAATTCACATTTGACGGGTTATGCAAAACATTCGAAAAATTACGACGGTTATTCCTGAAGTTGAAATTAGGATCGGCAGAATTTACATAACCATCTCTATTATTAGAATAATTGTTTCTAGAAAAATTCAAATTGTTGCAATCTCTGTTATTATTACTATTGCCAGCATGGTTGTTCCTAGACAAATGTAAATCATTCGAATATCTCTCATTGCCTCTATTACCAGAAAAATTATTTCTAGAAAAATTAGATTTACTGTGATTCCTCTCATTGACTCTGTTACTAGAATAATTAATAGGATGAGAATTACTAGTGTTTGATCTGTCGTTTGAACGGCTGTCGGCCAACTCAATCATCCTACCTAATTTTTTTAAGGTTAACAAATCAGGGATCTCCGAAAGAGAAAGTTTCTGAATATATCTTGGCAACATATTACTCCGCAAAATGTCTAGGATCTCATCATCCGGCAACCTAGTGGACAAACGATTATTCAGCAATTGAACACGAGTGATAAAAGAACTAAAATTCTCTTTCTGACCTTGAAACGTCAATCTTATTTGTGCCAATAACCTCTTTTCATGGTCTAAAAGTTCAAATTCGTTTTTTAACGCAACCACAATGTCCGCCCAAGATGAGAAAGCAGAGCGGTTTACTCTGAACCATTGTAGCGCCTGCCCTGAAAACAATTCGACTGCAGAAGAAAAAAGAGAAGCATAACTTACGTTTCTAGCGACAGCAAGTTCTTCTACCCGTTCTAAGAAATTTCTGACATCCGCAGAGCCATCAAAGGTGAGGTTCCACTTGTGTACCGGAAACGACGGAAGTGACGGAATTGACAAAGCTGAACCGGACCCCGCCGGTGTATCATCCTGTTTCGCCATGATGAATTTTGCCGCTGTTCTACTTCTTGTACCTACTCCTTCATCCATAACCTATTTCTCGATTGTAGGGTAGAAAGAAAATTATTAGAATACATGCAACAACACGACATGAAAAATGACAATGCACATGCAATCACCAATTCTAAGAAAATAATAAATAATGTATGCTGCCAGCGAACTGAACAGCAAAAATGAGTTAAAAGCGTAATAACGACGGCGAGTTGACGGAAACCAAGCAACAAACTGTGTAAAACTATAAATTAATATAAACAGATCGGTAGGTTGGTTTGTGGGACGAGCAGTTACAAACCCAAGGAAAAGTGAGAATTAAATTAATAACAGATCGAGATGTAAAAACCATTTGATAATCGTGAACAACACTACCGCGAACACGTGCGAGAAAGAACAAACATAGACAGGTTCAGCCGAAGCGCGCCAATGTAACGTTGAATACTTACTTGTAATTCATTCCCTCCAAACCTGGTCATCCATCCATGAATAGAATAAATAATCACATACAAAGCCAGCAAGCAAGCATTGAGGTTAGGTAGCAATAATAAGTAGGTATGTGAACAATGTATAATTTATTATAAAAATCAAACCCTGCCCTTGGGAACATATTACAATGATTAGCTATGAGACTCTAAGTTAAACAACGGAATTAATCATCAGGGGTGGCTGGATATGATGTATCGTACCCAGCTGTAAATGTTTAAAGTTTCTCGACACGTGTCAATAAGAAAGAAATTATATTGGAACGACCTAAGAAAATTACTGATGGGCGCCTGTGACGTAAAACGTAACATATTTATGAATCAGTAATCCCTAAAAATAATCTAAAAAGCACAATCTCGATCTGTTAAAAATATAAGTAATTTAAATCTCACTTCTCGTGATCCAAAATGTCCTGAGTCCAGCCATATAACTGCCCGTGCCACATAACCCTTCACGATCCTGGTAATTCCGTCAACTGACGCGTCGATTCCTCTAGAAGCTTGTTCCCACCTCTCTCCTGCATTCAGAGTGCAAGGCTGCCAACCACAACGGTTAAATCCATAGAGCATTAAAATGCCATAGCGGTACCTACCGCTACATATGTATGTGCTGCCAATATCAAAGAGAAACCATTTTCATATTCTGAGTGTAGTTTCAATTCGCCAAATATAGATTTAATTAAACCCGTCTAATCACAGGAGACACAAATTGTCCCACACATTTGATTTAAAAATATAATTGTGAAATTATGTCCCACACATTTAATTAAAATAAATTTGTGATTGCGATAAATAGTTAAGATACAGTTTTATTACAATTTTTTTTTAAAAAAGGAATCTGCACTTACAATTTTAAGTTTATTCTATAAGGTACTTTAATTCGATTATTCGCAGGCGTGTATTTTTGAGCCAATCCACATTTTCAATATCAGGGTTAAACCAGTTTTCAGAATGTAAAATTCCTTTTGAGGATTCATCTGCTGACACAATTCAAAGGAAAATATTATCTTATTCGAAGTTCAGTTATAAAATTCTAGTTGCAGACTCTGTATCCTGTACTTGCTGCCAGAATCAGAGGAAAACCATTATCATGTTCTGAGTGTACTTTTAATTCGCCGCATACAGACTTAATTCAAACCCATTTTGTGTTGAGAACGTACATTTCCAGTCGTGGATTCGTCTGTATGTTGATACATTTCAAAGGAAAACATCCTCTTATTTGAAGTTCAGTTATAATATTCTATTTGCAGACTATGTATGTGCTGCAAGAATCAAAGTAAAACCATTTTCATGTTCTGAGTGTAGATTTATTTCAAACTGGTTTTGTGTTCAGAATACAACGATAAATTAAATAACGAGTTGCAGATTCATCGTACATCGAGTGAAGTTTTACATTTGAGTTACATAATGCTGTAAAATTCTGAAAAATTATTTAATAAATTATTTAAATTAACTATTATTTGGGGACTCTAACGCAGTATCAATAAATCAATTTTGGAGTAGAATTTATAAACATGATTTTCGTTGAAAGAATACTCGTCAAATGTGATTTTTAAAATTCCGGCTCGTATATAATTAGGCCGTAATACAAACATGGTATTTCCTAATACAACCCCACCCCCCTACCCCCCGCCGCTTGAAGTCCCCAATAAGTGGGCGGCGAAATTTTCCTACGCCCCGGTGTTACGCCTGAGTGTCGTTTTGATTCACCAACCTTTTAATTTATTTAATTAAAACCAGTTTCGTGTTCTGAATGTAAGTGCCGGCAGAATCAAAGAAAAACCCTTTTCATTTTCTGAGTGTAGTTTCAATACACTGCATACAGGTTTAATTAAAACCATCCTTGTGTTCAGAATGTAAGTGCCGCTAGAATTAAAGAAAAACCATCTTTTTGTTCCGAGTGTAGTTTTGATACACCGCATATTTGGTTTAATTTAAACCAGTTTTGTGTTATCAACATAACAATAAGTTGCCGATACATCGTGTACCTAGTGAAGCTTTCCATTTGAGTTGCATTCCATATGTATGCGTGAGGAAGATGCAAATTCTATTACAGGCATACCACTCTCAATTTCTGAGAGCAGTTATAAATAAATTTGTAGTAGAATTTATCAGCATGCTTTTATTGATAGAGTACTCGGCACATGGAATTATAAAAATCAGCATGAAAAAATAGAAAATATCTACCCCCCCCCCCCGGTCAGCGCTTGAAAATCTGCGGAAGAAGTACCTGAAGAAGTTGGGGGGGGGGGGGGGGGGGGGGGGGCGGCAAAATTTTCCTCCACCCCGGGCGGCCGAAACCCACGCTACGCCACTGAACATTAGATAATTTATAGATTTATTTTACTGCATGATTATATGATTTGAAATGTGTGTTGTAGATTACAAAATTTTGTTTGCAAATTTAATAAATCTGCCAACGACCTACCATATAACCTTATAATGCTAAAAACAAACATATTTTCTGATAATTTAAAATATAACTTTTTTTTTTTTTTTTTTTTTTTTACATTAACTCCACACAGGAGGCCCTGAGGAAAATAATTTCCCTCAGGGCCTATGTCATCTGGGATGCTGTGTGGAGAGTCTTTTTGAGGAGAGGAAGGAATGAACATAGGTCTTGAAGAGACCCATGTTGTAGGAAGGAGGAAACACAGAGGCCGGCAAATCATTCCACAGCCGAGCTGTTGAACACAAGAACGAGTCGAAGAAACGACCCGTTCTCATGTGACAAATGTCAACCGTGTACAAATGTTGGGCACGCGTTTGGCGTGTTTCCCGACTATGCACCGGTGCCGAAGGGATCAATGATGCTAGTTCTTCAGAGCATCTTCCATTGTAATACCGGTAGAACAAGGATAGCATTCCCACCCGACGCCTGTGCTCTAAAGATTGCAATCCGTCTGTTAAGATGGGAGAATCTATCAAACGGACCGCCCGTTTCTGCACAGAGTCGAGGGTATTTTTCAGGTATTTTGGAGCTCCAGACCAGAGATGGCTGCCAAATTCAACCGTGGGGCGTACTTGTGATTTGTACAAGGTTAGCAGTTGTGTACTATTAAAGTATCTGCGGGCCCTGTACAGTACGCCCAGTTTTTGGGAGGCTAACTTTACTCTGGCTTCGATGGAGCCCCCATACCTGAGCTGGTCACTTAGGGTTACACCAAGCATATCAATGGAGGGCCTGTTCGGAAGATTGCTTCCGTTGAAAGAGACTAGATTTTCATTTCGATCCCTTTTAGACGTAATCAGACAAGATTGGGTCTTTGAAACATTAAATTCAACGAGATTATTTTTACCCCAAGAGAAAACACTCTCGAGGTAACCGTCCATTCTTTGCTTCAAAGCCCTACGAGCTGTTGGAGTTTGTGAGCCCTTTGGGGGCTTGTCAAACAAAAAGCTATCATGAACTGATTAAAGAACAATATTTCGAAATCAAATTAAAATCAAATTTCTGCTTAATTTTTTTTATTAAATTCCATATTTCTGGTTTTTTCTGACACAAAAAAACATTAAATGTTTAAAAGTAGCTTACAGTTCGTCGCCTCAGTTCTTATTTGTCCAACAAAGCATTTTAGTTTTTGCTCAATCTCCACTTTAAAATTAAAAATAAAGTATAAAAAATGACAGTTAATTACTTAACTAAGAATTATTTAAACTAATGTAACCTTTACTATTACAAAAATAGCTTTATCTTAAACACCTACCATAATATTTCATTGAAACAAGGGAAGAAAACCTTCTCGTCCTGTAAAATTTTCTAATTGTCTGTTGGACAAATACGAACTAAGGCGACGAGTTTCCGATTCCTCAAGCTCTTTCATGGCTGAATAATGCATTCGCCTTACTGTCAACTTGCTCTATTGATTTGCCTTCCTGAAGCTACTATTATTTTACAAGTCATGACTTCATTTATTGTTAATAGCGTTTTTTAAATAGGTATATATTTTATATGTATTAACGCCAATAATGCAAATGAATGGAACCAGTGCAAACAATACACAGGACATTGTAAACATTTTTCAGACTTCTTCAAAAATGTATATGATGAAGAAACCCCAGATGATAAAATACCTAAATACGAATTTAGCAAGACTACACACTTAACAAATTGCCATATCACGCAAAAATGTTGCGAACAGAAATTACTTTACTTAGACACTGACAAATCCGCTGGTCCAGACAACATTCCACCAATATTCCTAAAAAAATGCTCTACTATATTATCTAAACCACTCACATTATTATTCAACCGTCTCTTGTCCCTTGGACACTTTCCAGACCGCTGGAAATCTAGCTTCATTACACCTATCTACAAAAAAGGAGACGACACTAATATAGCCAATTATCGCCCCATTTGTATACAGTCAGTACTACCTAAGCTTTTTGAATCACTAGTCCTTGATGAAATCTATCCCAAATTAATAAAATTAATTGACCAAAAACAGCACGGTTTTATCAAAAGTAGATCTACCGCAACTAACTTAACAATATATCAAAACTTCATAATACAATCTTTTGCAGAAAATAAACAAGTCGACTGCATATATACAGACTTTTCGAAGGCATTTGACAAAGTATCCCATAAACTACTAATCCAAAAACTATTTGCTCTAGGAATAAGGGATAACATGCCAAAATGGTTTACTAGCTACTTATTAAATCGTAAACTGTTCGTCAAAATAAAATCTTGGATCTCGAAAGCTTTCTGGGCTACTAGTGGCCTACCGCAGGGTAGTCACCTTGGCCCAGTTTTGTTCCTCATTTTCATCAATGATATAACCAATTGCTTCAATGATGTCGAGGTATTGCTCTTTGCTGATGACATCAAGCTATACAAGAAAATAACAGATATAAATCATTGCCATATACTACAGTCAAATATTAGTAAGTTTAAAGATTGGTGCGTTCAAAATAATTTATTTTTAAATTTAGAAAAGTGTAAAACCTTGACTTTCTTTAGAAATAAAAATCCTGTTTTATTTGAATATTCCATCAATAACACAGCTTTAGAAAGAGTCACGGAAATGAGAGATCTTGGAATTATTTTGGATGAAAAACTAAATTTCGCAAATCATATCCACCAAATTATGAACAAAGGTATGAAATTAATTCTTCGTATTAAGAACAACTAAAAACTTTAGTTCCATATAAGCAATTAAACTATTATATGTATCTCTAGTTAGAAGCCAAATTGAATATAACTCGGTAGTTTGGTCTCCATCTTACAAAATTCACGTTAATAATATTGAGCGAATACAAAACAAATTTCTGCGTTTTATAAATTTTAAATTAAGTATCCCACTAGAAGACTTAAAATATAATCTATTACTAAATATTCTAAAAATACATACACTAGAAGACAGACGTAAAATAAACGACTTAACATTTTTATTCAAAATACTTAACTCTAAATTCGACTGTTGCGAACTCCTACAACTCATTAACTTACGAATACCGACAGTAACCACGCGACAAAATACATTATTCTACTGCAGCATTCACAAGCGGAACTACATTGCCCACTCTCCTATACAACGATTTCACACTATGGGGAATCAGTACTTAGGTGATGTCGACATATTTAACATCAACTTGGCGAATTTTGTGGATGTTGTAAAAAATATATTCCAAAACCATTACTAAACATATGTGTATTTTTGTAAACTTATCAAATTGCTGTATTTTTTTTTGTATTTTTGTGACTTGTGTGCATTTTTTATCTAATTTTATTTTTGTTATTTCATTATCTATTGAAAAATCATCTGTCATCATTGTACTACCAAACATGTAAAAGCCCTCTGGGCGTTGAATAAATAAATAAATAAATAAATAAATAAATTAGAGTGCAGGAAATTGTCTAATAAAATTAATTAGTAAAGGATTATTAAAATCTTATTAATGTTTACTTAAGCATGATCCTTTTAGCAAAGCGTTCTCTAAAAAGTAATCAAATATTTATATGACAAAAATACAACTAAATACACAAATAGCATAAATGGCTCATTAATAAAAAAGTTAAATAGCCTCTAAGTAGTTTTATTCTTAAATTTAAACTTGAAACCATTATCTTGATTGCATATTTCGTAAATTTGCTGAGTTAGAACGTTTAATTTGGAAGGAACTTTGAAAGCTAATAGCAATTCATAGAAACGGGTGTATTCGTGTCTTCAATCAGACTATCTTCTCCCCCGGAAAATAAACAAATTAACAATTTTCTTAACATCTACATCAGCTGATGTTCCAGTAGCCTTTTTCTACACTGTAGGTCTATCGCTCACCATCTGAAAGCAATAAAGCTATACGGAGATGATTTCAGTGAAATATTACGCCGTTTACGTATTTTATTTAGTTGACTACTTGTAGAAAATTTAATTATTGACGTGCAATCACAAAGGCTGCCACCGCCGTACTTACAACTACCGTAAGTACGGCGGAATAATAATAACTTAATATAATAATAATATTCTATTTATTTTATTTAATATTATATTTATAAATATTTAGGATACCCGCAATCGAATAGATTAGATCACACTAGTATTAAAAATGATATTAGGATTAAATTTCAAACTAGGATCAGAAAAATTTTAAAATGCAATCTATCTGCTAAAAATTAAGTAAAAGCAATAAATACTTGGGCAAAACCTCTATTAACGTACTCATTTGGCATAATTAAATGGTCCAATACAGATTTAGATTGTTTAGAACGATTATTTAGAACTACGTTAACAAAGTTTAATTGCCATCATCCAAATTCAGCTATAGAACGAATTAATTTACCTATAAATTTAGGAGGTAGAGGTGTAGTCAAAATAACATCTTTGAAACACAATCAGGTAGAAATGCTTAGAAATTTTTTCCATAGGAAAGCTAATAGCTCAAAAATGCATAAAATAATTTGCAAGGCAGATATAAACATTACACCATTAAATTTATATGACGAGAATGCCACCATTCTTATAAATACTAACCAGGAATTATTAGATTCCTGGTCAAATAAAATTATTCATGCAAAACACTTCAATTACCTCAACCAAACATATGTTGACAAACTTTCGTCAAACAAATGGTTGAGCATTGGAGAGTTGAGCGCAGAAATAGAAGGATTTATGCTTGCCATTCAAGATACAGTCATTAATACTAAAAATTATAGGAAGCATATATAATACAAGATATAAATCAAATTGATGATTTATGTAGAAAATGTTTGGCTTTTCCGAACACTATAGAACATATTTTATCGGGATGTTCTATATTAGCGCCGTCCGAGTACACATTTAGGCACAATCAGATTTTAAAAATAATACACCAAAGTTTGGTTATTAAACATACCTTGATTGACTGCCGTAATATAGATTACCAAATTCGTTTTTAGAAAATGAATTTTATAAAATATATTACGATAAAACTATACTAACAGACAGAACAATTAGTCATAATAGACCTGACATAGTTTTACATGACAAAATTAAAAAAAAAATAACTTATATCATTGATGTAGCTATTCCAAATTCCTGTAATATTCAAAAAAATAAGAAAATACACAGATTTAGGAAATGAGATTAAAAGAATTTGGCATTCTCGGACTATAAAAATATAACCATTTGTTATTTCGGCCACTGGCATAATACCTAGGAATCTGATTAAAAATTTAAGCATATTAGATTTGTCAAAGAATTTGTATATAAAAATGCAAAAATCAGTAATTTTAAATACAAGTAGGATTACAGAAGATTTTTTAAATATTTATAAGACAATTAGTGTACATTCATTCTCAAAATCATTGATCCATTGGTTAACATTTGATGTTTTTCCTGAAAACTTCTCGAGTAAAAATCTTTCTGCTATTTTTACTAGATTTTTATTTTCAGTGCCTTTACTGATATTATTGTCAGAAAGTTTCGTTTCATATGTAATTTCTTCCAGGTATTGGTCACCAAATTGTAAATTCTCACCTTCATCTAAATAAATTTTCCTCAAATTTTCTGTTAATGGAATCAATATTTTACGTGTTTGGTATCTTTTCTTTAGACAATTCTTTATTTTGGCATAAACATCGGTGGTCGTTATGGCTGTGTGTTTGATTGCATATTTGAAATCATCGGGAATATCAAATATGCGTCCATTAGGTGTCTCGATTGAGGTTATGCAAATTATATTGGTTTTACCATCCGATGCTGCTGACACTGTAAATGTGAATTGTAACCTTTCCATTTCTAACGTCACTGTTTTTCTTCACTAAAAATGTAGTTTTATAAGACAATTAGTCTATTGGTTTTAGTTCTTTATTTGTAATGACAAAATAAATTATGTGTTTCTCTGCTAACAAAGAAACTACATTTAAAGTTTATTTGTCGATTATAAAAACATTATTACACTTATTTTTCTGATATCTTGATTATATGAATGTCTGCTATATCGCTAGTCGAAAACAATAATAGTCTGTTTGTATGTCACCATGACAACACATCATACTTTTCAAATGTAATTCATTATTGGAACACGAACGAATCCCTGTGCCTAGGTAGGTATTCCTTTACATATTTATATTGAGGGATCAGTAGGATTTATAGGTTCAATTAGAAATGCCACAGAGCCGAACTCTCTGATATGAAAATATCTGGAGTCGGTGAATTATATTCCCATTTGGTCTCTAGTACATGTTGTTCTTGTATTATTTTGTATTTATAATACTTATATAGTGCAATTGCATAGCGTGGATTCACTAGATGATCATTTGGCGAAGTGTATGAAAGGGTTTAGTTTTCCTACTTTTTTTTTCCTTTTTATTTTTTTTTTTGGGGGGGAAAATTTAACCCGGACATTTAAATCTGAAGCGTTAAAAAATAATAATTACTCGTGGCGGAAGTTGGCTGAAGAATCAGGAAAGTACCGAGCGAGACGTAGCGACTGCATAAAGATGCGGTATCATATTTTGTACAAACGTAATGTCAGCGGCAGAGCATTAAAGAATCAGAGGCTTTTTCTCAGGTGAAAACATTGAACCCAAAAGGAGTCATCTGTAGTCCTTCTTATCACTAAAATTTACTTTAATTTTATTTTCTGTAAACCGAATACATTGCTGTTTTGTTATTACAGGTAAAATGAATGTGGATACTGTTCCCATCAAGACAGAACCAGGACCCCGAGAGGAAGGTGAAGAAGTTATTCCTTATACGGAAATGGACATAGACCTGCCGGATGTTAAAAGAGAATGCTTGGAGCACATTCAAACAGCTACCCAAACATCAGGTATAACCGATTTTTCTTCGTAAAATTTACTATTTGAGCTCTTTAAATATTTCGTGTGTTCCGAATTAATTTACTTTACAAGTATTAAACTTTATTCGTTATCTTTTTCAGACTTAACAACAATCCTAAAGACGCACCACAGCTCTCGTAGGTCAGTGATAGAAGTGCATTTGCGTACCGACACTGGAGGAAAATCTTTTTCGTGTTCCGTCTGCACAAAATCATTTTCTCAAAAGGCACATTTGACAAGTCACATGCTGACACACAGTACAGTAAAACCCTTTACATGTTCCAACTGCGAAAAATCATTTTCTCAAAAGGGACATTTGACGACCCACATGCTGATACATAGAGGAGAAAAACCCTTTACATGTTCCGAATGCGAAAAGTCATTTTCTCAATGGGGCACTTTGACGAACCACATGCTGACACACAGTGGAGAAAAACCCTTTACATGTTCCGAATGCGAAAAATCATTTTCTCAAAAGGGAACTTTGTCGAAGCACCTACTGACACACAGTGGAGAAAAACCGTTTTCATGTTCCGACTGCGAAAAATCTTTTTCTCAAAAGGCAAATTTGACAAGGCACATGCTGACACACAGTACAGTAAAACCCTTTACATGTTCCAACTGCGAAAAATCATTTTCTCAAAAGGGACATTTGACGACCCACATGCTGATACATAGAGGAGAAAAACCCTTTTCACGTTCCGACTGCGAAAAATCATTTTATCAAAAGAGCACTTTGACGATCCACATGCTGACTCATAGTGTTGAAAAACCCTTTTCATGTTCCGACTGCGAAAAATCTTTTTCTATAAAGGGAACTTTGACAACCCACATGCTGACACACAGTGGAGAAAAACTCTTTACTTGTTCCGAATGCGATAAATCATTTTCTCGAAAGTCATATTTGACAAGCCACATGCTGATACACAGTGGAGAAAAACCCTTTGCATGTTCTGACTGCGAAAAATCTTTTTTTATAAAGGGAACTTTGACAACCCATTTGCTGACACACAGTGGAGAGAAACCGTTTTCATGTTCCGACTGCGAAAAATCTTTTTCTCGAAAGGCACATTTGGCAAGTCACATGCTGACACACAGTGGAGAAAAACCGTTTTTATGTTCCGACTGCAAAAAATCTTTTTCTCGAAAGTCATATTTGACAAGCCACATGCTGATACACAGTGGAGAAAAACTCTTTACATGTTCCGAATGCGATAAATCATTTTCTCAAAAGTCATATTTGACAAGCCACATGCTGATACACAGTGGAGAAAAACTCTTTACATGTTCCGAATGCGATAAATCATTTTCTCGAAAGTCATATCTGACAAGCCACATGCTGATACACAGTGGAGTAAAACTCTTTACATGTTCCGAATGCGATAAATCATTTTCTCAAAAGGGAACTTTGACGAAGCACCTGCTGACACACAGTGGAGAAAAACCGTTTTCATGTTCCGACTGCGAAAAATCTTTTTCTCGAAAGGCACATTTGACAAGTCACATGCTGACACACAGTGGAGAAAAACCGTTTTTATGTTCCGACTGCGAAAAATCTTTTTCTCGAAAGTCATATTTGACAAGCCACATGCTGATACACAGTGGAGAAAAACTCTTTACATGTTCCGAATGCGATAAACCATTTTCTCAAAAGTCATATTTGACAAGCCACATGCTGATACACAGTGGAGAAAAACTCTTTACATGTTCCGAATGCGATAAATCATTTTCTCAAAAGTCATATTTGACAAGCCACATGCTGATACATAGTGGAGAAAAACTCTTTACATGTTCCTATTGCGAAAAATCATTTTCTCAAAAGGGAACTTTGACGAAGCACATGCTGACACACCGTGGAAAAAAACCCTTTACATGTTCCGAATGCGAAAAATCATTTTTTCAAAAAGGAACTTTGACGAAGCACCTACTGACACACAGTGGAGAAAAACCGTTTTCGTGTTCCGACTGCGAAAAATCTTTTTCTCAAAAGGCAAATTTGACAAGGCACATGCTGACACACAGTGGTGAAAAACCCTTTTCACGTACCGACTGCAAAAAATCATTTTCTCGAAAGTCAGATTTGACAAGCCACATGCTGATACACAGTGGAGAAAAACTCTTTGCATGTTCCGAATGCTATAAATCATTTTCTCAAAAGGGAACTTTGACGAGGCACCTGCTGACACACAGTGGAGAAAAACCGTTTCATGTTCCGACTGCGAAAAATCTTTTTCTCGAAAGGCACATTTGACAAGTCACATGCTGACAAACAGTGGTGAAAAACCCTTTTCATGTTCCGACTGCAAAAAATCATTTTCTCGAAAGTCATATTTGACAAGCCACATGCTGATACACAGTGGAGAAAAACTCTTTGCATGTTCCGACTGCGAAAAATCATTTTCTTTAAAGTCAAATTTGACAAAGCACATGCTGATACACAGTTGAGTAAAACTGTTTTCATGTCCTAACTGCGAAAAATCTTTTTCTATCAAGGGAAATTTGACAACCCACATGCTGACACACTTTGGAGAAAAACCGTTTTCATGTTCCGACTGCAAAAAATCATTTTCTCAAAAGGGAACTTTGACGAAGCACTTGCTGACACACAGTGGAGAAAAACCGTTTTCATGTTCTGACTGCGAAAAATCTTTTTCTCGAAAGGCACATTTGACAAGTCACATGCTGACACACAGTAAAGAAAAACCCTTCACTTGTTCCGAATGCGTAAAATCATATTATCAAATGGGCAATTTGACGACCACATGCTTACACATAGCGGTGAAAAACGCTTTTCATGTTCCGACTGCAAAAAATCATTTTCTCGAAAGTCATATTTGACAAGCCACATGCTGATACACAGTGGAGAAAAACTCTTTACATGTTCCTATTGCGATAAATCATTTTCTCAAAAGGGAACTTTGACGAAGCACATGCTGACACACCGTGGAAAAAACCCTTTACATGTTCCGAATGCGAAAAATCATTTTCTCAAAAAGGAACTTTGACGAGGCACCTGCTGACACACAGTGGAGAAAAACCGTTTCATGTTCCGACTGCGAAAAATCTTTTTCTCGAAAGGTACATTTGACAAGTCACATGCTGACAAACAGTGGTGAAAAACCCTTTTCACGTTCCGACTGCAAAAAATCATTTTCTCGAAAGTCAGATTTGACAAGCCACATGCTGATACACAGTGGAGAAAAACTCTTTGCATGTTCCGAATGCGATAAATCATTTTCTCAAAAGGGAACTTTGACGAGGCACCTGCTGACACACAGTGGAGAAAAACCGTTTCATGTTCCGACTGCGAAAAATCTTTTTCTCGAAAGGCACATTTGACAAGTCACATGCTGACAAACAGTGGTGAAAAACCCTTTTCATGTTCCGACTGCAAAAAATCATTTTCTCGAAAGTCATATTTGACAAGCCACATGCTGATACACAGTGGAGAAAAACTCTTTGCATGTTCCGACTGCGAAAAATCATTTTCTTTAAAGTCAAATTTGACAAAGCACATGCTGATACACAGTTGAGTAAAACTGTTTTCATGTCCTAACTGCGAAAAATCTTTTTCTATCAAGGGAAATTTGACAACCCACATGCTGACACACTTTGGAGAAAAACCGTTTTCTTGTTCCGACTGCAAAAAATCATTTTCTCAAAAGGGAACTTTGACGAAGCACTTGCTGACACACAGTGGAGAAAAACCGTTTTCATGTTCTGACTGCGAAAAATCTTTTTCTCGAAAGGCACATTTGACAAGTCACATGCTGACACACAGTAAAGAAAAACCCTTCACTTGTTCCGAATGCGTAAAATCATATTATCAAATGGGCAATTTGACGACCACATGCTTACACATAGCGGTGAAAAACGCTTTTCATGTTCCGACTGCAAAAAATCATTTTCTCGAAAGTCATATTTGACAAGCCACATGCTGATACACAGTGGAGAAAAACTCTTTACATGTTCCTATTGCGAAAAATCATTTTCTCAAAAGGGAACTTTGACGAAGCACATGCTGACACACCGTGGAAAAAAACCCTTTACATGTTCCGAATGCGAAAAATCTTCTTCTCTAAAGCGTTATTTGACGATCCACATGCTGACACACAGTGGAGTAAAACCCTTTTCATGTTCCAACTGCGAAAATTCATTTTCTCAAAAGGGAATTTGGATGAACCACATACTGACACATAGTAGAGAAAAACCCTCTTCTTGTTCCGACTGCGAAAAATCATTTTCTTTAAAGTCAAATTTTGAAAAAGCACATGCTGGTACACAGTGGAGAAAAGCCGTTTTCATGTTATGACTGCGAAAAGTCATTTTCTCAAAAGGGGTATTTGACGACCCACTTGCTGAAACATTGTAAAAAACTATAGAAAAAAATGTAATTTTGTGTTAGGATCCTAAAATAAGGTTTGATAAATAATTCTTTTAATGCATTATTTTTACTTAAATATTTGTTTATACTGATATGATTTTAGATTTTCACGGCCAAAAGTATTTTTGTTGTTGTTTTTTGGCTATTATGTCGTGTTGCGCTACCTCCTCCTTTAGCCAACGTTTCGGACAGCGTTACAGTGTCCATCATCAGGGCAGATGTGTAAATGTTAGAGTTGAAATGTGTGCTTAAGTACTTCGAAGCATTGGAGGACCCACCACTTACCCGCCCTGGAATAGGTAACAGATGGTTACCCCTTCAAGGCTCTTGCAAGGACTCTAATTTTTTTGGTAAAAACGACTCTACTTTTAAAAATGAAACTAGACCTCCAATGTCCCTGCATACGTTGTTAGCAAGCAGTATGCAAGTGCTTAGCGGGAAATACAGATACAATATGTGTTAGTATGACAAAGTATAGACAAGACAATGGGACAGGTTGGTGAAAGTCCACGCGGTGGCAAGCGCTGGGTGATTGTATCCAGCGTATCCTACAAGCACCTGTTTAGGAGGAAGACACAGTAGATAAGTAATAAGGGCATGGCAAACGGTTGGGAGTCCTCTCCAATCGATTGGCAGTCCCAGCAAGAATGCGCATGACGTTAGGTCTAGTCGTGAACCACACTCAGCTTCCGCGCCCCTTAGGCGGTTCCTCGGTGATGCCTCAAAGAAAAGTAAATGGGAGATTGGGGGGAAATACCCGACGACCCTAAGGAATTCAGCGTCGAGTAGCCGGAGGCAAGGCGAATTAGAGCCGAGGTCGCCCCCCCCCCCCCCCCCCAAACCCAAGGCCTGCACATGTTGCTGGGGGTGGCGCAATTAATTTAAAAGGGCTTCGTTCCATCGTCCAACGACTCCCGTTGATGCAAGGACGAGGTCTAGCGCACCCCCAGATGGGGAAAAGAAACGTAACAAAATAAATAGATGCAGTTCAGTTCAGCCTTCTGAGCGAAGCAAATTAGCATTGAGACTAAAAAGAAAAAGAGAACAAAGAAACCAAAACAAAATAAAAATAAACAAAGTCGAGTATGTGAGTTAAATCAATAGTGTTTATTTGAATATGAAGCTGGAAAAAAAAAGAAAATTACACAAAAATGATGAAAAATTATAAAAATAATAAACAGAGGTATCTCGATAAAACATCGTCTAGCATAGCTTAGTTAAATCTAAAAGAAAACCATGTGAAAAGAAATAAAATAAGCCAAAAAAATAGATAAGTCACACAAAAATAAAAGAAATAGGAACAAAATGTATATAATAGAATAAGATAAAGGTACCTAGGATAGAGATGATATAACAAAAAAAATGCAGATATAAAACATAAAACATAAAATTCTAGCAGTAGATGTAATAAAGTAAAGAAAATGTCCGTGGATTCAGGAGCAGATACACCTGGCACCTACATGATTTTACAGCTAGTCAGCGACTCTAAGGTCAGGCCATCTCTCAACCCAGACTTTCGTAAATTTCCTCAAACACTCAAAGTTCACCTTATTCGAAACGAGATCCGCGTTCCAAGCTGGTCTCGTAGTAACTTGCAAGCCATCGAGCATTTCCTCTCGGGCATCCGTCAAAATCTCGCAGTGCCACAGAATGTGCTCGGCTGTTTGATCAGTATTTATTTATTTATTTATTTAAAATTTACGGCACAAAGTGCCATTTACGAACATGTGTTATTTATTATATTTAAACAGTCATAGTACAGTGAAGAAAGATTGTTTTTTTTTTAATTTCTCATAATAAGAGAAAAAGAGAAAAAAATTCTAACAACTAATGAAAACTTCAAAAGGATACAATGAAATAAATAGAATAACTTGTTATGAAGTAACTTCGTTACTATACGTAAGGCTGAAATGTTTGATAAGTAGAGCCTTGTATTTTAATAAGGAAATATGAAAAATATCAGCAACAAATGCATAAAAATTACCAATGGTGAGTATTCTATTTATAACAGAATTATATCCAGCAACAGACGTATAATTGTCACAATAATACATACTAGGGAACCTTGATCTTATGGTAGGTACATGAAAGTGAATCAACTTTAATATATCAGGGCTATCCAACTGATGATTTACAATTTTGTATAAAAATATGAGATCAAAAATTTTTCTTCTGTCACTTAACACTTGAAAGACCGGAGCCTTCATTTTGACGGCAGCCCGAAGTAAAGTGACGATATAATGCTTAATAATTATTGTATTGGTGTGATTTTTTTTTTACATTTCATGATTTATGGTTTAACAACTATGGTGAAAAAAACAGGTATGTGTCTTAATTACTTTTTGAGATATATTGACTTATACCTACAAAGACCGCCGCCGTCAATGTGACGGTTTGGGCCATAATGCTGAGTTCGTTTACAACCTTCTTTACCCAAGTTAACAACATACCCATTCCGCCTCTTTTATGATAGTATTATTATGTCTGTTTCTTTCTTTTGGTATCGCGTAATATTCATACTCGATCTGTACGTTGATTACTTTCACATAATTTATAAAAATACCAAAAAATATTGCTCTCGCCCAAATTTATTTTATGGCTTGTTGGAGAAGGTTAGCGTATACAAATACCAGAGTTTATCCAGCTGCGTTAGCTTCTGAAGAACTGACAGAATCATTTATTGGATAACCAACACGTCTGCCATACCCCAAGAGGTTTACTATGTTTTGTGACTTAGCAGGGGTGCCCAATTTCATGGGCTTAGGTTTGGCCGGATTTTGGCGGCGGATGCAAACAACTGCGTGGCAGGCCAGATCGGTAGGGAACGGTTGAGGATGATCTTTTGACCTCGGCAGCTGGACTCTCAGAACATTGCCTTGCACCGCAGTGGTGGGAACAGATTCATACGTCGGGCACTCTTGAACACACTGAATCCCAGTTTTCCACCCACCCCTCAACTCATTTCCTTCCCAGAACCTATTCTTCTTCCTTTTCATATAGGTACCCTCCACACAGCATCCCAAAAGATGCCCCGAGGGGAATTATTTTCCTTAGGGCTTTTTTGTGGAGTAATATAAACGAAAAAGAAAAGAAACCGGAAAATAAAACTACTGAAAGACGACAGTGCCAAATTAATAAAAAATATAATAAAAACCAAATATATGTAAATTATAGGTGTGATAATTATAAGAAACCCGTTTGCGGAGAGTGCATACGATTTTATAAAAAAACGTAACAATTCGATATTGTACAAACATAACATATTATGCTTGTACTAAAATTGCAGCATTTTGCACTCAAATGTTTTTTTCCAGGAAGCCCCGAGGAAAAAAACCCTCAGGGCCTATGTCATCTATGGGGATGCTGTGTGAATTTACGTGTGCATTGGTATTTTTAGTGAAAGGAAGGAGAGGAAGTTCTCGGAATATAAAAAGTGTGAGAGATGAATAGGAAAAATTCGTAAATGTATCCAGGAGTGACAGACGAATGAATCCATCCCTCCCACTGCGGTGCAAGGCGACTGAACGACAAAGGTCCTGCTGGAGAGGATAAAATAAGTATCTCCCTCAACAAGTGTCACCCGACCCGGTCCGCTACGCAGTAGGTGGGCAAACATATTCGCCACCTAGACCCAGACAAACCTCACTTAATGAACCCGGACACCCCTGCTAAGTCACTGAACGTAGCGAACCACTTGGAGTGTTCTATGACAGAGGTGTTGGTTATCCAATAAATGGTTCCCGGGGCAGCGGTACTTATATCCGCCTCCCAATTTGAAAAAAGTGATCAGCCGTCAAAGTGACGGTCGTGGTCTTTATAGGTATGGAGCAGTACCCGGTCTTTCTAGTGTTAACCCATTGGCCACAGAATTAATGAGCTAAAAAGTTGGCCTTCACCACTGAATTAATTTTGTACCAAAAATTGAAAACCTACATTGGTGTACTAAATCTATTGTTACTTTTGAACCGTATATTCAAATGAAATAATTTCTTTAAATTTGTTTACATATTGGATTATGGTAAAGAAAAATATAAAAATATATATATTTTTTTAATATTAAATATGTGTAAATAAGGTTACAAATATAACCTTCCCTTTTTTCGTCAGTTTTTTTCCACATTTTTTTCAAAAAGTTACAAAAAAACATAGGATTCTTAAATCGAACAATAATAATTTTTGATTTTTATATACATGTATACTAATAACTATTAAAATAATTGTCTATGATAGTCCTCAAAGCAATCAGGGACGTTCAGGGTCACTACCAAAAGCCTAGAACCACTCGCAATTTCGAAGAAATTAAATGGCGGCTGGCTGCATACAAAACTTGGAACACAAATATCAGGGAAAAAACATAAGAAACATATTATTGCCAATTGTATGAAATTAATGATTAATTATCTACAGAGTGTTCGGCACGTAAAATTTTATTGAAAAATGTCAGTATTGTGCTCGTTTTCCGTTTTTTGACGTACCTACTCTAGCCCGTCAGCGTGCCGGGGTTTGTGGTTAAGTACCCGAGTCGCACACCCGGCAGGCTGTCGGGGTTTGTGGCCAATGGGTTAACTTCGACAATTTCAATGAGTGTAATAAAAAGTCATAATTTATTGATTCTAAAGGGATTCCAAGTCGAAAATTAATACACCTCAAAAACTTACGTTGAACTTTTTCAATGATATTAATGTGATTATTAAAGACAGGTGACCAAATTGTAGAGTTATATTCTAGAATGCTTCTAACGAGAGATGTGAACAGAATTTTTAATGTGTGAATATTTTTAAAATCTTTGGAAATCCTTAAAATAAAACCTAACATTTTCATAGCCCTGTTGGCTATAGAAGTTATATGAGATACAAAGCAGAGTTTCTGGTCAAAAATGATACCTAGGTCAAGTATTTCGACTACAGAGATTAAGTCTACATTACAGAGTGCATAATTATATATTATTGGGCGTTTAATTTTGTAGAACCTCATAACTTGGCATTTGTTAATATTTAGCTGAAGTTTATTTCCTGAACACCATTTGAAAAAACTATTGAGATTCTCTTGCAAGATTATGCAATCGTACACATTATTAATGACTTTAAACAATTTCATATCGTCGGCAAAGAGTAAAACTTCGACATCATGGAAAATGCTTGTAACGTCATTGATGAATAGGATAAATAATAAAGGTCCCAGGTGAGAACCTTGCGGCACACCGCTGGTAGCAATAAATTCGTAGGATAAACAGTCATTGATCTTTACAAAGAGTAACCTATCAGATAGGTAGCTGATCAACCAAGCCAAAAAATTACCACTTATCCCTAATTTTTTTAGTTTATTTATTAATATTTTGTGGCAGACCTTATCGAAAGCCTTGGAAAAATCAGTATAGATGGAGTCTACCTGCAGCCTGTTAGTCAATGCTGTGTTTATATAGTTTTAATATACTGTAAGGTTTGTGAGAGTAGATCTAGAAGAGACAAACCCATGTTGGCAATTGGTAATTACATGCTTAATATTAGAGGATATTTTGCTAAGAATGATTTTTTCAAAGAGCTTTGGAATGCTAGACAGAATACAAATAGGTCTGTAATTACAAACATCGTTTTTTGAACCCTTCTTGAACACGGGGGTGAGATAGCAGGATTTCCAACTATTGGGGAATTGGCCTGTTTTAAGAGATTTGTTAAAGATTTTGAACAATGGATAAGAAAGAGAATTTATACAATTTTTTAAGAATATGGATGGGACATTATCAGGACCAGAGCTTGTTTTTGGTTCCAGGAGTTTAATCGCGGCAATAATATCGTTACGTTCAATTACTAATTCAGATAATTGCAAGTTAATATCTAACAAATTCGGGAATACTATCAACAGGGACATCATCCTCATATACACTTTTGAAAAAGTCTGCAAATAGATTAACAATATCATCAGGTTTGGCACAAGTCTTGCCTCCATAGTTCATAATGTTAGGGATAGAAGAATAATCGCTTTGTAATGACTTAGAATAATTAAAGAAAGATTTAACATTACATTTTATAGAGTTTTCAACTTCTTTTATATAGTTTTTGTAACATTTATCTGAAGTTACAGCACATTGCTTACGCAACTTATGAAATTCAGTATAATCATGAAATGACCTCGTTGTTTTGAATTTGTGGTGTGCAATCTTCTTTTTAAAGACTAAGTTTATAAGATTATTGTTGAACCATTTAGGAAAAGTTGATATATTACATGACGTAACAGGTACATGGCTTATTATACTTTGTTTTAAAATACAGTAAAATTGTTTGATATTGTTATTTAATTCACCATCATTTAGAAATGACCAATCAACCTTAAGGAGGAAGTCGCAAATTTCAGTATAATTGGCTTTATGAAAGTTGTGAGACATTTGTTTAATTTTAGGATTTTCACCTATAGTGTTGTTTATGGTTATATCTATGATGGGATATTGATGATGGGTGGTAATTGTCCAAAGGAAGAAGAGTATCTAAGGATTTAGTTACGGTTACAGATTTGACATTAGAAAAACACACACACAAATATTACCACAAGCGCAGTTAGAATGGGGTGATAGAGAGAGACTATGAAGTCTCCCTCTGAACTCCCCATGACCGGACAGAAGTTGGGTCACATGATGATCCCTAGTGATGTACGCCTCTTCCATTCTGAGTTTAACTGACGGGAAGAAGGAGAAAGTCCACCTTCCCGTATTTGACCTATCCCAACGTTCCTGCCATTCTCTCAAAGTTCTTTCTCGCATCTCTCTAAGAAGTCCTGGGAGGGAAACCGCTCCACCTGGTACTAGCTCAATACCATGATGGGTGGCAGTTCTTCCTCTTGTTAGAAGCTTCTTTGTAAACACCTCCCTAATTTCAAGATCGATAGGCAAAACGCCAGCCAAAACTGGCAAAGCGTCCGAAGCGACTGTTCTGTACGCACCCGAAAGCGCCAGCAAGGGGACTCGCTGGCCTCTCTTGAGCGCCGAGAGTACGAGTGAATTCTCCAGGCGGTGCTCCCACACAGAGGCCGCATACGAGACTTGCGCCACGTAAGCCGCCCTGTATAGGAGACGGAGCGCTGGAGAGCGCAGTCCCCACTCGGCAGTAGAAATTCTTCTCAATTTCAAAAAGAAGGCCTGGGCCTTACTTGATACGCTTTTAACATGGGTCAAGAATGAGGACGTTCGATCCAAAGTGACGCCTAGGTATTTAGTGTTCTCAACGAAACGGATGTTGGTATCTCCCATTTTGATGGTGGGATTTCTACTTCTATTGAGGTTACCCTTCATCAGGAGTCCCATGGTCTTGTGGGGAGCGAAGGTCAGCCGATTTCTCTTTCCCCATTCTAAAGTCATACTTAAAACCTCTTCAGCTTTACTCTCAACTTCCTTTATGCTGTTCCCCGAGACCAGATACAAATTGTCACCAGCGTAACCCACCGAGATACATCCTTCAGGCAAGGGCAAACTGGAGGAATCGTCAAACAAAATGTTCCAAAACTCAGGTCCAAGGATTGAACCCTGAGGACAACCCATGTTAACTATTCGTTCAATCAGGTAGTCTTCAAAAGAAAGGATGACCGTTCTGTCGCAGAGGTAATCAGCGCAAATCTTGAACAGATTTTGTGGACATTTCCTATTTTTGAGCTTGACAAGTATCATCAGCCACCACGCATGATCGAAGGCACCAGTGATATCGAGGAAGATTCCTATTACGTACCTCTTTTGGCAAGCCTTCACCCAGTCAAGCGCATACGTGATGGCGTGCTCAGTGGACATACCGGGGACAAAACCAAACTGCCGCTCGCAGGGTGGGGATAAGGTTTGACGTAAACGCTGCCTAATCAGTTTCTCCAGGATCTTCCCCAGGACAGGTAACAGGGTGATTGGACGGTACGCTTTCACGTCCGACCTTGGTTTATCGTTCCCCTTCGGTATTATCCTAAGCACGCCCCTCTTCCATTCAGAAGGGAAAGTTCCTCTTCTCATGCATGTATCCATCACCTGGAAGAGCCACCGCACCCAAGAAGCGCACCTCTGCCACAGCACCCGCCAAGAAGCCCAGGAAGGCGACCACCGCCGCGCCCGCTAAGATTGGTGGTCATCTTGGCGTGGATCCATACTTGCTTCGCTATTATTCCATTGAGCCTATCATGCCCTGGTGCCTTCTTAAGACCCAAACCCTTGATTATTAGCTCGATTTCCATTTTAGTTACTGGTGTCATCCTAACCTCCTGGGCGAGGTTTCTCGGTGGGAGCCGTGACAGATTTCTAATCTGTTTGTGGTGGTCGCTTTCCCCAATTACTGAATCTACAGGGACTAACTTGCCCAGAAGTGTATTGAGAGTGGATGCCACGTCCACACTTTCAACGTTCATTCCGTCTTTTTCGGTTATTACGCTAGTCAAATACCGGTCAGAGCCTTTTCCCGTTTTATCAATGGCGCTGTCGATATCCCACGGGTTGGCGTTGCCCACTTCTTGTACCCAATTATGCCATGCAGCTCGTTTCGCTGAGAGGACGGCCTATTTGAAGGCTCTACGGGAGACACTGAGTCGTGACTGAGTCTCCTCCTGCGTGCACCCGCCTCGTCTGGACACGCCCAGGGCTCGATAGGCTCTCTTGTAGACCCCTTTCAGTGAAGTCAGCTCACTCGACCACCACGGCGTCCTGATAACAGTCTTTGGGTTTGATCTTCCCAAAGACCGCTCGGCAGCTGATACCACGGCTGCATTAAAAAAGTTCCCCAAATTATCCGGATCTCTTGCTGCTACGTCGTGAAATCCCCTTAAGGTATCACGTAGAGCTTCCCCAAAGTTATCCCAATTCGCCCGGGAGGTTTTGAAGTTCCAGGAGGATCTTGGAGCTTCCGTCTTTTTGACACCTACCGTAAAAGTTATTAGCCTGTGATCAGAGGCAATTGCGCTTTCATGAACTGTCCACTTTGATATCTTGGTCGCAACAGATCCAGAGCAAAGAGTTAAATCAATGTTGCTCTCACCAGAAGTGTTCGTGAAAGTGGTATAGATACTTTGTTCATTTATTATTGATAGACCTTGCGCCGCAATGAGGTCTTCGACGGCGTCTGAGCGCTCCGTCCTATAATTACAAGAATCGAACCACAGTGGTGAGCGAGCGTTAAAGTCTCCTCCGATAACTATGTTACGTCCTTTAAGCGCGTTTAGGGCGCGCGTCAGACTCAAGATATGTGGTCCTACTGGATTACAATATTTAAAGTAAACTGAGATCAAAACGATCTCAGTTGTCCCAAATTTAATTGATAAACAGGTTTGGTATTCGTTCGACAATCCCGCTAGAAGGAGGGGGCTGATCAATGAAGTATTGACCAGAACACCCGCCCCCGGCGAGGTGCCGATTTCGAGTACCGCACCCGGAAAGTTAACTGGTGTCTTACCTAGCCTAGTGTATTGCTCCTGAATTAGCAAGATGTCAATTTTCAGGTCAGACATGACCCGCAGCGCCTCGATCGTGGCCGCCCGTAACCTCTGCAGGTTGATCTACCCTATGGTGAGAAATTTATTAATATCCATAATCAGTCATTCGGACCTGATTTTCTATGGCTGCTTTCTGGGCTGGGCACGACCTGTCACCCGTGGAGTGGTCAGCCGGTTTCTTGAACCTGGTGCACGTAGCACAGACAGCAGCCTGTGTTTTCTTGGGGCAATCTTGGTAATCGTGGCCGGCTGCGGCACAGTGTCAGCAGGTTATGACTTCCTGGGTACAGGCTTTTGATATATGGCCATATTGATGGCATTTAAAGCAGCGCGTAGCCCCGAGGTAATCGCGAGCTCTACACGCAATCCATCCAAGAAAACACAGACCGCTGTCAATGAGAATCTTTCTGGCCTCCGGATAGCAGGTAATAACCATTTTTATGGTGCCGCTATCTCTTTTTCCAAACAAAGAGACTCTTCTCATCGTACGGAGGTGGTCTTCTTTTGTGAGATTACACTTACCTAATATGTTGTTATCATATATCTCATTGAAGAGGGGTATGTCGGACTCTGGTTCTCCCTTGGGTACATCATAGATCACTATCTTTGGTAACCTACCTTGAGGAGCGACCATTTTTATACCTTTAGCCGTTAATTTATCTGCTACTTTTTTGATATTGGACAGGCCGTTGGGTGAGGTGGTCTGCAAGGCAATACCTGCGCCTCTAATTTTGCGGGTTTTCACCACTTGAAAACCGTCCTTCTTGGGGTCTAGAATCGAGGTCAGGTTTTTTTGCAGCTCTTCGGATGTCTTTCCCTCGGGTTGGGTTGGGTAAAAGAGCAAGGTCGGTTGAAGTGCTGGTAATGGACGTTCGTAACCATTCATAGTAATTGTAACAGACGCATTGATGCATTAGATCTTGTTTACGTGAAACTTTGCAGCTGGCCGCCGCACGTGTCCCTTCAAAATATTACTGCCTACAAGAGAACAGTAAACAACTATGGACAAGTCGATTCTTGCAAAGTGTTACATGAAGAAACTGCACGTGTTATTCAAGCACTAAAAAGCACTTAGCAACCAAAAACGCCTTGCATTATATTGATGAATAAATCCTGCATTTTTAGCAGGTGCGTTCGTCCGCCTGGGGAAATCAGGTCAACTCAGGCAAGAAAACAATACACATGTCAAAACAAGTTTGTTATTCATGAAACTGAACACCTGCGATCATCCAGGTAAACAACAGGTGCGGACTGACGTCAACCCATACAAGAAAAAACCCTTCGTGTCAAAACAAGTTTGTTATTCACGAAACTGAACACCTGCGGTCATCCAGATAAACAACAGGTGCGAACTGACGTCAACCCATGCAAGAAAAAACCCTTCGTGTCAAAACAAGTTTGTTATTCACGAAACTGAACACCTGCGGTCATCCAGATAAACAACAGGTGCAAACTGACGTCAACCCATGCAAGAAAAACACATCGTGTCAAAACAAGTTTGTTATTCACGAAACTGAACACCTGCGGTCATCCAGATAAACAACAGGTGCGAACTGACGTCAACCCATGCAAGAAAAACACATCGTGTCAAAACAAGTTTGTTATTCACGAAACTGAACACCTGCGATCATCCAGGTAAACAACAGGTGGCAAAATGAATAACATGTTTATGTTTTCCTTTAACACAAATCAGTATAAAAACCGTCTGAAAAATAAATAGTCATTCATTATCCAAGAAACTTCTGAGTTATTACTATCTCCCGAAACCGAAGTGACGATCGGAGTCTAGCGCCCCTATTGTTTACAGTATTTGTATGGAACAGAAAAGTGGTCTCATACAAATTGGTCCTTCGAGCCGGATCCCACGTCATCAAATCTTTCCCAGTGGAGATGGCATCACACGCAGCGACCGTAAAATCCTGGCTTCAACCGAGACATCACGGCCCTGCCTCGCAAACTCAGATGCATCTATACCTACCGCCGATCCAGATGCTACCTTAAGCCTACGCCTCCACCATCAAAGATCTACAGGAGGCTGATAAAGATGACAACAAACTGAGCAGCAACGATATATGGAGCTTCTACACATACAGCAATGCAACATGCAGCTAACAGACATCTAGCAACAAATTGACAGTAACGAGATACGCAGCTTCCACATACGGAGCAACGAGATATGCAGCTACCACACATGCCGCAACGAGATATGCTGCTAACAGACATGCAGCAACGAACCCAGCAGCAATAAGATATGCAGCTTCCACACATGCAGCAAGGAGACATGCAGCAATAAACTGAGCAGCAACGAGATATGGAGCAACAAACTAAGCAGCAACGAAATATGCAGCTACCACATACCACAACGAGATATGCAACAAAACACTGAGCAGCTCACAGACATGCAACAACGAACCCAGCAGCAACGAGATATGCAGCTACCACATATACCGCAACGAGATATGCAGTAACAAACTGAGCAGCAACGAGATATGCAGCTAACAGACATGCAACAACGAACCCAGCAGCAACGAGATATGCAGCTACCACATATACCGCAACGAGATATGCAGTAACAAACTGAGCAGCAACGAGATATGCAGCTAACAGACATGCAACAACGAACCCAGCAGCAACGAGATATGCAGCTACCACATATACCGCAACGAGATATGCAGTAACAAACTGAGCAGCAACGAGATATGCAGCTAACAGACATGCAGCAACGAACCCAGCAGCAACAAGATATGCAGCTTCCACACATGCAGCAAGGAGACATGCAGCGATAAACTGAGCAGCAACGAGATATGCAGCTACCACACATGCCGCAACGAGATATACAGCTAACAGACATGCAGCAACGAACCCAGCAGCAACGAGATATGCAGCTACCACATATACCACAACGAGATATGTAACAAAACACTGAGCAGCTCACAGACATGCAACAACGAACCCAGCAGCAACGAGATATGCAGCTACCACATATACCGCAACGAGATATGCAGTAACAAACTGAGCAGCAACGAGATATGCAGCTAACAGACATGCAACAACGAACCCAGCAGCAACGAGATATGCAGCTACCACATATACCGCAACGAGATATGCAGTAACAAACTGAGCAGCAACGAGATATGCAGCTAACAGACATGCAACAACGAACCCAGCAGCAACGAGATATGCAGCTACCACATATACCGCAACGAGATATGCAGTAACAAACTGAGCAGCAACGAGATATGCAGCTAACAGACATGCAGCAACGAACCCAGCAGCAACAAGATATGCAGCTTCCACACATGCAGCAAGGAGACATGCAGCGATAAACTGAGCAGCAACGAGATATGCAGCTACCACACATGCCGCAACGAGATATACAGCTAACAGACATGCAGCAACGAACCCAGCAGCAACGAGATATGCAGCTACCACATATACCACAACGAGATATGTAACAAAACACTGAGCAGCTCACAGACATGCAACAACGAACCCAG
Source organism: Limnephilus marmoratus (assembly GCA_917880885.1). Classification (NCBI taxonomy): domain Eukaryota; kingdom Metazoa; phylum Arthropoda; class Insecta; order Trichoptera; family Limnephilidae; genus Limnephilus; species Limnephilus marmoratus. The sequence continues at coordinate 57,946,263 of OU862913.1, forward strand.
CAGCAACGAGATATGCAGCTACCACATATACCGCAACGAGATATGCAGTAACAAACTGAGCAGCAACGAGATATGCAGCTAACAGACATGCAACAACGAACCCAGCAGCAACGAGATATGCAGCTACCACATATACCGCAACGAGATATGCAGTAACAAACTGAGCAGCAACGAGATATGCAGCTAACAGACATGCAGCAACGAACCCAGCAGCAACAAGATATGCAGCTTCCACACATGCAGCAAGGAGACATGCAGCGATAAACTGAGCAGCAACGAGATATGCAGCTACCACATGCAGCAACGAGAAATGCAGCAACAAACTGAGCATTAACGAGATATTCAGCCACCAGATATGCAGCAACGAACCCAGCAGCAACAATATATGCAGCTTCCACAAATGCAATAATGAGACAGGCGGCAATAAACTGAGCAGCAACAAAATATACAGCTACCACTCATGCAACAGCGATATATGCAGCTACTAGATATGCAGTAATCCGCATATATGGATACTCGATACCCTGTGGCAGCCAGCCAGAGAATTCCCGAGCTTGCAGCAATCGGCCCGACCCTAAATGCTAGTCCCGGATATACTGAAAACCAAGACCGTACTCACACTAGATGAACACATCGAAACATAGATCCACTGGCCTAGATCACCTCCGCGATAGTAGAATCACTCCACATTGCCAGAAGCAAGCCCTATCAGAGAGTACAACAGCTGGCCTGACACGCAAAGCAGATTGCTGACCCATTCGCGGCCCTGCGCGCTGCAACTCCACGCCAAGCTGATCACCAACCTGCCTGAATTTGCAGTCCCATACGAGCCTGAGCCGCGTCCTGCCATCTCATTTTCATGATAAGTTATTCCTTCTTATTGTTTATTCAAGTAACGGCAGCAACTAGCCCGCCTCCCAACTTGTTTGCGACGAGATACGCAATGGCATCAACTAGCCCGCCCCCAACTTGCTTGCGACAAGATACGCAACTCAACTAATGGCATCAGCTAGCCCACCTCCCAACAAGTTTTCAACGAGATACGCTACTCAACCGAAGGCCAGCAAGGCTAATTCCATCTTTTAATTTCAATTCCAGCAGTGCCACTACCAGAATAGTGGTGCTCCTCATCACCGCAGCCAAGGCGAGCAAGCCCTGCCCCCAGCAGTGCCACTGCCAGAATAGCGGTGCTCCTCATCACCGCAGCCAAGGCGGGCAAGCCCTCCCCAGCAGTACCATTGCCAGAACAACGGTGGTCCTCGTCGGAGCAGCCAAGGCAAGCAGGTCATTCCAGAACATCGATACTCTCCAATGTCTCCTCAGACGGGAGGAGCCCGTTTCCACATTAAAAGGGACAAAATTTCATGGAACTGACTCCGAGATGAAAACGCTCTAGTGGCACTGAAGCCACGAGACAGACGCGCAATTCTCTAGCAATGCCGTGCATCAATTGGCTTTGCTAACCACCAATAAAACCTCACAGTCTAGGAAAGGTTAATACGACCCACGAAGAGGCAAATCGACCCACGAAAAGGAGATCAACCCGGCTTTATTTCCTGCCTTACTATTCGGCCCAAAATACTACATCAAGCCGTGTGGCGCTCGAACCTGAGCTGGGACAAACCCATTGCCCCTGAACATATCCAAAAGTGGACCGATTGGCTGACACTGCAAAAAACATACAAAGTCACGATCCCAAGACGCTGCGTCAATTACAAGCGAAGCAGCGTAACCCTCTTCTGTGACGCGTCTGAAAAAGCCTGTTGCGCCGTCGCCTACTACACTGAAAAGTTAGGTGGCACCTTGCGGACCGCCTTCTTGGCCAGTAAATGCAAAGCCGCACTCATCTCAGCGAGACTCGCCCAAACCATTCAAAAGGAAAGCCAAGCCCTGATAACTCAAACCCATTTCTGGACAGATTCAACAACAGTATTGTGTTGGCTGCGCACCGATCCATACACTTACTCCACTTTCGTGGCAAACAGACCGGGCGAAATAGACGAGATAACCAACATACACAACTGGAGGTGGGTGCCAACCAAGCTGAATCCCGCCGACCTTGGTACACGGGACTCAGACATACCCGACCTATCACCCGCGGGAAGGTGGTTCTCCGGCCCAACCTTCCTCACCATGCCTGAGACCTCGTGGCCAAAAGAACGAGCGCCTTTCCAAACACCCGACGAACGAACACTAGAAGTGAGGCCCCACTACGTCGGTCTTATGTCAACCCCAGGGGAGGCGCTTCCTTCCATTGAGCAATTCTCCTCGTGGAACAGACTAATCCTTGCAACAGCTTGGGTTCTCCGTTTTATAAATCGATGTCGAAAAAAAAAAAAAAAAAAATCAACAAACCCTCAGAAGGCCCGCTGCGAGTAGAAGAGATCCACGAAGCGGAAGACAGTTGGATAAAGAAATCCCAGGAGGACGCCTTTAAAGCCGATATGAATGCCCTCAGACAAGAACATGTGTCACCATCCGGCAGCCGCCTAGCTTCATTGAACCCTTTCTTCGGACAAGATGGCAGGTTGCTGATGGGTACACGACTACAAGGCCTACACAACACCAAGGATGTAGCACAGACTCCCGTCATCCTGGACGGCAACAATCCTTACACTCAGCTCTTAATCCACCACTACCACAAAAAGGCAGACCATCCCGGTACAGAGAGAACAGTGGCAGAAGTACGGAGCAAATTTTTCGTACTACGCTTGCGCACCACAAGCAGAAAGATCGCGCGCACCTGCCCCATGTGCTATATACGAAGAAGCAAGCCCTCACCACCCTTAATGGGAGCATTTACTTCGGACCCATGACTATCACAGTTGGCAGACATCGAGAAAAACGCTACGCCGCAATCTTCACTTGCTTCTCGATACGCGCTGTCCACCTAGAACTCGTTTCTTCTCTAACCACCGATTCTGCTATTATGGCCATACAACGAATGACAGCACGAAGGGGAAAGCCTGTAACCATGTACTCAGACAACGGGACTAATTTCCATGGGACCGAAGCCGAGATGAGAAATGCCTTGAAATTACTAAGCCAAGACGTTAAAATGCTTGATCGAATGGAGATTTATACCATCAATGACGCCGCACATGGGAGGAGTATGGGAAAGACTGGTACGATCGGTGCAACGGGCACTAAACGCCACGCTCAAAGGACGAGCACCTAAAGAGGAAACTCTCCTGACTACCCTAATCGAAGCTGAATTCGTAGTGAACAACAGACCACTCACCCATATATCAATGGATCCTCGCGATGAAAAACCTCTGACACCTAACCATTTTCTTCTGGGGTCGGCCGGAAGACACTCTCTTGTCCATGTACGAAAAAGGGGACGAAAAAATATGTCTCCGCCGACAGTGGCGTGTCGGCCAACGACTGGCGGACATGTTTTGGCAACGATGGCTTCGACAATACCTTCCCACCTTAGCGGCCCGACAAAAATGGCACCACCCTGTCACACCCATAAAAAAAGGATGACTTGGTGATCATCATGGATCCTGCACTACCTCGGAATCATTGGCCTCGCGGCCGCGTCATCGAGGCGATAACCGCAGCCGACGGACAAGTTAGAACCGCTCGAATCCAGACTAGTTCCGGGGTGTACCTAAGACCAGCCGTTAAAATCGCTGTCATCTTACCAGCTCCTACACCTGCTGAGTCATCTCCCCCTCCTCTTCACAAAAACACATAACAAACCAAGATACCTACATCAAGAATGCGTCCGACGAACTAGCTAGGTGCAATAAAACATTACACCGGGAGGAGAATGTAACAGACGCATTGATGCATTAGATCTTGTTTACGTGAAACTTTGCAGCTGGCCGCCGCACGTGTCCCTTCAAAATATTACTGCCTACAAGAGAACAGTAAACAACTATGGACAAGTCGATTCTTGCAAAGTGTTACATGAAGAAACTGCACGTGTTATTCAAGCACTAAAAAGCACTTAGCAACCAAAAACGCCTTGCATTATATTGATGAATAAATCCTGCATTTTTAGCAGGTGCGTTCGTCCGCCTGGGGAAATCAGGTCAACTCAGGCAAGAAAACAATACACATGTCAAAACAAGTTTGTTATTCACGAAACTGAACACCTGCGATCATCCAGGTAAACAACAGGTGCGGACTGACGTCAACCCATGCAAGAAAAAACCCTTCGTGTCAAAACAAGTTTGTTATTCACGAAACTGAACACCTGCGGTCATCCAGATAAACAACAGGTGCGAACTGACGTCAACCCATGCAAGAAAAAACCCTTCGTGTCAAAACAAGTTTGTTATTCACGAAACTGAACACCTGCGGTCATCCAGATAAACAACAGGTGCAAACTGACGTCAACCCATGCAAGAAAAACACATCGTGTCAAAACAAGTTTGTTATTCACGAAACTGAACACCTGCGGTCATCCAGATAAACAACAGGTGCGAACTGACGTCAACCCATGCAAGAAAAACACATCGTGTCAAAACAAGTTTGTTATTCACGAAACTGAACACCTGCGATCATCCAGGTAAACAACAGGTGGCAAAATGAATAACATGTTTATGTTTTCCTTTAACACAAATCAGTATAAAAACCGTCTGAAAAATAAATAGTCATTCATTATCCAAGAAACTTCTGAGTTATTACTATCTCCCGAAACCGAAGTGACGATCGGAGTCTAGCGCCCCTATTGTTTACAGTATTTGTATGGAACAGAAAAGTGGTCTCATACAGTAATGGTTTTGGAGGCAGGAGTCCCCGATTTTTTTTTTTTCATTTACTAGATTCTTATGTATCTTGAAGAGATGAATCATTTAAATTTACTGAATTTAAAGTTAATGTTCTTTATACAAATAGAACGGCGTCATATGCGCCTTGCAATTTTTACCTCATGTGGGTATTTAAAAATATTACCTGGCTATTATAGACTTAAAGGCCTTGTGTTTCATCGGTAGGGAAAAATTGTTATCTAAAAACCCTACTAAAATTGCATGTTTCGTCCAGACTCAACATCAATCTTCATCATCGGAATGGAAGCGGTCGACGACCATATATACATACGTGTCTGTTTGTGTTATGTTGGGAGTGGGAAGGAGGCGGTCATGTCCTTTTAATTTGGAGCTCCTCCGCATTTGCCTTCGGGAATGAGGAAACCATGAAAAACCTCATCCGGGAAGAGTCGGCCGACAGTCAACATGAAACTGGGCGGCCTTCAGTAATTTCAGCATGTGAAATCCTGCGTTTTGTGGTGTGGGGTGTATGTGTTTTTATGTGAAATATATACTTTATGGGAATTTTTAAAATAAACTTACATAAACATACATATTATACAATATTATCTAGATATATAAATATATAAATATGTAACAGAATAACATGTTACCCCGATGATTTTGGATGTTGACAATGCAAAAACACTTTGATCTATGAGTTGTTTTGCTAACTTCGAACGAGTACAGTGGCGACCTCTGGAGGGACGACGGAAGAGCGGAGGACTCGGCGGATTTGACGTGTAGCGTGAGGGGGCAAAAACCTGGGCTCCGACTGGCATGGATGGCATCGATTGGCGTTAGTTTCCTATACTGGTTTTCAGTTAGTTGATATTATATTTAAAATGGTCATGTCATTGAGACTGGCCTTGGCGCCCGGCATTCTATTTAAAGGTTAGTTCTGTCAATTATGTTAATACATCGCTGATCCTGATTTCTATAATAGTGACTTGCATAATTCATAATCTCAGGAGATTCCTCTTCAAGGAGCCCTGGGACACACCCTGAGTTTCAATAAATAATTATAAGTATATTCCTTGAATGGATTACTGTCTCATGCTTGCAAATTGATGATTATAATAAATGTTCAACTTGAATCCCTGTTTCATTCAAATATCCCTATTTACATTGATCATATGGTTGTCGCTGGGATTGATCTGAGGATTCATGTTGCCAAAAGAATTAAAACGGTTACAAATAAACATAGGTTACATGGGGGGCGTCTGGTAGTTAGGAATACCTACTGCTCGCTCAGTCATCCGCGTCTGAATCTGGTTCATGCCAGATGTGGTTCAGGTCCATCAGGATATGTTTAGGTAGTCTATGTGTGTATCTGAAAGTAAAGTCACTAGGTGCATTGTATTGACCGATTTCCTTGATAAGTCTATTTTTGCTATGTCTCAGAGATTTGTAAAATCGGTCCGTCAGTCGGTGTGTGTATTCAAATAAAGTTGGAATGTCTTCTCTTGCATGTAGTCTTTTCAAATTCGTTCTGATTCTAGTATTGTATGCTATTTTAATGCAGAGATTTTGTAGTGTCTATAGTTTCAAGTGGTCGGTGCGAGAAATACTGCTCCACACGGGATTAGCATATGTCATTGAAGTTCCCACCACTGTCCCGCCCCGGTATAGGCGACTTATGGTCGCCCCTTCGGAGCTCTCGCAAGAATCGAATTTTTTTGAATGAACGACTCTACATTTAATAAAACGAATCTAGACCTTCAATGCCCCTGCATACTTTGTTAGGTGGCGGAAATGTAGGATCGCCTACAGACTGTACTGTAATGGTCAGTATACTAATACTACAGGTGTTAGTGGTACATAAGAAATTCGATATAGAAAACAAAAAAATAGTATTTCAGCAACCATCATGAGTTATGCATGCAGTTGCTGATGAACGGAGGGAGACCACACACTCAAGAGCTGCAGGTATCTGTGTATGGAATAGAAAAAAAAAGCAATGAAATAAGTGTAGATATACAAAATTGAAATAGAAATGGTGAAAGTAACCAACCGGCAACCGGCAGTCCCCGTGAGAATGAAGAAGGTCGTGTGTCCAACGTTACGACATCCAAAGGAGTCGTCCTTTAGCCAGCTAGCCGGTGGTGCCTAGACGACGTAATTGGACGACCATTCAGAAGACCCTAGGGAGGAAAGCGTCGGGTAGCCGGAGGCGGGACGGACAACCTTTGGACGCCGCTCAGTCTTTCCCCCAACCCTTTTACATCAGGGGGGGTGGCGCGGGCGCCGGGTGGAGCCCACCAAGTCCAACAGGCCGGCCCAAACAAGTAAAGCAGGGACAAGGCCCAAAGTCCAACCCCTTTACTGGGGAAAAGGACAATACAAAATAGGCAACGGAGTTCAGTTCAACCTCCAAATAAACTATATAACATAGGGAGAAAAGAAGAATAAAAAAATAAAACAAATGAAGACAAAATAATAATACATCAATCATTGATGCTAAATGAGTTGATGTTGGAGACCCCCATGGCGCTCATGAATAGATCATGAATACAGAGCAATATGAATATAACTTAATGGTAACAGTAAGTAGATGCTGTAAAAAAAGGCAAAGTATACTAAACATGAAAAAAAATGTTGACAATACTGCAGAGCTGCAAACAGTAAAGCTGTAAACTTTTAAATGAAAATAACAAAAGAAAAATAAATTAAAAATATAAAAGTATATACATCCAAAGCAAGTGAGTGAAAGAAAATTTTTGAATCGTAGTCCGTGGTATATCAGGAACAAGTACACCTGGTGACCTATATTAAACTAGTCAGCGACTCTGAGAGCAGGCCATCTTTCAACCCAGATCCTTGCAAATTTACGCAGGCACTCGAAATTCACCTTGTTCGAAACTAGATCAGTGTTCCACACTGGTCTAATCGGTACATCCAAACCATCTAGCATTTCCTCTCTAGCATCCATCATTATCTCACAGTGCCACAGAATGTGCTCGGCCGTCTGGTTGGTGCAACCGCACGCGCAGTTGGGATGAGGGGACAGGGAGAGGGAATGAAGTCTCCCCCTGAACTCCCCATGACCAGACAAGAGTTGGGTCACGTAGTGGTCTAGTTTTAGGAAGGCCCCTTCCATTCTGACTTTAACTGATGGGAAGAAGGAGAAGGTCCATCTTCCCAAATTCGACCTATCCCAACGAAGCTGCCACTCCTGGAGCGACAGTTCCCTCATTGAACGAAGCAGACCAGGGAGAGTCCCCGGACCACCCGGAGTTAAAACTACAGCAAGATGAGTTGCCGGGGTTCCTCTGGTCAGCTTCTGCTTCGTAATCACCTCCCTGATTTCAAGATCGATTGGTAATAAACCGGCCAAAACAGGCAAAGCGTCCGAAGCAACGGTTCTATACGCACCGGATAGTGCCAACAGAGGCGTAGAATTCGCAACACAGGATTACGCAATCCCCACTCAGCTGTGGAGAGTCTCCTTAGCTTCAAAAAGAGAGCCTGAGCCTTGCTGGATACATCCTTGACGTGAGACAGAAAAGAGGACGATCGATCTAGTGTAACGCCTAAGTATTTTACATTATCGAAAAAACGGATGTTGGACTCTCCCATTTTGATGGTCGGGTTTCTGTTTCTGCTGAGATAACCCTTCATCAGGAGACCCTTGGTCTTGTGGGGAGCGAAGGTCATTTTGTTTCTTTTTCCAAAATCCAGGAACATCTGCAAACCTTCACTGCCTTTATTTTCCACTTCTTTTCTACTGTCCCCAGAGACCAGATACATTTTGTCATCAGCGTAATCGACAGAGATACATCCTTCAGGCAAGGGTAACCTGGAGGAGTCATCGAAGGCGATATTCGACAGGTCAGGACCAAGAATTTAGCCCTGCGGGCATCCCATGTCTGCTTCCCGCTGGATGCAAAAGTCACCAAATGAGATAGTAATAGTTCTGTCTGACAGATAGTCATCGATGACTTTAAACAAAAGTTTGGAACACTGCCTGTTTTTCACCTTCGTGCGTATCATTGCCCACCACGCATGATCGAAGGCACCAGTTATGTCGAGGAAAATTGCCACAACGTACCTCTTGGGACAAACCTTCACCCAATCAAGCACATACGACAGGGCGTGCACCGTGGATTTCCCGGGGACGAAACCAAACTGCATATCACTGGCCGGGGAGAGTGTTTTCCGTAGACGTTCCCTGATTAATTTCTCCAGAATTTTACCTAACACAGGGAGTAATGTTATAGGTCTATACGCTTTTATGTCTGATAATGGTTTGTCGTTCCCCTTGGGTATAATCCGGAGCACGCCGCGCTTCCATTCTGAGGGAAAAACACCTCTTCTCATGCATGTGTCCATCACCTGGAAGAGCTCCTCCTTGGCGTGGACCCAGACTTGCTTCGCAATTACGCCGTTGAGCCTATCATGCCCTGGTGCCTTCTTAGGACCCAAACCCTTAATTATAACTTCAATTTCTGCCTTAGTGACTCTAGACATGTTATCCTCTTGGGCGAGGTTTCTAGGCGGTAGCCGTGCCAGATTTCTAATCTGTTTATGGTGGTCACTTTCCCCAATTACTGAATCTACAGGAACTAACTCGCCCAGAAGAGTCTCGAGGGTAGAGGCCACGTCCACCGTCTCAGCGTTCCTCCCATCAAAATTCCCAATTACAGTAGAAAAATACCGGTCAGATCCTTTACCGGATTTCTCAATTGCGCTGTGGATATTCCACGGGTTGGCGTTACCCACATCTTGGACCCAATTATGCCAAGCAGCTCGTTTCGCATGAAGAACAGCCCGCTTAAGAGCGTTTAACCAGCCAGCGGACGAAAATCCACATTTCGTCGAAAGTTGATCTTCCGATCGTGCAGGGCGGTTACAATGAGAAAGATGAATTATTCTCCGTACCAGCTTTTTAAAATTATAACTCAATATCGAATTTATTTCAATCCAAATTAGCTTTAATTTATACCTTCATCCAAAAACGCTGAAAGGCGTGATGATAAAACTATTAAAATAGTGTACTTTTTGTAGTTATTTTTTGATTATAAGTATTTATCATTTTTCAGTAATGTCTAATTTTAATAAGAATGTTAAAAAAATCTGAAATATATTAGTTTGTAAGTGCGCAAATAAATACACAAATGGACCAATTTTCGTCAAGAAACACATGTACGTACATATTTTTTAATGATTTTATTGAAACTAAAATTAAAATTCTAATACATAACTTTGCTAGATAATATATTGATTTATTTTACTGCATGATTATATTATTTGAAATGGGTGTGGTATAATACAAAAACTTTTTTGAAAATTTAACAAATCTGCCAACGACCTATGGAATAACCTTATTATACTAAAAATTAAAAAAAAATCTCAAAATTTATTACATACGAATGCTAGATAAAAGAACAATCTTTCGAAATCCATTTATAATTTTTTGTGGAAAAGAGTCAATATGTCTAAAAACTTTTTTGAAAATGACGTATTTCCGGTTTTCTCTGGTAATGCCCTCTTAAAAGCCGACCTGGCAGATCTGAGGTCGTCCCGGAGAGCGGCCGTCTCCTCCTCCGTACGGCCGCCGCTCCTAGCCGATCCCAGCGCCCTGTGGGCTCTCCTGTAGGCCCCCTTCAGCGAAGTCAGCTCAGGTGACCACCACGGCGTCCGAATGCTCGTCTTTGGGTTTAATCTGCCCAGAGACGAGTTGGCAGCAGATACAACCGCCTTGTTAAAAAAATTTCCCAAATTATCTGGATCAGTAGCAGCTACATGATGAAAATCCCTTAATGTATCTCGTAGAGCTATCCCAAAGTTATCCCTATTCGCCCTAGTGGTGTTGAAATTCCAGGAGGATCTTGGAATCTCAGTTTTCTTAACACCAACCGTATAAGTAATAAGTCTATGATCCGAATTTATTTCGCACTCATGGACTGTCCACCTTGAAATCCTGGTTGCAACTGACCCAGAGCATAAAGTTAGGTCAATGTTGCTCTCTCCATGTATGTTTGAAAACGTAAAAAGTGAACTCTGTTCATTAATAATGCTAAGACCCTGCGCAGCAATCAGGTCTTCTACGGCGTCTGATCGTTCCGTCCTACAATCAGAAGTGTCAAACCATAATGGAGAGCGTGCATTAAAGTGACCTCCGATAACGATGTTACGGCCTTAACTCAGGATGTGGGGTCCTACCGGGTTCCCATATTTAAAATAAACTGAGATCAAAAAGATCTCAGTGTCACCGAATCTAATACATACACAGGTTTGGTACTCGTCAGAAAAACCGTCCAGAAGGAGAGGGCTGATCAACGAAGTGTTGACCAGGACACCCGCCCCCGGAGATCGGCCAACTTCAAGCACCGCACCCGGATAACAAATAGGGGTCCTACCTTGCCAGGTGTACTGCTCCTGTATAAGCATAATGTCGATATTTTGGTCAGACATGACCCGCAGCACCTCCAAAGTGGCCATCCGGGAACGCTGCAAGTTAATCTGACCTATGGAGAGTAGATTAACTCGATCCATAATCAGTCATCTTAATTTGGACCTCTATGGCTGCTATATGGGCAGGGCACATTCTATCCCCGGTTGCATGATCCGCCGGCTTCTTGAATCTCGTGCACGTGGCACAGACAGCAGGTTGTGTCTTCTTGGGGCAATCCTCAAGATCGTGTCCCAAAGCGGCGCAGTGGTGACAGGTCACCTTTTCCTGTGTACAAGATTTGGTAATATGGCCATTTGGTAATAGCATATGTCAGTACCGGTCGGATGAGCGAGTAGTAGATCAGGAGCTTGGTTTTGGGAAGTAGCGGACTCCTTCTGTTGAAGATGGGCTTCATCGCGCCGACTGCCTTTCTGGCTCTTGCGTGCATCTTGGCTATGTGAGATTTCCAGTTGAGACGTGAGTCCATTGTCAGGCCCAGGTATACGACTTCATCTTTCCATTCTAGGACGTGCCCTCCCATTTCGATGTTGACGTCTGGTGTTCTTCTTTTTCGTTTCCTCGTGTACATGATGACTTCGGTTTTCGCCTCGTTAAGTTTGAGTCACCATTGCTTGTAGTACTCTACGAGAGCGTCGAGCGCTCTCTGTAGGTATATGGCCGCCATGTCCGATTTCAGCGAGGAAACGTAAAGTTTGACGTCGTCTGCGTATATAGATAGCTTGCATCTCTCGTCTCGGGGGATGTCGTGTGTGAATATATTGAAAAGATGAGGTCCGAGTAGACTTCCTTGCGGCACGCCCTTTGGAATCTCACGTACCGATGACAGCGCGTTCTTGATGAAAACTCGGAAGGATCTGTCCTTTAGGTATTCTTGAATCACTCTCGTTAGGTATATGGGCGTGTTTGTTTTGTGCAATTTGTGCAGTAGCCCTTTGATCCAAACGGTGTCAAATGCCTTCTCCAAGTCTAACAGAGCAGCGGCGATGTAGCGATGTTCGTTAAATCTTCTGGCGATGAATTCCGCTACTCTGGTAAGTTGGTGGGTAGTGGAGTGCCTGTTCCTGAATCCAAACTGCTCGTCTGGCAAAGTGTTGTTTTCTTCGTGGTGTGGAAGCAGCCTGTTGAGTATAACCTGTTCAAATACCTTGCTCAGCGTGGAAAGTAGACTGATCGGCCGATAGTTTGTCGGCTGCTTCTTGTCCTTGTACAAGGACAAGTGCTTGCAGCACGGTCGCCGTTTTCCAGATCTGAGGGAAGTGTCCGATGATGAGGCAGGCATTGAACAGTTTTGTAATGTAAATGATGGCTTTCTGCGGTAGATGTTTGAGTAGAATGTTGTGTATTTGATCGCTTCCCGGCGCTTTATTTGTCTTCAATCGTCTGATGATGACGGCTACTTCGCTCGGCGTGCTGAAGTGGATATCGGCTGCGCTCGTCTGCTCGGCTTGCTCGAGATTTTGTAGAGATTCTTCTACTAGTCGGTCTGTCTCCGGGTCCGATAGGCCGTCCGTGGCTGCGTATGCTCTCTCAAATCCGTCGGCGAGCGCGTTTGCTTTTTCTTCGAGCGAAAGTGCCAGCCCTGATCCGTCTAGCTTCTCTAGCGGGGGAATCGTGTGATCCTCGCGTCTCAGCGCTTTTGCCATTTTCCATAGGCTGTTGTCCTTTGGCGTGAGTGACGTAACTTTCTTCGTCCAAAGTTCGCGTCTGAGGTCGGTGATTTCTTGCTTTATTTCCCGCTGTAGCGTGTAGTAAGCCGTTTTGAAGTAGCCGTCGCGCGTTTGATGGTAAAGGCGGCGAAGACAGTTTTTCTCCTTAATGAGCGATAATACGTGCTCGGGAAGCTTGATCGTGTATGTGTGTGCTTCTTTGAGAGGTATAAATGTGTCTTGTGCATGTTGTATGATTTCCGTGAGAGTGCTTGCGGCCTCGTCGATTTCTTCCTTCGAGCACAGAGTCCCCGACGTGAGGTGAATTCGTTCGTTTATCTCTTTTTTAAATCCTTCCCAATCGGCGTCTTTGTAATTGCGCTGTTTTCTAGGGCTCCTTGAAGTTGTCCCTCCGATACTGAAGCTCACGGGCAGGTGGTCCGACGAAAGTTCATCCAGCGTGCGCAGTGGCGAGATCGTTTTTGCGTTTTTCTCGAGTACGATGTCCAGAGTGCTGGGGTACTTTGCGTGTACTGAGTGGAATGTCGGTTTGTCCGGTGCCATTATCGAGTAGTTATGTGTCTGCATATGCGTGAAGAGCGTTTTTCCATTCGCGTTGCCTTTGTAGTTATTCCAATAGTTGTGTTTTGCGTTCAGGTCTCCTCCTAAAACAACAATTTGTAAGGGAGATTATTACTTGTATCTTCCATAAATATAGCATACTTATTAAATGATGCTATGTGATGATGTGTAAAGGAAATTAGTTGCAATTAAAACCCAGAGCATGAGATATTAAATTTATTAAATAACATTAAACATAATCTAAAGTTGAATGTAATCTACAGGGCGTGTCATTCTCCCGAAGGGACAATGAATATGTAATTTCTGATATTATAGAGGTAGGTGGTTAAAAGTTACTTATAAAAGAATGTGGTAAAGGTTGAGCGCCATCTTATTTTTAGGTGAATAAGAAAACAATTTAAATTATAGAAAACCCTGATGATAGATAATGAAGCAAATTCTACGTTACGTGAAGTATATCGTTGAAGGTAACAGCATGACTCGTCCGAAGGAGAAAATCTATAGGTCCGGCAACCAGACGCCATCTTCCGTCCGCAGGGGGGTGTTGCTCCAGTAGTCTCCCAAAACCAAACTGCCGGGCGAAGCCGTCAATGCCCCATAGGAAACGTTCGCTGGTCACATGGTCAGTTGCAGATAGTGATGTGCATGCAACAAAGTGTAGGGATGGGGAACGAATCGCTACATTACCCCCTTCCCAAAGAGAACATTTCCAGCAGGAAATGTAGGCCCTCCAGGCGCCTAGTACAGCAACAGGAACATTGATGAGGTTCCACTTCTATAAATGATCAGGAGGAGAAGCCATCAACAACCCTTGAGACCAGGTTAAAGAGGTATCCATCCCGAATGCTGCATATGTTGATGCTGAACAATGTAGGTTGGAGCTCGTTCTCTTGACTAGTAGAGGTCCATGAAAATGTAAGACTGCAATATGTAGAAGCAGATCAATGTAAGTTGGAGTTCCATCTATTGACTCGTGGAGGTCCAAAATGTAAGACTGCAAAATGAGAAGTAGTCCATTTCTTGATGAAGAAGACCATTACTTCATGAGTGTGACGTATGTGTATGAGGGTGACGGCATGAGAGCGAGATAGCGAGTATGGAAAGTATAAAAGGGATGTACCGCTATTGAGCGCTCTCTCCATATTAATCTGGCAACCAATAAACATTGTAACATCTACGGATATATTATTACTACCCGATCCAAGACATCACAGTTGGCGCAGCCGTTTGTTCGAACCTTACGTCGGTAGTTTTATTTTACGTAAAATACGGAAGAATCTACGCGGTAGATTCCATCGAAATCGGAAAGGATTGTCAGGAATTTGGCCGATCGCAGGAGCGATCGCGTTAAGAAGAATTTGGAGCAGCCACACGCAAGTATACGCGTGTGTGGGTACGGCAATTTGCAAGATTATTGTCGTTGGGTACACCGTGTAACGGGGTACAGGATCGTGTCAAGGATACACAAGGGTACACCGTGTAACGGGGTACGAGGATCAAGGATCAGGTCTAGGATCGGATCATCGAGTGGATTAGCCGGAAACCGGGACTTGGTTTCCGTCGCTGCAGTCAGGGAAGGAAGACCTCGGAGAGGGATTGGATCCGCAGCTGTCGGGAGACGGAGCCAGACGGGGACGGTGATCTACGGCTCTGGGTGGCGTGCACGTGGGACGTGAAACGTGGACCTCGGAGTGTAGCCTTCTTGGAAGTGCTGAGATAAGTAGTCTTGATTATTTTGTTTCAGCTCTTCCCCCAATGGAGGGTGTTTGTAAGAATTTGGGGACGTTCTGTTACAGAACGGGAAACTGGTCATTGTTCAAGGAACGACTGGATCAGGCCCTCATTTTACATGATGACAAAGTGTTATCACAAGAACGCAAAAGAGCATTTTTGCTGAGTTGCCTCACCGAAGAAACTTTCTCTTTATTATGTGATCTATGTTTCCCTAAAAAGGTTTCTGTTTGTTCTTTTGATGATTTATGTAAATTATTTGATTCACATTGCAAACCTATTCAAAATATTTTCGAGTCGCGTGAGTTATTTTATAAGTGTAAACAGCTAGCTAACGAATCTATTAAAGATTACGCTGCTAGGTTGAGAGGACTGAGTTTGACGTGCAATTTTGAATTGAGGCTGGAATCTTGTTTAAAAGACATATTCATTATTGGAATTTTCAATGAAAAATTGAAACATAAGTTGTTCGTTGAGGGGGTAAATACTTCTTTTTCGGAATGCATTCAGTTAGCAGCTTCATGGGAACATGTTGTTAATTTTAAGAAAGTTGATACGAATTTAAATGTTGTGCATAAGGATAGTAATGTTGTCCGTAAATCCAGGTCGGATAGTCCGATCAGATTTAAAAGTGCAGTGCGTAGTAAGACGCCAGTAAATATTGCATTAAAAAAAATGTTTTTTGTGCGGAAAAACGAATCATTTGCAGAAAGATTGTTGGAAGAATATTTTTTGTAATCGGTGCAATAAATCGGGTCATCCTAGTAATGTGTGTAAAAACAGTAAAATTAATGTAGGTAATAAGAATAAACGATTAAATTCGGTTTTTATGTTGCATGACGGCACGGGGCCGGAACCGATATTCGTAGATCTCATTATTGGTAACACTGTTCTGCGAGCGATTGTTGACACCGGCGCTGAGATTAATGCAATTCCATATGAAGTGTATTTAAAAGATTTTGTTTCTTGTAAATTGGAAAGATGCGATATTCAATTGTCAGGATATGACGGGAAACGGTTAAATATTGTAGGTAAAGTTAATTTAAGTGTGTTATTTTTAAATAAAAGTGTAGATATGCGATACGCAGTTTATAATAATTAAAAACGGTAATTCTACGATTGTTGGTAGAAATTTTTTATAAGTTTTCGGTATCGGATTAAGTGGAATAAATTCGGTAAATACCAGTGAGACTAGTTGTGATAATCAATTAAATTTTCGTGATAGTTTAAAGAAAAAATATGCTCATGTGTTTTCAGAAAAATCGGGTAGGCTTTTAGGTTATGAAGCTAACATCGAAGTTATTTCGGAGTTCAGGCCAAAGTTTGTGAATCCAAGATCGTTACCTTTTAGTTTACGTGGAAAGGTAGAGGAGGAATTAAATAAGATGTTACGTGAAGATATAATTGAAAAGGTAGAAATAAGTGATATGGCTAGTCCAATTGTTGTTGTAAAAAAGAAAGACGGTTCAATTAGAATTTGTACTGATTTTAAAACCACATTAAACCCTATGTTAGCGAAGTTGAAATATCCATTGCCTCGTATAGAAGATTTAATTTCATCTTTAAATGGTGCGAAATTTTTTGCGAAAATAGATTTGCGTAATGCTTTTGGTCAGATTTCGTTGAACGAGAAGTCGAGAAAATTATGTGTGATAAGTACGCATGTAGGTTTATTCAGGTATAAAGTGTTGCCTTTCGGTTTGACCACAAGCCCGGCTATATTTATGCAAGTTATTCAGGCGGTAGTAGGTAGACTTCGTAACGTTCGTATATTTCTAGATGATATTTTGTTGTTTGGAAATTCTGAAGAGGAATTATTCTCTATTTGTGAATCTGTACTTAGCAAGTTAAGTGATTGTGGTTTAACTATTAATGAAAATAAGTGTTCTTTTCTAGAAACTGAGATAGAATATTTAGGTTTTAAAATTTCGCGGAAAGGAGTTATGCCTTTAGAAAATAAAATCTGTGCGATTACTCAAATGGCAGTACCGAAAAATGTTTCGGAACTTAGGAGTTTACTTGGGGTTATTTCATATTATAGAACTTTTGTTCATAATATTTCAGGTATTTTGTCTCCATTGTATAACTTGTTAAAAAGAGGAGTAAAATATGTGTGGTCTGAGGAATGTAATATTGCGTTTGAGCAAGTTAAGAAACTGCTGACGTCAGATAATATTTTAGTGCATTTTGATCCTAATTTACCAATTAAACTTATTTCAGACGCATCTGAAAAAGCGTTATCAGCGGTGATTTGCCATGTATATGATAATGGTTTAGAGAGACCTATCGCATTTGCTAGCCGATTATTGTCAGAAACAGAATTAAAGTACTCTATTTTAGATAAGGAAGCGTGTGCTATAATTTTTGGGTTGAAGAAATTCTTTCAGTATTTATACGGCAATAAATTTGTTTTGGCTTGCGACAATAAATCGTTAGTACACATTTTGAACACGGATAAGCAAGTACCTGTGCTGGCCGGTAACCGTCTGCAGAGGTACGCCCTAATACTCCAGACTTTTGACTATAGTATAGAGCATATTAAGTCAGGTGATAACAAAGCGGATTTCTTATCACGAATGCCGATTAATAATAAGGATAATTTAGATGTGTGTAGCGATGATATTGATGCTAGCGATTATTTTTTAAATTATATTGATTCTTTAAACGTGAATACGGTTGAGTCAGAGTTTGTGAACATAATCGAGTCAGAAACAACATTAAATGCGGAAACGATGAAACAGTTTTCGATTAATGATGTAAATATAGCGAGCATTATCGAGTTCACAGCAAATGGTTGGCCGGATAAAAAGTTCTTAAAGGATGATTTATTGAAATTCTGGTATTTTAGGGATAAATTATCGACTTATAATTCATGTTTAGTTTATAATAATAAATTTGTAGTTCCAAGGGAATTAAGGGAAATTATATTGAATTGTTTACATCAATCACATTTAGGCATTGTAAAATCGAAAAGTCTTGCTCGAAATTATTTTTTTTGGCTCGGAATGAACAATGATATAGAAGTAACTGTGAAACAGTGTGCTCGATGCATGGAATGTTTACCTACTCCATGTAAAGTTGAGTTGGCACCTTGGCAAATCAATGGGTTAATCTGGAGTAGATTGCATATCGACTTCATGGGGCCGTTGGGAGGTCATAATTTTTTAATTATTGTTGATGCAACTACAAAATGGATAGACTGTCATATTGTAAATAAGGTAGATTCGTTTTGTACAATAAAAGTTTTGAAAAGATTATTTTCTATGTTCGGAATCCCGGAACAAATTGTAAGTGACAATGGTACAGCTTTCACATCGTCAGTTTTTAAGGAATTTTGTCATAATTATAATATAGAATCTTTGACTTCAGCTGTACAGCATCCTGCTTCTAACGGTTTAGCTGAAAATGGGGTTAAAACAGTGAAGAATTTAAAAAAAAAAATTATGGTAAATAATAAATTTCCTACTGATTTTGAAGATAAACTTTTGACATTTTTAGTTGATATTAGAAATACGCCTTCAATGTCTACGGGCATTGAGCCTAGTACATTAATGTTGGGTAGGAAGATTAGATCAATTTTTAATACGATTATTCCAATAGTGGATAATGTTGAGAGTCAAGGTTTTAAAGGAATTGACAACACGGTTAAAAACAAAATGTTATTGAGCCAGCATAAACAGAAAAAGTATTATAGAGGAAGAAAATTTAAAAAGTACTTTGAGGTTGGTTCTAAAGTTTTAACCAGGGATTTAAGAAGTAATGATAATAAATGGATTTTAGGAAAAATTTTTAAAAGATTGGGGAAAAGGATTTATTTAGTTAAAATTATGTCTACGGGACAAATTTGGAAACGCCACCATGATCAGATTTCAGAGAGGAAGGTTAGGTGGGGGGAGTGTGACAGGTCTGATGATTTGCTGGACCTGGGTCCACTCTCGGATGTGGACATGACCAAATTTCCTAATTCCTCTAATTTTTGCAGGTCACCTACACCATGGGAGGGGAGGTTACGCCCTCGAGGTCAACGCCCACGCTACACGTGAAGAACAAGAATAATTACATATACTATGGAATGGAAATATTTAGATATTTTGTTTTGTATAAATTTGTGAATAAAGAAATGTATGTAATTAGGTTTTAAGTGTGGGGGTGTGACGTATGTGTATGAGGGTGACGGCATGAGAGCGAGATAGCGAGTATGGGAAGTATAAAAGGGATGTACCGCTATTGAGCGCTCTCTCCATATTAATCTGGCAACCAATAAACATTGTAACATCTACGGATATATTATTACTACCCGATCCAAGACATCACAATGAGGAAGTCCATTTCTTGATGAAGAAGACCAATACTGATGAGAAAGTCCATTTCTTGATGAAGAAAACCAAAACTTGATAAGGAAGTCCATTTCTTGATGAAGAAACCCAAATGTGACAGGCTGAACCACCAGAATGTTGAGAAACTGTATGACAAGTCCAATCTTCTTGATGTTCTCTACAGCTACGACTGCCTAACTATGGTTTATCAGCAAGGAATTGAACCAATTGAGAAAAACATTGTTATTCACAATTAAAGCAAATTTAAGGCGCTTTCTACCCTTCTACAGAAAAGTTTCCAAATACAAGAAAACTATCAAACATTTGTCCTCAACAAATGTGAAACGCTAGCAAGCGATAAAGTGCAGAATTGAAATAAATTTTTGTCAATTGAAAAAAAAAAATTTTTTTTTTTTTTTGAAGAATTGAGTCTATCCCAGACTATATATCATGACCAGAAAATTTTCAATTATTAATCAAATAGGTAATTAAACAAACTCAGGCATACAAAACCTTATCAATCCCGAATATATGAGCGAACAATTCACAAAGAATATTACAACGTAAAATTAAACCGAAGTTATCAAACTACCGATAATTGTTTAAAATTATAAGTTTGGCAAAGAATTAATTTTAATTCAAATATATAAAAATCAAAATTTTGTTGAAATTGAAAACTGCCAAAAACATTAAAAATGCAGTGTGTAATCCACTAAAATATGTATTAGGTATATTCTTAATAAGAAAATTCAATATTAATGCCAACGGTATATGCAAGTAATGATTGAAATTAACAATCAGAGATAATTTCTATCTGACGTAAGAAGAAATTGTATTATTATTAATCTTTTAATTCATATGTAAAAGCTCGTCAAGCAATTTCCCTAAGACAGGGGAAGTGCTTAAGAAGATGAACACGAAAAACACATAAAATAAAAATTGCTCAGATAATCACCCAACTAAACGATCATAAAATATGACGTCAAGTACTGTATTAAAATAATTATCCCGAACGATAATGTACTTCGTAAAACTATAATCCATATATAATCTTTATATCAAATAATTATCCGAACAAAATAAAACGACTGTTGAACAACACAAACTGCCCAACATTTCATATAAATCCTCAGAATGAGAATGAAAACCGGAAAAATCCCAGAACATCAAATCTGGAGAAAAAAAAAAATTCCCGAGAAATTATAAATGTTATAAAACCCCAAAGTGTCTTATTACCGAATAAACAACTGATGTCCAAATGTCATTTGAACAAACTTCCCATATAAATCCTCATAATGAGATGGAAAAACCCCGGAAAACTTCCAAATATAACGAAACCGTTATGACGTCTTCAACGATTTACGTAATAATAATGGCAAATAGAAAAGGACCACAGGCCTCCCACCACTACAGGCAAATCATCTGTATTAGTAGGCCCCCTGTCTTCCTGCGATTGAAAAGGAAAGGAAAACCCAAATCCATTTCCGCGAAACGATTTAAAAAAAATCGCGTCCGAGAACTCAGAGGTAACTATACATAGAACCCGAGACTAACTACTCACGAACTCAGAGGTATTAAACATGGAAGGCTCATAATTATTCGCATCGCTTTCAAAATGCCGAAACATTCCCACCGAAAGGAAAGTTATGAATGTAAATACCCGAAATTAGAAACAAAAAAACATCACATGGACGCCACGAAAGGACAGACAGAACAAAACAAAACAACCATTCGAAGTTCATATTCGCGTTCATATATATGAACGTCGAATGTGTGTTCCTAAGAAAGAATAACCTCCCTCTTTGTGCCGGACAAAGTGAAACGATGCTCCTTCAGTACAAACCTAACCACAAATGAAGTGAAACCGTTCCAAAAAAAATTGAAAGTCGAAGTAAGGAATAAAATAATCCCGAAATATGATGTAAAATCAAACACCAAAGTCAGATCTAATATCCATAATAGAAACCGACTCATATATTTTATTAACAACTTAACGTTGCATAATTTTCATACAAATCCAATATAACAGTTGATATAATAATGTTGAAACAACAACAACAACAAAAAAAAAATTGTGTTCCCGCAAAAAAATAAAAAAATCTGAAAATTTAAATTGACTTATGCCATTATTAACCGAAGTATGTTCGAAGACAAAACGGAGATATATCGATCCTTTAGCTTCTATAAAAATTTGTATAAAATTTCGAATAAATTTATGGCAACAACAATGCTGTAACAAACTTCCATATAAATCCAACATAACCGTTGATGAATGTTTAACAATAGCCAAACTTGAGTTGCCAAAGAAGACTAATTAAAGAGATAAGTGTATTAACTTATTATAAATCTCTGAATACCTGAAAATGTTCCTAAAAGAAAAAAATTGTAATGAAAGATTTGAGTATAAATCACTTCCAAGGTCGGTATATTGTGTTTCCGAAACGAAAAAAATAATTTATTATTTGAAATAAAGTATCTGGTTTAACATAAATTAAATATTGAATCCCAATAAAGTATCTCTAAGTATTAGAAAATAATTATTATTTCATAACACCCGTATTTAATTTATAAAGATTATTTAGTATTCCAAGTAAGCAAAGACTCGAACCAAAACTGCGTTACGAACGAAGAATTTTTATGGTATATGAATATATTAAACTGATGCGCGCCGCCGCCGCCGCGTATCGTTAAATGCGATAAATATTTATAATAATAAAATAGCAAATGCACTAACCAAAGGCTGTGTATAAAGGATAAAATCACTTTTATTAAGTTAAATAATAACATTCAAATAAACCGAAATGATAATGAAACATTATAAATTTACTAAAGACAAAATAACGATATCAACCGACATTTGATTGACAATACAAATCCCAAAAGGTGTACAATCAAACGAGTAAAAATCCGTTAAAGCGTCTGAGGAACTAACCGCTACATAATAATTACATATTAATTGTTATTATTTATTTGAAACCGCTAAGCTTGAAATAATTATAATCGAGAACGGTGAAATATTGAGAAAAATATTCAAATTTAATAAAATTTAAAAAACAACTGAATTTAATACTAACCATTTAAGTAAAATTCAATCTGACCCTATCGAAAAAAAAAATAAATTGCATAAAATTTTGTAAAACCCCGAAATTGAGCTTAATGTTTTAGAAAAGAGAAGGTAAATTATTTATTAATTGATACGCCCAAAATAACTACTTGCAAAACAAATAATTGTACACCGAGAAATTTAAAAAATTATATTACATCAAGGTAAAATAGAATTAATTTAATACTAATTTAATGAATCATAAAGTTATTCTAAACAACATATTAATTAAAATGAATTTATATGACTACCCAATTATAAACCCCGTCAGATTTAAAGAAAAACGATGTAAGATGAACAGCTACAAAAACCGTCATTATCAGTTCTTCCCTGTAAGAACTAACATAAGAGCTTGTGAAGTAATCCATCAAAGGTTAGATAATTCCTACAAATTATTATGCCAAAGAAGCTATTAAAATTATCAAGTGGTTGCAAAAGTCGATAACTTTAATACTGCCAGGAAGCCAAATTATAGAAGAAAAATAACCCAATTAATCGCGTATTATCAAATTAACTCACGAATATTAAGAATTTAATTATGATTTAAATTAAATTAAGGCAATTTTAATCAAGATACATGAGCTCTTGTATATTGAAAAGAATCGACAATAATTCAACATGAATTGACTGTGACAAGATGCCAATAAAATTCACCAAAATAATTAACAATTAAAGTTACTGAATGATTCCAAGGAAAGTTAACAAAAATTATTTACAAAATATTTCCGTAAAATCAAACAACAACTCAACCGAAAATAAGATAAGCAATTTGAAAGACCTCTTATCCATGAAGAACCGTTAAACTGGACTCGGCAATTCCATTGAATAGAGGACGTCTCTCATATCCAACAGTCATTTGAGGAAGACCAGCAATTCGCAATTCTGAAATGCATGATTTGACATATTTGAAATAAAGCAAAAATAAAATTTCCAAAACAAAGGAAAATAATTCCTAGATAAAGATGTAAATCATTTCAGTGTGACAATTTTGCAAATTATTAACGCGTGGACAATAAAATTTACCAACCCCATTTGAAATTAGTGCCCATCCAACTGTAAGAATAATTAAATATGAAGGTTAAATTTAAAATCCCTTCAAAAACTCGTTACAAGATAAATTCAGAACTAGTAGGAAGATAATTATCAACCTAATAATATAACATAAATCAATCAACTTGGAAATCCATAAATAAATCTGAAAAAAAATTATTACTGACATAGATCCCCCGTCTCTCATAATAAAAATGTTGAGCAGCATAACGCTCAAAAGCAAATCTTATGAATCAGATGTTGCAATAAGAAATATGAAACGATATTGTAATAACATCGCATTATAAAAGAAAAATATTCACTCCAGAGATACAATATAAAATTGAAATACACTTACGTAGTGGGACGCGTGCCATTAAGACCGCAGGTACATATTTATTCCGATCGAAAAACAAGAAAGTACAGTGTACACAATGTGCGGAGCTACCGTGATAGCAAATATTATTATTAACCTGTAACATTATTAGAAAGGTAAACCAACCAACATTAATGTGCGATTTAAGGATAACCGCAATTATATATTGAAACATAAGAATATGGAGGTAACGTTGAATATTTTAAGGCATGATTGGGAACACATGATGCAAAATTATATAATGAATAAAGTATTCTTGTGAACGGTAACAAACGGAAAAAAAACGGAAACAAACAAAAATTGAGTTTGGTAGTGAGAAACAATGGAAATTAAAGTAATAAGGACATTATAATAATAAAATATAAAACACACTCACCCCGCGAACGGCAGATGCGCTGGAACCTATAGATCCCAACTTCAGAGTCATATCAAAGAAAAAATTCCTACCCAGTGAAAAAAATATACGAAACCGAAATTACAGAGGTTAATTACCACGTTGCGCGCCATTTTGGAAGGGAGATTATTGCTTGTATCTTCCATAAATATAGCATACTTATTAAATGATGCTATGTGATGATGTGTAAAGGAAATTAGTTGCAATTAAAACCCAGAGCATGAGATATTAAATTTATTAAATAACATTAAACATAATCTAAAGTTGAATGTAATCTACAGGGCGTGTCATTCTCCCGAAGGGACAATGAATATGTAATTTCTGATATTATAGAGGTAGGTGGTTAAAAGTTACTTATAAAAGAATGTGGTAAAGGTTGAGCGCCATCTTATTTTTAGGTGAATAAGAAAACAATTTAAATTATAGATAAACCCTGATGATAGATAATGAAGCTAATTCTACGTTACGTGAAGTATATCGTTGAAGGTAACAGCATGACTCGTCCGAAGGAGAAAATCTATAGGTCCGGCAACCAGACGCCATCTTCCGTCCGCAGGGGGGTGTTGCTCCAGTAGTCTCCCAAAACCAAACTGCCGGGCGAAGCCGTCAATGCCCCCTAGGAAACGTTCGCTGGTCACATGGTCAGTTGCAGATAGTGATGTGCATGCAACAAAGTGTAGGGATGGGGAACGAATCGCTACAAATTGGGCGCAAATTAATTAATTTATCCAGGTCTTCTCTCACCAGACGGTTTTCATCATTGCAGTAGGCGGCGATGAAGGTGTGCGCTCTATCCTCTATGTTGACTTCGATAATCGTGGCTTCAGTATTTTTCAGCTTCGGAGTAGGGATTCTTGTAGAAGTGATTGATTGTCGAACGAATATGGCGGTGCCTCCACCTCTTCCTCCCAATCGGTCGTCTCGGTGAATTTCAAAGCCGGGCACTCTCAGCGGCGTGTCTTGTTTTAAATGTGTTTCTGTAATGAGAATTATGTCAGTATTAGTGTTATTTGCCAGAGCGAGCAGTTCGTCTATTTTATTTCGGATGCTGTGGGCATTCCACAGGAGCACGTTCACCATCTGGGGATCAGACATTGATGGTGCTCGTGATAAGATCCATCAGGATCCATGCCCTCTCCAGCTCGTCGGAGCCAGCTGCGGCCAGTTGCGGTTGCACGCGTCTCAATCCTTGGAGCAGGGCCATCATCAGTTGCGCGTCTCCTACGCCGGTGTATGGCTCTCCTGCGGGATGCTGCGTACGGGACTGCGTATGGGGCTGCGTGCGGGGCTGCGTGCGGGGCTGCTCCTCGTGCTGCTCCTCGCGCTGCTCCTCGCGCTGCTGGGAGGCCGTGTTTCCGCGGGCCACGTTGGTCCAGCTGCGTCCGTCGGTCCTCGAGGTCTGCTGGGCATGCGGCCCGCTGTTTCCTGGTGCTTGTCGCCGGTTCTGGCGCTGGTGCTGCTGCAGCGAAGCGACGTAAGCTATCCTCTTCGGGTAGCCTCTGAAGTTGGCGGGATGGGGGCCCCCGCAGTTACAGCACGCGGCGGGCTCGTCCCTTGTGGTTTTTGGGCACTCGGCCGAGGCGTGTTCCACCAAGCACTTCACACACCTCGCGGTGTGGGCGCAATTTCGAGACCCATGTCCGAAGTTTTGGCAGCGGTAGCACTGCGTCCCGTGCTGCAGATGGTTGCTGCGGTGCTTCTGCAGCCGTATTTTGCAGTGGCAGAGGTACTTGACTGTTGCCCTCAGTTGACCCATGTTGACCTCTTTGTCGAAGTGGGCCAAGCACATGGGATACTCGGCCGAGGCGGTCGTCATCCTTGTGACCTTTGCGGGAGGGAATCCTTGTTCCGAGAGGCTCGCAGCGATGTCCTCCGTGTCAATATTAGGCAGGCCCTTGATGACCGCCTTTTTCATCTTCTCCGCATCCGCTGTGTAGGTATGGAAGCCTCTAGCCTCCGCACGCAGCCCGTTGGTGAGGGCACGGTGGTCCGCCATGTTCTGTAGGAGGATATTTACTTTTCCGCCTGATCGGTATTGAATCTTGAAGTTCAGGTTCCCGATGTGGCCCTGAACCGCTGCGGTGACCTGCCCATGAGAGAGGGTCCCCAGGGTCATCACGACCCGGGGCACACGGTCCTTCCGTGCAGCCTGGCCGCTCGTACCTGCAAAATGAGAAGAATTTGTATTAGTATGCGGGCGCTTCGCCTGCGACGCCCCACCGTCATTCGGATACTTCATGTAAATTTTCAAAGCGGTTGCCGATAACAACCGCCCGGGGTTCCTGTGGTGATAGGGGCCTCTTGACGGTGTTGGACGGCCTCGTCCATCCTTCCTCCTGGCGGGTCGTTTCCATATCCTGGGCGGGTGGCTGGGGTCTGGGGGGCGCGACGTAGGCCGAAGCTGGGCCTATTGGGGGGCGGCTGGTTCCGGGGGCGGGGGCGGCCTCGGGCATCTCGGGGGGCGGCAGGGGGATGGATGTCGGTTTGGTTCTCGGTTCAGCGGGCTGGGAGGCCGGGATGGTGATGAGGATGGTCCCCGTCTTGGTTTGCCGTCTATACTGGCGGGCGCCCTGGGGGATCTCGATTGGAGAATCTTCCGGGTCAGCTAGTTGCATCCGCGCGGACAACATCCGCACGGCAGATACTCTGTATTTCCTCTTCTGGATGGGGATGTTTGGGTTGTGCCGTCTCGGTGGGGCCAGGTCCTTCTTGGTTGCCTTGAAAAAGGCAATTGGCGGCGCGGCGGCCTAGTCAAGGGCCGGTCGGGGGCCGGCCGGCTGACAGGTAGCAGGTGTCTGGCCGTGTAAACACAAGCCAGACAAAAGCGAATTGGGGGTGAAAAAGCTCTCGTCTCGTAAAACGACTGTCGCAGGCGGCAGTCAAAGAACGAATCCGATCGATCGATCGATGATCGCTGATCGCTGATCGTGTCGATGATCGATGATCGGCAGGAGTCCCCGAGGCAACGCCAGCATAGGATTTTCTTCGAAGCAATATCGTGTTGCCAGCTCCACTCCACTGCGGGCTGGCATTACAGTATACTGCAAGATGGTTTTTTTGCATTTAGCTTTGGTGTAGCCGTCAATTACCGGATACCAAGAGCTATTGAGCTTAGCTCCGTAGTCTCTATTAATGTTAATGGGATTTTTATGAATTTCAATTGCCTCTGTAATTAGGCGTGCTCTATAGGTTTTGGGTTTTCCCAGTACTTCAGGAACAAATCCAAAGTAATGGCCGGTCTCAATTAAATGCTCGGCGATTGCCGATTTGTCAGGGTGGCCAAGTTTACACGCTCGTAAGTGTTTCGATATCCTTTTGGAGATCGTCCGCTCTGTCTGGCCCACATAAACCTTATCACATCCGGAACAGCTGAGTTTATATACTCCATATGTTTCCAGAGGAAAGTTGGTCTTTGCAGACCTCAGTAGGTCTTGTATTTTGATCGTGGTTCCGAAGACAGTCTTGATGCTTTCTTTCCTTAACAGTCTGGCAATTCGGTCTGTCACATTGTGAACATAAGGTAGGAAAGCACAGCCTTTAGACTCTTGTTCAATTCTGTCTTCGTTTGGTGTAGATTTGGCTCTTATTATTTGCCTTGTCTGCCTTGCCGGGTAACCGTTACGCTCCAGCGCATCGGTGAGCTTAGTGATCTCCGCTCCGATTTTTGTTTCATCACATATTCTGGTCGCTTGGGTTACTAAAGTATGGATAAGTCCTCTCTTCTGCGCTGAGTGGTGATGCGAATCAGCATGTAGATACCGATTTGTATGAGTTAGTTTCCTATACACTGTGTGTCCTAGGCTACCATCTTCTTTTCACATCACTTCCACATCTAGAAAAGGCAGGATTTTGTGATTATTTTCCAACTCTATTGTGAACTTAATTTTACTGTGAAGTGAGTTAAGATGGTCTAGGAATTCGTTCAGTTTCTCTGTTCCATGAGGCCAGATGGCGAAGACATCAGCGACATAACGCCACCATATCTTTGAAACATCCGAAGCTGTGTCTAATGATGGGGTCTTTTTTCATTAACAATGCTAATTTTGTTATTGCTGAATAAGGTTGGAGAGCAGCAACGTAAGAAAAAATATTGTATACTTTCTCATAACGTACAATTTTCAGTGTTTAGCTACATGTACCAAATTTTTTTTTTTACATTATTTTACGTAAATTCAATCGAAGTGTCTGTCACAACACCTGTTTCCCACAACAGGGTCTTTACCTAACTGTCACCATAATAAAAGTATAACTGAATTGACCCTACGAATGTAGTAATTTATTACTAATTTAGAAATCATTTAATCCGTGTTCAAGGCATATAATGTCTAATGCCTTATAATACTATGCATCCGTCAATGAATATTTTGATCAATCGTTATTTCTGTTGTCTATATTACAGATCAACTAGAGATAGGAGAGTCAAGTGAAGCGAACCGGCGACATTTATACGGTAGAGGCTAGGCTTACTCCTGAGCATAGAATTAGAACCGAAAGCTTATGTAGTCATCCTAATTTTCAATGAAGTTATAACCTACAAGTTATACATTCATGCAAATGTAAGGCGGCCAACTTTATAAAATATCAATGCAGGACGGTTGGTGTCAGCGGGGGGGGGGGGGGGGGGGGGAACCTTTTATTTTTTATTACGACTTCACTTTTTTTCACATAATTGAGAGACAGAGTATTCAAATAAATCTTGTTCACGAATTTTACCACAAATTTATAACTGCTATTTCGGAAATCGAGAATGATGTCCATGTAATAGGATGAAAATGCAACTTATTATTTAATTGGTTGTTATATTCTGGACCCAAAACTAGTTTAAATTAAATTTGTTTTTTCTTTTTTATTTTGCATTAGAAATTATCCCGATCTAGTGTGTTATTGAAACTCGCAATGATTGATCTGGGCTTTGTTTCAGCAATTTTAGGCCCCATCCTATAGATTTTTTTTATTGCCGAGTTCACATTTCCTGAAGAGTCCTCAAAGTTGATAATTTTTGCAATTTTATTGAAAACTTCTAAATAGTTATTAGAGATGGATTCTGGAATGCCTCTAACTTCAATATTACATATTTGAGACATATAGTCTGTCGATTTTGACGTCTTGTTGTGAGATTGTATTATTTGAAATGTAGTTTTGGTTTTTCAATTCGATTAGATCAGCATTATCTTTAACCTGTGATTTTTCCATAGAAATCACACGCTTTTTTATATCTTCCTGTTGATCCGCCATGAATTGGAATGACTTTAGTTGATCATTGTTTTGTATTAATATTTCTTCATATTTTTGATCATAAATGCTTAATTTCTTGTCCACAAAAGAGATCATTGTTGTTTTAAATTTCTCAAGTTCCTTCAAAAATATTTCCAAGGTTAGCTGATTAGAGCCATCTGTGAATGATGATGCTAGATTTTCACTGGTTACTGATGGAGCGGTTGTAGACTTCGCTGTTTGAGCAATTCTTTTTTGATTTTTGGCAACAGGTGTCGGGTCTTGATTGATTTCATCCATGTTATTCTCGATAATTTTCTGTATGCGGTGACTTAAAACTACACTCAGAACATGAAAATGGTTTCTCTTTAATTCTGGCAATACATACCTAGTATTCAACTAGAATTTTATACCTGCACTTAGAATAAGTCTAGCTTCTTCCATTTAAACGTAGAGTCGGTCTATAAAAAAAAATCGGGTCATTGTGAGAACCCTGGAGGAGTAACTATCTGTTACTTAAACTAAGGCGAGTATGTGGTGGATAACCTCTGATGCACATAGAATAAGATAATGTTTTCCTTCCAAATGCGTCAGCAGATGAATCCACAGCAAAAATTTTACATTCGGAATACAAAGGTGGTTTAAATTAAATCTGCATGCGGCGAATTAAAACTACACTCAGAACATCAAAATCGTTTCCCAGTGATTCTGGCGGCACTTACATAGTCTGCAACTAGAATTTTATAAATGGACTTCGAAAAAGAGATTATTTTCCTTACTGGAAAATGGTGGGGTCACTGGGGTCCCTTCTAATGCACTCGAATAAGATAATATTTTCCTTCGAAATATGTCAGCAGACGAATCCAACTAGAATTTTACATTCTAAATACAAAACTGGTTTAAATTAAATCCGTATGCGGCGAATTAACACTACATTCAGAAATGAATGTTAACACTTTTTCCAAAAATCAAATTCTTTGTGCAATTAAAAAATGTTTTTAATTGCACTTACATTACTACTGACATGTTTCTTATACTCAAGCATTTATTACGAAAAATATTGTGAAAATAATTCCATATTTGAGTACATATTTTTAGCCTTAGCTCAAACGTGGATTTACACAAAAACTTGTGATATATATCTATATACCTATGTTACCATAACACGCACATGCAAATCGCTCATCAAGATATAACTTATCCCGACTCTCTTACCAAATAGTACTTTCTTTGATTTTATATTGTATCTGTATTTTTTACAAACACACTTGCACTTAATGTACTTGTATTTTCATTACATTTTAATAGTATTTTAATTACACAAATGTACTTGTATTTTTTTATTTTTTTGATACATGCTCCTTGTATTATTTTTAATTCAATAATACGTATTTTCTTTCATATACTTTTCATATTATTTTTAAATTTTTCTGTTTTTCCATACTTATTTTTTATATTCATATATCTTAAACTTATGTAGATATTTTGCATTATTTTTAATTCCTTTATACATCGTACTTGTTTTAGATGTATAAATTTTTATTTTTTATTTTTATATTATTTTGTTTTTCATTCAACTTATTTTTAATTTGTATTATTATACTTAACATAAAATTGGCCACTACAACACGGGCATGTGCCTAGTGTGATGGCCAAAAAATTATCCATTTACTGTAATGTATAAACTTTACTGAATAAAGAATATTAAAAAAAATTCATCACTGAACTTACAACATCGCTTTTTCGCGGTCGGCATGGTCAAGAAATTATTTGATTTGATTTGAATAATAAATATGGGTTATAAATATTACGTGTCACGGCGTGCACTAATTCGTAAACAAAACAACTCAACACTAGTACTACACTGGCGCTCTTAGACTCTAGCTTGTAACGTAAATAAACCAATCCCTAGATCGATATCTTCGGGCCTTTTCCAGGGACAAATTTTGTCTTGAACTTAACCAAATGGCTCAAACAGACTAAAGATAGAGGAAGTTTATTTGACTACCATAGACAGTTATTTAAAAAATATAGAAACGCGGGACATGCGGGACGCTTTAGATCAGGGGTTGGGAACCTGCGGCCCGCGAAGCCTTTTGGTGCGGCCCGCGGGCACTTTTGGTGCGGCCTGCTGAAAAACCACAAAAAATTTCACAGAACGGGATGGTTTTTTCATGGTGTTTCAGATGCATTTTTAAGACGTTATCACAAAATCGTTACTAGCAAGCAAGTAGTTAAGATTCAAATAAAAACGTGATTAAACCCCCCATTTTACTTTTATTTTAATTTGTTATTGTGAAGCGATAGTGAAATTCAATCAGACCTTTTTATTTTCTTGTACGGGACAGTCCCGATATTTCAGGATTGTAGGCAACTCTATTCGGAAGAGAATCTTAACCAGTCTGTCATAAACATTATTTTCTAGTCATCGTTGCGGAAGTAAAGTCAGTAATCCTATTAACGACAACTACAATGAAAAGAAAAGTTGAAGCTAAATGAAACGTGAAATCATTTGAAACTAAATTAAGGTTGTGAAAAGTAACTCGAAATGAATAACACGACGCATGTTCAAACACTGCAAGGACAAAAGCCTTCTACGTCGTTTGAACACGCTGGTGAGTGCGCTTAATTAAGTGAGGCATTTAAGGACGTGAAAAGAGAGTAAACGGATTTGAACACATTTAATACGAACGATTTGAACATATTTAATATTCAACGTCAAACCATCGAATGTGCCTGATAATCTGCAGCACGAAATTATTCAATTACAAAGCTATGGACATAACAATCTCCCCAAATAAAGTCAGGAATCACTGGTTATATTAAGTCAAGCATGTCCCTTAACATTTTGTATATATATACAAACAACAATGCCATGATAATTGCCACACTTCTGGCATTTATTGTAATTAGTAAAATTAATCTAAAATTGTATTGTAGACAATAAATATGCTACAGAATGTAGAAAAACCATTCACGTAATCAGAGTACAATTTAATTTAATCTGGTTGACAAGTGGACTCCTATGCAGATTCATTCTAAAGGTAAAACCAATCTTGTGTTCACAATGCAATTTCCTGTTGTGGATTCATCTGCTAACCCTAACGCATTTCGTAGGTAAAACCATTTTGGTGTTCTAGGTGAATTAATATTAATTAAAGTTGGGGACTCACAATCCAATTCGCTCTGATGGAAAAACCAGTTTTGTTTTCAAAACACAATGAGAAATTTCCATGTGTGGTTTCGTAGAAACCCGTTATCATTTTTGAAGAGCATTTATAAAATTCTAGTTGCTTTTGTTCTGCCAGTATTAGGGAAGAGCCATTTTCATATACTCAGTAACTCTGTATTTTTAAGTCTCCGCGTACAGATTCACCCCATAACTGAAACCAGTTCTGCGTTTAGAATGCAAAAAATTCCAGGTGGGGTTTAATTTTTTGACGCATTCCTCGTGTTAGAAGTGCATTTATAAAATTCTAGTTGCATACTTTGTGCTGCCAAAATTGGTGGAAAGTCATTTTTATGTTCTGAGTGGAGTTTTAATTCCCCGCGTAAAAACTCACTTTATAATTAAGACCAGCTCTGTGTTAAGAATGACACGAAAAAATTCCAGGTTTGGTTTTATTTGGATAACGCGTTTCGTAAGAAACCATTCTCGTGTGTGAAGTGCAGATATAAATATGTAGTTGCATAATATGCATATGAGCTGCCAGTATTGGAGGAAAGCAATTTCACGTTCTGAGTATCGTTTTAATTCCCCGCGAACAGATTCAATCTGTAATCAAAACCAGTTAAGTGTTAAGAATGCAATGAAAACGCATCAGGTGTGATTTAATTTACTGACACATTTCTTATGTTGTAACTGCATTTATAAAATTCTAGTTTCGTTGTTTATTCTGCCAGAATTAGAGGAAAGCCATTTTTTAATGTTCCGAGTGTAGTTTTAATTCCCCGCATGCAAATTTAAAATCTAAATTGAAACTAGTTCCGTGTTCAGAATGCAACGAAAAAATTTAGTTGTGGTTTCATCTGCTGATGAATTTTGACGGAAACCATTCTCGTGTTCAAAGTGCAGTTATAAAATTCTGGTTGTAGACCATGCGCGGAGTTATTAAAGAGTGTTGGCAGTTACGTAACTGTTTTTTTAAATTAGTTTTAGTAAAACCAGTTCTTTGATTCGAATGTGGTTCCCCCCCCCCCCCCTCCGAGACGGAAATCGGAGTGCGGCCCGCGGGTTAAAGTATGAACATCCAAATGGCCCGCGACGCTAAAAAGGTTCCCCACCCCTGCTTTAGATAGACGATTTGCGGGACTTTTTTTGTAAATATTGCAATGCGGGACTACAACTACAAATGCGGGACAGTTGGCCGCCTTATGCAAATGTAAAGATTGTCCCACATCTCAATTATTCTTGATTTGTAATTTAATTTGATTCTACTTGTCTGAAATTCAGACCTTTAAAAATCGAATTTAGCCAGGACTCACACCTCTCAAGATCCTACGTAAAAACATTAGGTGAGAACTCTCATAGCTAGTTAGATAAATTATCAACAGATGTCTCCGGAAGGTAAAAGCTCTGGCCAGCCAAGGAGATTGTTCTATAAATGGCGATTTCTCATAAAAAAAATTGTTGCAAGCCGGTATGAACAAGTTTACAAAAAAATAACACGACTTTGCAGCCGGCATTGAAGTACCCACCACTGTCCCACCCCGGTATAGGCAACTTATGGTCGCCCCTTCGGAGTTCTCTCAAGAATCTAATTTTTTTGAATAAACGGCTCTACATTTAATGTAACGAATCTAGACCTTCAATGTCCCCTCATACTGTGTTAGGTAGCGGTATGCGGACGCGCCTACAGGACTGTACTGTAATGGTCAATCTCTACAATTCTAAAGCCCATGGAGGTGTCAATGCAAAAGCAGTGAGCCTCATGGACAGTCAAACAAGTTGTTAGTAACATCAACAAAAAATAAAGTAATACAAAATGACAGCAGCCGTCATGAGTAATCAGCTCATGACAGCGAAAGACCACACACAATCCGGCGGGCAGCACCGGGCACTGTACATAAAAGAAAAAAGAAACAAAAGAAAAATAATGTATATATATACAGAGTAGAACTGGTGTCACCGCAACCTGACTATCGGCAGTACCCGAGAGAATGAAGAAGGCTAATTGTCCGGCCTCCCGATAACCGGCGGCGTCGTCCTTAAGCCAGCTAGCCGGTGGTGCCTAGACGAAAGTAACTGGAAATCATAGAAGAAGACCCTAGGGAGAAAAGCGTCGGGTCGCCGGAGGCGGGACGGACAGCTTTCAGATGCCGTTCAGCCTTCTCCCCAGCCTCTTCATGTCACGGGGGGTGGTGCGGCAGACAGGTGCAACTCCACCAGTTCCATAAGACCAGCCATGGTCAGTAGGCGGGGACTCGGTCCAGGGTCCAACCCCTTATATGGGGAGAAGGACGGCACAGAACAAACAAGTGAGTTCAGTTCTACGCGGTAATCATAACTAAAAAAAACTAATCACAACTAAATCATAACGGTAATCATAACTAAAAAACTAAAAGAGTAATCATAACTAAAGTGTATGTTACAAAATAACATAAAAGTGTAAGGCATTAAACCAAGTACCTGGAATCAAAACATGAGAGTTCAATGACGCAGCGCATGAAAAACAAATAAACATGAAAGAAAATATAAATACTGTACATCCTGGGCAATATTGGTCGTAGAGAAGAAGCAAAGAAGAAAGTCCGTGGTAAGTCAGGAACAAGTACACCTGGTGTCAAAATCTATTAATCAGCGACTCTAAGCTCAGGCCATCTCTCAACCCAGATCCTTGTAAACTTCCTCAGGCACTCGAAGTTCGTCTTGTTCGATACCAGATCAGTGTTCCACACTGATCTGATAGGTACGTCCAAACCATCGAGCATTTCCTCTCTAGCATCCGTCAAGATCTCGCAGTGCCACAGAATGTGCTCGGCCGACTGGTTGGTGGATCCGCTTGCGCAGTTGGGGTGGGGGGACAGGGAGAGGGTGTGAAGTCTCCCCCTGAATTCCCCATGCCCGGACAGAAGCTGGGTAATGTGATGATCTAGTCTGAGATAAGCCCCTTCCATTCTGATTTTAACTGATGGGAAGAAGGAGAAGGTCCATCTTCCCAAATTCGATCTATCCCAACGGACCTGCCACTCATGAAGCGACAGATCCCTCATTTCACGAAGCAGCCCAGGGAGAGTCCCCGGCCCGCCCGGTGTCAGAACAACGCCTTGGTGAGTGGCCGGAGTTCCTCTGGTTAACTTCTGCTTGGTAAGCACTTCCCTGATTTCCAGATCGATTGGCAAAATGCCAGCCAAAACGGGTAAAGCGTCCGAAGCCACGGTTCTATACGCACCGGAGAGTGCCAGCAAGGGGGTTCGTTGGCCTCGCTTGAGAGCTAAGAGAATGAGCGAGTTGTCCAGGCGGTGTTCCCACACAGAGGCGGCATACGAGACTTGCGCCACGTATACGCACCTATATAGCGTTCGCAGAACCGGATTACGCAATCCCCACTCAGCTGTGGAGAGTCTCCTCAGCTTCAAGAAGAGAGCCTGAGCCTTGCTGGATACTTCTTTGACGTGAGCCAGAAAAGAGGACGATCGATCTAGTGTGACGCCTAAGTATTTCACTGTTTCAAAAAACCGGATGTTAGAATCTCCCATTCTGATGGTAGGATTTCTTTCTCTACTGAGACGGCCCTTCATCAGGAGGCCCTTGGTCTTATGGGGAGCGAAGGTCATCTTGTTTCTTACACCCCAGTCCAGGAACATCTGCAAACCTTCACTGCCTTTGCTCTCCACTTCCTTTCTACTGTCCCCAGCGACCAGATACAACTAATCATCAGCGTAGTCGACAGCGATACATCCTTCAGGCAAGGGTAACCTGGAGGAGTCATCAAAGGAGATGTTCCACAAGTCAGGTCCAAGGATGGAGCCCTGCGGGCATCCCATGTCTGCTTCCCTCTGGATACAAAAGTCACCGAAACTGATCGTAATGGTACGATCAGAAAGGTAGTCATCGATGGCTTTGAACAATAAGTTGGAACACTGCCTGTTTTTCACCTTTGTACGTATCATTGCCCACCACGCATGATCGAAGGCACCAGTGATGTCGAGGAAGATTGCAACTACATACCTCTTTGGGCAAGCCTTCACCCATTCAAGCGCATACGACAGGGCGTGCACCGTGGATCTACCGGGGACGAAGCCGAACTGCAGGTCACTGGCCGGATACAGGGTTTGTCGGAGTCGCTGCCTAATCAATTTTTCAAGGATCTTGCCTAAAACGGGAAGGAGGGTAATCGGCCGGTAGGCCTTGATGTCCGTTAGTGGTTTTCCGTTCCCCTTTGGTATAATCCGGAGCACGCCGCGCTTCCACTCAGAGGGGAAAACTCCCCTCCTCAAGCACGTGTCCATCACCTGGAAGAGCTCCTCCATGGCGTGGACCCAGACTTGCTTCGCAATTACGCCATTGAGCCTATCATGCCCTGGTGCCTTCTTAGGACCCAAACCCTTAATTATCACTTCAATTTCCGCTTTAGTGACTCGAATGAAGTTATCCTCTTGGGCGAGGTCTCTCGGTGGCAGCCGTGACAGATTTCTGATCTGTTTATGGTGGTCACTTTCCCCAACTACTGACTCTACAGGAACTAACTCACCCAAAAGTGTTTTGAGGGTAGAGGCCACATCCACCGTCTCAGCGTTCCTCCCATCTGTGATCCCAATTACGGTTGACAAGTACCGGTCAGAGCCTTTACCGGATTTTGCAATTGCGCTGTGGATTTCCCACGGGTTGGCGTTACCCACGTCTTTAACCCAATTACGCCAAGCAGCTCGTTTCGCTAGGAGAACGGCCCGTTTAAAGGCCGACCTGGCAGACCTCAGGCTCGCCTGAAGCGCAACTGTCTCCTCCTCCGTGCAGTTGCCACTCCTGGACAACCCAAGTGCCCTGTAGGCCCTCTTAAAGGCCCCCTTGAGCGAAGTCAGCTCAGAAGACCACCACGGCGTTCTAATACTCGTCTTCGGGTTTGATCTTTCCAAAGACGAGTTGGCAGCAGATACAACCGCCCTATTGAAAAAATTCCCCAAATTATCCGGATCCGTAGCAGCTACGTGGTGAAAGTCCCTTAACCTGTCATTTGCCAGGAGCGCGCCGGCGCGCGAGAATCGAATTTCAAAAATGAATATTAATTCAAATAATTTGGATGTGATTTTAAATTTTATTCCATTAATATATAACATAAAATAAAGCTTAAAATAGCTTCCTCCATTCTTGTTCTTAAGGTAATTTAAAAAAGGTAAGGTAAAAAACCCTGGCCCTTGACAGGTTAACGTATCTCGTAGCGCTTCCCCAAAGTGATCCCAATTCGCCCTAGTGGTGTTGAAGTTCCAGGAGGATCTTGGGGCCTTAGGGGGTCCTTAGGGGGGGGGGTTGGGGAAGGTTGGGGGGGGTTAGGGGGGGTTAGGGGGGGTTGGGGGGGGGGGGTTGGAAGGAAGTGAGCAGAAAGGGGAGGGATGGATCACAAGTTAGTTTAAATTCCACACACTCGACTCAGGGATCGTATAAAAGTATGAATTTTGCTAAGTCGGATCACGTATCACAGATGTGACGTCAAAAACTTGGAGATACAAGTGTAATATGACGTCATAACTCGTTATAGTCTAAATGGCCTGCGGAGCGATTCTCTAAAAAAAGTGAGGTGAGATGAACTCACGTGAAATGGGCTGTCAGATTTGTGCATAGATTTGTGCATAGATTTGTGCAATTTTGTGTAATTTTCTATGGTTTTCAAAACGTCAATTTCCTTTTCAATGCTAACTTCGTCGGTTTTAAGTGGTTTAAAATACGAAATACTGTAAGAATGCATGATTATTTATCCACTAATGTATGTTTAAAGTTGTATACCAAGGATTTGACGTTTGCAAAATTTCGTTTCAATTCAAATTCGCATGAATTAGGTAGTTTGTCAAAATTAACCTAAAAATCTATTTTTTTGTACGTAAATAGTTGTTTCTTCTACTAATTTTTGAAATGAAGTGTAATTTCCATAATCTTTACCTAAAAGTGCGGCGGTTAGCGGTTTTTTCGTCCCCAAATATTCAATTGTTCTACAGATGTAGATTTGCCATCGAGATATGTATTAAGCTCCTATTTCTTCAACAGATGTCTAGTAGGAGCCGTGCGACGAGCGGGCAGCTGGAGATGATGATTAGTCGGCTGGAAGAGAGACCGACAATGACTTCGGGGCGGCAGCAGGGAAACGATGGCCGCATCAATAACGAATTGGCGTGGTCTTCCCTGGCGGTCGACCTGAATGCTATGAAGCTCGGGTGCACGAAGAGTGGCGACAAGTGGCAATAGGTATGCACTCATTATATTATTACCACTATTATGTTTCTATGGAGGTGTCTACTAATATCTACAGGAATTCCAAAAACTGAAATAATCGAACTAATATCTATGAGAACCAAAGTGTTGACAAATATCTACAGCTCAAACTGTTGACTAATATCTATGAGAACCAAAGTGTTGACGAATATCTACAGCTCAAACTGCTGACTAATATCTATGAGAACCAAAGTGTTGACGAATATCTACAGCACTGGCAGTGGTTGGATTTGCAATTATGTAAGTATGTATGTAAAAATCCCTAATATTGGACTATTGGACACATTTAGCTGATTAGTCCAACCTACGCTCTGTAGATATTAGTCAACACTGGGACCGTCATAGATATTCGTCCGACCTGAGCTCTGTAGATATTAGTCAACACTCTGAAGTTCGTAGATATTAGTTCAACATATGAGCTGTAGATATTCGTCCGACACACAGGCTGTAGATATTAGTATCTGGAGTCGTTTCTATTATTGCAACGAGGTACGGACTTCAATTGGATTACGGATTGAAATAAAAAAAATATATTTATATTCTTTATTGATATAATTTGAATTTTATTATATTTTCTGTAGTACAAAAATGTCTCTTTATTTCAGACGTGGAGGGATCAGAGAAATGGCGTCAAAAAAAAAGCATCTGGCTTGCGATCGGAGATGATGAAGAGCGGAGGTGGCCCCAGCCAGGCACAACCCTTGACTCCGTTGGAGGAAAGGATCCTGTAGAATAGTAAGCTCCGACTTTATAAGGAAATAAATCTTAAATTGGAATTCGAAAATATACATATTCCTATGGGTAAGCTATCAAGAGGATGGTGAAATACTATCATATGACAGTAATAATTAGTTAACTTACAGGTACGGACTCCGTGGCAGTACGTCCATATACTGCCTCGGCCGCGTATCGCCCTGGTGTAAGACCACTGTTCAGAATGAAACGTTGCTTGAAATGGCTTTAGCAGTGTTTGGTGACCAGATCTGAATAGCCAGGTACTAGCCCACCTTCCTCTTCCCCATCTTCTTCCCTTCCCCGCTACCTTCAGCTTCACAACATACCCCAATTGGGGATGCCATAGTCTCACTGGATCCAGACGGGAGCTGTTCGGGATTCTTGTGCGGTATTCATATAAAAAAAAGACTAAAGTAATGCTCAATGCATTTCCGGGCCTTGCAATGTATATTCTGTATATGTGGATTCTTGCGAACCGGGAACCAGGCGCGGCCGGTGCCTTCACTTTTTGGTGGTTCACCGAGTAATTCATCAAAAATTAAAACAATTTTTTATTACTATAATTTTATGTAAAAGTTTTCTTTGCGGATTTACTATCTTGGTTGATAATTAAATGTAGTTTTGGCGGGCCATAGGCTATAATTCTGCTTTTATTTTCATGGTTCATATATTCTTAATATAGTCTATATTTATTATTATATAACTTTTAATTTTAAAAAGGCAAGGAAATTTAAATCAGCGATATCTATCGAATAATAACACAATGCTTTGGGACACGATAATTTATTATTCTCTACCAAATTCATGTATTTTTAGATAGGAATTCAATTTTTTTTTTAAATTTAAAATAATCATTTAATTAATTTAATAATTTAAAATATTATGTAATATGATGAGCTGCAAAATGTTGTTTAATTTTGTTGGCGGTTGGGTGCACGAGTGCACTTTAGGATGAGCCGCGCCTGCCGGGAACTGCATTTAATATTGGCGTTATCACGTACGGACTAAAATAAATAACAGTACATAATATATTATACAACTAATGAGGTATATTTTATTTGTTTCAGAATCACACACACACTAAACACCATTTTTGGGATTTGCAACAAAATATATTTTTTACTAAAACATACCCTTTGTTTAACTTTATTTCGTTGTATGTTTAGGGAGAGTACCCAAACTACAAACTACGTGACCTCTTCGGAGGGGGGGGTCTTCAAAATGTCACGCTTGGTACAAATGAGCGGCGGTTTGCTTAGGATTTTGGTCACCGGGGGGGGGGGGGTTAAAAATTGCAAAAAATTGGTCACGTAGTATGGGTACGTTCCCTTACATACTCTGTATGTACTCTGCCAATAAACTATCCAATAGGGATGCAATAAGGACACTACTGGACTGATATGACGACTAACAGCCGTTTGCGATACACAAATGTGTGTAGCATGAATCTACAAATTCTTTCAAAGATAAGCAAACATTTCTTTAAAATTAACTGCATTGTCAGCCACCTATTCTCCTCCAGGCGGAGGTCCTTCTCCTCTCTCTTCTCCCACCTCTTATAGACAAAGCCACCTTTCCTCTCTTGCCTCTCCCCTCGCCTCGCTCGCCACTCTACTTTCCTCAACCAACAGGAAACACTCTTCTGTGGAGAACTTTTCTATTAGCTGAAAC
Source organism: Limnephilus marmoratus (assembly GCA_917880885.1). Classification (NCBI taxonomy): domain Eukaryota; kingdom Metazoa; phylum Arthropoda; class Insecta; order Trichoptera; family Limnephilidae; genus Limnephilus; species Limnephilus marmoratus. The sequence continues at coordinate 57,987,665 of OU862913.1, forward strand.
AAAATAATCAATAATTAATTACTTTAACATTTGTTATTTGTCTCTAAGCATTTTTTTATATTATTTCCAAACTCTCATTACTATTTATTATTTCGGTGCTAAAGTACTTTTTTTTACATTAACTCCACACAGGAGGCCCCGAGGAAAATAATTTCCCTCAGGGCCTATGTCATCATTGAAGACGCTGTGTGGAGGGTCTTATTGAGGAAAGGAAGGAGTGAACAAGGGTCTTGAAGAGACCCATGTTGTAGGAGGGAGGAAACAGAGGCCGGCAAATCGTTCCACAGCCGAGCATAGAAACGACCCATTCTCATGTGACTAATGACAACCGTGTACAAATGTTGGGCGCGTGTTTCCCAACTATGCACCGGTGCCGAGGCGATCAATGACGCTAGTTCCTCTTCCATTGTAATACCGATAGAACAAGGACAGCTTTCCCACCTGACGCCTATGCTCTAAAGATTGCAGTCCGTCTGTTAAGATGGGAGAATCTATCAAACAGACCGCCTTTTTCTGCAAGAGTCAAGGGTTTTTTTTCAGGTATTTTGGAGCTCCAGACCAGAGGTGGCTGCCAAATTCAACTGTGGGGTGCACTTGCGATTTGTGCAGGATTAACAGTTGTTACTATTAAAGTATCTGCGGGCCCTGTACAGTATGCCCAGTTTCTGAAAGGCCAACTTAACTCTGGTTTCGATGGAGCCCCCATATTTCAAATACCCTTACGGGCATTTGAAAGAGGGACCTCCTCATCAGTGCTTGGAACATGGGACGACGTTAACTTGCTCCATTTCCAGTGATGATGATGATGGTGGAGTCCTCGATTCCAATAGGAAATTAAACTACAACAACCGTCAAAAGGAATTAGCTTTTCTCATATCAATGTAAAAATTACACTTTTACAATGACTTGATAAATTTTTACAAAGTTATTTTGTTTTTATTTTGCAAAGTTTAGAAGTTATGATCATCTCTTGCTGATATGAGAAAAGCTAATTCCTTTTGACGGTTATTGTAGATTCACTTCCTATTGGAATCGAGGACTCCACCATCATCATCATCACTGGAAATGGAGCAAGTTAACGTCATCCCATGTTCCAAGCACCGATGAGGCAATCCCTCTTTCAAATGCCCGTAAGGGTATTTGAAATACGGGGGCTCCATCGAAACCAGAGTTAAGTTGGCCTCTCAGAAACTGGGCATACTGTACAGGGCCCGCAGATACTTTAATAGTACACAACTGCTAACCCTGTACAAATCGCAAGTGCGCCCCACGGTTGAATTTGGCAGCCACCTCTGGTCTGGAGCTCCAAAATACCTAAAAAAAACCCTTGACCCTTGCAGAAACGGGCGGTCTGTTTGATAGGTTCTCCCATCTTAACAGACGGACTGCAATCTTTAGAGCACAGGCGTCAGGTGGGAAAGCTGTCCTTGTTCTATCGGTATTACAATGGAAGCGGAACTAGCGTCATTGATCCCTTCGGCACCGGTGCATAGTCGGGAAACACGCCAAACACGCGCCCAACATTTGTACTATGTTTGTACTACACGCGCCCAATGTTTAATATTTGTCACATACCATTTTATAGTATTTGAAAACACTCTCCACTACTTAGTATTTCAGTGCTTTAGTACTTACGGTTACTTGCAAGCGGGACTGCCTCTACGGGACATGGGGCTACGTACTCCACTTCCAGTTGTAGCAAGTGTTCCACCTCCGGTAGTGGTGATGATGGTGGTGTACTTGTTTCCACTATGAAATCAATCTGCAAAAACAGTCGAAAGGCATTAGCTTATCTTGTATCTGAGCAATGCACACCCTTGTATTCTCTTTGAAAGCTGCATCAAATATACCACAAGCAGTTATCTATTACACAGCATAAAGCAAAGTCGCTCCCGCTGTCTGTACGCTTAGATCTTTTAAACTACGCAATGGGTTTTCATGAGGTTTTCACCAATAGATAGAGTGATTCATGAGGTAGGTTTAGGCATCAGGGTTTTGTTTTAATTGGTTGATATAATACTAATAATAATTGGATAATTTGTATAGCGCCGTTTTTGTGAAAAATCACCTCAAGGGTGCTGTAATAATATAGTATATAAAGGGAGCGGGCTGGCAAGCGGGCGGTGTGGATTTGATATGTATCCAAATTAATGATGGCGTTGGTTATAAAGGTTGGGTAATGGCGTTGTGTTTCGTTAGCCACAGCAACGTGTGACCGGGTCACATAGTATTTTTATATTGCATGTCGATGAATGATATCAACAATGAAGTTCTAAACAATTTGCAACTAAAAGCGGGAACCGTTGGTAATTTACTAATTGTCTAAACATCAAGTCATTTCACTGCAGGGGTAGGCAGAGAGAACGGACCGCCAAACAACTCAGTCTATTTACAACATATTCTCCAGCTACACTTTTATGTCAACACGATTTTCATAATAATCAATATATATTATAAAAGAAAGTCCAAAAAAACGTGCGGAACGCAAAAACTCAGAAACGAGTGTCGGTACGATCAAGAGAGTTATATGGTATGGTAGATCTCTATCCCCCCTAGGGAATAAGGGTATTCGTTTTTACCTAAAGGGCTTGCTTTTGAAGATATAAGGGCTGAAAGTTCTTAGAAGACTAGAAACTTCAAGAAGAGTCTGGAAGATTCCGGAAACTTCAAGAAAATTCGACAAGACTCTGGAATGTTCTGGAAGAAATGGAGGAGTATGTCACTGAGTCTAGAAGGTTCCGGAAAGTTCAAGAAGGTTCCATAAAGCTGTAGGAAGTCCTAGAACGTTCGATAGGGCTGTACAAAATTCTGGAAGGAGTGGCGGAGTATGTCAGTAAGTCTAGATGATTCCGGAAAGTTCTAGAAGGTTCGATAAAGCTGTAGAAAGTTCTGGAAGGTGTGGCTGAGTATGTCGGTGAGTCTAGAAGGTTCCGGAAAGTTCTAGAAGGTTTGATAAAAATGTACAAAGTTCTGAAAGGAGTTCTGTATCCGGAATGTTCTAGAAGGTTCGATAAAACTGTAGAAGTTCTAGAAGGTTCTGTAAAGCTGTAGAAAGTTCTGATAAGAGTGGAGGAGTGTGTCGGTGAATGGCCCGAAAAAGTCTAAAAGGTTCCATTAAGCTGTAGAAAGTTCTGGAAGGTGTGGCGGAGTATGTCGGTGAGTCTAGAAGATTCCGGAAAGTTCTAGCAGGTTCGATAAAACTGTAGAAAGTTCTAGATGGTTCCGTAAAGCTGTAGAAAGTTCTGATAGGAGTGGAGGAGTGTGTCGGTGAGTCTAGAAGGTCCCGAAAAATTCTAGAAGGTTCCATAAAGCTGTAGGAAGTCCTAGAAGGTTCGATAGGGCTGTACAAAGTTCTGAAAGGAGTGGCGGATTATGTCGGTGAATATAGAAGGTTCCGAAAAGATCTAAAAGGATTGATAAAGCTGTAGAAAATTTTGGAAGTAGTGGCGGAGTATGTCGGCAAGGGCGGATCCAGCTTTGGCGCCAGGGGGGGGTCACATAGCTCCAGGGGGGGGGGTCACATAGTCGTGGTCAAGTCACTAGAAGTTATAATTTAATTTTGATAATAATAGACACAAGTAAAAAGTAGGTCCACCTAGGTCCTGGACCCAGCCCAGGGGGGGTCATGACCCCCATGACCCCCCCCCCTGGATCCGCCCTTGTATGTCGGTGTGTCTAGAAGGTTCCGAAAAGTTCTACAAGGTTCGATAAAGCTGTAGAAAGTTCTAAAAAGAGTGGCGGAGTATGTCGGTGAGTCCAGATGGTTCCGAAAAGTTCTAGAAGGCTCGATAAAGCTCTAGAAAGTTCTGAAAGGAGTGATGGAGTGTGTTGGTGAGTCTAGAAGATAGTTCTGGAAGCCTCCCTAATGCTCTAGGATGTTATGGAAGGAGAAAGTTTTAGAAGCTTTGAAGCGAGTGGCGGAGAGTTTCGCCGAGTCTAGAAGGTTCTGGAAAGTTCTAGAAGTTTGGATAATCTTTATCTTCAATATACATTATTAAAAAAGTGTTCAATGTGCATGCCGCTAAAACTCAAAGACGAGTCCTGGTATGATAACGGGAGTTATATCCTCTATCCCACATCTATGAAGAAAGTTATCGGTTTTACCTGAAGGGCGTTCATTTAAAGATATAAGGGCTGGAAGTCTCACCCCCTTGAAATTTCTAACAGTTCAATACATTCCAGAGTATTCTTGAGCATTCCAACACACTCTGGAACATTCTGGAATATATTTAGGAATATACCGGAATATCACAGATCATTGTGGAATATTCCAGAACACTCCTGAATGTTGTGGAATGATCTGGAATATTATTCTGGAACATTTGAAGTTTTTTTATGGGGCTACCCATATGGGGTATATAAATCAAGAGCCGTCATGGGTTTGAAGGTCAATTCAATCTCACATCAACTCCCTGAGCGAAGCCGGACACCCAGAGTATTTGAGAGCATTCCACAACGTTCCAGAACATCCCGGAACATTCTGGAAAATTGTGGAAAGTTCGGGAATAGGGAATCGGGAACATCAATGTTTAACATTTCAGAACACTCTAGAATGTTATCCTGAGCGAAGCCGGGTAACCCAGCTAGTATAATATTTTATTATATTATATATTATATATTATTATTATTATATATTATTATTATTTATTATATTATATTGATATTTTATGTTTTATGTAAATTTTAGTTTTATATACTTAATCTTTTGTTTTATAAAATTTTTGATCTCATAATGCTTTATTATAAATTTATTATTTAATTTTTTTTATTATGCTGTTAATCAGAGGTAAAGTCACATGGAGGAAATCCATAATTGGTTTTATTTTGGCTATACAAACATGTACAAACTGTAAAAATGTAAACTGTCGATTTCCCGAAAATAAATAAATAAAATAAATAAATAAATAACTATATTATTAAGCTTAAGAGATGATAATAACTTACTTAGGGGGTATTTCACCATCCTCTTGATAGCTTATCCGTAGGATAATGTATACTAATAAATAATGAATAAATACTTCGCTATAGGTAGAAAACTTGGCTAACTTATCCGATTTGTAGTCACCGTTCTCAAGTTCGAGTAGGTGTAGAATAGTAAGCTCCGACTTTATAAGGAAATAAATCTTAAATTGGAATTCGAAAATATACATATTCCTATGGGTAAGCTATCAAGAGGATGGTGAAATACTATCATATGACAGTAATAATTAGTTAACTTACAGGTACGGACTCCGTGGCAGTACGTCCATATACTGCCTCGGCCGCAATGATGGCCAGGATCCTTTCCTCCAACGGAGTCAAGGGTTGTGCCTGGCTGGGGCCACCTCCGCTCTTCATCATCTCCGATCGCAAGCCAGATGCTTTTTTTTTGACGCCATTTCTCTGATCCCTCCACGTCTGAAATAAAGAGACATTTTTGTACTACAGAAAATATAATAAAATTCAAATTATATCAATAAAGAATATAAATATAATTTTTTTATTTCAATCCGTAATCCAATTGAAGTCCGTACCTCGTTACAATAATAGAAACGACTCCAGATACTAATATCTACAGCCTGTGTGTCGGACGAATATCTACAGCTCATATGTTGAACTAATATCTACGAACTTCAGAGTGTTGACTAATATCTACAGAGCTAAGGTCGGACGAATATCTATGACGGTCCCAGTGTTGACTAATATCTACAGAGCGTAGGTTGGACTAATCAGCTAAATGTGTCCAATAGTCCAATATTAGGGATTTTTACATACATACTTACATAATTGCAAATCCAACCACTGCCAGTGCTGTAGATATTCGTCAACACTTTGGTTCTCATAGATATTAGTCAGCAGTTTGAGCTGTAGATATTCGTCAACACTTTGGTTCTCATAGATATTAGTCAACAGTTTGAGCTGTAGATATTTGTCAACACTTTGGTTCTCATAGATATAAGTTCGATTATTTCAGTTTTTGGAATTCCTGTAGATATTAGTAGACACCTCCATAGAAACATAATAGTGGTAATAATATAATGAGTGCATACCTATTGCCACTTGTCGCCACTCTTCGTGCACCCGAGCTTCATAGCATTCAGGTCGACCGCCAGGGAAGACCACGCCAATTCGTTATTGATGCGGTCATCGTTTCCCTGCTGCCGCCCCGAAGTCATTGTCGGTCTCTCTTCCAGCCGACTAATCATCATCTCCAGCTGCCCGCTCGTCGCACGGCTCCTACTAGACATCTGTTGAAGAAATAGGAGCTTAATACATATCTCGATGGCAAATCTACATCTGTAGAACAATTGAATATTTGGGGACGAAAAAACCGCTAACCGCCGCACTTTTAGGCAAAGATTATGGAAATTACACTTCATTTCAAAAATTAGTAGAAGAAACAACTATTTACGTACAAAAAAATAGATTTTTAGGTTAATTTTGACAAACTACCTAATTCATGCGAATTTGAATTGAAACGAAATTTTGCAAACGTCAAATCCTTGGTATACAACTTTAAACATACATTAGTGGATAAATAATCATGCATTCTTACAGTATTTCGTATTTTAAACCACTTAAAACCGACGAAGTTAGCATTGAAAAGGAAATTGACGTTTTGAAAACCATAGAAAATTACACAAAATTGCACAAATCTATGCACAAATCTGACAGCCCATTTCACGTGAGTTCATCTCACCTCACTTTTTTTAGAGAATCGCTCCGCTGATCGCTCCGTCTGATCGCTCGTCCTGATCTCACCGAATGAGAAATGACGTCATAACACCTCGAGTGAAAAATGACGTCATTACCCCACCTCGTCGAAAGTTCTAGAATGAACCAATATGGCCGCCAACCGGAAGAAAAATATCACCACGTGTTTTTCAAATGTTTCACAAATTGGGGCACAAAACTAGAACAGAACTTAACGATCCGGGTATCAAACAACGTGTAATTTAATTGTCTATCGAATGATTATAGTTTTATCACTGATTTTAAACGGTATGATATGTAAATATGGCAAAAACACTGTTTTTTCACAAAAAATCAAAAAAACACACTAAAATTTCGTCTTTTCGAAGTGGGTTTTTAAGGGATTAAGGGAGACACTGGGACATACAGGGGAAGTGTATTTAAGCTTGGGGGATGAACAAACAAACACCCTTAAAGGGGGAAAGTTTGAAATTTATCACTATTTCACTAAAATGTTGTTGAAATTCATAAAAATTTAAAAAAAGCAAAACCATGGGCAGGTGGCCCTTGGTGAGACGCACCAGATGGTGCAAAAATTTTTGAGATACGTAGACTTTTAGTATTTTTAAAGATTAAATTAGCGGGAGCGAATATTAATCGACTTGTCTGGCTGAGAGCTAGAACAGAACTGATTGCAGCCGGCAATTAGATTATCGCAAAAAACTACAACAATGTTATAAATTCCGGGATTAAAAGAAACTTTCTCTGAAATAATTATTTCAATTAACCGCGAAGCCGATAAAACAATTTGTTGCTAATAATACTCTATGGGCGAAATTTAACGGCTTGTCGATTATCGCAGATCGTGTTGTGACGGATTGAGAAGTTGTCAGTGTTTATTACAGGATTAATAGTTTTAAACGGTTATTGTGATAAAATAATTGGATAACTCTGTAAATTGTAAGTACCTGATTTGATAAAAATGGATTTAAAAACGCTAATCGGTAAAAGGGGAATCTGTAAGGGAAAAGTTACGAGATTCAGAGAATTTTTAAACAAAATTTCGTTGACACAAAGTGAGCTAGGATTACGTATAAAACATTTCGAGCTTTTAATGGATCAGTTCGAGGAAATTCAGGATAAAATAGAAGCTTTATCTCCCGATGATGACGATCAAGAAAGGGCGAGCTTTGAAAACGATTATTTTGATGTTTTATCCAACGCTAAAGAGAGGTTAGGTCTTAATTTCGGTTTACGGAAGGTCTTCCAAAATAATTTTTTTTTTTTTTATATACTAATTATGGGCCTTCCGTAAGACCTTCCGTAAACCGAAATTATTCCGAGGTTAGGTTCGGTCCATTCCGAAGGGGAAACAAACAACAACATTAAACTGCCGATAATAGAGTTACCAAAATTTAAGGGTGATTACTGCGAATGGATAGAATTCCGAGATGCGTTTATATCTTTAGTAGACAGTAATTCTAACCTAGATGCCGTACAAAAATTTTATTATTTGCGTTCTTGTCTAAAAGGGGAAGCGCTTAAACTTATAACAGCATTGCCAATGCACGTTGACAACTATTTAACGGCCTGGGAGATGCTTACGGACAGATACGAAAACTCAAAAATAATTATAAATAATCATGTAAACGCGTTGTTTAAATTACCGGACTTAAAAGCAGAAAATCACGTCGCAATAAGAAGCCTATTGGACGAGGCACAGTTGCATTTAAAATCGCTAAATAAATTAAATATAGCTACGAAAAATTGGGATGTAGTATTGATTTATTTGTTATCAAACAAGCTAGATTAAAATACAAGGGCTCATTGGGAACAATACCCAACAAAAAATAATCTACCTACCTTCGAAGAATTTATTAAATGTTTGTATACAAGGGCCCAAGTATTAGAGGCCTCATCAAATAACGAAAAAAGAATTAATCCGGGAAAAACGAATCCGCATAATTATAAAAAGGAAGCTATGGTTTCATTTTCTGCACAAAAATTAAAATGTTTACATTGCAACGATAATCATAAGATTTATTATTGCCGCAAATTTTTGGAATTGAAGCCAAAAGAACGAATTGATAAAATACACAATTTAGGCGCTTGTTTAAAATGTTTAAACTTCGGTCATAAATTAAAGGATTGCAAATCAAAATTTAATTGCCGTAAATGCGATGGCGTAAATCACAATACGTTACTTCATTTTAAACAAGAGGAGGAATCAAAACACGAAAGGGCATCAACATCTTCCGCGAAGGAAACGCCTTTGGTAACAAATCATGCCGCGAAGGTAGAACCAAATTTCGTGTTATTGTCCACTGCCATCATCAACATAAAGGACGATGCCGGACAATCAATTCAAGCAAGAGCTCTATTAGATTCTGGGGCACAAACTAATTTTATAAGTAAGGAATTTGCAAAGAAATTAAAATCAAAAGAGAAAAGGGTCAACATTCCTGTTACGGGAATCCACAATAAGATTTTAAATATAAAACATAAAAAAAATAAATAATAATTTAACTTTGTATAAACCACTTATTTGATGCGCAAATCCGACCGGTTTCGGAACAAACGTTCCTTCGTCAGGGAAAGCTTATACAATATAAAATATAAAGTGGAATTCAATATAACTTCAAGCTATTCTGAATATAAAAGGAATATAGAATGCCTGATAATACCTGAAGTGACCAGTAACCTGCCACAAATTTCCTTTCAGAGAAAAGACGCGGGGATCCCTAGCGGTCTCCAATTAGCAGATCCGAACTTCAACATTACCAGCCCGATAGATCTGCTACTGGGAGCGGAGGTGTTCTGGGAAGTCTTGCATACCGATCGAATGAGAATTGGAGATGCTGGACTCACGCTACAAAGGACCGAGCTAGGATGGCTTGTCTCTGGACCTATCTCCACTCCGAAACCAAAAAGGCCAGTAAATTCCTGTAATTTATCCTTAAATTTATTGCATAAGCAATTAGAAAGCTTTTGGAAAATAGAGGAACTAACTCCTGTAAAACATAGAAGCCACGAAGAAAGAGCATGTGAAGAGAGCTTCTTACGCACGCATGAAAGAGATGAGAAAGGACGTTTTGCGGTAAGATTACCGCTGCGGCCCAATATTAATCAAATGGGTGAAACCCTAAAGGTGGCTGAAAAAAGATTCTATAATATGGAAAAAAAAATTCTTGCCAATAAGGACCTGATGCTAGATTATAAAAAAATCATGAAAGAGTATCAGGAATTGGGGCATATGACGCTGTGCGAAGCACCGCCAAAAGATAAAATTTGTTATTATTTGCCACACCATGCAGTGATGAAGGAGTCTAGCACGACAACCAAAACCAGGGTCGTGATTGACGGATCAGCCAAGTCATCAACCGGTATATAATTAAACGACGCCCTCATGGTAGGGCCAGTTTTACAAAAGGATTTATGTGCGCAATTATTATTTTTCAGAAAGCACCAGTATGCATTAACCGCCGACATCGAGAAGATGTATCGTCAAATATTGGTGCAGCCTGAGGATAGAGATTTGCAGCGCATAGTCTGGAGGGACTCTCCGGAAGAAGAAATCCGACACTATCAACTCAATACTGTCACCTACGGTTTGGGACCATCATCCTTTCTGGCTACCAGATGCTTGGAACAGTTAGGAACAGAAAATCAAGAAGCATACAGAAAGGTCAGTCGCATCCTAAAATACAACTTTTATATGGATGATTTGATAACTGGCGACGAAAATGAGGCAGATTGTCTCACTATTAAGCAACAGTTAAGACCATTGTTTGCCGGCGACCAAACTCGATTTTCAATAATCTCATGTCTTTCGTTTGTCCCTTTCTAACGTATTTGGGGTGTGGAACGGGGAGGCGGGAATGGAAGATTTCTATGTAGTGGTATTTAGCTGCAGCGCTAGCTAGCAACATAATGGTGTTATAGAGGTTTAAAGAAAAGGCCGCGTAATTATTATGTAACATCAGTTTATCGGAGAATACGAGGAACGATCTTTTTGTTTAGTGCCTTGAAATTAACGGATATATTATATTGTTATAGGAGATACGGGAATCGGATGCATGACGTCAAATTGTAAATAAGTAAAATAGAGCGTTAAGCAAAATAAGGCATTTATTTCCATGCTCGAATACTTGCACGAAGACGGTGAAATGCCCCTTTTGTTGAGTATAATATTTTTAGGAGACACCTATAAAATTGGAGACTTCCGACATATTTCGTGTGTGTTAGTGTGTCCGGTGTCCGGTGTCCGGTGTTTACGACGTGTACACGCGAGAAACCACCGAAACGAAATTTTAATTTTATATGTCAATATATTTTCGTCAAGACGACAAATCACCCTTTTGCTTAGTTCATCCAATATTAGCTGAGACATGTATTGTTAGAAGTGCTCCGGAAATAATAATGATAATCTAAGACATCTAAGACACTATATAAAGAGGTAATATTTGTTTGTTTGTTTGTTTGCATCGAAAAGGCTCCGAAACTACTGAACCGATTTGAAAAATTCTTTCACTGGTAGAAAGCTACACTATCCCCGGGTGACATAGGCTATATTATATTTTCAAAAAAATTAGGGATCCTTACTAAAACTCTCATAATGTAACCCAAGGTGTAAAAAAACTACCTAAAATATTCTTTGCATCGCGTGCGCTGCGAAAACTATTAATGATAGAATAAAATAATGTACTACGACTTTGCAGAAGATATCATTATTTACAAAAAGTGTCGCGACAGCATATGTCTAACTATTATAGTTATGCCACAAAAAGTGTTCTTTTATTTGAAAATTTTAATTAAAATGTCGCCGCTTGAAAAGGATCTTTATTTGTATCTTGGTTTTAATCCTTACCAAAATAAATTACTTCATAAACAAGACTGCTTTAATAGCTTTATTTAACTTTTTGAATTATTCAATTCGGACATACCATTCGAAAGATATCGCGAGTTTAAAAGTGCAAGTATTAGATAATTTATAAAGTTATGTAGCTAGGAAGGGGACGCGGGAAGGGAACGGGGACGCACGGGAAGGTGATTCCGGGAGAAAAAAGTATTTATTTGAATATGGCATTGCAACGCATGCCGGGAACCAGCTAGTATTATACAATTCTGCAAAGAATTCTATTAGGAAACATCTATGTATAAAAATCAATGTATGTTTGTAACGGGACGAATGGGAAAGGACACGCAGGGAGAAACAATGTCTTTATTAAGCGCCATAGCAACGCATGCCGGGAACTCGCCAGTAAGAAATAAAATATTGTACCTTTAGAAAACTTTAATTCAGAATAATAACAATTTAAATGCTCAGCGAGATAATTCCAAGGAAAAGTTTATCAATATAATGTCGTCGAAGACGAAGAATATTTTTGGAATAAAAAAAAACAGCAATAAAAACGCCTATTAAAATTTAGTGTTAATACTCATTTTGGGTGGCAGGTATGGGTGCCGCAGCCCAGGGAACCATTTATTGGATAACAAACACCTCTGCTACAGCTCACACCAAGTGGTTCGCTACGTTTAGTGACTTAGCAGGGGTGCCCGAGCTCATGGGATGAGGTTTGTCCGGGTCTTGGGGGCGGATGCGTCTGTCCACCAATTTCATGGCAGGCCAGATTGGGAGAGACTGGTTGAGGGAGACCTTTTGATTTCACGAGTAGGGCTCTCTCGGAACATCGCCTTTCACCGCACGGGGAGGGATAGAATCATTCGTCCGTCACTCCTGGACACACTGACCTCAGATTCCAACCCACCCCTTCTACCTTTTTATTTCCCAGAACATCCTCTCCTTCCTTTCCTAAAAAACCCTCCACTTAGCATCCCCGAAGATGACATAGGCCCTGAGGGGAATTATTTTCTTCTGGGCCTGTGTGGAGCTATTGTATAAAAACATAATCTTGTCCTTTGTTTATGTCAGATTTGAAAGTCAAATAATATGTGTAACTTCACATTCAATTATAGGTACTGTAAAGTTCCAAAATCGGCGTCTCGGAGATTACTATATATGTATATATGTTTTCTATACATACGCCTCAGGGATCTCTTTCTACAGCTTTTTTTTAACATTAGCTCCATACAGGAGGCCCTGAGGAAAATGAGGGGTCTTTTTAGAAAAGGAAGAAGACGAAGTTCTGAGAAATAAAATGGTAAGTATTGCGGATGATTAGGAATCTGTGGATCAGTGCATCTAGGAGTGACGGATGCAAGAATCCATCCCTCCCACTGCGGTGCAAGGCGATGTTCAGAGAGAGTACCTACGGCTGGAGAAGTCAAAGAGATTTCCTCAACCATTCTCTCCCGATCCGGCCTGCTATGCAGCTGGTGGGCAGACGCATCCGCCGTCAAGACTCGGACAAACCTCACCCCATGAACCCGGGCAACCCTGCTAAGTCATCAAACGTAGCGAACTATTTGGGATGACCTATGGCAGAAGTGTTGGTTATCCAATAAATGGTTTCCGGGGCAGTGGTACGCATACCCGCCTCGCATTCAGTCTAGGTACTTTCATTCACCTCTGCCAGTTCCCATGCCTCACTGCCATACATACCTAGGTAGGTAGGTACCCCGATATCGTAGAACATATTTAAAAAATAAAAGCTGAACTGCAAAAAATTTTAATCTTACTACCTACCAAGTACAAATACGTTGAATATGGTTGAATACGTTCTCGATTTTTTCGGTTAAAATTAAAGAGTTCAAAAATGATTCTAAAACAACGAACACCTGCATATTGTCAACAAACAAAGACATAGATACACATATTGTTAATGTAAGGCGATTGAGTTATGTATGTATTAGTTTGTCGGCCCCCGGCCCCCGGCCCGCGCAAGCTACGCCCCGTACGGCTGGCAAATGAATAGATGAGACGGCATCAAAAAACCTAAGTAATTTTACTACAAATCTGCGCGTATCTAAATTCGGTTTTTTACACGAATAAAACTGTTTTCAGTGCAGAATAAAATTTTATCGTATACTTCATCATATTCCTGACTCAGGATGTGAAGAGTTTTTTTTTTTAAATTGCGTTCATTTGCCCAGAAAAAAATTCCAAAGTTGCCTCCTAAATTCATGGATAAATCGTCATCTTTTGGGGCCTATATTTTATAATTTAAAGCAAAAATCGAAAATCGGATTCACATCCTAACTGTATACATGCCTAACTTATCAATTAAAAAAAAGAAAAAAACATTTAATTGGATATTTTAGCCGTAAATCCAAAACAAAATTTTGTATGAAACAGGCCACGCATGCGTTCCTCTTAAGCAGCATTTTGGCATCTGCTGGCATGAATTTACGAAAATGGCGATCAAATTTACCCTCTATAAGTTCGAAACCAGAGAGTGATACAGATATGATTATTACTCAGTCCTGGATTTGTCAATAGGCCTTATAGGCCGCGGCCTAGGGGCGGCAGAGTTCGGGGGGCGGCGCTCGCTCGCTTTGGTAAGCCCTTAAGTTTGTGTACGATTATAAAAAAATATAAAAAAGTCACTGTGGATAGATAGAGTTTTCTATCTATTAACCTTTAGACGCCCAGTGGTTCCGTACGGGACCACGGATTTGTGTCGTTCAATGCCCATTGTCCAATACGGGATCGGTGATTGTGGTGCGAATATTTCACAAAAAGCTTTGGCAGTGGGCTACCTTTATTGCACGCGGCGCACGAGCGTTTAAGGGAGGAAATAGGTGTAGAATGGCATATTTTTTAATGATTTTCATGATTTTTTTTTAACACGCAAGGAATATACGAGTATATATTTTATTTATACCTTGCGGTCATTTTACCCATATATTCAAGGGTATATTCAAAAATTTAAAAATATTTTTCTAAAAAAATAACGGTGACATCAGCTGCCGCGCATTGTAAGTCGCCATCCGGCTGGACAATTTGTGTAACTCCTGGAGGTCACGGGTGTTTCTTCTATTTGAACCACACAAAAAAATCGAATATTAATATTTTTTCAGAAATGTTAAAATTTAGCATGATTTTTTACCATTCTCTTGAACGTTTTTTGCCATAAAAAATAGTTAAAATAAAGATGTTGTTTAGGATTGAGGTTCAAATAGAGCGTATTTATGTAAAGAAACTATATGCTGAGTTTACAAGTTACACAAATTCGAAACCAACTTCGAAGTAGTTTCGAGAAAAATGCGTTTGAAAATAAGAGTGGCAGTTAAATAATGGTAGTTCGACGGAGGGACCTTCACTCAAACGCATATAACTTTTAAATGGCATAGAATTTTGGTTTGAAATTTTCAGAATATATTTTTGAATATTTCTACCTACCATCGATTTAACAAAAAAAATTTTTTTTGGGGTCTACACCTCGTTCCCTCTTTAAAAAACCTTTAGATGCCCAGTGATCTCGTACGGGACCGCGGATTGCGTCGTGCGATTATGGTTCGAATATTTCACAAAAAATGCTTGGGCAGTGGGCTACCTTTATTTGGTTACTAATTATATTTTGGAATGCTATTTTTGAAAGACTAAATAAAGTGAGAGCTCTGATTCAGAGCTCATCTGTTGATGTACTGACGGTATCTGATTTTTATGGAGTTATTCTCGAGTTTATATACCACACCAAGAAAATTTTGGTTATTTCGAAAAAAGTGGAATTGCAATGAGCGCACTTTAGCAATATCGGGCGACATTAAGAGTAAGAAGACCCTAAGAGAAAAAACTTTATAGACAAAACATCAAACGAGGATATTGAAACAACCTCCTGACTGAGATCTGCAAAATCAAAGAAAAAAATTCATTAAAAAAATGGGTGAACTTTCAACACAAAGAATCTCAGAAAAAGCTCAGTCTCTTGTGCAATATTATACAATGATTTAGAAGACGATTTAGTTCGGGAATATGTTCACTTTCAAGGTCACATTTCCACTAATAAGACGGCAGAGAAAACTGAATCTACATCATTACTGAATCTTTTTAAGGAAGTTTTTGAGGAAACCATCTCTGTGCAACGTTTACCCAACTCGGATATAGCTCTTCGCGTTGCACTTTGTACTCCAGCCAAAGTTTTTCCTGTTTAAAGCCAGTGAAGAAATACCAAAGGTCTTCATTATCACAAGAAAAACCTTACTCTTCGGATCTTCTATGCATAGAAGCAGACTTAATGAATACGAAAAACTATAAAGCTATTATACATGATTTTGTCAAATTAAAAATCTCCTAAAAATTGTAATTCTTGTTTCATGTTACACTTTTACTTTATGAATAATTCATTCTTTCTTCAAACTTCGCAAATTTATTTTGTGGCATCATTTTTCATATGTTACTATAGTAACATATCCTGATGAAGACAACATTGTTGTCGAAACATGTTGATATTGTTTTAAAAATAGTGGTTTTATACAAAGTAATCAGTTATTCATGATATGAATTCATTCTTTATTTAATTTTTTAATATCTATCTGTTTTTAAAATTGTCTGCCACCTAATGGCAGCCTAGTGAGTGATTATGATGACAACTTCTAAGAAGGAGGAAGGGGCGGCGCAAATGAAGTGGCCTATACTAATGAAAAGTGTAAATACGGCCCTGTTATTACTGATAACCCCAAGGAAAAGAAAATTCTAGGGTTGTCATGGAATAATCAGCAGGACTATTTTCAGTACATTGTAGAGCCCTTAGAAGCCTGCGTTAAAAGCAAACGCCAAATGTTATCATGTATCGCCTCTACCTTTGACCCATTGGGACTGATAGGCCCAATAACTTTAGTCGCAAAACTGATAATGCAAGGTTTGTGGCAAACTAAGATTCAGTGGGACGAAGATGTTCCATCTGAACAGATGAATGCGTGGAATTCATACATAAATGAATTACCTCTTTTAAATAATTTAAAAATACCGAGAAAGGTAATTTGCAAACATCAAGTTAAACTGCATCTGCATGGATTCTGTGACGCCTCGGAGAGGGCCTATGCAGCATGTATATATATAGTGTCTACTGATGAATCGGGAAACACAACTTCTTATTTAGTCACATCAAAATCAAGGGTGGCACCGTTGAAAAGCATATCACTACCAAAGCTGGAGCTTTGTGGTGCTGTTTTACTCACAAAATTAGTGAACTATGTCAAAATATCTATGAACTTAAATGAAATAGATACAACCTACTGGTGCGATTCCATGATAACGCTATTCTGGATTCGTGGACAGCCAGCAAGGTGGAACACATTTGTGGCCAATAGGGTAGCTGAAATCCAAGAGTCCAGTCAACCCGCACAATGGAAACACGTAAGATCGGAGGATAATGCGGCGGACGTTTTATCCAGAGGCGCGACGGTGTCGCAGCTACTAAAGTCTGACATTTGGTGGCATGGACCCACCTGGTTGATTTCAGGCGATTACCCGATTACCAGCAGTGAAGTTACGCCGTTGGATCTACCAGAAGAAAGATTAAAACTAACTTTAATTTCAGCCGTAAAACAGGATTGGGAAATATTTTCCAGATACTTTTGCTTAACCAAATTGCAAAGGGTGACAGCTTATATTTTAAGATTTATATTTAATTGCAGAAATTCTTTGTCCAGGCGTAGCGGAGCACTAACTGTTTACGAATTGGAGAATTCACTTCACTTATTAATATCTCGTGCACAATGTTTTGCATTCCCCGAAGAGATGAGGGCCTTACAAGCCGGGGTAAATGTAAAGAATAGTAGTAGGTTAAAGTCATTAAATCCTTATTTGTTTAAGGATTTAATCCGAGTGGGGGGTAGGTTGTCCAACGGAAAAATGATATCGGAAAGTCAACAGCACCCCATAGTACTACCATCACATCATAAACTAAGTGAGCTTATTGTCAGGCACTACCATTATTTATATTTACAAGCAGGAACGCAGGCATTGTTAGCGTTATTAAGAATGAAATACTGGCCGATTATGGGTAAAAATTTAATTAAAAAGGTTCTGAGATACTGTTTTAGGTATATGTTTTAGATGTAACCCGAAAACAGAGCAACAACTGATGGCGGACCTACCTGCCGAACGAATAACGGAAGGTCGCCCATTTCAATCATCAGGCGTGGATTTCTGCGGCCCCATTTTGATCAAATCAGGTGTTAGCCGTAAGACTCACAGCGTAAAATCTTATATATGTCTATTTATATGTATGGTAACCAAAGCAATACATCTGGAACTAGTAATGTCTTTAAGCACTGATAGCTTCTTAAATGCGTTTAAACGTTTCATCTCGCGAAGAGGGAAACCCAGTAAAATGTTTTCAGATAACGCCACTAATTTTAGGGGCGCGAATAATGAATTAAGGGAAATATATGAATTTTTGGAAAATTCAAATGAAAAAATTGATAAATACTTAGCCAATTTATCTATTCGCTGGAAATTCATACCAGCAAGGGCCCCGCACTTCGGGGGACTTTGGGAGGCAGGGGTCAAATCAGTAAAATATCATTTGAAAAGGGTAGCAAACGCTTCACTATTAACATATGAGGAATTCAGTACTGTATTATGTCAAATTGAATCATGCTTGAATTCCCGTCCCCTCTGTCCGCTGTCCAATGACCCCAAAGATCTGAACCCTCTCAGTCCTGGTCACTTTCTCATTGGAACGAGTTTAGCAGCGATCCCGGAGCAGAATTTGCAGAATGTAGCAGTCAATAGATTGAATCATTACCAAAAATTAAACCAACTAATACAGTCTTTTTGGTCGAGGTGGCGCAAAGAATACTTGGCTGAGCTGCAGACCCGGACGAAATGGACTGGCAACCACCAAAGGCAGCTGCAACCAGGCCAGATGGTCATTCTGAAGGAAGACAACGAACCTCCTTGTTTTTGGAGGCTAGGACGAGTGCACGCTGTACATCCCGGGCCTGATGGAAGAGTACGAGTGGCTACCATCATCACAGCACAGGGAACGGTCCAGAGGGCAATATCAAAACTATGCCTGCTTCCAATTGAGGACAACAAATGCGAAGATCATCTACCCGAGATGGACCAGGGAGAATAAGAAGCGACCCAGTAGCGCCAACACAGTGTGGCGCCCCCAAGCAAGACATAATATATTAATGAAGCTGAAGTTCTATAACCAGACTTTAAATTAATAAAAAGTGCAAATAAAAGCGAAAAACAATAAAAAATTAATGAAAAAATGCAAATCAAAGTGTAAAACAATAAAAAGGTATAATAAAGGCAAAATAAATAAAGGTGGTGGAGGTCGTGACCTCTTGTGAAACTCGTGTAAAAAAAAAAAAAACCAGATTGGGTGAAAATTAAAGGTTATAAGCTAACCAAAATAATAATAATAAAAAAAAACACTGCAAGTGCCCACATATATTTAATTTTAGACATTTAATAATATTTACAATAAAATTGGCTGTCCTGGAAGGAAGACCTGGTCCCGTCCTCATTGTATTGTGTTTGTCCTAAAATTGAATGTGTAATTTATTGTTATAACTCATTGATTTAATTTTTAACTTTGAATTTTTAGCTTGAGCATGTAAATATGAATTTGTTATCAATCCTAACCACCAACCACATGTTTAGCTTCATAACAAATGTATTCCAGTATTTGAGGTACCACTTAGTTGGGCCAAATTATTAGAAGGGTTACAAAAGGAGCTGAAATTAAATAACTGGAAATTGATCTAGGTAAAAAAAGTCAAATGAATGATGGGATACCTAATCATTAAAAATGTGCGAATAGTAGGTAATAACGTTTTTATTGACAATCCAAAGCTCGAACAAAATAAAACTCGAATAGGTAAGAAATAAACAAACACATAAGAAATATGAGGCACTCAATGTATAAAATAATAGAAATGCTTTCATTGTCATTCGTTGTACAATTCTCCCATGAAGATTTCAATAATAAGATATTTATAGGTACACAAATACAACTGATCTTTGGCACTAAATATACCAAAAATGTTTTCATTGTTACACTAAGATTTGGTTGATTAAAATAATAAGATACTTTAGGCATTAAATGTACCGAAAACAAAAACTTGTTTATTTCCTTATTCTAATAATTAACATGTTTTAAATATCTCAGGTAGAATTCTGACACAAATATTTGGTAGATAAACACATAAATATTAGATAATAAAAGCAAAAAAAACTCCTGCATTGTCTTTATTTTAAGCATTGTGTTTTGTATTACAAGTAGGTACCTATTCTTACACAAAGATTTAAATAATTAGGTAAAGGTAGATAAACATGAAGCTATTACTCACTAAATGTGCCAAAAACAAATTCGTTGTACTTATTCGAAAAATTGCCTTGTTTTAAATATCTTAAATATCACAAGTAGAATTTTTACACGAAGATTTGGCTGATATACAGATATTTTAGGAACTAAATGTACCGAAAATGAAAACTCCTTGATTTCCTTATTTTAATAATTGGCTTGTTTTAAATATCATAAGTCGAATAATTACATGCAAATTTGGTTGATAAACAAACAGATATTTTAGGAACTAAATATACCGAAAATTAAAACTCCTTCATTTCCTTATTCTAATTGTTGGCTTTTTTTAAGTATCTGAAGTAGAATAATGCTTTCACTAAGATTTGGTGGATGGACACATATATTAGGTATATAGGTACTATAATACATCAGTCCTTATTCTAATAATTGTGTTTTTTAAATATCACAAGTAGGTATTTTTGAACAAAGATTTAAATAATTACGTAAAGGTTGATAAACATACCGATACTACGCATTAAATGTGCTTAAAACAAAAGCTCATTCAATGTTCTTATTCTTATAATTGTTTTAAATATCATAAATAGGTATTTTTACACGAAGATTTAAATAATTACGTATAAACATACCGATACCTCTTTATACACATACGCCTTAAGGATCAAATTCCGAGTGTATTCCGTATAATGTCGTCCTCATACTCTTCGTTAATTGATTTTTCTTCAATTTCAGTCAATTCGTTTTAATATTTTAATTGGTTAAATTAAATTAAAACAGCGACGAAGGTTATTTCAATTTTTAGTACGATATTTCACCACAATATAGAACTTGGCATTTATTACAATATTTTCTCAAAAAATACACAACTTTATTATAACCACCCTGTAACGGACGACAAGTTGATGCAATTTGCTGAGAAAATATTGTAATATTAATTATCTGTTATGTTTTCCTTCAAAATTTTTAACCTTTTCCACAGTTTACATCTTTATACATTTTGCCTGAAGAAATCTCCCAGAAAACCACTAAAGTAACTTGGTAACTAGCATAATCATAAGTGAAGATATTTACTTTCGTGGGGCTAAACGAACGAATGTTTGGAATGAAAGCAATCACGTGGTCCTCCGCTGCGCTGCTATTGGCTGTGTGGTCTGTTAGAGCAATACGCCCGGAACCGAGAGTTTGAATTTCGCACGTTGGCTAAGATACAGCTTGGATGTTGGAGAAATTCCTATGAAATTTGACTGAACGGCCGGTTTAAAAACGGGAGTCCTTTTGGCCAACGTGTGGATGTTGGATAAATACGCTCGAAAAGGAGCTTCATTTTGGAGGACGTAAGACAAAGTGCGTTTTGAAAACCCCCTAAATAATTTTTTAAAATTTTTTTTTTCACTTGCATTGTATACATAAAGACTTTCTGAGAACTACTGCATACTTAACTCAATTTCGCTAAAAATGGTCTGTTGGAGTAAAACGAACTAGAGCGACGAACTATGTATGTAGTTACAAACCTACCTTGACTGACACCGATTCCAAAAGTAACAATCGTACCTACATATTGATGATTAGAAAAAGTGAGTTGATTATGAAGTTGTAGAAGAATACGAAATTATTTTTTTACTTTTTAGTGCATTTTTTGAAGTCGTTTTTTGTTTTGTTAAAATTTTTGTTTATAAATATGAAAAAAATCACAGTGTTTCTTTAAATTTTGTTTAAGACAACCCCCGCGAGATTTTTACTCTATTTTAAACGCGTCGTGTTTCATTAAACATTTGCACAATTTTCGCACCGATTTTGTCGCTTTAAATAATACTAGCATTCGTAATTTCATATCTCTCCATCTTTTTTTTGAGCCCAGTTGCGACGCTTTAATAAGCATTTGTCCTGGCAGTCTGGCAGCGTTACATTCCATAACGGACAGAAATCTGAACATTTCAATTTAGCAACCAACAGTTTAAACATAATAAGTGCAATAAACTTACTGGCTGTCAGAGAACTCTCCGCACACTGCAAACATTCCTTCTTTACATCCGGGAGGTCGATCACTATATCCGTATACGGCACTTCTATATCATCTGCGCCTAATTCTTGGAATCCTGGTTTCGTCTTGATTGGAACACTCTCTGGGTTGGGTAGATCCATGGCACTTTTGTTGTATCCTCCTGTTATGTGATGGAAACTGGTCGAAGCTCAAAAAATGAACCTGAAACAGAACATTGATTGAACTGAATTGGAACGTTCATCTGAGAAGACAAGTAAAGGAGAATTTAAGATGTGTGTTAAACCAAGACCTCGAAAAGGACATTTACAATAAATATGTAACATAATTAGAACCGCCGTTCACTTAACGTTTTACGTATTGATTGGGTAAATTGATTGGTCAGTAGTAATAGTACTTGAAATAATATTTTTACTTGATAGTTGACACTATTTAAGGTCAAGATAATTTAAAACATTTTATTTTTATGTTGAATTTTAGTCAGCTTTTATAATTAGATAATAGTTGGAATAATTTATATCCATAGTAAAATGATTCCCAAACTTAGTGTATCTACGGCGTTAGTTAAGCTTAATAGCGTTGGACACCACAAAACGGTGGATTAAAGTATGGCTTAGTTCAAATTAAAGCTCATCGGTTGCTAGTTTGATATGAAACAACATGAACTGCTTAGGCAATATGAACTGCGTTATTTACTCGGGTAGAAAATATCAGCATTACTTGCCAATAACTATGACTAGCTTAACTTGGTATCATTGATTTAACTGCGTGGGTGAAACAGTGTGAGGAATGAAATATAGAATTAGCCTTTGGAATCAGAACGACACATTTCGCAGAGACAAAAGCACGTTTCATTAAAAGTTAGGTTATACAATAAGAAGACAGGCTACGCCTGAAAAGATGTCTATTTGTGGAGGTAGGTACTTTCTGTAGGTAACATTTCACAGCACGTTGTTATATCAGGAACGCGTGTGAACAATGATATTCACCTTGATGTCTCTGCAGATTATACATTCCAACAAATCGGGCTGTTTTTTCGTCTTGATTCTCTTTGACAGCTAGGCCATAGATGCGTGTCAAAAGAGATGGTTAGTTTAGGTTATTTACGTTAGGTAGCAACAATGGGCCGTTTTCTGAGTAATTCCAAAATACCCACGAGATGGCAGCACGGTGTTATGCGGTCCTCCTGTCATCTAATCTGTGAACCAAATCTATGGACTGACGCACTGACGTCTTTCAATGATTGATCTGTCATTTCGATAGCTATTTGCAATTTGTTTTACGACAAGTTTAGCCAAACCAAGTTTGCTCGATTTGTAAGTAAAAACAAAGAAAAAAAAAATATCTAGGACTCTCGCCCCTAAACCGCACTTCAGCCAAACAAAAAGTTAGATGCTGCTCTGAGCCACAGACCATGCTGCTCAACGGCCTCAACGCTAAGCAGGCTCTCAACGACGATGGACTCCTTATCGTAGCGCTGGTTCTGCCCTTCAAACCATATTACGTTGAATGTGAGATATGGATTTTATTATTCCTCTAATACTTTAACCAGGGATTTAACCGTTCTTTTAAATGTGATTAATTTTAAGTAAGTGGAACTATGGCACCCCCAATCAGGGTATGTTGTGAGGCTGAACTGAATGGGGGAGGAGAGAATATGGGAAATGTGGAGGCTGGGAAATGCATGGCTATTCACACCTGGTCACCTAACACAACTATTGCCATTTCAAGCAATGTATCGCTTCTAAATGGTGGTTTTTCACCGGCTGTTTAAGGAAGGGCCTTTATAGAATGAATTTTTAATAAAGTTCTTGAAAAGACCACTATTAAATAAGGGAGGAGAGGGAAATATTCCTAGTATATAGGGAAATATTCATGAGAACAAGTCGAATGCTGCTGTCATCTACTGTGGATGGATGTTCCGCTCTTGTCTGGCGAATTTCTTGCTGGTGAACCGATACTTTGGTATGGATCCCTTTGGAGATCTCATCAATTTATTAACATCATCTGCTACTTGTATTGCCTAGATCTGAATAACCAGACAGTTACTAATTTCCTCCAGACTCAAAAGCTGCTGTTTTTTTACTCTTAATTTTTCGTTATTTTTCACATAGGTAAAAGCAAAGCTTAAATCTCAAAGCATAAAGCTCGAGACAAAAATCTAATCGCTTAAAACTCAAGCTTAAACTCAAAGCACAATCTTTAATTTCTCCCAACTATGTCTAGGGCATTGCACTGGTCATCTTCTCTCGGATTCCTTGTACTATTCAATTATAATTTTCAGACTAATCTGACCACATGACGAAGGAGCGTCGGTCCATCCGAGGCACACATTCGAGGAGCACGTGGAATCCTTCACCAGCTACTGCGCTACTACCGTGGGGCTCCAGGTCATGCAGTGGCCACGCGTGTCCTACCTCTGCGAGGGGGACTTCAACCAGTCCTACTGGCTGAACGACTCTATCTTCATCATCAAAAAGGACCCAAATTTCCCCGAAACCACGGCTGAATAGAAGTTTTAATAGGCTTACTTATATTACTTCTTATCACCTTTGTATTTTGATATCCCTCATCTGTGAATAAATTATATTTATATTTCTATTGAATGTTTACAAATAAAATATTAGCATAGGGAAAATCAATTTTTTATCAAGTAAATTCTAAAAATAAATGTTAATTAATATTGTATAGTATGGAGGTTGGGAGATTTCTACACTAGTTGCATATTTAATTTGCTAATCTTATTTTCATTATTTTAACAGATTGACTGTTCACAAAGTTGCTCACGCGTTGACCGACGCTACCACAACTGTATAATATTAGGATGTAAAAAAAAATAAAAAAAATGCCAAAACAATAAATAATTTATGCATAATGTTAATTATTTGTTGTACTGATATGTTCTTCTATGTGTATAATGTTTATAAATGTTTTACGACACATTTATATTATTATGTCTGTAATCTTGTTCTTTTCATATTGACCTCGAGAAATAAAAGAAAGTTTTTATTTATTTATTTATGTATTTGTTAAATTATTTTGTGTTATTTAGTACAACTAAACAACAATCTTTTTTAACCATGGCAGTAGATGTCGTGCAAGGCCGCAGAAAACCACGACAAAACTGGAGCGACACTCACTCTTTATTTTAATAAAAGAGATATAATAATGATCTTTTAGTTATTTGTTTTTGGGGTGTTATGGCGTGTTGCGCTACCTCCTTTTTAGCCAACTTTTCGGACAGCGTTGCAGTGTCCACCATCAGGGCACCCTGATGATGGACACTGCAATGTTGGCTAAAGAAGGCGGTAGCGCAACACGGCATAACACCCCAAAAAACAAATAACGAAATACTTTTGGCCGTGAAAATCTTAAAACGCATCATCATAATGATCGTTTATTTCAGAATGTTGTGCAATGCAATACATTCCATATTTTGAAATAGTTCAAACATTGACAAAATAACAATTTATTTATTTATTTGTCATGATATCTAAAATTTTTAATACAATTCAGCAATGTCGGCCTCACTGGGTAGCTCACCTGTGCTGAGGCCTCCGTTTTATAAAATAAAAATTAATACATATTACTTTAAAAATAATATTAAAATAATGCTGCATAAAAAAAAGAAAAAAAAGAATGCTAAAATTAAATTAAAAATAAAAATTTATAATTTAGGTAAAATGTTTTTTTAAATGATGTGATTTTTTTTTTGTGTGTTACATGTATGTGTTTTATTCTGTTTATGTTATGAGATTTTGGAAATATTGTCTTTTTTGTTCTTTAACCCTTCGAATAATAAGAAAATAATTTTCTGTCAACTTTTGCCTGCCAAAGTTTGCGCGCAAAATTCCTGGTTCTTCCCATGCATTTTAAATGTTCCTATTTATTAGTTTTTTTTAACGCTTTTGCAAAAATAAAAATTGTTCTAAAATTTAGATAAAATAATCTTTCCGATATAATTATTAGAAATCAATATGTTTATTTATAAATATTAAAATTTTAATATTGGAAATGTAAATTGGCTAAAAAATGCATACCTGCGAATATTTTAATTAAAGTCATTAAAATAGAATAAACTTCAAATTTTAAATTCAGATTCCTTTTCTAAACAAAATTTGTAATAAAACTGTCACCTCACTTTTTATCACTTTCATACAACTTTATTTTAAAATTATTTGGGTTACGTCACAAATAGGCGCAAAATCAAACCGTCACTTTTGATCAGGTTTGTAAAATATCTGAACAACCTAGCTCATATAATTCTAAGATAATGAGAAGCATTATTTCTTTCCGTTTTTAACATAAAAGAAATCACAAATATTCGCATTATAGAAAGAGAGATATTTAACTTTTAATAATGCACGGTCGCTCTGGGACAATCTGGGTCTCCTGTTATTATAACGGCATATGATGTTTTGGGACAACTTGGGTCTCCTGTGATTAAACGGGTTAATCCAATTTTTAATTTTGAGTATGAATTTATTTTTGTTTTCTTCTATTTTATTTTCAAGGGTAAGATTGTTGAATGCTTTTATAGCATGATATTTATAGTGCCTTTTTCCAAAGCTTGTATTCACTGTCGGAGTTTTTATGTTATTTTTGTACGATTGTCTTATTGGTCTGTTAGTGATATTTTGAGATTGTTGAAATTTGTTTTTTTGGTCGAAAATGTAGTTTAGTAGACTTTTAACGTATAATTGGCGTATATCTAGTACGTTACAAATGTTGAATATTTGGTCTGTATCAGTTAGTCTATGTTTTTTAAGAATTACCTTTAAGATCGTTTTCTGTGCGATTTCTAAGTGAACGATAGCTGATTTTGTTGCTCCTCCCCAGACAATTTTTCCATATTCTATTATTGATTGACAAAGTGCAAAATATATTGTTTTCATTTGTTTTATTTTATATATGTTCCTTATGTTTAGGAAAATGTGTATTATTTTAAGAAGTTTATTTGTGATTTGTTTGATATGATGTGTCCATTTTAGGTTATGGTCAATTACGATTCCTAGATACTTTATCTGTTCTGTTTTTTCTAGAGAAGGGCAATTGCAGATGTTGTTATTTAAACATTTATGTATTTTTATGGTGTTTGTGTTGTTTTTTGGTTGTCCCGTGCTGTTTATACTGTAAGTTGTAAATTTTGTTTTCGATATGTTTAGTGTAAGTATGTTTGAGTCTAGCCATGTTTTTACTCTAGTGATTTCTAAATTTGCTATGTTAAATACATTATTCCAATCCTTAGATTTAAAGAGCTTAATAATAATTTTGATACCATTGTTCTGACAGAATGCTGGTTAAATGACAAATATATACCTAAAACAATTAAAAACTATAACACTCACCACACAAAGAAACACAAAAATCAAAATGATGGTATAGTTATATATATCAATGATAAAATAAACACAATCGTACAAGAAATACACAGCATAGACTCCAACTGCTTACAAATAACATTTGATAAAGAAACGTGTGTTCTTGCAATGTACAGATCTCCATCCAAAAACAACATTACAAATTTCCTAAATACACTTAACAATACATTAAATGATCTCAACCAATACAAAAATATCATCATCGTTGGAGACCTAAACATAAATACTTTACAAAACGGACACCCACAAAACATAGAATACCTAACAATACTGGCACAACATGGATTGGAGCCAACGATAAATGTCCCAACACGAGTTACACACAATACAAAAAGTTGTATAGATCATATAATGATCAAAACAAAACTAAAAACCAAAACCGTAGTACTTGAAAGCACAATTACAGATCACTACATGAATATGATAGCAATTGACATCAAAAAACCAAAACCTAATCAACAAAAAATATTTACAAAAAAAATATTTGACTACTCAAACTTAAAAGAAAAACTCCAAAAAATGGACTGGAGTACAATTTACCAAATAGAAAATGCTGAAGAAGCCTGGGATAGATTTACAGCTGTGTTAACGCAAGAAATAAATAATAACACTATTTTAAAACAAATAAAACTTACACACAAAACAAAAAAATTAAACTATGGATAACAAAGGGAATATTAAAATGTATTCGTAAACGAGACAAAATTCACAAACAAGTTAAACACACGCCGTATGACATAGAACAACTTAATTACTATAAAAGATATAGAAACATCTGCACGAAAGTTATTAGAGTAGCAAAGGAGTTATACTATAGAGAAAAAATTAAAAAAGAAAACAATAACCCAAAGCAAATATGGAAATTATTAAAAGAAATTACATACACACAAAAATACAAACAAAAATATGCTATCGAACATCTAAATATTAATTAAAAAAAATAGATGCTAATAAAAATACAGAAACTATAGCAAATCATGTGAATAACTTCTTTGCAAATGTAGGAAAAAAATTAGCGAACCATAATATACATAACACAAACACACTTACACAAACAAATACACCAAACAATACACAATCGACACAACACAGATTTATAATTAAAAAAACTTCGGAAGAGGAAATTGAAAAAATAATAAACTCTTTAAAAAACCGAATTGCACCTGGATTAGATGACATAACAACGGATTGCATTAAGATAATAAAAAATGAAATAATAAAACCTATAACACACTTAATCAACCTTAGTATAACAAACACATGCTTTCCTAGTTCTCTTAAAAAAGGACTGGTTATCCCTATTTATAAATCCGGAGACCAAATGGAAATAACTAACTCTAGACCGATCACATTATTAAACTCGCTATCAAAGATTTTCGAAAAAGTTTTAAAAAATCAAATCATTAAATACCTGGAAGAAAACAAATTAATCTCTGATAAACAATATGGATTTAGAGAAAAAAGAGGCACAAAAGAAGCTTTGGCACGTACTATAGATTACATACACAACAACTTAGATCAAGGATACAAATGCATAGCGATATATCTAGATTTAGCTAAAGCCTTTGATTCAATTTGACACACTGATGTTCCACGGAATGGAAAGCACAATCAATACAGCAACACGATGTACGCCAAACTCCTCCTCCTGCATCGACCATATTATGGTTAAATCAACCAACCAATACACCTCCGAAATTCACATGTCATCAGTTACAGATCACTACGCCACCTCTTTCACAATGAGTTCCAAACACAACGTACAAAGCAAACCTTCAACTAAAATAACGAAGAAAACAATTAACTATGAAAATCTTAACAAAACGATAAACTCCAAATCGTGGGTCACACCCTATAACAAAACTAACATAGAGGAGGCCTGGAACTACTTCTCTACCTACCTACAAGACATCCTTGTCCAAAACACCAAAATCACCACAAACACCATTCATAAAGCGATCAAACCTCTCAAACCTTGGATAAACCATACTATAATCAACTGCATTCGGAAACGCAATTCCATACACAAAAAATGTGCCACAAACCCATATGATATCACACTCCATAATTTCTACAAAAGATACCGTAATATCTGCACACAAGTCATTAGGAAAGCCAAAAATCTATATTCCAACAAAAAAATTTCCGAATGCAACAATGACCCTAAAAAAATATGGAAAGTCCTCAAGGAAGCTACCAATTCAATTAAAGCCACCGACACCTTAAACTCTCTCAATATCAGAGATATCACTGTAGACTTTACATCGAACCCCAACACAATTGTCAATTACATAAACCAGAACTTTACAAACATAGGTCCGGAACTAGCAAAAAAAATCCAAATAAATAACGATACGCTTGGTCCAAGTGACCACGCGATGAATGACGATTTCCTAACCCGCTTTGTTCTTAAAACGATTACAGAGAAAGAAGTTTCTATAGTAATAAACTCGCTCAAAAACTCTTCGTCAACCGGCATTGATGAAATATCTAACAATGTTCTTAAAAAAATTGCCCCTAGTATACTTCAACCATTAACGCATCTACTTAATATTAGCATCCGCCAAGGGCTATTTCCCACCATTCTAAAACAAGGTCTCATTATCCCTATTTTTAAAACTGGCTCCAAACTTGATATTAGTAATTATCGTCCTATTACGTTGCTAAATTCCCTCTCAAAAGTATTCGAAAAAATCGTCAATAACAGTCTCATGGAATATCTGGAAACCAATAACTTAATATCGCCGCGGCAATTTGGATTCAGAAAACATAAAAGCACCAATGATGCTATAGCCACGGTCACTGACCATATTTCTGGCCACCTGGACAAGGGCTTGAAATGTCTATCGGTATTTCTCGACTTATGTAAAGCATTTGATACAATCTCACACAGCAAATTAAAACGCAAAATGTTTAATATAGGTATTAGGAACAAAGAATTAGGCCTCCTCTCCAGCTTCTTATCTGACAGATCCCAATGCGTTAAACTCAGTACCACAAAGAGCCAGAATTTGCCCATTAGTTACGGGGTCCCTCAAGGCAGTGTAATAGGTCCAACGCTCTTCCTAATATATATTAACGAGTTATGCAACCTAGATATCGATGCCACTATTGTCAGTTTCGCCGATGACACTGTCCTACTCTTCCAAGCAAAAGATTGGCTTACCGCATATTCCAAAGCGGAGGAAGGAATTCAACAGGTAAAATACTGGCTTGACTCGAACATATTAACTCTAAATGTACAGAAAACCAAATACTTACTGTCTAGTCTCACCAATATCCCAAAGTCAAACCTAGCCCCGCCATTAAAAATACACAAATGTAAAAATTCATCTCTAAACCGGAACTGTGACTGCCCATGCCTAGAGCAAGTAAACATTATCAAATATTTAGGAGTAACCTTCGATACACACCTGAATTGGAAGCAACATATACATAATACTACAAACAAAATCCGAAAATCTATATACTTTTTCAAACAAACACGCAATTTCCTTAACCTAAAACTTTTAAAAACAATATATTACTCATTGTGCCAATCTCACATCGAATACGGAATTCTAGCCTGGGGTAATGCATATTCCAATGCCCTTGATCCCATCATGAAAGCACAAAAACTAATCATAAAAATAATTCTTAAAATTCCGCTTACTACCAGCACTGATACTATCTTCAATTCCTTCAACGTTATGGACATAAAACAGCTCTACTCAAGATCCATATTACTTAATTTACACAAAAACAACAAAACACCATACAAAGCTACACAAACAATACACAATACCCGAGCCAAAAACAACGAACTTCTCCAAACTCCTTTTTTCAAAACCACCTTCGGGCAAAGACACTCTAAATACATAGCTTGCAAACTATACAATACACTACCAACTATGATCAGACAAAGTGACTCCTTTACAAAATTCAAACAAGATATTAAAAAATGGATTATAAGTATTGGACGCCACACTATCACAAATATATGTAAAATAAATCACACATAGACAGAAATAACTATTCACATACAACCTAACCCATATAAAATAAATAAAAATAATGGAATCCTGTCAAATTTAACCTATAAATAGATTAGGCAGAATTTATTTCATTACTCCATCTCCAACATTTATCTCTTTAAAAGATTTACCACCCTTCCAATCACCCTTCTGTTTTCATTCTATTCATAATATGTATTTTACCTGTAATATCCTTGTAACTACTATATTCATTTATATACCTGTACGCCTGTCTCGACACAGGTATACCCTAGTGAGACAGGCATACAAATAAATACAAAAATTTAAACACAGGTGATGATAGTGATGCTGTCTCGCCTACACTTGAAACAGGCGGTCAGCCGATATCGGCCACCGTTCCCCCCGGCCCCGCGCCCGCCACCGAGTCAGACACAGCAAGCGCCAGCACCAGCACTTCTACTGCCGATAAACAAACCCCGCACACCGCCACCGACCCGCCTGCCCGCCCTCCACTGACCTATAGCTCAGTTTTACGTAAAAACAAAACACTTCTCACAGGAACAAACGATACGAGTGGAATTAAGGCGATTTTGAAACAAAAATTCATTATTGTGTCCCGTCTACATCCCGACACAACAACGGAGGAAGTAATTGCCCATGTGAAAACGTGTGCAGATATTAACTGCAATGCTGTGAAATTCATGGCGTTTTCGAAGGAATACTCCACGTTTAAAGTGGGAGTTAATGAACATAATATCGATCTGTTACTTAAAGAAGAACTTTGGCCCCGAGGAGTGGTTGTTCGTCAATTTCGTTTCTACAAAAAACACATTTCGGACCAAGAAACCACGAAGAAACCACCACATTCAAAATGACTATTACTATACCAAAACGTGCGAGGACTCCGATCAAAGATGAACAAATTTTATGAAAATGTTCTTAACCAAGAACACAAGTTCATCGTAATCACTGAGACTTGGCTTGATAATTCAATATTTAATGCACAATTATTCGATAGCAGGTACGTAGTATTCCGAAAAGACCGAAGCACCGGGAAAAACCGAGGTGGTGGACTACTGTTGGCATTGCTGAATGACGAACATATGCGAGCTGAACGACTTTCCCACATGGAAACGGGAGATGAAAATTTATGGGTTAAAGTTATTATTCACGACGTATGTTTTTTAATTTGTACTGTTTACATCCCACCCAGTTCTAAAACAAATGTTTACACGATTTTTTTTGAAATGTTAATTACCTAGTAACTTAAGCTATCTTGCTGATAAAAAAATTTTAGTGATTGGTGATTTTAATATCTATTCGTCACAAAATCCACGTGCAGTGAATACCGAACTTTCGTATGTTATGGAGCTTTTTCAGCTGAAGCAGTTTAATACAGTACTGAACTCATGTAATCGTACCTTGGATCTAGTATTAAGTAACTTCAGTATGTTAACTAAAAAATCCGATTTTTATCTTGTAAAAGAAGATAATTATCATCCAACACTTTTGACGGAATTTAGTCTTAAACACAACAGACCGTTAAAAAATCGTTGTTTACATTTAGATAATGACTTCCGTGGTTGGAATTTCTACAAAGGCGACTTTGAGAAGCTTTACAACCAACTGCGTGCCCACGATTGGCAGGCTATGTTGGAGATTTCCGATGTTGACGAGGCAGTTAAATACTTCTACGATACCCTATACGCGTATTTTGATCAATGTTTTCTAAGAAAAAAAGCTCCGCGAAATGAAAACTATCCTAGATGGTTTTCGCGCGAGATTATCGGGGACATAAAGATGAAGCTCATACACCATCGGCGGTGGAAACGATCAGGTTTGGAAAGTGAACACGAGTTATTCAAATGTTATCGTACTAGAATTAAACGTAATATTTCAACAGCCCACAAAAATTATATTTTAAAGGTAGAAAATAATGTGAAACACGATCCGAAGTCATTCTGGAAATATGTTTCTGATAAGAAACACGATAGAGGCCTCTTAAGTCATATTATCCTAAATGATTGCACTTACAAAGGAACCGACATACCGGAAGCTTTCGCAAAGTATTTTCAGTCTGTATATAATCAGGAAAAAGTTGATTTTGAATCATACGTGCCGGGACAGATTGGATTAAGAAATGCTCAAAATATCTCAATTGAAAACGTTAATACCGTGGATTTCAGCTTAGCAGTTAAAAAATTGAAACCAAAAACATCGTTTGGTCCTGATTTAATTCCACCCTTTGTCATTAAGGGATGTTCTGAACCACTATGTAAGCCACTTCTACATTTATTTAATCTTACCATTAAAAACGGAATTTTTCCTAAATTATGGAAGCTGTCGAAAGTCACCCCCTTACACAAAGATGGTGACAAGTGTCAAGCAACCAACTACCGTCCTATAGCGATTCTTTCCGCACCCGCCAAGTTACTTGAAATAATTATCCATAAATATGTTTACGCCAAAGTTGAACCATTCTTGATCGATCAACAACATGGATTTAGACGTGGCCGATCAACTACTACAAATTTAATGGTTTTTACAGATTACATAGCGAGAGCACTCGATAACAATGAGCAGGTTGATACGTCATACCATGACTTTGCGAAGGCTTTCGATAAAGTGGATCACTTAGTGCTCCTAAGTAGGCTTGAAGAAATTGGTTTTTCCGACAACTTACTAAAACTCTTTAGTAATTATTTGAACGAAAGGGAACAATTCGTGTCCTATGGTGAGTTTAACTCTAACACGTATCATACAAACTCTGGTGTGCCACAGGGATCCAATTTAGGACCCTTATTGTTTCTAATTTTTATTAACAATATTCGGGGAAAAATCAAATTTGTCCGTTTTTTACTTTTTGCAGATGACATTAAACTCTTTCTGAGAATAAAATCATTAGAAGACTGTCGAAAACTCCAGGAAGATATAAATTCAATTATTGACTGGAGTATCGATAATAAACTCGAATTTAACTTCCAAAAGTGTTCAGTTTTGTGTTTTACGAGGTCACAAAAAACCATATACTTTAATTATAAAATGAAAGACACGTCTTTGAAACACATGGTGACTTGCAAGGACTTAGGAATTGTGTATGACGCTCGCTTAACATTTCATGCTCACATTGAAAAGATTTGTAAATCAGCCACAAAGATGTTGGGTTTTGTCATACACAATTCTAAGGAATTGACCAACCTTACAGTTATAAGGCTGCTTTACTTTAGCTTGGTGCGTAGCATTCTCGAGAGTGGATCTCAGATATGGGGGCCAGAGGACATCGTCTATGTACTAATGGTTGAGAAAATACAAAAGAAATTTCTACGATACCTCTATATGAGAGAGTTAGGTTTTTACCCATGGCTGTTTCCAACAGCATTTATCTCGGGAATGCTGGGTATCTGCAGCCTTAGTTCCAGAAGAGATGTCGCATTACTGCTGATGGCTTATAAGCTTCTAAATGGTTTTATATCGGTACCAGATACTCTAGCTGAAATAGGATTCTATGTCCCGGATAATTTCACGCGAGGTCGCCAACACAGACTTTTGATTCTTCCCAGATGCAGAACTAACTTACCAATGGTGATGCCCCTGGGAAGACTCACTAGGTTAATTAACTGCCTCGCAGGAAATGTGGATATTTTCCACATTTCCTACAACGATTTTAAGCGTGAAATAACACTTATGTTTTAACTAAATGTTTTACTTTAAATGTATTTATTATGTATCTTTTCTAACCGCTTTTGCAATGTATTGGTTTTATGCTGTTTTTGCAAATAAATAAATAAATAAATAAAATAAATAAAAAACCATTGTAAATATATTTTATTATAGATGAATAAATAAAAAAAAAAAAAAAAAATCTGCCACAATACGCTTTTTAAAAAATTAGAAAACATGGGTATCAAAGACAAGGAACTCGAACTACTAAAAAGTTATATGAGTAATAGAACACAACAAGTCAAAATTAACAACCATATTAGCAATCCACTTCCGATAGCATACGGAGTTCCACAAGGAAGCATTCTAGGGCCCGTTCTTTTCACTATTTACATAAATGAACTTTGCAGCATGGAAATAAACGGTGAAATAGTTAGTTATGCAGACGACACAGTTTTACAATGCATCCATACACAGGATGGAACAGAAAATAAATGAAAAATATAGTACATAATAATAAATCCAAAAAAATATGCAAATATCCGTTAATGGGGGATATTTGACTGGCTCCCATTTCCAGAAGGACATCAGCGGGGACTCCATATCCATCCAGGCAACCATGGCAGTGATGATGGTATTCTTCGACTGGCGTAGTCTGCGCCATAAGCCTCCCCTGCGGTGGAACAAAAGTTTATTTTAATATAAACAGTTAACTTTTCCTTTTTTTTTATCTCTGAGTGTCTTTATCTAGAGTCGGTCTGTCACAGGGAGTATCAAAAGGCAATATGAATTCCACTGCAACGTCTTCTAGATTCACAGGCAACACCGCTTCATCTTGTGGTTTTGGTTTTGTAGAATTCATATAATTTATATTTTTTCACGTATCAGACACCTTTCCTGTCTGTTTCTTAATTCTAAATTACCTACTTCTACTTTTATCCAGGGAAATATTGAAGGAACTACACCTTTCAGTAGCTTTTGCCTGTACAGTACTTCTGAAAATAAAATTAGGCTCAAACTTCCATACTTATACATGATATAAAATACAAAACGGTCTACGTTAAGAAATAATAATAATTTGATTTCTTTCCTAAAACACTCCTACTGAGAATTAAATTACAATCACGAGATATACGGACATGGGATTGCCAACAAAGAAGAATCACCCGCCCATAAATCTCGTGCCAGACAGTTTGATAACCGTGTAATAAAATTATTGCAATAATTGAAAATGTTTTATAAAAAAAGAAAATAAGATAGGTATTATGTCTACCATAATTATTTGTTAGTTGTGGTTGACTAGACTTATATTTAAAGGTACGTTTTTCAAATAATGTCAACTGCGAAAGAAGGCAAAACATTGTGTAGGTATAAAATTTTGTGCATTCTATGTCAAATGTTTCTTTACGTGTTCATTATACTATACAAGTACTCTCTGTATTATATTGGGGATTCAATTATAGTAAGATATTAATTGTCCGAGTAATATTGTAAGTCCGAGAATAATGTGGATCCGATTCAAAATTGGTTTGACAAGGGTGTTTCTGGTTATTTGCTATGCTCCTGTTAATTCTGAAAGTGACGAAGTGAAAGATGATTTTTGGACTGGTGTGAACGACGTAATGAGATTAAAAAATTCGAATGAAAGGATTATAATGGCGGGAGATTTGAATGGGTGGGTGGGAATTAGACGTGACGGATTTGATTCAGCCTTAGGTAAGTTCGGGGATGAAAGAACGAATGACAATGGGAACAGAATACTTGAAGTATGTTTAGAGTGGAACCTGTTTGTATCGAATACTTTATTCGATCATAAATGTGTCCACCAATATACGTGGGAAAGAGGAAATGAAAGATCAATAATTGACTTTGTGGTAATTGACTCTAGGTTGAGAGCCGTTACCGAGGACACCAGAGTTTTCAGAGGGGCGGAGGTTGAAACTGACCACTTTCTTGTGGTGTCGAGAGTAAACCTCTTTCGCGGCTGGCGCTCTAAAGTGAAAACGATATCAACTCCAACAAGAGTCAAAGTAGAAAAACTGCAAAATGCTAATGTCAGAAGTGAGTATGAGAATTTGGCAGAGATGAGATTGAATGAGAAGGAAATGGACGGTCTAAGCATTGATGAAACATGGAACCACATAAAGGTGAGTCTTTGTGAATCTGCTAGAGATGTATGTGGAATAAGTACGCAAGGTAGGAAGAAAGGTGACGCATGGTGGGATGACGAGATCAAAGCACTTGTCTCAGAGAAGAAGAAAGCATGGTTACGTCTGATAGCGGCTGGCACTGATTCTAGCGAAGAGAGAGATAGAGCGAAAGAAGTTTATAAGGGATGTAAGAAAAGAGTAAGTGTTGGAGTGAAAGAACGAAAGAAACGCCTGGAAGAGGAAGAGGGAATAAAAATGACAAAACACTTCCAAGAAAACATTAAACTGTTTTGGAAGGAGGTCAAAAGGTCACGGAGTGGTTCAGAGAACGGAAGCCTGAAAGTCATAAAATCGAAAGATGGAAAAATGTTGACGAATGAGGAAGAAATAAAAGAGAGATGGATGAAATATTTTGAGGAGGTTTTCGAAAGCAATCCGGGTGATAGTGAGGCCAGCAGTGAATCGGGTATGAACGATGACGGAGTGAATTCAATCAAAATCAGCGTGGATGAAATAAAAAAATCGATAAAATGCATGAAGAATGGTAAGGCTGTTGGTTTCGACAATATTGCTGCCGAATACTTTAAAGGAGATAGCCATGTTATTCTCACATGGTTGTGCAAACTTTTTAACCAGTGTTTAGAGGAGGGTTACACGCCATTAGATTGGAGAAGGGCTGTAATCATGCCGTTATACAAAGGTAAAGGGTCACATATGGAATGTGGGAATCATAGGGCTATTAGCCTGCTAAGTTCAGTCGGCAAGCTGTACGGAAGAATATTGATTGAAAGGGTAAGAATGGAAACAAAGGATAAAATATGGGATGTGCAAGGTGCCTTTATGAGTGGAAAGGGATGCATGGACCAGATTTTCTCCTTGCGTATGCTTACTGAGAAGTTTCTGGCGAAAAACCAGAAACTTTTCTGCGCCTTTGTAGATCTACAAAAAGCATACGACCGAGTCGACAGGAAAAAGCTATGGAAGGTTTTGTAGTATGGAGTGAATACAAATCTCATACAGGCAATTGCGTCTCTGTACGAGGGAAGCGTTGCGTGTGTTAGGGTGAACGGTGGTTTTACGGGGTGGTTTGACATCACAAAAGGTGTCAAGCAAGGCTGCGTAATGTCACCATGGTTATTCAATCTATACATGGATAATTGTATGCAAGAATTGAAAGAGGTGGGATTGGGCGCGAAATTGAGTAATCTGAAAGTATGTTGCCTGTTGTATGCTGATGATGCGGTGCTGATTTCTAACACTATGGAAGATCTACAGTCTCTCGTATCTAGGATGAACGAAGTATGTAAATGTATGAAGAATGAGTTAATGATGAATGTAAGTAAGTCTAAAGTCATGGTGTTTGAAAGAGAGAGTACGAAAACAGTATGCAACATAGTTGTGAATGATGAATACTTGGAGCAGGTGGATGAGTTTGTGTATCTGGGTAGTATGTTTACGAGAGACGGGAAGGCTGAAAGATATATTGAAAGAAGGGTGAGTGCCGGTAACTCCATTAATGGTGGACTGAATGCCGTTGGCGCTAATAAAAATCTGTCAAAAAAAGCGAAGCTAGCAGTCCACAATGGAGTCCTGGTACCTACCCTGATGTATTGCAGTGAGGCATGGAACTGGCAGAGGAAGGATGAAAGTAAACTGAATGCTGTTGAAATGAGATCCCTGAGACGTATGTGTGGTAAAACAATGTATGACCATGCGAGAAATGTGGATATCCGCAAAGAATGTAAGGCTGATGTAAGCATAATGAGTAAGATTAAGAAAGGGACCCTCAGATGGTTTGGGCATGTAGAGCGAATGAACGAAGGAAGTAGTGTAAGAAGAATATACGACGCGAATGTGAATGGTAGAAGAAGTCGGGGACGCCCGAGGAAGACATGGCACGATCAAGTGAATCAGATACTTGAGTCGGGTCATGTCAAAAGCCAGAATAATAGAAGAGAATGTATGAGACGATGTATGAATGTGAGTGAGGCAAAGAGTGTGTGCCAAGACCGAGTTGTTTGGCGGTCCGTCCTCTCTGCCTACCCCTGCGGGGAAACGGCGTGATGGTTAGTTAGTTAAGTTAGTTACATAATCTGTGTCCCTGAAATGAGCTTTACAGACAACAGAATCAGGAGTCGGTGCCCATTTGAAATGAACCTAATTGAATGAATCCATTTCGCTTTCAAGTCTTTTAATCTTTGGGAAACTCGTGCCCAACCCTATTCTACACGTTGGAACACTACAACAGGTTGACGGCATTATTATAATATTTAAAAACACTAAATTGCGTCAAACGGCCTAAAAAATGTATGGGATCTGACAGTTTTAAATTTTTTTTAATTTCTGATATTTAAATGATATATACTGTATATATCATTTAAATATCAGATATTAAATATATAATATACATCACAAATAAAAAAATAAGTCATGCAATGCTGCTACGGCCGCGGCGGCTTGCCAGCGGGTTCTGTAATGTATTTTTTTCCAAGTACTACATATTTTATGACATTAAAATAATTAAATTTACATATACATAGGTATTACATATTTCCTTAATTTTATAAGCGTTATTCTTTATATATTTTTTTTCTAATTTATTTTCAATAGGAAGGTACTTTTTAAATGTAATGTTACTTTTAGTTGCAAGAAAATCCAGTTAAAGGGTCACGAACGATTGTGAAACAAAATGAATATTGATTAGTTTACAAAACAGAGCCACAGATTTGAAATAAAAAATTGAACTTGAAGAAATAAACGTAATACGAATGGTATAAAGATATATTTAAGTAAAAATAATTCATTTGTGAGGTATTCTTTTGTATCACAAATGTGATGTAACATATTTATTATAATACCTATAGAAATATGAAGTATTCATTGGTACCTACAATGACTTCCCTATATACTTATATATATATAGATATACACTTCAGTTAAATTTTTAACTATTATTTATAATAAAGTAAGTACTTGTAAGAAATTACACTTATCTTTTTTAATGTACTGTTACATAATTTAAAATTTAATACAACAAAACAACTGTCATGTGTGCATAG
The DNA here is from genome assembly GCA_917880885.1 of Limnephilus marmoratus. Classification (NCBI taxonomy): domain Eukaryota; kingdom Metazoa; phylum Arthropoda; class Insecta; order Trichoptera; family Limnephilidae; genus Limnephilus; species Limnephilus marmoratus. The sequence continues at coordinate 58,027,744 of OU862913.1, forward strand.
AAGTTGATCAATTATTTGATCATTTTACGATACTAAATTTAATTATTTTTAAATACACACACAAGAATGGTTTTTGTTTTCCTTTTTTAGAAAAACAAATAAAAATTATCTTCAATTGTTTACTGGAGCGCATTTATCAACTCGACATACCAATGGAGTTTATTATTATCAAAAGGAACTAGACTGGGTATGGATCGTCCAGAGTAGATCTATTATTTTCTAAAAATTATTGCAATTAATTATTAATTGACTAATAGCATTTAGTCGCTTCCGTAAACAATTGAAAAGAAGTAGTACATAGTATTCATATAAAGATTCAACTAAGTGTTCAGTCAGATGGTGAGTATCATTTTAAAATACATCTGAGTGAGGATGGTTAAAGTTACCAAAGGTAAAAACATTTTCACTATAGATGATTTGATAAAAGTTTTAATGTTTAAGTTGAATTAAGAATTGTTTTATATAGGTATGACTTTTTGGTACTTAGTTAAAAGTTATTTAAACAATGTTAGATACTAGGTTTATATGTATATCAGTGGCGTAGCGTGGGTTTCGGCCGCCCGGGGCGGAGGAAAATTTTGCCGCCCCCCCCCCCCATAACTTCTACAGGTACTTCTTCCGCAGATTTTCAAGTGCTGACCGGGGGGGAGGGGGTAGATGGTAGATATCCTATTTTTTTATAACGATTTTTACAATCCCATTTGCCGATTACGCTTCCAATAAAATCATGCTTATAAATTCTAGCACAAAATTATATATAACTGCTCTCAGAAATCGAGAACGGTATGCTTGTGATAGAATTTCGCATCTTCATCATGTATACGTATGGAATGCAAAGCTTCACTCGGTATACGATGAATCGGCAGCTTATTGTTATATTGATAACACAAATCTGGTTTAAATTAAACTAAATATGCGGTGTATCAAAACTACACTCTGAACACAAAAATGGTTTTTCTTTGATTCTAGCGGCATTTACATACTGAACACAAAACGGGTTTTAATAAAATCTGTATGCGGTGAATTAAAACTACACTCAGAACATAAAAAGGGTTTTTCTTTGATTCTGCCGGCACTTACATTCTGAACATAAAACTGGTTTTAATTAAAACTGTATGTGGTGAATTAAAACTACACTCAGAACATCGGGCTGGAGGAAAATTTCGCCGCCCCCTTATTTGGGTACTTCAAGCGGTGGGGGGGGGAGGGGTGGTGTATATGTAGACCTATTTACAAACGAGCCGTATTTTTTTAATAATCACATTTGACAAGTATTCTTTCAACGAAAATCATGTTTATATATTCTACTACAAAGTTGATTGATAGAGTCCCCAAATAATAGTAACACACGCAATCACAATCAATTTCTCAGAATTTTGCAGCATTATGTAACTCAAATGTAAAGCTTCACTCGATGCTCAATGAATCTGCAACTCGATATTTAATTTATCGCTGTATTCTGAACACAAAACCAGTTTGTGTGAATTAAAACTACACTCAGAAAATGAAAATGGTTTTTCTTTGATTCTGGCATTAAATAAATAGTCTGCAACTAGAATTTTATAACTGCACATCGAATAACAGAATGTTTTCCTTCGAAATGTGTCAGCAGATGAAACCAACTGGAATTTTACATTCTGTACTCGTTTAAATTAAATCTGTACCTGGCGAATTAAAACTACATTCAGAATATGAAAATGGTTTTTCTTTGATTCTGGCGGCACACATAGTCTGCAAATAGAATAATATAACTGAACTTCAAATAAGAGGATGTTTTCCTTCGAAATGTGTCAACAGACAAATCCACAACTGGAAATTTACATTCTTAACACAAAATTGGTTTGAATTAAGTCTGTATGCGGCGAATTAAAAGTACATTCAGAAAATGAAAATGGTTTTTCTTTGATTCTGGCAGCACATACAGAGTCTATAACTGAAACTAGAATTGCAACTAGAATTTTATAACTGAACTTCGAATAAGATAATGTTTTCCTTTGAATTGTGTCAGCAGAAAACTGGTTTAACTTCGAATAATAAGAAAAAAAATATCCATAAACTTTTGCCTATCAATGTTTGCGCGCAAAATTTCCGGTTCTTCTCATGCATTTTAAATGTTCCTTTTTATTGTTTTTTTTATCCTTTTGCAAAAAACAAAATTGTTAAAATCTAGATAAAGTAATTTTTCCGACGTGTTTATTGGAACATTATTGTTTCTAAATATTAAAATTTTGATATTGGAAATGTGAATTGGCTCAAAAATACACCCCTGCGATTATTCGAATTAAAGTACCTAATATAGAATAAACTTAAAATTTTAAATACAGATTCCCTTTCTAAAAAAAAATGTAATAAAACTGTATCTTAAGTTTTTACCGCAATCACACATTTATTTTAAAATTAAATGTGTGGGATATAATATCACAATTTTATTTTAAAATTAAGTGTGTGGGATAATTTGCGTTTCCTGTGAAATTAAATCTGTATTTGGCGAATTAAAACTACACTCAGAATTTGAAAATGGTTTCTCTTTGATTCTGGCAGCACATACATATAGTCTGTTACTAGAATTTTATAACCGCACTTAAAATAAAATAATGGTCTCTTTCGAAATATATCAGCAGACGAAAACACAACTGAAATTCATTCGTTAATACATTCTGAACACAATTCTGGTTTTAATTAAGAGTAAATCTGTTTGCGAGTTATCAGCTTTTAGTATTACTCTCATAATATGCGTACGGTTTTCCTACGAATTGCGAAATTTGCAGCTTAAAATATAATTATTGATATTTTTAATAAAAAATAAAAAGAAGAGTTGGATTCGTAAACGAAAGTATCGTAGAACATTTTCAAATAATGATTTGAAGTGGTTTAAATTTTTCCTAGATAATATTATTGTTTTTTGTGAAAATTTGCCGCCCCCCTAAAAGTGCCGCCCGGGGCGGGCCGCCCCCCCCGCCCCCCCCCCCACGCTACGCCACTGATGTATATGTTAATATATTCCGTATTGGGAACATGTTCAATATAGAAAACATTAAGATTGTGTTACACAATAATTATACAAACCTCTAAGAAGTTATTTTTAGCATAAGTTATATAAGTATTGTGAAAAGCGATTATAGCTGGATAAGAAGGTTTCATTGATTGATATACAATGTTTTATGTTTGCTTAAAAATAGGTACATGATGGTACATGATTTTGAAAAATAAAAAAATTTCATTGGTTAAATGGTTCATCACTTTGATGACCGATATTTATTGTATAAAACAAATAATAATAGTACTAGCAGTGGCGGCGTAGGGTAGATTGGCACGGGGGGCGGTTTTGTATTGAGCACCCCTACTTAAAACAAATAATAATAGTACTAGCAGTGGCGGCGTAGGGTAGATTGGCACGGGGGGCGGTTTTGTATTGAGCACCCCTACTTAAAACAAATAATAATAGTACTAGCAGTGGCGGCGTAGGGTAGATTGGCACCCGGGGCGGTTTTGTATTGAGCACCCCTTTTTATACAGTTTTTACAGGTGATTCGACTACCACGCTAGGCACATGCCCGTATTATGGTTAAACACCATATACTAAACATGCTTACGAGACTTTATTTTCCCAAATATTCCATCACATTATCAAAATTGATTTCCCTGCTTCTTTCAATTGATAAAATCGAAAGATTTGTTAGTCGCGCTTGGCTCATTGTGGAACTTAAGTAAGATTTTTTTAATTTTAACTTTGAAAAGCTTCTTTCACATGAAGCCACCGAAACATAAATTGTTAAAAAAAATCTAAGACATAGCGCTAAACTAGGAATAGACTCAGAATAGCCCCATTTTACAATGCATCTCAGAAGCTTCAATGTAATCCATTGAACCACTTCTTGGGCAGAAATGTTAGCGGCTTCCAAATGGTACCTTAATCGTAAAATTTTCAACACAATGTCCTCTCCTGAAAATTCATTGTAATTTTTTAACAGATTTGGATCCATTTCACGAAGATATTATTCTCGTGATGTTACCAATGTTTTAGGCTGAATAACACAAAATTTAACCAGAATAAAATCCATCGCCCCGTAACGATGGTCTAGTTCTTCGTAAAATCTATCATGATATATAATCTAATAATCTAACCTTGCTCTCTGCAGCACCCTGGTAATGTAAGTCAAGCATCTCGGGCCATTTCTCCATTCATACGTTTTCGAAATCTCCTCCTTCCTCTTTTTCCTTCAATCGGAATGTCTAAAAGTTGGACATTTTTTTCTACTATTTGGTTGCGTTGATGTTGAAAAAAAGTTTGAATATCTTTAATTTTTATTACACACTTCACCAATGATAGCCCAGATTTTTGTATATACTTTTTTGTCTGATTAACTTCTTCTAGTACTTTACACCAAAAGGAAAGATAGCATAGAAAACTGAAGTCACACAAAGCTGGTACGAGTGTTGATGCTGCTTCTCTTGTTTTAACGCTTTCTTTGCTGGTTCTGGGATCACACATCTCTTCGAGTGTTGATATAAGCTTCCAAAAATTATTCTTCAGTGGTTTAATAGCGTTTTGATGAGCACTCCATCTTGTCTCTAATAGTCATTTAACGGATACGCCTACATTTTTCATTAATATTTCACACCACGCTCGATGTTACACGCGGTATAAGATCAGAACAAGTGCAACATGAATTTATTCTTTTGGGTATTAGAAATTATATTAGAGTTGTCGTTGTCACCCCTTGGTGTTTGGCACCCGGGGCGGACCGCCCCCCCCTTACGCCGCCACTGAGTACTAGAGCTCAAAATTTCTTTCAAAATTGAAGTCTTTAGTATCAGTAATTTTACAAATATACGGTTTAAGATAATATATACTTTGTAGGTATATGCTTTTTTAAAAAATATTATTTTTGGTAGTCATTTTTAATTTGATATGGGATCTGTAGGAAGGAAAAGAATTAATTATATCTAATTTTGCCAATTATTTGCTTTCCGACCGGTATCGATCGCCAAAATGGACTCTACGACCAGATCTTGTTCTTTTTTATTTCTGGGAGTGGTTCCTGGACAGGAGTGGAAACTGGTACATTATCTTCTACAGGTATGAAGGCTGGTTTTAACCTATCTATGGAAACACGTTTATTCTTGCCTTTTACGTTGATGACAAACGTTTTCTCATTGCGTTCCTCCACCTTATAAGGGCCTTCGTAGGGATTTTGAAGGGGCCTTCTTCCACTGTCTGTTCTAAGAAAGACATGGGTAGTTAGAGATAAGTCTTTATGAACAAAGCATTTCCTTGATCCATGGGCGGTGGTAGGTGTTGGCTTGATGTTTTCAAATTTTCTCTGAAGTCGACCTACGTAAGTGTCGGGTTCTTCTTTAGGTATTTCGGTGAAGAAATCACATGGTAATCTTAATGTTCTACCATATGTGAGTTCAGCCGGGGAACATTTTAGGTCTTCGCGAACAGTAGATCTCAATCCGAGTAGTATGAGTGGAAGAGTCTCCAACCAGTTCGGGTCACCGCTTGCACTAAGAGCGGCTTTCAGAGTACGGTGCCATCTCTCTATTAAGCCGTTGGCTTGTGGGTGGTATGTCGTAGTCCTTGTATGTTTTATTCCCAATTTCTCCGCCAGTTTCTTAAAAAGAAAGCTTTCAAATTGACGGCCCTGGTCTGTAGTTATCGTCTCCGGGGTCCCGTGACGAGCTATCCAGTGGTTCATCAGTGCATTTGCGACGGTTTCTGCAGACATATCTTTCAATGGTACTGCTTCAGGCCAACGGGTGAATCTGTCGATCATTGTCAACAGGTTTTGGTATCCGTTGCATGCTGGAAGAGGTCACTAAATCGATATGTACGTTGCGAAAGCGGTCTTCTGGTAAGACATAAGCTGATGGTGGAGCTACTGTATGTTTTGAGACTTTCGCTTTTTGGCAAGGGATACAGTTTTTAACGAAAAATTTTATGTCTTTCGCCTTTTTGGGCCACACAAACCTCAACTTTACTGAATTTGTTGTTCCGAGTATGGCTGAGTGACAGACATTGTGCACGCTTTCTATGACCTCGGTTCGCATGGAATCTGGAACTAAAGGTCGGACATGACCAGTTGATATATAACACCATAACGATTTGTCTGTGCCAGGTATCACCATTTGACGTAGGGAGAGGCCGGTGTCATCTTTTGCCTTAATTAGATCGTCAGTTTGACACTGCGCTTCTGCCATTCTCCCATAGTCAATCGTAGTGGGACAGTTTATCTCTTCGATCCGAGACAGGGTATCCGCTACTACATTCTCCAGTCCAGAGATATGCCTAATATCAGTTGAAAATTGTGCGATGAAGTCCAGCTGTCTTTCCTGTTGTGGAGAGCTGGAGGCTCGTTTCTTGCAAAAGGCAAGAGTGATCGGCTTATGGTCCGTATATATGATAAAATTTCGTCCTTCAACGTTATAACGGAAGTATTTTACGGCTTCGTAGACACCTGTTAGCTCGCGGTCGAATGTGCTGTAATTCCGCTGAGCTGGAGTGAATTTTTTAGAGAAAAATCCAAGTGGCTCCCATGTGTCGCCGTTTGACTGTTGTAAAGAGGCTCCTATGGCTGTGTCACTAGCGTCTACCATGATAGCGATTTTAGCGTTGGGATTCGTATGAGCTAGTAGCGCTGCATTTGCAAGATGATTTTTGCAATCCTCGAATGCTGCTGTTAATTCCGAGCTCCATGTAAGTTCTCATTTGTCGTTCTTTTTCCATCCGGCTATACAGTCAAATAATTTCGCCTGGGTATTGATAGCATTAGGAAGGAACTTCCGGTAGTAATTCAGCATACCTAAAAAACGGCGTAAACCTTTCGCGGTTTTAGGTAGTGGAAATTCAGTTATCGCTTTGACTTTCTCTTTAATAGGGGTCATCCCCTTTGGTGTAATTGTATGCCCCAAAAAATTTACAGTTGAGGCATCACATTGACATTTTTGGATGTAAATGATAAGACCATGGTCGGCTAGGCGTTTGAATAAGATGTCCAAGTGTCTTTGGTGTTCTTCTTCACTTAAGGATGCAATAAGTATGTCATCAAGAAATACAAAACAAAAATCCAGATCCCTGGTGATGGCATGCATAAAGCGTTGGAAACTTTGTGCCACAAAACAAAAAAAAAAACTTAGAAAGTCTATTAGAACAATCTCAAATGGATCTTAATGTACTAAACGATTGGCTAATAAAAAATATATTAACAATAAATATTAATAAAACCGGTTACATGATCTTAAGCTCACCTAAAAGAATAATACCATCGCATAAACCATTACAAATAGAAGAAAGAGACCTGCATATTCTAGATAGCGAAAAATACCTGGGCTTGTACATTGATAAACATCTGACATTTAAACAACATGTAGAAAAACTAAAAACAAAAATCATCCCATTGATTGGTGTATTTGGTAGAATTGCTCATCTTCTACCAACAGAGGTAAAGAGAGGCTTATACTTTAGCTTAATACAGTCCCACCTAAATTATTTAATAGAAATATGGAGAAACACATACATTACGTACTTAAACGAATTACAAATAATACAAAACAAAGTTATTAAAAAGCTCTTCAACTATAACCCAGATACTCCCACAAAAAAACTATACAAGGAAATGAATCTTTTTAAAATAAGAACATTGTATGAATATAACATATGTCTTTTAATCTACAAAATACAAAATGGACTTATACACACAAACACAACATTTATAAAAACATCACAAGTACACGAAAATTATACTAGACAACACAATAAATTGTATACAAATACTGTCAAGACTGAAAGTGGCAAGAAAAGTATTGGCCACGAGGGAGTTCACATATATAACCTCCTTCCAGATAACCTTAAAGCAGAAAAGAATATAAAAACCTTTAAAAAAAAACTATTTAAACTTAAGATGTTGGAACAAAATTAAAAATATTACTACTACACCTGTACCATATATGCTCTGTACTTAAGTTAAGAAAGCGAAATATTATATTTCTTTTAACTTAATAAATAAATAAAAATAAAAAAAAATCTATGGTTGAGAATATTTTTGCTGTTGATAGTTTGTGGGTGGAGTCGTGGAGCTGAGGGATCAGATATTTGTCCGGAACAGTCTTCGCGTTCATACGCCTATAGTCTACATATGGACACCATTCACCGTTAGGCTTTTTTACCATATGCAATGGACTGGCCCAGTTGCTTTTGGAATGTCGGCATATTCCCTGTTCCATCATAAATTTGAATTCGCGTTTGGCCGCTTCGAGAAGTGCTGGTGCTAACCTGCGCGCACGTTCGGTTACAGGAGGGCCTTTTGTTTCAATACAATGTGTTACTGTATGCTTAATTCCTGTTGTCTCCATGTTAGGCCGCGTCAAGCTTAGGTACGTAAAGAGGATATCTCGATACTTCAGAGAGTTAGAAATTGTTGAAATTCCTGAAGAGATTCCTTTGCATGTCGAGCCTCGAATCAGCAATCCTGTAGACGAGTCCGTGATCGCTGCCTTTTTTAAATTGACGGTAAGATTGAAGTTGTGCAGAAAATCGGCTCCCAGAATAGCTCTTGATACATCTGTAACTATAAACTTCCACTTCATTGTCCTACGTAGACCCAAGTTAAGTTCTAGTATTCTTATGCCGTAGGTTTTGATGCAATTACCACTGGCGCTGTACAAAGCTGGTGTGCAGTTATCCGAAGTGATGCATTTTTTATTGTGGTTAAAATCTCTAGGTATTATGGAGACGTCAGCTCCCGTGTCTACGAGGAACTTCTGACGTGTTTCGCGATCATATAAAAAGAGACGACAAGCATTAGCAGGAAGCTCACATGTCTCTACTGTGGTCTTCCTCTGTCGTTTCCCTAGAGTTTTTTTTGGAAAAGAACACGGTTGGTAGCACTTGTATGCCTTTTCACCATAAATATTATGCCATTTACAATATCCCTCAGGGTTCCTGTTCTGAGATCTCCCACGAGACCCTGACCTTGGTCTTCTAGCGGGGTTTGGGCTTGATGGGGATTGGTCGTACGAATTTTGGCGAAAGTTTTGTCTATTTCGTCCTTTATAGTCGGATTGTCGATTGACGTTGTTTTGGTCTAACTTCAGTTGTTTAATAATTTCTCTTGTAAGTGTGAGTACTTGTTTTTGAAGTTCTAGTAGTATCGAATTCTCAGGTTCTTCGACTCGCGATGTGCTTGGTCGATTGTTACGGTCAACCGTGGTACATTCGGTTGCCTGGTATACATCTATATCATTTTGTCCGCCGCTGAAGCGAGTTGGTCGAGATCGTTGTCTGGCAGTGCGGACAGTATCGCCTGGACATGCTGTGGGAGTCTCTGCAACCATAGTGTTCTGACGATGGCGCTCTTTGCCAAAGCGGGTCCCGCTAACTCCAGCATGTGTTTCTAGTAGACCAGTTGGTTTTCGGTCCTCCAACTGGATGCCTGTGAGGAGTCGAGTTAGTCGCTTCTCCTCCGAGTCCTGAAGATGTTCGATGAGGGCAGTCTTGACGCGTACATACTTTTCTTGGGCTGGTGGATTAATTATTATGTCGCTTATTATCTGCAGGGTGTCAGGATCAAGAGCGGCAATTACGATATTGTATTTGGTAAAGTCGTCTTTTTTTATTTATACATTGACGCCCTATTGGGCTTTTACAAGTACATATTAAATATAAATTTAATTTATAACAACAGTATAACATTAGAAAAGATTTAAAAAATACAAATAGAGCATAAACTACTATAATGTATGACTTTAGAGAACTCGTAGGTACAATTCATATACCTACGAGCAACAAAAACATTAAAAAAAAATCAAAACACTTTAACTTTTACATAATAACTCATTGTATGCATTTATAATACGAACATTAGAGAAAAAAAACAACAAACAAAGGAAAATCGAAATAAAGTAAAATGATTTCTCATTCATTATTTACATCTAAGAAATGGTGGATTAATTTGGCTTTAAATGTATCGAAGTTTAAATTAAATATGTCAGCGATATCAGTTAGATCATTGGCAATCTATGTATTCTTTCTATCACAGAATTTATAGCGAAGTTATTGTTGTAAAATAAAATATTCCGCCTAGTATATTTTGGAGGTACATGTAAGGATAACAAGTTTATAGCATCAGGGCAGTCCAACCTAGAATGAACAATTTTATATAATAAGAGGAGATCAAATATTTTTCGCCTTTCGGATAATTTAGATAAGTTAAGTTTACTGCGCAAATTGACATAATTGATTTCAATAATAGGAATACCAATATTGAAATTAATAAAACGTAAAAAATTATTTTGAATTTTTTCTATTTTTAAACAATGAGAGTTGAAATGAGGACACCAAATGCTTGAATTATATTCAACCTGACTTCTAACTAAAAACGTGTAAAGTAATTTTATGGTTTTTATGTTATTAAAGTCTTTAGAGATTCTAAGAATAAATCCAAGCATTTGTAATCCCTTACTGGTAATACTAATAATGTGATTTGTGAAGCGTAATTTGGAGTCAAAGATAACGCCTAGGTCGTTAAATTCAAAGACTCTTTTTAGGGTGGCATTGTTGATTGTGTAGTCGAATAATAAAGGGGTTTTAGATCTATGGAAACTGATCGTTTGGCATTTGTTGATGTTAAGAAATAATTTGTTTACGATGCACCATTCATAAAGTTTATTTAAGTTACGTTGAAGAATTAAACAATCAGAAGACTTTTCGATCGATTTAAACATCTTTAGATCGTCTGCGAATAGAAGAAAGTGAATATTATCGAAAATTAATGAAATGTCGTTGATAAATAATAGGAAAAGAATTGGTCCTAAGTGGGAACCTTGGGGGACCCCACTTAAGGCAAAAAAAGTGTAAGAAGTTGTGGAGGTAATTTTTACAGACAGTTTTCTTTGTGATAAGTAACTTCTAAGCCATTCGAGAAAGTTGCCGCTTATTCCCAAGTGTTCTAATTTTTCCATTAAAATGCGGTGAGAAACAGTATCAAAGGCTTTGCTAAAATCAGTATAAATTGTGTCAACTTGATGACCCTTGAACAGTGCATTAGAAATAAAATTTTCGTAAAGCAATAAGTTAGATAACGTAGACCTGCCTGGCATGAAACCATGTTGATATGTTGATATAAGTGGTTTTATTTGATGTATGATTTTACTTAATATAATCTTTTCAAAAAGTTAAGGTAGTGATGACATAATACATATAGGTCTATAATTTTCAATTTGACTTTTATCACCTTTTTTAAAAACAGGTGTTATAAAGCTACTTTTCCAAATTTCGGGAAAACGACCTGTAGATAAAGATAAATTGAAAATTATAGTAATAGGAAGAGCTAGAACATGGATACAGTTTTTAAGTAATATTAAAGGAATCATATCTGGCCCCGAATTCGACCTGATATCCAGCTGTTTGATAAAAGTCACAACATCATTTACTTCCACATGGATGTTATGCAAGTTGAGGGAGTTTTTAGTAGATTGAGGTTTGTCAGATAAAATGTTGACATTGTCTTCAACGTATACGCTCTTAAAGAAATCTGCAAATAAATTTACAATATCGTTTTTGTCATGACCCACTTTTTTCCCGTAAAACATTGTACCGGGAAAGTTAGAGTTATTTTTCCGAAAGGAGTTAGCGTAGTTCCAAAATTTATTAATATTTGTTAAAATTGAATTTTCAACATTGTTGGTGTATTTCTTAAAACATACTTTGGATTTCCTGGTACAATCTTTACGCAGAACGGAGAATGCGATATAATTTTCTAGCGTTTTATTTATTTTATAACGTTTGTGGGCAATTTTTTTATCATAAGTTAGATTAATTAGTTCGAAATCGAAGCATTTAGGGAATTTAGAACTGTAATATTTTTGTAGGGGTACAAAGCTATCGATTGTTTGATAAATTACATTGTAAAAGTATTCTAAGGCCTCATTTAAACTTGTAAAACAAGTGAGATCACAAGCCCAATTATAAGTAGATAAAAATTTTATAATTTTTGGGTAATCTGCTTTTTCAAAATTACGCTTTACAATCGTGGGTTCAATTACCTTAACATAAGTGTCTGAAATTCAGACCTTTAAAAATCGAATTTAGCTAGGACTCACACCTCTCGAGATCCTACGTAAAAACATTAGGTGAGAACTCTCATAGCTAGTTAGATAAATTATCAACAGATGTCCGGAAGGTACAAAGCTCTGGCCAGCCAAGGAGATTGTTCTATAAATGGCGGCTTTTTAAAGGGATATACCTCTTTTCTCTTCGTCGCTTCGCTGAAACTACACCTAATTAACTACTAACTCCTTGGTCTGTCTCGGGTAGTTTGCATCTTCCGATTATAAAAATGTAATTGGAAATAGAATCAATAAACTCAAGAGTCCCTTAAAAATTGTCCTGAAGATGAGTCTTTCGTTTACCAGTTCCTTACCTTAAAACTTTACATTTGATCCTACGAGTCGGATAGTTTAACGCGAGTGCAGTGGCGTAGCGTGGGTTTCGGCCGCCCGGGGCGGAGGAAAATTTTGCCGCCCCCCCCCCCCCCTTAACTTCTACAGGTACTTTTTTTTCCGCAGATTTTCAAACGCTGACCGGGGGGGGGGGTAGATATCCTATTTTTATGCCTATTCTTATAATCCTATGTGCCGAGTATAAACTATACATAACTGCTCTCAGAAATCGAGAATTGTATGCTTGTAAAAGAATTTCGCATCTTCATCGCGCATACGTATGGAATGCAAAGCTTTACTCGGTACACGATGAATCGGCAACTTATTGATATATTGATAACACAAAACTGGTTTAAATTAAAATAAATATTCGGTTTTTCAAAACTACACTCAGAACATAAAAATGGTTTTTCTTTGATTCTAGCGGCACATATATTCTGAACACAAAACTGGTTTTAATTACATCTGTATGTGGTGAATTAAAGCTATACTCAGAACAGGAAAATGGTTTTTCCATAAACATAAAACTGGTTTTAATTAAATCTGTACGCGGTGAATTAAAACTACACTCAAAACATGAAAAGGGTTTTTCTTTGATTATGCTTATTTACATTCTGAACATAAAACTGGTTTTAATTAAATCTGTTTGTGGTGAATTAAACCTACACTCAGAACATCGGAGTGGAGGAAAATTTCACCGCCTCCTTATTTGGGACTTCAAGCGGTGGGGGGGGGGGGGGGGTTGTATATGGAAATCCTATTTTTTTATTACGACCTATTTATAAACGAGCCGGATTTTTTTAGTAATCATATTACAGTATTTTTTCAACGAAAATCATGTTTATAAATTCTACTCAAAAGTTAATCGATTGATACTGCGTTAGAGTCCCCAAACAATAGTTACACACGCAACAATCAATTTCTCAGAATTTTATAGCATTATCTAACTAAAATGTAAAGCTTTACTCGATGCAGGATTAATCTGCAACTCGTTATTTAATTTATCGTTGTATTCTGAACACTAAACCAGTTTGTATTCGGTGAATTAAAACTACACTCAGAACATTAAAATGGTTTTTCTTTGATTCTGGCAGCACATACATAGTCTGCAAATAGAATATTATAGCTGAACTTCGAATAAGAGGATTTTTTCCATCGAAATGAGTCAACAGATGAATAATGTGAAGGCACTTCAGTTTCCTCGAAACCAGTTTGGTTGACACTGACAATAGTACGCCGCCACCTCGTGTTTTATTGCCGGAACTTTGATATCTGTCGTTTCTGTAAATGAAATGATCAATAAACCCCAGTTCTTGATGGTTTATATCAGAATTTAGCCATGTTTCAGAAAGGGCATAAATTACGTAATCCATCGTTGGTAATGTAGATTTTAGGTCTTGGAGTTTCGTTCTCAGTCAACATTTTGATAGTATATTTTTAAATTGTGAGTCAGTTTTTTGGCCTTTATTCGGCCTAAGCCTCGGCCTTGGACAAACCAGAGAGCAATATTGGTCTTCCAACAGCTTGGTAAGCGTACTGACACGTGGCGCACGTCCGATGCTGGTCTACTGTTTTCTTCCATATTGTTTTTGCTGAGTTTGCCGCTTGGAATTGTAGGAGGATCAGTAGCGCTTGATCCGCTGGTGTTTCCTTCGTTGGTTACGATGAAATTACTTGAGTTTGATTCGTTGGTATTTTCTTCTTTATTTTCCTTTTCGATAGTAATCATTTCCCAATTTGGTCAAAACAATTCGCAGCAGATATGGCAAATTAATACGTATGGCAAAATTTCAAAGGAAGAGTGAATGTATGAAATATTTTTTTTTTAATTTATTACCCATATTAATTTAAAAATGATTTCTAAAAGTGTTGGAAATTGTTAATGTTTTAATTTAAAAAGTTAAAATTTTATGAAATTTGTTAAAAATTTTATTAAAAATTTAAAAATACCTGAAATTTTTAATATTTTACTTTAAATGATGTGAGAAAGTATTCAGTACAGATTAAGATGACAAAATCATCCGTAGGATTAAAATCTTAATATTATTCATAAAATTTATTACTCGAGCAAAATATATATATAAAAATCTCCAAAACTCACGAAATTTAATATTATCGCCAAAATGAAAAGTACTAAACTTTAATATTATTATTGAAATACCCTAAAATCAGGGGTGGGGAACCTTTTTAGCGTCGCGGGCCATTTGGATGTTCGTACTTTAACCCGCGGGCCGCACTCCGTTTTCCGTCTCGGGGGGGGTGGGGGGGGGGGGGGGAGCCACATTCGAATCAAAGAACTGGTTTTACCGTAACTAATTAAAAAAATAGTTACGTAACTACCAGCACTCTTTAATTGTAGCTACACTCAGGACATGCAAATGGTTTTCCTAAAATTTGGCTGCATATGGTCTGCAACCAGAATTTTATAACTACTTTGAACACGAGAATGGTTTCCGTCAAAATGCATCCGCAGATGAAATCACAACTGAAATTTTTCGTTGCATTCTGAACACGGAACTAGTTTCAATTTAGATTAAATTTGCATGCGGGTAATTAAAACAATACTCATAACATGAAAATGGCCTTTCCCTAATTCTGGCAACATAAACTGAGAAACTTGAATTTTATAAATGCACTTCCAACATAAGAAATGCGTCAGCTAATGAAATCAAACCTGATGCGTTTTAGTTGCATTCTTAACACATAACTGGTTTTAATTACAGGTTGAATCTTTACAGGGGAATTAAAACTATACTCAGAACGTGAAATTGCTTTCCTTCAATACTGGCACCACATATGCAACTACAAATTTATAACTGTATATTTATGAAGTTCACTCATTTATATTTATGCACTTCACACACGAGAATGGTTTCTTACGAAATGTGTTAGCGAGATAAAACCCCACTTGGAATTTTTTCGTTGCATTCTGAACATAGAACTGATTTTAATTATAAAGTGAGTTTGTATGCTGGGAATTAAAACTCCACTCAGAATATGAAAATGGCTTTCCTCCAATTCTGGCAGCACAAAGTACGCAACTAGAAATTTATAAATGCAATTCTAACACGAGGAATGCGTCAAAAATGAAACCCAACCTGGATTTTTTTGGTTGCATTCTTAACACAGAACTGGTTTCAGTTATAGGGTGAATCTAAACGCGGAGACTTAAAACTACTGAGTGTAGCCATTTTACTGAGTACATGAAAATGGCTTTTCTCTAATACTGGCAGCAAAAAAGCAACTACAATTTTATAAGTGCATTTCAAAAGCGAGAACGGGTTTCTACGAAATGCGTAAGCAGACGAAACCACACATGGAATTTTTTCATTGCATTTACACAAAAAACTGGTTTTTCGGTCAAAGCGAATTGGATTGTGAGTCCCCAGCTTTTTAATTAATACTGCACCTAGAAAACCAAAATGGTTTTACCTTCTTATGGTTAGCCGATGAATCCGCAATAGGAATTTGCATTGTGAACACAGGATTGGTTTTACCTTTATAATGAATCTGCATAGGAGTCCACTAGTCAACCAGCTTAAATTAAGTTGTACTTTGATTACGTGAATGGTTTTTCTGCATTTTGCAGCATATTTATTGTCCGCAATATAAATTTATATTTATTTAACTAATAACAATAAATAAGACGTAGTGATTTTTTTATGCCAGAAGTGTGGCAATTATTATGGCATTAATGTTTGTCTTATATAAAAAATGTTAAGGGACGTGCCTGACTTAATATAACCAGTGATTCTTGACTTTATTTGGGGAGATTGTTATATTTAGCTTTTAGTTCATCATCGCTTTGTAATTGAATAATTTCGTGCTGTAGATTATCACGCACATTCGATGGTTCGACGTTGAACGGTGTAGCAAATATGTTCAAATCCGTTTGCTCTCTTTTCACGCCCTTAAATCGTTCATTAAATGCCTCACTTAATTTTGCGCACTCACCAGCGTCTTCAAACGATGTAGAAGGCTTTTGTCCTTGCAGTGTTGGAAAATGCGTTATTCATTTCGAGTTACTATCCACAGCCTTAATTTAGTTTAAAATGATTTCACGTTTTACTCAGCTTCAACTTTATTTAACGTCTTTAATTGGATTTTATTGATTTTCTATCCACATTACTTCCGCAACAATGACTAGAAAATAATTCAGAAATTAATTTAGAAATCAATCCTGAAATATTAGGACTGTCCTATACAAGAATATTAAAAGTTCCGATTGAATTTCACTATCGTTTCACAATAAAAAATTGAAATAAAAGTTAAACGGGAGGTTTTATTACGTTTTTATTTGTATCCAAGCTACTTACTAGTAACGATTTTGTAATAACGTCTTAAAAAAGCATCCGAAACACCGTGAAAAACCCATCCCGTTCTGTGTAATTTTTTGTGGTTCTTTCAGCAGGCCGCACCAAAAGTGCCCGCGGGCCGCAGGTTCCCCACCCCTGCTCTAAATGATGATAAATTTATTTGAAGGTAGTTACATTTTCGAGATGCAATTGGATTACATGAGCTCTGCAGATTTTTCAAAGGAAACACATTTAAGTTGTAACATATTGTGTACGCATTAATTAATGTAACAATTTTCTAAAAATGCTGGAAAAAATAATTAGATTAATGAAAACTTTTTTTAAAACTTTCACGTGTCTGATGTGATGTCTTCTTCATGAGATCGGTTCTCTGCTGTCCACTGCGCTGCAAGTCTGCCCCGCGAGGTTCGCGCCGGTGTACATCGGCCTTTACGCCGAACTGCTGGCTGCATAGCGGCGATGTGATTCCGCCTTAACCCATATATGCCCAGTGGGTCGTTTTTGTCCTAAAAAACAGGCTCTATAAAAGTACCGAATTATTGAAAGCAATCGCTTGTTTTCGACATCTAGTGCCATATATCGATGGGTGAAAGTACTATCTGCTAAAAAAAATAGTCAATATTGCTTAACGGTCAAAGTTGTAATTTCTGGTGACAGTTCAAATCATGACTCAGTTGAAGTTGGCGAAAACATCCGGTTTTGCTGAGAAAAATGTAAGTAATTTTTTTTTATCTATGTAAATATACCAGATATTTTAATTTTTTGTAAAATTAGATAGTTAACTTATCTAATGCAAATGAATGAATCCGAAATAAATAGGGTGAGTTGGGGTAAGTCCGTGTGCTTTTTTGATGAGATGAATTTTTTTGATCATTGGTCCACTTTGGAATTTTTTAATGAAGAATTCGTGGTATTCCCGCAAAGTTTTTAATATTATTATGTTACCTTTAGCTCTTAACTATGTGAGCAAATTTTTATTAATCGAGTTATCCACAGTAAAACACCCAAAAATTGCCAATCAAAACTTCCTGTCAATTATTTTTCGACGTGGGGTAATATCCGGATTTTTTGGGGCAAGACCGGCATTCATTCTAAAATTGCAATTAAGCATATTAGACGTAAGATTTGCTAATAACGACACTTCATCTTACCTTTTGTTGCCAAATTAGCATGTGTAACATTTTAATTGTTTACCTATACAACAAAAATAGGCCATTTATAATTTTGGTATACCGGTCTTCCCCCTTGCGGGGAATCGGCAAAGTGTTCTCAAAATGTTTTGGAAACAAGATCTGAAAAAACATATTTTTTAAATCCCACTTAGTGGAAAATTATAAATCACTCCAACAAAAAATATATATATAATTTCTTTAATCTGAATTTGACAGACAGTGGTGGTAAAACGCCGTAAAATGTCGATTTACGCGGTTAACATCGTCCTAATTTGTATAATTATCTTCTAAATCTGAATTGGTTAACATTGGAATGTCGTATTTTTACGAATTTTCTTCGAAATATTAATTTAATGGGACGGTTACGGTGGAAATTGGCTGCGAAATTTCGATTTACAACGAAATTTATAGTATTTTTATAAATTTACTTTGAATATTCGAATTTTGAAGGGCTTGCGCCGTGGCGGTAATTAGCCGCCAACATTTTATTTACGCGGAAATTAACGGTATTTTTACGAATTTACTTCGAATATTTGAATTAGAGTGACCGGCTGCGATAGAAATCGGCCGCGAAATTTCGATTTACGCAGAAATATATCGAATTTGAAGAAATTATTTCCAAGAGGTAGGTATTTATCTCAATATAGAGGGCCGGCTGCAATGGGATTCGTTCGCGAAATATCGATTTACGCAAAATATATGGTATTTTCACGAATTTACTTCAAATATCTAAATTTGAAGAGCCGGCCGCGGCGATAATAAGCCGCAAAAATTTACGCGGAAGTTATGCGGTTTTCTTAGGTAATTATTTTGAATAGATATCTGAATTTAGAGGGTTGCCTGCGACGGGTTTCGGCCGCCAAATTTCGTTTATTCCGGAACTTACCTACGGTATTTTTGTGAATTTATTTCAGATAGGTAAATGAATTTATAGTGCCGGCCGCGACGGAATTTGGTCGCGAAATTTCGATTTACGCGAAATATATTATCATATTTTTACGAATTTACTTCATGTATCTGAATTCAAAGGGCCGGCTGCGTTGGAAATAGGCTGGGAAAATTCGTTTTAAGCGGTAATATTTCTAATTTTTATAAGTTTAAAAGGACCGCCGCGACGTTTTCCGGCCGCAAAATTTGATTTACTCGGAAAATATCGTGTCTTTATGAATTTACTTCGAATGTGGGGCCGATCGCAGCGCTTAAAAATTCAATTTACAAGGGAATATGACTATATTATTACTCGATTTTCGGCGATTTTTTCTTCATGAAATTTCGAATTACGCAGGAATTTGTTAATTTCAAATTTTATTTTTAATGTCCAGTGGAATTAATGGGGTTCTACTGTATTTATATATACATATGTGTGGTGTTTATACTTATAAAGCATAAAGCATACATGTAGCTTGTGCATTTTTTTTTTTTTTTCAGAACAACATAAATAATTTGGTCTTCCAAGAATATCACTCTTTAAAGCTATTTTCCCTTTAACGCGGTCATGTAGAGTAGAAACGGATATTCCACACTTTCTGATTTTCTTTATTTATGTCTTCATTAGTAAATAAAAGCAGTCTTTCTGCAGTAGTTCCGCGGCATAAAAACCTTGAAAAAATGAAAAGCTACACATTTTAATTTTTTTTAAACTATTATATCATTTATATAAACGTTCTAATATGAATGATCTTGGTCTTATCTCTAATCGATACTCGCGATCGATTATCGCATACGGGAATAGCGGCGTCCGCCCGGTACAGCGCTGTGACTTTAGCTCGTTCCGGCACTAGCACCACCACCAACACAAATGCGCCCTCACGAACCTCTTAGTTTGAGAATACGTGGCTATTTGTATGTAAACCGCAAAAGGGGTAAGGTCGGAAGGGTCATATTCCGATCTTTACCCGGGAAATATGTCAAGGGGTAAGATCGAAAAGAAAGCTACAGCCGAAACCGAAGCAGTTTAGACACTGGAACCTTCCTTAACTATTTTTTATCTAAAAATAATACACAATGGGTTTGAAATCAATTCAATAGCCTACCTGGATCCGTAGATATTTATGAAAGGGGTAAGATCGATTATCTCACAATTTTCCGCAAAATTTAACCTGTTCAAAAAACGCGCCTCACAACCTAACGCTTTAGCTTCCTAGAGCCGACCGAAGGGGGTGCTATGCGTAATGAAATAGCGCTCCTCTAGAGGTATAGGGGCATTTTTTAGGTTGCCAGGGTACCGCGAAAATCGAGTTTTTCGATCTTCCCCCAAATCCGGGTTTACCGCAACTCACCCTATTTCATTTCACAGATATAGTTGTCCAAACTTTTATGGGTCGATAAATACCCCTTGGGCAAAAGTAAACTCAATTGCTATTTTTGATTTCTAGGAATAGAAGACCCCTTTCTTCATTACATTATAGAGGTGTAAGAAAGTTTGGACGATGACGATGAGATACAAGGTGAGGATGTTTTTATTGACCCACCTGACGATGGCAGGGTCTTGGACGGTGATTCCGACGATAAGAGGGTTCATTTTTCCATCATTCACCTGCCAGTCTTACTTTGAGGCGTCCATTTGCTTAGGAAATCACGTTCAGCGACGATGAGGAATCTCACAAAACATCACCATTGTCACCGAAACAAGACAGGCACGGTATGGCACGTGGAAGGGCACGCGGGCAAGCACGGAGAAGAGCACGAAAGGCTTTCGGAAGGAGGCGTGGAAGGAGATGTCAAGCGGATGGGGAGCGCACTTGGGTGAAGAAAAAACTTCCTAGGAACAACTGTGAGTGGATCAAGACCTTACCTGGATCTTTTATAACTCTATCCGAAAAGAGTATAAAAAAGTGTTTTTCACGGGTACGGTGCGTAATAATAAAATTAAAACTGCCCACTGAAGGATGTAAAAGAATGCCATAAAGAAGCGAGAGGATGCTACGATTACCAATCGGATGAAACAAATGGGATATGTGCTGTTAGATAGAATGATAATAACGTTGTGACTATCTTATCGACTGAACACGGGATACAGCCAATCCAAAAAGCAAAAAGATATTCAGCTGCGCTAAAATCAAGGATTGAGGTACCACAACTATATCTCATTTCTGAATATATCCATACCATATCCATACTGTGACGGCGTGCAATAAATGAAGTGTAAACTTACAAGCAAAATGTTTTTCGCAGTTTCATTTGTAATGTTTATTTCATTATTTTTCTGTTTAAGTTAAGAAAATAAAGAATCAATAAAATTATGGCATTTTTATTCAATGTAACGCATTTGACCCTGGGGTCGTTTTCGACCCATTCAAAAAACAACACTTTCTCTACTCCCACCTCAAAATTTCAGTGATAGTCTTTAAAACAATCATTCAGGGACCCACATATCCTAAATTGAAAAAGATCGGAAACCAAAAATAGTTCTGGGCATATATGGGTTAAGTGCCCACAGGCCCACAGTGTGATTCTAGTTGAAATAGAGGACGGGCCAATTTAATCCCTTTTAATGAAAAAAACAAGGAGAAATACAGATTCTTTGACAGGGATTTCATGAGAGACAGCTAGATGGTTTCAGAAAAGATAGTTAGCAACGATTTTAGACCGTTTTACATCATAATGTTGAAATAAAAATGGTGGATTTCACAATCCACGACTTAATTTAATTTACATTTCACAATTAAAATTATTTACCTGAAGTTTGTGGGTATATGAGAAAACATTATATGTTAGCTGAAAATCAAAGCAAGTTATTAAATATAATAAAAGTCAATATTTCTTTGCAAACCAATGCTCATTTAGCGCTGTCATTATCGTAATAATGAACAGCATATGCGATGCATATTATATTGTAAAAATACTGAGTTCCCCCGGTGGCTTCTTCATTTTCTTTGCCACTTCCCACTTTAAGTGGGGTCGGCTCTCCTAATCAATCTGCGCCAAGACAACCGGTCTTGGGTTGTTGGATTGGGGAAATTTTGAGCTATTTTTGCCACGCTGGTCCACCATGTCAGAGGGGGGCGTCCTCTTCCTCTTTTTATTTCAGGTATAGCTAGCGCTTTATGGCACACGTGTTCTTTGTCTCTTCTCATTACATGACCATACCACCGTAAGCGACTTTCTGTTAGTTTTTCAGGAAGGGGGGCTACCTTGAAACTACCTCTTATATGTTCGGTGGCAATAGAACAAAATGGAAGTTAAATTATTTGAAAAGATTTTAAAATATGAAATATAAAATGTGACTCACCGGGTGTATGGTTGCTCAGGATTCGTCTTCCGACTCCCGACGGCTGCTGTATGCGAGATTCCCATGTCACCCCTCGTGTGTTGGAAGTCGTGGGTTACCAGTTTTGGTAGAAGGGTTTGTAGGTAGATTTTGTGTAATGGCGGCCACGCCAAACTTTGTTCGGCGATCCGCCGTGGTTATACTTACTTCTTTATCTGACTCCACTAGGTTACCAAGTGTACCGTGATATTAAAATTGAAAGAAATATTTAATACTGAAGTTAAGGTTTATTTAAATTTCGTAAAACACGACCAGAAGATTTGTAGGGAACGACACTCTAACACACAACAGCGGTTGTTGAGTATCGTTCTCTACACAATAAAAGATTTTTTTATCAAACTTTATTTTACGATTTACTAATACCAAATTACATTTTTTTCTATAGTTTTTTACAATGTTTCAGCATGTGGGTCATCAAATTTCCCTTTTGAGAAAATGATTTTTTGCAGTCAGAACATGAAAAGGGTTTTTCGCCACTATGTATCAGCATGTGCTTCGTCAAAGTTCCCTTTTGAGAAAATGATTTTTCGCATTCGGAACACGAAAAGGGTTTTTCTCCACTGTGTGTCAGCATGTGGCTTGACAAGGTTCCCTTATTATAAAATAATTTTTCGCATTCGGAACATGAAAAGGGTTTTTCACCACTGTGTATCAGCATGTGCCTTGTCAAATATGACTTTATAGAAAATGATTTTTCGCAGTTGGAGCATGAAAAGGGTTTTTCTCCACTGTGTTTCAGCATGTGGATCGTCAAAGTGCCCTTTTGAGAAAATGATTTTTTACATTCGGAACATGTAAAGGGTTTTTCTCCACTGTGTGTTAGCATGTGGATCGTCAAAGTTCCCTTTTGAGAAAATGATTTTTCGCATTCGGAACATGAAAACGGTTTTTCTCCACTGTGTGTCAGCATGTGGGTCGTTAAATTTGCCTTAAGAAAAAATAATTTTTCGCATTCGGAACACGAAAAGGGTTTTTCTCCACTGTGTGTCAGCATGTGGTTTGTCAAATGTGACTTAAAAGAAAATGATTTTTTGCAGTCGGAACATGAAAAGGGTTTTTTACTACTATGTGTCAGCATGTGCTTCGTCAAAGTTCCCTTTTGATAATATGATTTTTCGCATTCGGAACATGAAAAGGGTTTTTCTGCACTGTGTGTCAGCATGTGGGTCGTCAATTTTCCCTTTTGAGAAAATGATTTTTCGCATTCGGAACATGAAAAGGGTTTTTCACAACTATGTGTCAGTATGTGCTTCGTCAAAATTCCCTTTTGAGAAAATGATTTTTCGCATTCGGAACATGAAAAGGGTTTTTCTCCACTATGTGTCAGCATGTGCTTCGTCAAATAAAGCTTTTGAGAAAATGATTTTTTGCAGTCGGAACATGAAAAAGGTTTTTCTGCACTGTGTGTCAGCATGTGGGTCGTCAAATTTCCCTTTTGAGAAAATGATTTTGCGCAATCGGAACATGAAAAGGGTTTTTCACCACTATGTGTGAGCATGTGCTTCGTCAAAGTTCCCTTTTGAAAATATGATTTTTCGCACTCGGAACATGAAAAGGGTTTTTCTCCACTATGTGTCAGCATGTGCTTCGTCATATAAAGCTTTTGAGAGAATGATTTTTTGCAGTCGGAACATGAAAACGGTTTTTCTCCACTGTGTGTCAGCATGTGATTTGTCAAATGTCCCTTTTGAGAACACAAATAGTTGCAGACGGAACACAAAAAAGGTTTTCCTCCAGTTTGGGTACGTAAGTGCACTTCTATCCCTGACTTACGAGAGCTGTGGTGCGTCTTTAGGATTGTTATTAAGTCTGAAAAAGATAGCGAATAAAGTTTAATACTTGTAAAGTAAATTAATTCGTAACACACGAAATATTTAAAGAGCTCAAATAGTAAATTTTACGAAGTAAAATCGGTTGTACCTGATGTTTGGGTAGCTGGTTGAATGTGCTCCAAGCATTCACTTTTAACATCCGGCAGGTCTATGTCCATATCCGGATAAGTAATAACTTCATCACCTTCTTCTCGGGGTCGTGGTTCTGTCTTGATGGGAAAAGTATCCACATTCATTTTACCTGTAATAACAAAACAGCAATGTATTCGGTTTACAGAAAATAAAATTAAAGTAAATTTTAGTGATAAGAAGGACTACATTGGAGGGGACCCACCACTTTCCCAACGGCGTTATAAGGAAACATATGGTTTCCTCCTTCACCGCACACCTCAAGACTCTACTTTTTTTTTAATGAAGCTACATTTATTTGAACGACTCCAGACCCTCCAACTAGTCCAAAAAGGACTACAGATGACCCCTTTATATGATACCGCAAAATCTATGTGCAGTAGCTACGTCGCGCTCGGTACTTTCCTTATTCCTGAGCCAGCTTCCGCCACCCCGTAGTTGTCAGTTCGGCGGCGGAAGCCTTTGTGATTGCACGTCAATAATCAAACCGGGGGACAGCAGAAAGGAAGTTGAAAGCAAAGGCAGTGAAGGTTTGAATATGTTCCTCGATTTGGGAAAAAGAAACAAGATGACATTCGCTTCCCACAAGACCCAGGGCCTCCTGTTGAAGGGCTCTCTCAGCAGAAGAAGAAATCCCGTCATCAAAATGGGGGACTCTACTGTTCAATTTTGTGAAACTGTGAAATATTTAGGTGTCACACTAGATCGTTCGTCCTCCTTTCTGGCTCACGTCAAGGATGTATCCAGCAAGGCTCAGGCCCTCTTCTTTAAGCTTAGGAGACTCTCCACAGCTGAGTGGGGACTGCGTAATCCGGCTTTGCGTGTTCTATACAGATGCGTATACGTGGCACAAGTCTCGTATGCCACGTCTGTTTGGGAGCACCGCTTGGATAACTCGCTTATACTCCTGGCTCTCAAGCGGGGCCAACGAACTCCTCTGTTGGCACTATCCGGGGCGTATAGAACCGTTGCTTCGGACGCTTTGCCTGTTTTGGCCGGCATTTTGCCAATCGAT
The DNA here is from genome assembly GCA_917880885.1 of Limnephilus marmoratus. Taxonomy (NCBI): domain Eukaryota; kingdom Metazoa; phylum Arthropoda; class Insecta; order Trichoptera; family Limnephilidae; genus Limnephilus; species Limnephilus marmoratus. Next base: position 58,052,919 of record OU862913.1, read on the forward strand.
CTAGAAATCAGGGAAGTGCTCACTAAGCAGAGATTAACCAGAGGAACCCCGGCTACTCACCTAGGCGTTGTTCTCACTCCGGGTGGGCCGGGGACTCTCCCTGGGCTGCTACGACGAATGAGAGATCTGTCTCTCCAAGAGTGGCAGGTCCGTTGGGATAGATCGAATATGGGAAGATGGACTTTCTCCTTCTTCCCATCAGTTAAAATCAGAATGGAAGGGGCATATCTTAAACTGGACCACCACATCACCCAGCTCCTGTCTGGGCATGTGGAATTCAGGGGGAGACTTCACATCCTCGCCCTGTCTCCCCGTATCAACTGCGCATGCGGATCTACGAACCAGTCAGCCGAGCACATTCTGTGGCACTACGAGATCTTGACGGATGCTAGAGAGGAAATGCTCGATGGTTAGGACGTACCCATCAGACCAGTATGGAATACTGATCTGGTTTCGAATAAGACGAACTTCGAGTGTCTGAAGAAATTTGCAAGGGTCTGGGTTGAGAGATGGCCTGAGCTTAGAGTCGCCGACTAGAGCTTTTTGACACCAGGTGTACTTGTTCCTGATCTACCACGGACTTTCTTTGATTTTACTCTTTACCATTTTGCCAGGATGTACAGTTCTCTATTTCCTTTTCTTTTACTAGCACTACCGAGCCCTCGCATACGTGATGAACTTCTATCAGCAGTGAAGGCGTTCAATCGAAGGAGTACCGATAATTTAAATCGTCAACATCTTGGGTTCCCAGACTCCGCCCCTATTTACGTGTGTGAACACTTATCTCCGCACTACAAAGATATACACGCAGCTGCTAGGCGTGCCGCCAAAGATTTTAGCTACAAGTACGTGTGGGTCAAGCATGGGCGCATTTTTCTAAGAAAAGATGACACATCTGCATCACTACTAATAAAAAACAAAGACTCGCTGCTCAAACTAACGTCTTCTTATTCGCAAACACCAACCAATTTGTCTTCTACAAATTAGTTTTTCTTCTAAGAATTTAATTCCCTATTTTATTTTTTACCCTTATATAATGTTTAAAATATATTATCAAAATGTAACCGGACTGCGTTCCAAAACCAATATATTTTACTTAAATATTACTAATAATGATTATGATATCATTATGATAACTGAATCATGGCTCGTCGAAAGCATTGCCACTGAGGAACTATTTCATAATCGTTACGTAGTATTTAGACGAGATCGTATAGACAATAAAAGAGGAGGGGGTGTAATTCTTGCGTTTAAAAAACACCTTACAGTTGTAGAGCGGAAGGATTGGCAATCGACTGCTGAAGACTTGTGGGTGACTGTTATAACTAAAAATCTTAAGAGGATCAATTTGTGTTGTGTATACATTCCACCTGGAGTCAATCACACACGTAACACTTATGACTTTACAGACAAACTATGTAATCTTCGGGTGCTTCATCATGATGATAATTTTCTTATAGCAGGAGACTTCAATTTACCTCAAATAGACTGTTCTATTAGCGATGGAGATGAAAATAGTATGAAAATCATCAATAGTCATCATTCAGAAATAATTTCCAAAATCTCCGACACTCTTTGCTTTACTGATCTTTCACAATATTGTACTTTTCCAAACAACAGACACAAATTCTTAGATCTTGTTTTTAGTTCTTTCCCTGTCATCGTAGCACACACCTCTCAACATCTTATACCAGAATGTAAACATCACAAATCAATCACTATTAATATGAATATAGAGTTAGAAATTCCCATGGTAAACAACATTAGAACAATTAATCTCTTTAAAAAAGCTAATTACGAAATCATAAACAATATCCTCAGCAATGTCGATTGGGATGTAGAATTTTTAAACTAATCTACCAATAAATCTATTAACCGTTTTTATGATATTTTACATGAAATTATTCAAATTAACGTTCCATCTAAAAAAGTTCAGGTCAATAACTCACATCCTTACTGGTATAAAATATTTACTTTTTTTTTTATTTATTGTTATTAAGTTTATTTTGTAGAACTCCATTTTAATTTTTTATTAATTTTATATATTTAATAATATTATTATCCAATGTATAAAAACAGTTTATTATAAACAAGTTCTGCTTCTGCTTAGTAATTATTATTATGAGTTACAGCTGTTTCGCCCTCTGAAGGCCTTATCAAACTGTGGTTGTTACCACCTACAGACGATGTATTTATATCATTTCTAGACAGGTACTTATGATGACAAAATGAATAGCTTTTAATTATTATTACCTGTGCCCCTAAACTTCTAAGTAAAATGACTGAAATATTAATGGTTAAGTTTCCCAATTACTGGATTGTTTAAATTTGACTGAAGGTCGTTAATTATTCCATAAAATAAACCCTTGATGATTCATCAGGATTTATCTTATAATACAATTTATTGATATTTGAAATGGTCATCATTCTCTTGGATAACCCACTATGACTCATGTATTTACTTAATAGCACAGTTAGGTATTTGGACTGGATTTAAATATATCTAAAAGTGGCGAGCGAATTATGTTTGTTTGTTCATTAATTAAAATAGCTTTCTGATTATTAGAGTTTTTATTAATTTCTAACTGCTCTAACAGATTGAGTTTGCGTCCTTTATTTTGTAAGTGCAACGGAAATGGTTTATTATTATCACTAAGTGAGTGATTGTTTTCTAAGAGATGTTTAGCAAATTGTGATTCTATTTTATTATTATTTTTAAACGATCGCATGTGTTCTTTGAATCTAGTGTTAAAGGACCGGCCAGTTTGTCCAACATAAACAGCATTGCATTCATCACACTGGAGTTTATAAATGCCACTATTTTTTAGTTTGGGTATTTTATTTTTTGAGTTTTTAAGAGACGATCCTAAAGTATTATTTGTGCGGAAGGCAACATCTAAGCCACAATTTTTGAGAACTTTAGCTATTTTATTAGATGTTGGTCCGACAAATTCCAAACATCCAAATTTATTATTTGTTTTATTGTTAGTCGCTGGGTAAATTAAGTTAAGATTATTTTTGTGTTTTTTGTGACTAATTATTTTTTCAATGTCTCTACCCTTGAAGCCGTTATTTTTAGCAATAGTTAAAATTGTATTTTTTTCTCTCTCGTAAGCCATATTGTCAAGCGCATCCCGCTTCATATTATGGCTTACGAGAGAGAAAAAAATACAATTTTAACTATTGCTAAAAATAACGGCTTCAAGGGTAGAGACATTGAAAAAATAATTAGTCACAAAAAACACAAAAATAATCTTAACTTAATTTACCCAGCGACTAACAATAAAACAAATAATAAATTTGGATGTTTGGAATTTGTCGGACCAACATCTAATAAAATAGCTAAAGTTCTCAAAAATTGTGGCTTAGATGTTGCCTTCCGCACAAATAATACTTTAGGATCGTCTCTTAAAAACTCAAAAAATAAAATACCCAAACTAAAAAATAGTGGCATTTATAAACTCCAGTGTGATGAATGCAATGCTGTTTATGTTGGACAAACTGGTCGGTCCTTTAACACTAGATTCAAAGAACACATGCGATCGTTTAAAAATTATAATAAAATAGAATCACAATTTGCTAAACATCTCTTAGAAAACAATCACTCACTTAGTGATAATAATAAACCATTTCCGTTGCACTTACAAAATAAAGGACGCAAACTCAATCTGTTAGAGCAGTTAGAAATTAATAAAAACTCTAATAATCAGAAAGCTATTTTAATTAATGAACAAACAAATATAATTCGCTCGCCACTTTTAGATATATTTAAATCCAGTCCAAATACCTAACTGTGCTATTAAGTAAATACATGAGTCATAGTGGGTTATCCAAGAGAATGATGACCATTTCAAATATCAATAAATTGTATTATAAGGTAAATCCTGATGAATCATCAAGGGTTTATTTTATGGAATAATTAACGACCTTCAGTCAAATTTAAACAATCCAGTAATTGGGAAACTTAACCATTAATATTTCAGTCATTTTACTTAGAAGTTTAGGGGCACAGGTAATAATAATTAAAAGCTATTCATTTTGTCATCATAAGTAACTGTCTAGAAATGATATAAATACATCGTCTGTAGGTGGTAACAACCACAGTTTGATAATGCCTTCAGAGGGCGAAACAGCTGTAACTCATAATAATAATTACTAAGCAGAAGCAGAACTTGTTTATAATAAACTGTTTTTATACATTGGATAATAATATTATTAAATATATAAAATTAATAAAAAAAAAAAAAATAAAAATAAAAATATTTACTTTTTATTGTAAGTTTTTTTTTTTAAATTGTTTTATTTTATTTATTTGTTCTTATTGGTTAATGATGCAGCGCAATTCATAAGGGAGGTTATTATAGTTTTTTATGGCTTGGAAAATATAATGATTTTGCATTTTGTAATATTATTATATTTAAGCAGTAAACTAACCTGTGTGTAATAACTAAAAAGCGTTTTTCTAACCAAAAACTCTCGTATAACATCATTCATAATGTATATTTTTTTATTTTTTCTTTTGCTATTTTCCTTGGTTCTCATGCTGGCAAGTCAGCATGAGAACCTGTATAGGCCAATAACAGCTGATGATGCAAATTTCCCGCTTTTCAGGACATTACAGAAACTTTTAACTCAATTTAACAACACTGACTACAGAAATTTGTGTTTATGTGTATTCCAAGTTGGCAACCCTTTTCATTTATGTTGTACAGGGAACCCCTTGACTGTATTGTGCGTCATTTTTATTTTATTTTCGTTGTCAGTATTCGTTAGTGTTTTAAACACGAAATACGCATAAACACAAATTGTTGTAGTCAGTCATGTTAAAGTGCTCTCATGCTGACTTGCTAGCGCAGCGCAACCAAAAAAATGCCAAAAAAATTTGAAAAAACAGCAAAAGAAAAAATAATTTTTAATTCATGGAACATAATATATGAATGTTTAACTTTAAATGTTTAGTAAGAACAATGCTTTTTAGTTATTACACATAGGTTAGTTTACTGTTCAAATAAAATAATAATATAATAATACAGATAATTTTCGTAGTACATGTATAGTTACACTCAGAACATGAAAAGGTTTTTCTCCACTGTGAATTGCGCTGTGGATTTTTAAATCTCCCTTTCGAGAACTTAAATAACTGCATTCGGGAGAAGAAAATGGTTTTGCCTGCAAACATGTGATTTTTTGGGGCCTCTTTGTAGAACATGAATATTTGCAGTAGAAACATGAAAGAGGTTTTATATCACTGTGAGTTAGCAAATGATTTCTAAGAAGTTCCTTTGTTCAACATGAATAATTGCAGTCGGGACATGAAAAAGGTTTTTGTCCAGTGTGGGTAAAAATGTGAATTTTTAGATTCCGTTTTGTAGCGCCTGAATAGTCGCAGTCGGGACAAGAAAAATAAAAAGAAGAATAATTGCAGTCAGGACATGAAATAGGTTTTTCTCCACTGTGGGTAAACATGTGTATTTTTAGATTTCTCTTCGTAGCACATGAATAGATGCAATCGGAACATGAAAAAGATTTTTCTTTACTTTGAGTTGAGTCAGCAAGTGACTTCTTAGATATCACTATTGAGAACACGAATATTTGCAGTCAGGACATGAAAAAGGTTTTTCTCCTCTGTGAATCATTCAGTGGATTTTTAACATGTAAAAGGTTTTGTCACTTTGAATTAGCAAATGATTTCTAAGAAGTTCCTTTGTACAACATGAATAATTGCATTCGGAACATGAAAAATGTTTTTGACCAGTATGGGTAAGCATGTGAATTTTTGGATACCGTTGTGTAGCGCATGAATAGTCGCAGTATGGGCAATGAAAAGGTTTTTCATCACGGTCAGTAGTTAGCAAGTGCCGTTTTAGTAGTTTTTTTTCAAGAAGTGGAATAGTTACACTCAGGACATGAAAACGGTGTTTCTCCATTGAGGGTTAGCTTGTGATTTTTAGATTTCTCTTCGAAGTACATGAATAGTTGCAGTCGGAACATAAAAAAGGTTTTTCTCCACTATGGGTCAGCAAGTGACTTCTTAGATATTCCTGTAGAGGACTAAAGTTGTTGCAATCAGGACATGAAAAAGGTTTTTCTCTTCTGTAAATCAAACTGTGGATTTTTAAATCTTCCCTTTGAGAACTTGTATTTGCGTTACGAAATACTTGACGAAAAGGGTTGCCTAGGTGGAAGATTTTAATTCCCTAGTTTTTTTATTTAAATAAAGAAAAACATGTTTGGTTGGGCATTATCCAAAATCCGTATTACAAAGAACAAATCCAAGCACCTTGTTAGCGAGGGAGATAATATCAGACATGTGGGAGTTGAAAGAGAGATTTGCTTATAAAATCAATCTTGGATATTGTAAATGTGACTATTTCGTTAACGCTCAGTACAAATGTCAACAATGAAAACAGAACATTATTAAAACGAATTCAAACAAATAAAAACAATGTTTTACATGCAGTCGGGCTGATACTTTCTGAAGGCTCCAAGCATTCCTTTTTAACATCCAAAGGGTCCATTTCGATATAAAGAATTCTTCCTCCGTCTTCTTCTTGTGATCCGGGTTCTATCTTGATGGGAACAGTCTGCGCATTAACACAACCTGGAATATTTACACAATACAATTATATGCAAGCTTTCCATTGAAATGCTTGGTGTAACTCTGAGTAACCAGCTCAGGCACGGGGGCTCCATCGAAGTCAGAGTTTAGTTAGCATCCCAGAAGCTGGACATTCAGTACAGTTCCTGCAGATACTTTAATACTTCACAACTTACAATAGCTCCACACAGGACGAGGCCTTGTGGAATACAATTTCCCCCCCAGGGCTTGTCATCTTTGGGGGTGCTGTGTAAAGGGCGTTTTAAAGGAAACGAAGGAGAAGATGTTTAGGGAAGGAAAAGGTATGAGAGGTGGTAAGGAATCTGGGGGTCAGTGTGTCAAGGAGTGACGAACGCATGAATTTTATTGCAAAGCGAAAATATGTTGACCTTCTGACAAAATGTGCCCAAATTCTGAAGGCAAGCTTAAACAAAAGTTTACTGTAAAGTCATTTTTCTAAAGTAAATTCAAAAGTATCAATGTACTACAAGAGGAGATAGAAACAAGAATCTGTCCTGACTGCGTCCATAACTTTGCGATATACGCGATGCAACTTACTCGTTGGCTGAACATTCTCTGCATACTGCAAACATTCCTTCTTTATATCAAGGAGATGGGTTTTTTCATCCGTATAAGACATTTCTCCTGCCACTTCTTCCTGGGAGCCTGGTTCAGTCTTGATGGAAACACTCTCTGGGTTGGGAAGATCCATGGCACTGCTGTGATAGCGCCCTGTTGTCTATTGATAAAATTGGTCTAGCTGAAAATAAGTAGACTTATAAACAAACATTAATTAAGTAGACTAGTAGACCAATGTGTTTGGTTATAAACGAGATTAAAATAGATAACAGATGGAAAAATACTAATGCCATTGGCGGTTAAGTCAAGTGCTCTTGATGATATTTGGAAAACATCATTGTAGAAATGATTGATTTATCATTGACTGTACCCTCTTGCAATAAACGGCTGCTTTTACCCATAAAAGACCGACATAAAAGCAACAGCTCAGTTAAGACAAAAATAAATAAGGATAATACTGATGATGTTGAAAATCTAAAATTGATAATTATCCCACTAACCCTCACTTTTAAGCACAAATTATGGAAAAAATACATCGTTTTAACAATTAATACAATAAACAACCGTTTACATGCACAAAGTAAGTAATTAGGTTCTTAGTTTGGGTTTACTAAGTGATGAATGTTTATATTGAAACTAAACTCAAGCAAAAAATATCAAACCAAACAAAAATAATTGAAATGAGATCATTTGACAAAGGAAATTTTGAACTTTGATTAAATAAAAATGGAATATTAATGCATCTTTTAACATCTTTCCAAACGTAATTAATTGTTTCTTGGTTAAAGATGCATAGAGCATGCACATCACGGATAATACGAAACGTTCGTGTCGTCGAAGTTTGATGCACGGATAATACCTAATATTCCTTTTTTAACTAACAATCAAATATGACATTTGTCGGAAGTACCGATCTTATAAAATAAATTCTCGTCAAAATAAAAACAAAAAAGTACCTACTTCGAATTATTGGGTTAAGATTCAAACTACGAAAACTGCATGTCATCATAATTCAAAAAAAAACATCCCAGTTTTTGAATGGTTTGTTTGGAAAAGCAGGGTTTGTTTAGCAGGAATACTAATACATTTCTTTCCATGTTCTCCTGTTATAAACACAGGTACAAACTTGTCAATAATGCATTCACCTTGTTTTATATGGCAATAATATATTGTCTATGATTGGCAGCATTGATTTCCGTATTAATGAGTAAGCGGTTCAAGGTATAAATAATGTTTCTTGTACTTAGTAATAAAGTTGAAACGTCTGTGCCAAATAAAAGTTCGGCGGTTAGTGGAATATTTAACATTAAATCATCTCTTCCAATTCCTTATAATTTATGACAGCGGCCGCAAATGAAAAATAAACCAACTCCTGTACTCTCCTCTGTCACATAATCTGATTGGTATTGGGTAGCTCACTATATTATATCGGGAATACTGTCAAAACTGATAAATCAAGAGTTAGGCGATACATTTTTAAGATAAACTAGCACCAATTAAGGAACTTAGGTGTTACTTAGTCAATATAACAAGGAGCTACTTACGTACAAGACAAGGCGCGACTGTCAACTACTAAGCTTGAAGTTGAAGAAACGTCACTAGGAAAGTACACGTTCGTTCAAATTTTAACAAGTTTGAAATAAAAATGTGATGGTTAATAAAATAATGTCAAATCATATAAATTTAAGACAATTACGTACAGTTACTACAAAACATAACTTCGAAATGAACAATCAATTCTTGGTAAGGTTAGGAAATTTGCAAACAAGAAAGACGCTGAATCAATGTTGCCATCTTCCAAAAATTAAAATCCCTGTTTCTGGGGTAAAACAATGAATATTTTTTACATAGACAATATGGACACAAACTAAGAAATGGTGATAAATATCTATCTATTGCTGTAGGTGCCTACTTATAGCCCATTCACACCATTCATTTATCGTTCATTTCGTGATTTCATTCCGCCTCTTTCCCTCGAAATGAACCGTGTGAACACGAAAGTGAATAGAGACAGTTCCGAATGAAGCATTCCAACAATGTTGGAATGCTTCCTTCGGCACTGTTCACTCGCAACCGGAATTTAACATCACGTGACGCGAATGATGTGTGTGAACACTCAAGTGAACAGTCTTTCACTCGCAAATTAGTCGGCCGAAATGTTCTGGCGTGAGGACGAGTAGCCGGAGCGGCTTAAACGTCAAAATGCTCCGTTTAGTTCGCTTTTCGAAATAACTCCTACACGTCTCATAGAAATCGTTGTTTCTCCCTTACTATCATAGTGAAAAATATGAAAAATTGGAAAGAGAAAATAATGCTCTATATATTCAATATAACGATTAACCACAAACGAATACGAATGTACACTTCTATGGAACCAAAGTTTCTGATCGAATTTGAAAAAAAAATTATGAAACATTGTGAATTTTTTATAAATTATTTTAATATGAAACGATAAAAAAGTGAGGTGACAGAAACGTTTATAATTTATTTGTCTAACAAAATAAGTGTGTGTTTTTATATTTCTTTTGTTAACCAGTAATTTTAGTTAGAATAAAAAGCAAGGAGAGCCATTTTTTTAACTTTTAAAAGTTTATATTAAAAATTATTCTGTTTAAAAAATTACGTTGTTATTTCTAATAATAAATTTTGAAAGCATATTTCATCACCTTTCCAAAACAGTTTTTAGTTTTTGGATACGTTAATAAATATTCCATTTATATGGATTTTATTGCAAGCCGAGGCCTATTTTGGAATAAAAATATTTTCATGGTGCAAAAATACTGGTAGATATCAGTTTTCTGGTTATTATTTAACCATATGTTCATTTTATGGTGCTGAAATTTATTTACTGTTTATAAGAATCGCCAATTTCTCATAATTTAGTTCGACGTTATCGGGAATGTCAATTGAAATCGTAAATATTCCCGAACATAGCCGTCAGCGCCGGACGAATTCCAATGCGGCCGCGACTACTCTCGACGACTTCGCAGCGAGAATGTCGAGTGAACTCTTCCTTCGAAGGAACCGTGTGAACACTCGATGAAACGAGAATGGAACATTTCATCGAGTAAACCTTCATCCGAGTGATCCTTGTGACTTCAGCTTTACCGCAATGTTCAACAACGCGTTTTTAGTAGGTAGTAGTTGTGTGAATACTAATATTCACATTGATGTTTGCTGATTTAAATTTCCTGCAAATCGTCAGTTTTTGTTGACAGCCAGGCCATAGATGCTTCCGATTATGTAGATGGTTAGTTTACAATATTTGGATTAGGTAGATAAATCTCAAAAAAATATCCCTTCACCGGTGATTAGTTTAATTCCACTAAAACTAAAGCCTCACCTATATTGAGCGAGTTTACAAGCTACTATACAGCAAATTCACTATCTGCTAGTGAAATCGTATTACTAGCTAACTAGCAGATATTACACTGATGGGGTTTACTTGCAGATAGTAAATTCGCCGGCTAGTACCTAGATTGTAAACAATAAAGTACTTCTCGTTTGAAAAAAAAACTATTTCAATGAGAAACAATAATTGGAACTTAAGTTGTAAACAAAATTATGAATTACGAAATCACACCATATTTAAATACGACACTCGAATTAAAAACAACGAAAAAAAATAAGGGGCCGTTCAAGTATTACGTAACGCACTTAGGGGGGGAGGGGGGGTCTGGTGAAACGTTACGGCGCGTTACGGGGGGGGGGGGGGTTCGGAGGACGCGTTACGTAACATGTTTTTCTTTATTAAAATAAAAAACTAAGGAATTGAAATCTTCCAAGTTGGCAAGCCTTTTTGTTTATGTTATACGGGGAATTCCTCGACTGTATTGTGCGTCATTTTTATTTTATTTTTGTTGTCAGTATTTGATAGTGTTTTAAACACGAAATACGCATAAACACAATTTGCTGTAGTCAGTGTTTTTAATGTGAGTTTTTAGGAATTATAATGTCCTCCAAACCAGGAGATTTACATAATCAGCTGTTATCGCCTGTAAAGGCTCTCATGCTGACTTGCCAGCGCAGCGTAACCAAATTTGGAAGACAGCAAAAGAAAAATTAAAATTAAATAAATGCAACATATGAATGATGTTATACGAGAGTTTTTAGTAAGAACAACGCTTTTTAGTTTTTACACACGGTTAGTTTACTGCTAAAATATAATAATATTACCTAAAGCTAGGTTTCGTAGTACATGCATAGTTACACTCAGAACATGAAAAAGGTTTTCTTCACTTTGAATCGTTCTGTGGATTTTTAATTTCCCTTTCGAGAATTTGAAAAACCACGCTGGGACAAAAAAATAGTTTTGTCTGCTGAAGGTAAACATGTGATTTTTCGTGCCTCTTTGTAGAACACGAATAGTTGCAGTAGAAACATGAAAGTGGTTTTGTAGCACTGTGAGTTAGCAAATGATTTCTAAGAAGTTCCTTTGTACAACATGAATAATTGCAGTCGGGACACGAAAAAGGTTTTGGTACAGTGTGGGTAAACATGTGAATTTTTAGATGCCGTTTTGTAGCGCCTGAATAGTCGCACTCGGGACAAGTAAAAGGTTTTTCATCACTGTGAATTAGCAAGTGCCTTTTTAGTTTTTTTTTCGAGAAGAAGAATGGTTGCAGTCAGGGCATGAAATGGGTTTTTCACCACTGTGAGTAAACATGTGATTTTTTTATTTCTCTGAATAGTTACAGTCGGAACATGGAAAATGCTTTTCTCCACAATGAGTAGAGTCTGCAAAAGAATTCTATATATCCCTTTTAAGAACACAAATAGTTGCAGTCAGGACATGTAAAAGGTTTTCTCTTCTGTAAATCGCACGGTGGATTTATGAATTGTCCTTTTGAGAACTTGTACAACTGCATTCTGGACAGGAAAATAGTTTGTGTCCACTGTGCGTTAACATGTGATTTTTGGTGACTCTTTGTAGAACATGAATAGTGCAGTAGAAACATGTAAAAGGTTTTATATCACTTTGAGTTAGCAAATGATTTCTAAGAAGATCCTGTGCACTACATGAATAATTGCAGTCGGGACACGAAAAAGGTTTTGGTCCAGTGTGGGTAAACATGTGAATTTTTAGATGCCGTTTTGTAGCGCCTGAATAGTCGCACTCGGGACAAGTAAAAGGTTTTTCATCACTGTGAATTAGCAAGTGCCGTTTTAGTTTTTTTTTCGAGAAGAAGAATGGTTGCAGTCAGGGCATGAAATGGGTTTTTCACCACTGTGAGTAAACATGTGATTTTTTTATTTCTCTGAATAGTTACAGTCGGAACATGGAAAATGCTTTTCTCCACAATGAGTAGAGTCAGCAAAAGAATTCTATATATCCCTTTTAAGAACACAAATAGTTGCAGTCAGGACATGTAAAAGGTTTTCTCTTCTGTAAATCGCACGGTGGATTTATGAATTGTCCTTTTGAGAACTTGTACAACTGCATTCTGGACAGGAAAATAGTTTGTGTCCACTGTGCGTTAACATGTGATTTTTGGTGACTCTTTGTAGAACATGAATAGTGCAGTAGAAACATGTAAAAGGTTTTATATCACTTTGAGTTAGCAAATGATTTCTAAGAAGATCCTGTGCACTACATGAATAATTGCAGTCGGGACATGAAAAAAGTTGTTGTCTAGTGTGGTTCAACACGTGAACTTTTGGATACCGTTGTGTAGCGCATGAATAGTCGCAATCGGGACAAGAAAAGGGTTTTTCGTCACTGTGAGTTAGCAAGTGCCGTTTTCGTTATTTTTTTCGAGAAGTAGAATAGTTGCAGTCAGGACATGAAATGGATTTTTCTCCACTGTGGGTAAACATGGGTAATTTTTAGATTTCTCTTCGTAGTACATGAATAGTTGCAGTCGGAACATGAAAACGGTTTTTCTACACTGTGAGTTAGCAAGTGACTTTTTAGATATCTCTTTAGGGGATCCATCCGAATTGGACCCGTTAACTCCTGCACATTTTTTAATTGGGGCTCCTCTGGTTTCTGTTCTGGAAGAAAATTTTGTGGATGTACCAATGAATCGTTTGTCGCGTTGGCAACTATTGAAACAGATGTCCCAACGTTTTTGGAATCGTTGGCGAAAAGAATATCTACATACTCTTCATCAACGCAACAAGTGGGCAACGTCAACTCCTAATTTGAAAGTTGACGATCTAGTCATGATAGATGATTCACAAGCAACCCTAATTCGATGGCCTGTCGGGAGGGTGGTTGAATTATTCCCCGGCGCCGATGGAATGGTTCGTGTCGCTACTGTAAGAACCCCTCAGGGCATTTTTAAGCGGCCCGTGGTCAAATTGTATAAGCTACCCATCGATTAATTAATTAATTTTTATTTTATTTTTGTCTTGTTCAATACTTAGGTTAATTAGTTATTTTGCTTTCGTTTTTCGTTGCTTTTCTTTCGCATATAGTTGTTGAGAAAATATCATATTTCCTCAAGGTAGGCGGAATGTTTGGTTCTGAAACAGTCTTTTAGAAAACTAAATCCATTTTCCTCAAGTCCTTCATCAATCATGCATTCCTTTCTCTTCCTCCTTTCCTCAAAAGTCTCTACCAGGAGAAGAAGATGGTCCTACCTACAAGAGGAAATAATTGAACAATATTATCGCCCAAGTTTACCCTACCTACTTGGGCAGTTGAATTTTTATCGTGACATGGGTCACAGTGCTCTCGTGGATAATATTGCAAATATCGCAAGATTTCGTCTTTTTATCTTATCAAACTGTCGTGTCGGAGAAGCCTGGTGTTGTGTCAGTGTTGGAGCCAGGATCGATCCTGAATCGCCATAATAAGCCGTCAAAAGGTAAGAGATTTCCTTTCATTTCCTACTTCCCATGATCAGATTTCAAAACACAATTATTGGTATTCACTCATCGCAAAACAAAAAGGATTTACAGTCATCTTTTCGTGTCTCGGTATAGGCCGTGACAATTGTCATTATCAATTTTGCTTTGGTTTTTAGTCATCTGCAGCTTTTATTTCTATCCCGACTTCTGGCTTCACGTAAAGTTTCATGCCTTCGAGGATTAAAAATTCTCTGCAGCAAAGCACCATATACCGTAGTTATCTCATCCAGTAAGCCTGGGTACGTTGACAAGATAATTTGCTGACGTATTAAACAACGATTCACTAAAAAGCAGAATTAGGTTCTACACTGCTATTACAACAATCCGTCACGATACAGTTCATTCGTGTTTTGTAATCGGCTTTTTACAATTGCTTATCAAACAAAATCAACAAAATCGCGAAGAATTATGAGCGAGCGGCCCATAACCTATAATAATAAGACGTTTCGTTCAGAAGACGGAGCAAAGACTTTTCATTTATTTTATTTTACTTTTACATAAATGACATAACAGTGGGATAAGTTTTAAGATTTTCACGGCCAAAAGCATTTTCGTTATTTGTTTTTGGGGTGTTATGCCGTGTTGCGCTACCTCCTTATTTAGCCAACGTTTCGGACATCGTTGCAGTGTCCATCATCAGGGCAGATCCGGCAGATCCGGTAGATCTGCCGGATCTGCCGGAAACGTTGGCTAAAGAAGGAGGTAGCGCAACACGGCATAACACCCAAAAAACAAATAACGAAAAAAGACATAACAGTGGCCCACGGGTGATGATATTACGAATACACAAATAGCCAAAAAGTTTCCCCACTTTAGCATTACATGAATGGTTTTTTTTTAGCATTACATAAGTGATAGAGAATATTATTTTTTAAACTACGCTTTTAACATGAATAACTACAATAGTAACATTAATAAGGTTTTTCCCTTGTATGAATAAGAACATGACGTTTTAAGTATCCCTTACCAAAACACGAATAGTTGCAGAAGGAACATGAATAAGGTTTTTCTCGAGTATGGGTAAGCATGTGGATGTTTAAATTTCCCTTTAGAGAACAGGAATAGTTGCAGACGGAACACGAAAAAGGTTTTTCTCCAGTATGGGTTAGCACATGATTTTTTAAATTTCCCTTGCTAAGAAATGATTTGTTGTAATAAGAACATGGATAAGGTTTTTCGCCAGTATGGGCGAGCATGTGACGTTGTAAAGATCCTTTTAGAGAACAAGAATAGTTGCAGTAGGTACACGCATAAGGTTTTTCTCCAGTATGCGTAAGCATATGAGCTTTCAAATTTCCCTTTAAAGAAAATGAAACGTTGCAGTCGGGACATGAATGAGGTTTTTCTCCAGTATGGGTTAGCATGTGACGTCGTAAACATCCTTTTTGAGAACTCATATAATTGCAGTAGGTACATGCATAAGGATTTTCTCTAGTAGTTGCGCGATAGCTGCGTTTCTTTCTTTCTTTCTTCTCTCCAGTATGGGTTAGAAGGTGGCGTTGCAAAGAACCTTTTCGGGTATACGAACGATTGCATAAGGAACACGAGAAAAGTTTTTCTCCAGTAGTTGTGCGAAAGTTGCGTTTTTCTCCAGGATGCGTCTTGAGATGCGATATTAAGTCTGCAAAAGATAGAAATCTATTATTACTGCATCAAAATATAACCAGCCGTAGAAAATAATGGCTGTACGCCGTCACAGCCCAACGCTATTGGAACGTAACGAAAAAATCAGCGTCAACAGTTGAAAGATTTCACAAACAGGCGAATATAACTCAACGCAGTCAACTCAGGGCCGTAGATAGAGTTGAATTTAAGATAGGGCATTGGTAATTACAGGTAGGGCGCAAGTAAAATGATCTGATCATCTGGGTCAAGCAGGGGGGGGGGTGGGGGGGGGGGGGGGGGGGGTGTGCGCGCTCCGGGCGGCACTTTTAAGGCGCGGCAAAATATCACAATAAATAATAATAATATCTTGTTGTTAAAATTTTAATCATTTCTTTCATATTTTTGTTGCATATATGATTCAGACCGATTGAAATGGGCACGAAATTTTTCATCTTATTGATAACTGCAGCGACTGGCAACACCGTCCGGGTCAAATTTTTTTTTGTGCTTGGATTTTTTATGACTAATATTCAGCGAGAATGATTGAGAGAGGTCCGTGCGCGACAATTCTAAGAAAATTTCAAGTCTAAGTGTAGTATCTGAACTTAAGTTGAGGACTTAGCAGATTAACCCTGGGTTAAAACCAGTTTCATGTTCCGAATGATCTGTCAAAATTCCAGTAGCGGATTAATCTGCTGACACATTTCGAAGAAAACCGTTCTAATATTTCGAGTGGAGTTAAAATTTTTATTTCAAACCATTCCACATAATTCGTAGGAAACCATACTACGCATTATATGAGAGAAATACCAATTAAATCTGTGGACACGCAAGCAGATTCACTCTTAATTTAAAACCAGTTTTGTGATCAGAATATAAATTTCCAGTTGTGGATTTATCTGCTGACACATTTTGAAGGAAAACGTTCTCTTATTCGAAGTGAATTGGAGGTTATCCACCGCATACCCGCCCGGTGTAAGTAACAGAAGGTTACTATTTAACAATGACTCTTATTTTTTTATAGAACGACCCTACAATTATAATTAACTAAAACTAGACCCCTATTGTCCCTGCATACGTTGTTAGCGAGCAGTATGCAAGTGCTTGATCTGATGACAAACCGTTCAGTATGGAGAAGGCCCGAAGATATCGATCTAGGGATTGGTTTATTTATGACTAAACTGTTGAATAACATCCCCAAACTGTTTGGGAATTCCTCCTTAGCAGTGATTGCAATACGCGCACAGCCTCTCATCACTTACTTCAATTCCATCTATGGGCAGAATAAAGAATTGATATGATATAAGTCTTTGGTTAATTCGAAGCTGTTTAGTTATATGTCGCTAAGCTACACTAATAGTAGTATTTTTTTTCAATCTTTTCAAACAATGAACAGTTTACTAGTATATTTTCATAGTCAGTGGTATTTCTTAAGGTAGGGCACAGGTATTTTAAGGTAGGGCATTGCCCCCTAATGCCCCCCCTAGCTACGGCCCTGAGTCAACTGGCAACGTACCACATACGTGTCGCTTTTAGCAGTATTATAAATAAATAAATAAAAAGGGGTAAGAGTTTACACTTCTTGAAAGATATTACATATTTACTAATACTATTATAATAGACACGTAACAATTTACATAAATTAAAAATTAATGCAAGTATAAAATAACAATATATTTAACAGTTCATGCCAAATAAGACTCTTGAAACATTCAAGGCAAAATGTCAAGAGACTTAGAGATAACGTATAGTAGTACCATATACCAAACAATTAGTTTACAACTGTTGAAAATCTACAATGATGTCAGGGTTAGCGAGGATGGAAGTATTATGCAAAGTAATTGAAAAGTCATTATTAAAATGAATTAAACAGACAATATAAACCGATTATACCTGCAGTCTGGCTAATAATTTCTGGGTTCTCTAAGCATTTTTTTTTAACATCCAACAGGTCAATATTAATTTCGATATAAGGAATACCCCCTCCATCTTCTCGGGGACCTGGTTCTGTCTTGATGGGAACAGTATCTATATTAATGCTACCTGGAATTAAAAAAAAAACTTTAATACATTCATGTGTAAAGACAAGCTAAGGGTAACATTAAAAGTAAGGGTTGTCATTGATGCTGTTATATGCTTTTTGTACTCAATGTGGATGTATTATATAATAATGTTTAACTAATTTCATGCTCACTGCAGTAGCTTAAAGCGAGTACAAATTTCAAATGAGAAACGAGAAAATTTATCAAAAAAAATAAAACATCTGTAGACTTACAGACACTTTCCGAGAGAGATCCACAAAAAAAACATTTTTTTTTAATACGAACGTTAAATATACCTGCTTCAATAATCGCAAATTCACTTTGGATCGTCATTTTTACATAATTATTTTATTTTATTTTTTATTATTGTATAAAAGTTACATACAATGGGAAATTATATCCGCTAAGCTACTGCAAGTAGTTTGTCAGCAGGAGATTAGTTCCACAGATTAGTTAAAACAATACATGAAATAATCCTAAACGCGTCAGCGTGGCAACAACATACACATATAACAGCATATTAACCATAAACATATTTATGTATATACACTAAACATTGTGATAATGTGGTATGCAATGTTGATAATTATTATTATTTTTATTGTTAAACTAACGTTTAAGACAACATTTTTATGCATAGCACATAATCAGTTTAAGTATTTCCCCAATAAATGAAGACATAATTTGTCTCGACGCCACCTAGCGAGGGATTTTAACACTAACAATGCCTCTCTCGCAAAAATAAAGTTGGTTGTTTTCAGGGGGAAAAAATATAATAAGCAGTAATTGTTGAATGAAACACTAGTATATATTGAATCATTTGGCGGGTACAAGATAAGCCGCCATAGCTCAATTGGGAGAGCAGCTGACCGGCAATCAGAAGGACACGGGTTCAAGTCCCGTTGGCGTCATGTATCTTTTATCGGAAGATTTTTCAATGTGGATGGGTGTTTCAGGCTGATAATTATTGCTTATGATAATTGATAATTATTATTCAGAGACCTATTTTATAGTGAAAAAATGTAGATTAAGAACTTTTTTTTTAAATATCATTAGACAGTTGAGTATATAATACACTAGTCATTAATAACAAAATTGCAAATTAGAACATGGTGAGAGTGAGCAGAGTATAAACTTAATACATAAGATTACTCCTTAATAGCCATGATTTTAACATCAGTGAGAATTTCGTTATAGAGCAATTTTCTTTAAATTCATATGGCAATTTGTTAAATATTAATGGTATAATATATTCAAGTGTTTTTTGACCATATTTGTTTGAAACACGGGTACTTTCATTCCTTTATTTTGTATGAAACGAGTATTGTGTGCATGATCCACCATTGTTTTATATGGACTGCCGGATATATGCTGCAATACAATTTTTTGCCACATAATAGCACGTACAGTTAATACATTGATGATTGATTTATATACGATATTTAATAAAAAATATATACATTTTAACACAACACTATTTATTCAGAATGTTTCGAAACCAGCGTCAGGATAAACACATGCTTACAGTATTTATTTATTCAAGTTCGCCATAAAACTTATTACTGACACCACATCTGCCCTGATGATGGACACTGTAACGCTGTCCGAAACGTTGGTTAAAGGAGGAGGCAGCGCAACAAGGCATAATACCCAAAAATAAAAAACAAAAATACTTTTGGCCGTGAAAATCTAAAATCAAATCTATTACTAAGAAGATTACAAAGTTGAACTGTCTGTAAAAGACGTTGAAAATGTCGAAGATCAATTCAGAATCGTTAGGCAGCTAAGTTCTGTTGATTGGCACGTCCTGATATGCAGAAGTCTTCGCATTCGGAGCAAAAAAAAGTAAATGGGATCTCCCACTAGTGTTCCTGTTTGGCACACAAAATAAAAAATCTTTCAATTTATGTGAATTAAGTATTTACTTCCAGAAATAACTTAAAAAAAAATGCATGTAAAATATTTTTCGGGGGGCTTCTAAGGTGCATAAATTGAGCATTCGTGTTAAAAACAAGGTTAGGTACAGGTTAGTACGTATCTTCCCTCATAAACCTTTAACGCATAAACCCCTTATATACTCTCTCTTTTTCTAGGATATGATTTCGTTCAGATGGGGCCAAATTGTGAAGCTATATTCCAAGAGTCTGCGAATAAGCGCTTCATTCAAGAACATGTTAGTCAGGGAGACAACGTAAGACAAGTGCGAGTTTAAAAAAAAAAGATTGATTTCAAAATTCACGCAAAGGTCTCGAATCTCAAGTAGTGTGTTAATTTATTTTTATTAAAGTAGTAGTGGAATTGGAATGCATTTTGGATGTGGTAAATGTGAAGGTTAGGGCTCAAAATGTTGGTAGGGTCACGGGGATGCATATTTTGTTGGGAAGTATGCATCAGTTAAGTACCGTGCAATGCCATAGTTGCATTCTATTCCACTAGCAACACTACCAATAGTCCTACTCCTAGCGTCCACGTCCGCGAGCCCTGGGCAATGTGGCCACTGGCAATGCCAGCAGCCATAGCAGATAGGAGAGGATGAATAGCGAATGTCCGACGCCATAAAATCGGGCCCCCCCAACTAAGGGAAGGAAAACCCCTACAGAAAAACCCTGGTCCTCCTGGTAGGGGGTTGAGCAAGAGGCCAATAACCTCTTCTCGTAAAAAAACTTATATTACGAAGCCAAACACAGAGCCTCGGACAACAACTACTGGACTTCGGAAAAGACCCGGCAAACGGATAAAGGATAACGATTTTAAACTTGCTACTTGAAATGTACTATCTCTGTATCGCGCAGGAAGTTTAAGAATTCTCTTAGACGAACTTGCTAAATATAAAACTGACATAACAGCAATCCAGGAGATTAGATGGATAGGAAAGGGAACAATCGAAAAGCGTGACTGTACCATCTTCTACAGCTGTCACGAGAAGGATCATGCATTTGGAACAGGTTTTATTGTCTCAAAAAGGGTAAAGCATTTGGTCAAAGGCTTTACCGCGGTTGATCATAGAATATAACTTATTCGTATATCTGGAAAATTCTTTAACTATAGTATTATTAATGTCCACGCACCCACAGAAGACAAAAGTGATACAGAAAAAGACACCTTCTACGCAAAGCTCTCGAAAATCTATCAGGACTGCCCAAACCATGATGTCAAGATAGTGATAGGGGATTTTAATGCAAAGATAGGAAGGGAATCAGTGTATAGACCTACAGTTGGAGCACATAGCCTGCACGCAGAATCTAATGATAATGGTACAAAATTAATTGATTTTGCAACGTCCCACAATATGATTGTGAGTAGCACATGTTTCCCAAGAAAAGATATATATAAAGGAACATGGAGAACACCAGATGGTAGAAATGTTAACCAGATAGACAACCTACTTGTTGAGGCAAGGCATAAATCTGATTTAATGAGCATACGAACATACCGTGGAGCAAATGTTGACTCGGATCATTACCTTGTTATTTATTTATTTATTTATTAATTTTCAACGCCCTGATGGGCTTTTACATTACAAGTTTGTAATACAATCTCCAAAATACGGAGTAGAATATCAAACGTGAAGAAACAGAGGGGATCACGCACAAATAAATTTGATATTGAAAGCCTAAAAGTACCAGAAACAGCAGAAAAGTTCATTACAACCATAAATCATAAGTTGGATGACATCAGCGACCATGTGGAACAACATGATATTAACTCATACTGGGATGGTGTTAAGTCTGTGATTACCAATGCAGCTGACGAAGTTCTGGGAAGCAGGCAAACACAACCACGAGAATTATGGTTCGATGCAGAATGCCAACAAGCAACCAATGTGAAGAATGACGCATATCTAAGAATGCAACAGCGACATCGTACACGGCAAGCAGAGATGGAATACAGAGAACTAAGAAAGCATGAGAAAAAACTGCACAGAAGGAAGAAACGAGTATTTCTCTAGAACCAAATCAAGGAAGTGGAACTAGCCAAGGCCCAAAACAGAAGTCGACTTTTCTATCAGAAGGTAAACCATCAAAGAAAAGAATACAAGCCCAGAATTACAATGTGCTACGACAGCGAGGGAAATATTTTGAATGAAAAGTCAAGAATTCTGAATAGATGGGTGGAATATTTTGATGCTCTGCTAAACGGAAGTGTAGATGAGAGTGTGGGTGAAAATCTGACAAGGGATGGAAACATCACTGATGGTGGTACTAATGATGATGACAATGTCGAGCCGCCACCAACATTAGAAGAAGTAGTGGGTGCCATTAAAAGTCTACATAACAATAAATCACCTGGAACTGACAACATCTCTGCAGAGTTATTCAAATATGGCGGAGAGAACCTTCAAGTCCATATATATAATATCATTAAATCCATCTGGTGCCTGAGACTCTGCCAAGTGAATGGAACTGTGGAATAATTTGCCCTCTTCACAAGAAAGGAGACCCTATGAACTGCTCTAACTATAGGGGCATAACGCTGCTGAATATCTCATACAAGATCCTATCAAATGTACTGTGTGGTAGGCTTATGAAATATTCGGATGGCATAATTGGCCAATATCAAACTGGGTTCCATAAGGGGACATCTACAACTGATCAAATCTTTTCACTGAGACAGATACTGGAAAAAACAATAGAATTTAATGTTGATACATACCATCTCTTCATAGATTTTAAGGCTGCCTATGACACGGTAAATAGAGAAAGACTGTACAGAGCCTTGGATGAATTTAATATCCCAAGAAAACTGGTAAACTTAGTAAGGCTCACAATGTCTAATGTTGAGTGCCGAGTCAGAATACAACAGGATCTGTCAGACACCCTAAAGACCTTCAATGGACTAAGACAAGGAGATGCACTTGCCTGCATTTTATTCAATTTAGCGCTGGAAAAGGCCATCCGAAATGCAGGTATACAAACCACAGGCCATATTTTTAACAAGTCTGTTGAGCTCCTTGCTTATGCTGACGATATAGATATCATCGCACGCTCAGAATATGAACTAAAATCGGCGTTTAAAAGCTTAGCTACGTCGGCAAGGAACATGGGATTGGTCATCAACGAGGGGAAGACAAAATATATGCCCGTACATGGACGCCAGAAACCACCAAGTATACAGATAGATAATTATACATTTGAAACTGTCAACGAGTTTGTATATCTCGGTACTATGGTGACAAATGACAACAATGTATCCAGCGAAATCAAAAGAAGAATAGTAGCTGCAAATCGATACTACTTTGGGCTACAGAAGCATATGAAATCTCGCCACCTTACCAGAAGAACTAAAGTCCTGCTTTACAAGACCCTTATACGACCTGTTCTTATGTATGGTTCGGAATGCTGGACAATCAGTAAGGGTGATGAAGGAGCCCTAGAAAGTTTTGAAAGGAAGGTGCTGCGAAGGATTTACGGCCCAGTCTGTGATAATGGAGAATGGCGTATCAGATACAACCAGGAGCTATACGATCTTTACGAGGACCCTAATATCTCCAAGGAAATCAAAACTGGAAGACTCAGGTGGGCTGGACATATCCAGAGAATGAGCGAAGGAGATATTCCAAAGCGAATTATGGATGGTGCACCTGGGGGTAGGAGAAGAGTTGGAAGACCAAAGCTTCGATGGCTGGATGGAGTGGTGAAGGATGCAAGCACCATCGGCATCCGAAACTGGCGCAACGCAGCACAACACCGACAGTCATGGAGGCAGGCTCTGCTGGAGGCCAAGACCCGACCTGGGTTGTAGAGCCACAGATGATGATGAAATGTGAAGGTTTGTTAACGCTCAGTCCTAATGTCTGCAATGAAAAAAGAACATTATTAAAACGAATTCAGACAAACAAAAATCTATTTTACCTTCAGTCTGGGTAATACTTTCTGAGGGCTCCAAGCATTCCCTTTTAACATCCAACAGGTATATTTCAGTATAAGGAATTCTTCCTCCGTCTTCTTCTCGGGGTCCTGGTTCTGTCTTGATGGAAACAGTCCGCACATTTACACTAGCTGGAATAATTAAACAACAATAAATTAATATGCACCAAGGCTTTTCATTGAAATTCTTAGTGTAACTCTGAGTAACCAGTTCAGGCCCGGGGGCTCCATTGAAGTCAGAGTTTAGCTAGCCTCCCAGATTCTGGAAGTACTGTGCAGTAGATATTACACATCTTTTTCGTTATTTGTTTTTGGGGTGTTATGCCGTGTTGCGCCACCTCCTTCTTTAGCCAACGTTTCGGATATCGTTGCAGGTCCATCATCGTTGCAGTGTCCTGCAAAAGAAGGAGGTAGCGCAACACGGCAAAACACCCCGAAAACAAATAACGAAAATACTTTTGGCCGTGAAAATCTTAAAACGTGCATTACACATCTTACTTTTTACAATAGCTCCACACAGAACGCCCTGTGGAATATAATTTACCCCAGGGTTTGTGTCATATTTGAGGGTGCTGTGTAAAGGGTGTTTTATAGGAAATGAAGGAGAAGATGTTCTGGGAAGGAAAAGGTATGAGAGGTGGTTATTAATCTGGGGGTCAGTGTATCAAGGAGTGACGGACGCACGAATTCTATTGCAAAGCGAAAATATATTGACCTTCTGACAACATGTGCCCGAATTCTGAACGCAAGCTTAAACAAAAGTTTACTGTAAAGACATTTTTCAAAACTAAATTCAAAAGTACCGATGTCCTACAAGAGGAGGTAGAAACGAGAAACTGTCCTGACTGCGTCCATAACTTTACGATATACGCAATGCAACTTACTCGTTGGCTGAACATTCTCTGCATACTGCAAACATTCCTTCTTTATATCAAGGAGATGGGTTTTTTCATCTGTAAAAGGCATTACACCTGCCACTTCTTCCTGGGACAGTGGTTCCGTCTTGATGGAGACACTCTCTGGGTTGGGAAGATCCATGGCACTGCTGTGATAGCGCCCTGTTGTCTATTGATAATTGGTCTAGCTGAAAATAAGTAGACTTATAAACAAACATTAATTAAGTAGACTAGTAGACCAATGTGTTTGGTTATAAAGGAGATTAAAATAGATAACAGATGGAAAAATACTAATTCCATTGGCGGTTAAGTCAAGTGCTCTTGATGATATTTGGAAAACATCATTGTAGAAATGATTGATTTATCATTGACTGTACCCTCTTGCAATAAACGGCTGATTTTACCCATAAAAGACCGATATAAAAGCAGTGGCGTAGCGTGGGTTTCGGCCGCCCGGGGCGGAGGAAAATTTTGCCCCCCCCCCCCCCCCCCTAACTTCTACAGGTACTTTTTCCGCAGATTTTCAAGCGCTGACCGGGGGGGTAGATATCCTATTTTTTATGCCGATTTTTATAATCCTATGTGCCGAGTACTCTTCCAATAAAATCATTCTTATAAATAAATTCTACTACAAATTTATATATAACTGCTCTCAGAAATCGACAACTGCATGCTTGTAATAGAATTTTGCATCTTCATCACGCATACGTATGGAAGGCAACTCAAATGCAAAGCTTCACTCGGTACACGATGAATCGGCAACTTATTGATATATTAATAATAATAATAATAATAATTGGATAATTTATAAAGCGCCGTTTTTGTGAAAAATCACCTCAAGGGCGTTAATATTGATAACACAAATAACACAAAACTGGTTTATAATAAAATAAATATGCGGTTTATCAAAACTGCACTCAGAACATAAAAATGGTTTTTCTCTGATTCTAGCGGCACATTTATTCTGAACACAAAACTGGTTTTAATTACATCTGTATGTGGTGAATTAAAGCTCCACTCAGAACATGAAAATGGTTTTTCTTTAATTCTGCCGGCAATTACATTCTAAATATAAAACTGGTTTTAATTAAATCTATACGGGGTGAATTACAACTACACTCAAAACATGAAAAGGGTTTTTCTTTGATTCTGCCGGTATTTACATTCTGAACACAAAACTGGTTTTAATTAAATCTATTTGTGGTGAATTAAACCTACACTCAGAACATCGGGGCGGAGGAAAATTTCGCCGCCCCCTTATTTGGGACTTCAAGCGGGGGGGTGGGGGGTTGAATATGGGAATCAAATTTTTTTATTACGCCCTATTTATAAACGAGCCGGATTTTTTTAATAGTCACATTTGACAAGTATTCTTTCAACGAAAATCATGTATATAAATTCTACTCCAAAGTTGATTGATTGATACTGCGTTAGAGTCCCCAAACAATAGTTACACACGCAACAATCAATTTCTCAGAATTTTACAGCATTATGTAACTCAAATATAAAGCTTCACTCGATGCAGGATGAATCTGCAAGTCGTTATTTAATTTATCGTTGTATTCTGAACACAAAACCAGTTTGTATGCGGTGAATTAAAACAACACTCAGAGCATGAAAATGGTTTTTCTTTGATTCTGGCAGCACATACATAATCTGCAAATAGAATTTAATAACTGAACTTCGAATAAAATAATGTTTTCCTTTGAATTGTGTCAGCAGATGAATTCTCAATTGGAATTTTACATCCTGAAAACTGGTTTAACCCTTCGAATAATAAGAAAAAAATATATATAAACTTTTGCCTGTCAATGTTTGCGCACAAAATTTCCGGTTCTTCCCATGCAAGGTTCCTTTTTATTTAAACAAAACTGTTCTTAAATCTAGATAATTAATTATCTAGTAATTTTTTTCGACGTGCTTATTAGAACATTATTGTATCTAAACATTAAAATTTAAACATAAAAATACACCTCAAAAGTACCTAAAATAGAATAAACTTCAAATTTTAAATACAGATTCCTTTTCTTAAAAAATGTTATAAAACTGTATCTTAACTTTTTATTGCAATCACAAATTTATTTAAAATTAAATATGTGGGACATAATTTCACAATTTTATTTTTAAATTAAATGTGTGGGGTAATTTGCGTCTCCTGTGATTAGACGGGTCAAATTAAATCTGTATTTGCCAAATTAAAACTACACCCAGAAAATCAAAACGGTTTCTCTTTGATTCTGGCAGCACATATGTACATAATCTATAACTAGAATTTTATAACTGCACTTCGAATAAAATAATGGTGTCTTTCGAAATATATCAGCAGATTAAACACAACTGAAATTCAGTCGTTAATATCTACATTCTGAACACAATTCTGACTTAATTAAGAGTGAATCCGTTTGCGAGTTATCATCTTTAATTAGTATACTCTCATAATATGCGTACGGTTTTCCTACGAATTGCGAAATTCGCAACTTAAAAAAATATAATTATTGATATTTTTGATGAATTAACAAAAGAGTTGGATTCGTAAACGAAAGGATCGTAGAACATGTTCAAATAATGATTTGAAATGGTTTAAATTTTTCCAAGATAATGTTATTATTTATTGTGAAAATTTGCCGCCCCCCTTAAAAGTGCCACCCGGGGCGGGCCGCCCCCCCCCCCCCCCCCACGCTACGCCACTGCATAAAAGCAACAGCTCTGTTAAGACAAAAATAAATAAGGATAATACTGAAGACCTTGAAAATCTAAAATTGATAATTATTCCACTAACCGCCGCACTTTTAGGCACAGATTATGGAAATAACACATCGTTTTACCAATTACTACAAGAAACAATTGTTTACATGCACAAAGTAAGTAATAAGGTTCTTAGTTTGGGTTAACTTAGTGATGAATGTTTATATTGAAACTAAACTCAAGCAAAAAATATCAAACCAAACAAAAAATAATTAAAATGAGATCATTTGACAAATGAAATTTTGAACTGCGATTAAATAAAAATGGAATATTAATGCATCTTTTAACATCTTTCCAAACGTAATTAATTGTTTCTTGGTTAAAGATGCATACAGTCCACTTCACGGATAAATACGGAACGTTCGTGTAGTCGAAGTTTGATGCACGGATAATACCTAATATTCCTTTTTTAATTAATAGACAAAGACAATCAAATACTTATGACATTTGTCGAAAGTGCCAATCTTATAAAATAAATTCTCATCAAAATAAAAACAAAAAAGTACCTACTTCGAATTATTGGGTTGAGATTCAAACTACGAAAGCTGCATGTTTTCATAATTTAAAAAAAAAACATCCCAGGTTTTGAATGGTTTGTTTGGCAAAGCAGGGTTTGTCTAACGGGAATGTGTAATTATTCTATTACATTTCTTTCCATGTTCTGCTGTTATAAACACAGGTACAAACTTGTCAATAATGCATTCACCTTGTTTTATATGGCAATAATATATTGTGTATGATTGGCAGCATTGATTGATTGATGCTAAATCTAAAAAATATTCCGTATTAAAGAGTACCTAAGCGGTTCAATGCATAAATAATGTTTCTTGTACTTAGTAATAAAGTTGAAACGTCTGTGCCAAATAAAAGTACGGCGGTTAGTAGAATATTTAACATAAAATCATCTCTTCCGCTTCCTTGTAATTTATGACAGCGGCCGCAAATGAACAATAAACCAACTCCTGTACTTTCCTCTGTCACATAATCTGATTGGTATTGGGTAGCTCACTATATTATATCGGGAATACTGTCAAAACTGATAAATCAAGAGTTAGGCGATACATTTTTATGATAAACTAGCACAAATTAAGGAACTTAGGTGTTACTTAGTCAATATAACAAGGAGCTACTTACGTACAAGACAAGGCGCGACTGTCAATTACTAAGTGTTGAAGAAACGTCACTAGGAAAGTACACGTTCGTTCAAATTTTAACAAGTTTGAAATAAAAAAAATGTGATGGTTAATAAAATAATGTCAAATCATATAAATTTAAGACAATTACGTAAAGTTACTACAAAACATAACTTCGAAATGAACAATCAATTCTTGGTAAGCATAAATATACCCATAAATATACTAACCCCAATATACCAAACCACCCTTGGTAAGGTTAGGAAATTTGCAAACAAGAAAAACGCTGATTCAATGTTGCCATATTCCAAAAAAAAATCCCTGTTTCTGGGGTAAAACAAAGAATGTTTAAAAGTTAAGTTTTACATAGACAATATGGACACAGACTAAGAAATTGTGATAAATATCTATTTATTGCTGTAGGTGCCTACTTACCGCAATGTTCAACAACGTGTTTTTATTTCAGGTAGTTGCGTGAATACTAAGAGCTCGTTCACATTGAGCATATAAATATAAAAGATCATAGCACGCCACACATCGCTCTCCATACAATCCCTTCAGACCGTTCACACCTGAGCGCTTTATGCGCACATCAACCATAGACAATGCACATCTTACGCCGTAACCGCTCCTGAGGCGATATGCCAACAGATAAGCGCCCCCCACTCCGACGAAAACAGGAGAGGGGGTCATTTTAATTACGGAGCTGCCAAGACCGGTGGGTGACAGATGTCAACTCCATAGATTCAGTACAAAAAATGCGCACTCCGTGGCCGCTCGCTAATTCAACTGACCCCCTCTCCTACCATAGGAAGAAATATTTTATCTGCGCCGTGTGAACGGCCCGAAACATAAGCGCTCGCGCTTCAACAGATACCTGCTAGCGGTTGTATTAGATGTCTGAACACTCCTTAATATTCACATTGATGTTGGCTGATTAAAATATCCTGAAAATCGTCTTTTGTTGACAGCCTGGCCATAGATGCCTTCGATTATATAGATGGTTAGTTTACAACATTTGGGTTAGGTAGGTACTGAAGAAATAAATCTTAAAAACATTTCCCTTCACCGGTAATTAGTTTAATTCTAATAAAGCCTCGACTATATTGAGCGAGTTTACAAGCTACTAGCCAGCAAATTCATTATCTGCTAGTGAAATCATATAACTAGCTAACTACCAGATAATACACTAAAGGGGTTTTACACTAAAGGTGTTGAACAAGCTACTAGCCGGTGGCTAGTATCTACTTGTAAACGAAAGTTCTTCTCGTTTGAAAAAAAAATTAAAACAAAGCTTTTTTATAACAAATGCGCTATTGCAATGAGAAACAATAATTGGAACATAAGTTGTAAACAAAATTATGAATTACGAAATTAAAACGATATTTAAATACTAAAAGATCGAAAGTAGGAACTGTCAGATGCCATTTTAATAAATTATTTTCTTCAATTGTGCGTTGTCTGTGAAAATGTCTTTGACAGATTTTACGTCGGCGCATTACCATTCCTGCTCAGCTTTTCTGAAGTATTATTGTATATACTGCACAATACCTGCGGAGCGATTCTCTAAAAAAAGTGAGGTGAGATGAACTCACGTGAAATGGGCTGTCAGATTTGTGCATAGATTTGTGCAATTTTCTATGGTTTTCAAAACGTCAATTTCCTTTTCAATGCTAACTTCGTCGGTTTTAAGTGGTTTAAAATACGAAATACTGTAAGAATGCATGATTATTTATCCACTAATGTATGTTTAAAGTTGTATACCAAGGATTTGACGTTTGCAAAATTTCGTTTCAATTCAAATTCGCATGAATTAGGTAGTTTGTCAAAATTAACCTAAAAACCTATTTTTTTGTACGTAAATAGTTGTTTCTTCTACTAATTTATGAAATGAAGTGTAATTTCCATAATCTTTGCCTAAAAGTGCGGCGGTTAGCGGTTTTTTCGTCCCCAAATATTCAATTGTTCTACAGATGTAGATTTGCCATCGAGATATGTATTAAGCTCCTATTTCTTCAACAGATGTCTAGTAGGAGCCGTGCGACGAGCGGGCAGCTGGAGATGATGATTAGTCGGCTGGAAGAGAGACCGACAATGACTTCGGGGCGGCAGCAGGGAAACGATGGCCGCATCAATAACGAATTGGCGTGGTCTTCCCTGGCGGTCGACCTGAATGCTATGAAGCTCGGGTGCACGAAGAGTGGCGACAAGTGGCAATAGGTATGCACTCATTATATTATTACCACTATTATGTTTCTATGGAGGTGTCTACTAATATCTACAGGAATTCCAAAAACTGAAATAATCGAACTAATATCTTATGAGAACCAAAGTGTTGACAAATATCTACAGCTCAAACTGTTGACTAATATCTATGAAAACCAAAGTGTTGACGAATATCTACAGCTCAAACTGCTGACTAATATCTATGAGAACCAAAGTGTTGACGAATATCTACAGCACTGGCAGTGGTTGGATTTGCAATTATGTAAGTATGTATGTAAAAATCCCTAATATTGGACTATTGGACACATTTAGCTGATTAGTCCAACATACGCTCTGTAGATATTAGTCAACACTGGGACCGTCATAGATATTCGTCCGACCTTAGCTCTGTAGATATTAGTCAACACTCTGAAGTTCGTAGATATTAGTTCAACATATGAGCTGTAGATATTCGTCCGACACACAGGCTGTAGATATTAGTATCTGGAGTCGTTTCTATTATTGCAACGAGGTACGGACTTCAATTGGATTACGGATTGAAATAAAAAAATTATATTTATATTCTTTATTGATATAATTTGAATTTTATTATATTTTCTCTAGTACAAAAATGTCTCTTTATTTCAGACGTGGAGGGATCAGAGAAATGGCGTCAAAAAAAAAGCATCTGGCTTGCGATCGGAGATGATGAAGAGCGGAGGTGGCCCCAGCCAGGCACAACCCTTGACTCCGTTGGAGGAAAGGATCCTGGCCATCATTGCGGCCGAGGCAGTATATGGACGTACTGCCACGGAGTCCGTACCTGTAAGTTAACTAATTATAACTGTCATATGATAGTATTTCACCATCCTCTTGATAGCTTACCCATAGGAATATGTATATTTTCGAATTCCAATTTAAGATTTATTTCCTTATAAAGTCGGAGCTTACTATTCTACACCTACTCGAACTTGAGAACGGTGACTACAAATCGGATAAGTTAGCCAAGTTTTCTACCTATAGCGAAGTATTTATTCATTATTTATTAGTATACATTATCCTACGGATAAGCTATCAAGAGGATGGTGAAATACCCCCTGAGTAAGTTATTATCATCTCTTAAGCTTAATAATATAGTTATATTATTATGAAAATCGTGTTGACATAAAAGTGTAGCTGGAAAATATGTTGTAAATAGACTGAGTTGTTTGGCGGTCCGTTCTCTCTGCCTACCCCTGCGGTGAAATGACTTGATGTTTAGACAATTAGTAAATTACCAACGGTTCCCGCTTTTAGTTGCAAATTGTTTAGAACTTCATTGTTGATATCATTCATCGACATGCAATATAAAAATACTATGTGACCCGGTCACACGTTGCTGTGGCTAACGAAACACAACGCCATTACCCAACCTTTATAACCAACGCCATCATTAATTTGGATACATATCAAATCCACACCGCCCGCTCCCTTTATATACTATATTATTACAGCACCCTTGAGGTGATTTTTCACAAAAACGGCGCTATACAAATTATCCAATTATTATTAGTATTATATCAACCAATTAAAACAAAACCCTGATGCCTAAACCTACCTCATGAATCACTCTATCTATTGGTGAAAACCTCATGAAAACCCATTGCGTAGTTTAAAAGATCTAAGCGTACAGACAGCGGGAGCGACTTTGCTTTATACTGTGTAATAGATAACTACTTGTGGTATATTTGATGCAGCTTTCAAAGAGAATACAAGGGTGTGCATTGCTCAGATACAAGATAAGCTAATACCTTTCGACTGTTTTTGCAGATTGATTTCATAGTGGAAACAAGTACACCACCATCATCACCACTACCGGAGGTGGAACACTTGCTACAACTGGAAGTGGAGTACGTAGCCCCATGTCCCGTAGAGGCAGTCCCGCTTGCAAGTAACCGTAAGTACTAAAGCACTGAAATACTAAGTAGTGGAGAGTGTTTTCAAATACTATAAAATGGTATGTGACAAATATTAAACATTGGGCGCGTGTAGTACAAACATAGTACAAATGTTGGGCGCGTGTTTGGCGTATTTCCCGACTATGCACCGGTGCCAAGGGGATCAATGACGCTAGTTCCGCTTCCATTGTAATACCGATAGAACAAGGACAGCTTTCCCACCTGACGCCTGTGCTCTAAAGATTGCAGTCCGTCTGTTAAGATGGGAGAACCTATCAAACAGACCGCCCGTTTCTGCAAGGGTCAAGGGTTTTTTTTAGGTATTTTGGAGCTCCAGACCAGAGGTGGCTGCCAAATTCAACCGTGGGGCGCACTTGCGATTTGTACAGGGTTAGCAGTTGTGTACTATTAAAGTATCTGCGGGCCCTGTACAGTATGCCCAGTTTCTGAGAGGCCAACTTAACTCTGGTTTCGATGGAGCCCCCGTATTTCAAATACCCTTATGGGCATTTGAAAGAGGGATTGCCTCATCGGTGCTTGGAACATGGGACGACGTTAACTTGCTCCATTTCCAGTGATGATGATGATGGTGGAGTCCTCGATTCCAATAGGAAGTGAATCTACAATAACCGTCAAAAGGAATTAGCTTTTCTCATATCAGCAAGAGATGATAATAACTTCTAAACTTTGCAAAATAAAAACAAAATAACTTTGTAAAAATTTATTAAGTCATTGTAAAAGTGTAATTTTTACAATGATATGAGAAAAGCTAATTCCTTTTGACGGTTGTTGTAGTTTCATTTCCTATTGGAATCGAGGACTCCACCATCATCATCATCACTGGAAATGGAGCAAGTTAACGTCGTCCCATGTTCCAAGCACTGATGAGGAGGTCCCTCTTTCAAATGCCCGTAAGGGTATTTGAAATATGGGGGCTCCATCGAAACCAGAGTTAAGTTGGCCTTTCAGAAACTGGGCATACTGTACAGGGCCCGCAGATACTTTAATAGTAACAACTGCTAACCCTGCACAAATCGCAAGTGCACCCCACAGTTGAATTTGGCAGCCACCTCTGGTCTGGAGCTCCAAAATACCTGAAAAAAAACCCTCGACTCTTGCAGAAACAGGCGGTCTGTTTGATAGATTCTCCCATCTTAACAGACGGACTGCAATCTTTAGAGCATAGGCGTCAGGTGGGAAAGCTGTCCTTGTTCTATCGGTATTACAATAGAAGAGGAACTAGCGTCATTGATCGCCTCGGCACCGGTGCATAGTTGGGAAACACGCGCCCA
Source organism: Limnephilus marmoratus (assembly GCA_917880885.1). Classification (NCBI taxonomy): domain Eukaryota; kingdom Metazoa; phylum Arthropoda; class Insecta; order Trichoptera; family Limnephilidae; genus Limnephilus; species Limnephilus marmoratus. Next base: position 58,086,673 of record OU862913.1, read on the forward strand.
ACATTTGTACACGGTTGTCATTAGTCACATGAGAATGGGTCGTTTCTATGCTCGGCTGTGGAACGATTTGCCGGCCTCTGTTTCCTCCCTCCTACAACATGGGTCTCTTCAAGACCCTTGTTCACTCCTTCCTTTCCTCAATAAGACCCTCCACACAGCGTCTTCAAAGATGACATAGGCCCTGAGGGAAATTATTTTCCTCGGGGCCTCCTGTGTGGAGTTAATGTAAAAAAAAGTACTTTAGCACCGAAATAATAAATAGTAATGAGAGTTTGGAAATAATATAAAAAAATGCTTAGAGACAAATAACAAATGTTAAAGTAATTAATTATTGATTATTTTGTTTCAGCTAATAGAAAAGTTCTCCACAGAAGAGTGTTTCCTGTTGGTTGAGGAAAGTAGAGTGGCGAGCGAGGCGAGGGGAGAGGCAAGAGAGGAAAGGTGGCTTTGTCTATAAGAGGTGGGAGAAGAGAGAGGAGAAGGACCCCTCCGCCTGGAGGAGAATAGGTGGCTGACAATGCAGTTAATTTTAAAGAAGTGTTTGCTTATCTTTGAAAGAATTTGTAGATTCATGCTACACACATTTGTGTATCGCAAACGGCTGTTAGTCGTCATATCAGTCCAGTAGTGTCCTTATTGCATCCCTATTGGATAGTTTATTGGCAGAGTACATACAGAGTATGTAAGGGAACGTACCCATACTACGTGACCAATTTTTTGCAATTTTTAACCCCCCCCCCCCCCCCGGTGACCAAAATCCTAAGCAAACCGCCGCTCATTTGTACCAAGCGTGACATTTTGAAGACCCCCCCTCCGAAGAGGTCACGTAGTTTGTAGTTTGGGTACTCTCCCTAAACATACAACGAAATAAAGTTAAACAAAGGGTATGTTTTAGTAAAAAATATATTTTCTTGCAAATCCCAAAAATGGTGTTCAGTGTGTGTGTGATTCTGAAACAAATAAAATATACCTCATTAGTTGTATAATATATTATGTACTGTTATTTATTTTAGTCCGTACGTGATAACGCCAATATTAAATGCAGTTCCCGGCAGGCGCGGCTCATCCTAAAGTGCACTCGTGCACCGAACCGCCAACAAAATTAAACAACATTTTGCAGCTCATCGTATTACATAATATTTTAAATTATTAAATTAATTAAATGATTATTTTAAATTTAAAAAAAAAATTGAATTCCTATCTAAAAATACATGAATTTGGTAGAGAATAATAAATAATCGTGTCCCAAAGCATTGTGTTATTATTCGATAGATATCGCTGATTTAAATTTCCTTGCCTTTTTAAAATTAAAAGTTATATAATAATAAATATAGACTATATTAAGAATATATGAACCATGAAAATAAAAGCAGAATTATAGCCTATGGCCCGCCAAAACTACATTTAATTATCAACCAAGATAGTATATCCGCAAAGAAAACTTTTACATAAAATTATAGTAATAATAAATGGATAATTTGTATAGCGCCGTTTTTTTTTGTGAATAATCACCTCAAGGGCACTGTACGAGTTATGAGTTACTAGGCTCTGTCTAATTTTATTTTTTATTTATTTACCTACTTTTGTTTTAATTTTTGATGAATTACTCGGTGAACCACCAAAAAGTGAAGGCACCGGCCGCGCCTGGTTCCCGGTTCGCAAGAATCCACATATACAGAATATACATTGCAAGGCCCGGAAATGCATTGAGCATTACTTTAGTCTTTTTTTTATATGAATACCGCACAAGAATCCCGAACAGCTCCCGTCTGGATCCAGTGAGACTATGGCATCCCCAATTGGGGTATGTCGTGAAGCTGAAGGTAGCGGGGAAGGGAAGAAGATGGGGAAGAGGAAGGTGGGCTAGTACCTGGCTATTCAGATCTGGTCACCAAACACTGCTAAAGCCATTTCAAGCAATGTTTCATTCTGAACAGTGGTCTTACACCAGGGCGATACTGAGAGTATCTTCCACTCTGGAACATGCCGCAAATATACTATCTATTATTTTTAATTAATTAATTGTGAAAGGGGTAATCAATCCAATAAAATTTATTTGCGCACGCCGAGTTCGAACCTGCGACCTTCGGATTGTGAGTCAAGAGTCTTACCTAAGGACCACGCTAACACTCGGGACACACCTAAGAAGCTGTGTACTCAAGCATCGGGTACTTCATTATACTCCCCTGATGACTATTAAAATTATAAATGCCAGAATCAGCAGACTTGTGTGTCAAAGATAATTTGAGGCGAATTGCTGAAGGACTCCATGCAGATGACGACAATCTTGATGATAACAAGGTCAAATTGCTAGGTGTAGGATTGTCACCAATTTATATAAAAATGTATAAGTGCATCTTTTTAAATTTATCCTAATTAATCAAAATAAATTCATCTTTCAAAGGTTGCAAATATTCATTTAAAATTACCTGCATTAACAGCCGCCTGTCTACTCTCCTTTAGGCTGAGCTTCCTCTCTTTTCTCTCTCTCTCTATCTATCTCTCTCTCTCGCCTCTCTTCTTGCCTCTCCTCTCTTCTTCTTGCCTCTCCCTCTCTTCTCCTGCCTCTCTTCCAGACAGAGCCGCTTTTCCTCTCTTGCCTCGCCCCTCACCTCTCTCTGCTTTCCTCTAACAATATCAAAAGCTCTTCTACGGAGAGCGCCTTTCTATTCGCTGAAACAAAATAGTCAATAAATATTTTAACGTTTGTTATTTGTCACATACCATTTTATAGTATTTGAAAACACTCTCCACTACTTAGTATTTCAGTGCTTTAGTACTTACGGTTACTTGCAAGCGGGACTGCCTCTACGGGACATGGGGCTACGTACTCCACTTCCAGTTGTAGCAAGTGTTCCACCTCCGGTAGTGGTGATGATGGTGGTGTACTTGTTTCCACTATGAAATCAATCTGCAAAAACAGTCGAAAGGTATTAGCTTATCTTGTATCTGAGCAATGCACACCCTTGTATTCTCTTTGAAAGCTGCATCAAATATACCACAAGTAGTTATCTATTACACAGTATAAAGCAAAGTCGCTCCCGCTGTCTGTACGCTTAGATCTTTTAAACTACGCAATGGGTTTTCATGAGGTTTTCACCAATAGATAGAGTGATTCATGAGGTAGGTTTAGGCATCAGGGTTTTGTTTTAATTGGTTGATATAATACTAATAATAATTGGATAATTTGTATAGCGCCGTTTTTGTGAAAAATCACCTCAAGGGTGCTGTAATAATATAGTATATAAAGGGAGCGGGCGGTGTGGATTTGATATGTATCCAAATTAATGATGGCGTTGGTTATAAAGGTTGGGTAATGGCGTTGTGTTTCGTTAGCCACAGCAACGTGTGACCGGGTCACATAGTATTTTTATATTGCATGTCGATGAATGATATCAACAAATAAGTTCTAAACAATTTGCAACTAAAAGCGGGAACCGTTGGTAATTTACTAATTGTCTAAACATCAAGTCATTTCACCGCAGGGGTAGGCAGAGAGAACGGACCGCCAAACAACTCAGTCTATTTACAACATATTCTCCAGCTACACTTTTATGTCAACACGATTTTCATAATAATATAACTATATTATTAAGCTTAAGAGATGATAATAACTTACTCAGGGGGTATTTCACCATCCTCTTGATAGCTTATCCGTAGGATAATGTATACTAATAAATAATGAATAAATACTTCGCTATAGGTAGAAAACTTGGCTAACTTATCCGATTTGTAGTCACCGTTCTCAAGTTCGAGTAGGTGTAGAATAGTAAGCTCCGACTTTATAAGGAAATAAATCTTAAATTGGAATTCGAAAATATACATATTCCTATGGGTAAGCTATCAAGAGGATGGTGAAATACTATCATATGACAGTTATAATTAGTTAACTTACAGGTACGGACTCCGTGGCAGTACGTCCATATACTGCCTCGGCCGCAATGATGGCCAGGATCCTTTCCTCCAACGGAGTCAAGGGTTGTGCCTGGCTGGGGCCACCTCCGCTCTTCATCATCTCCGATCGCAAGCCAGATGCTTTTTTTTTGACGCCATTTCTCTGATCCCTCCACGTCTGAAATAAAGAGACATTTTTGTACTAGAGAAAATATAATAAAATTCAAATTATATCAATAAAGAATATAAATATAATTTTTTTATTTCAATCCGTAATCCAATTGAAGTCCGTACCTCGTTGCAATAATAGAAACGACTCCAGATACTAATATCTACAGCCTGTGTGTCGGACGAATATCTACAGCTCATATGTTGAACTAATATCTACGAACTTCAGAGTGTTGACTAATATCTACAGAGCTAAGGTCGGACGAATATCTATGACGGTCCCAGTGTTGACTAATATCTACAGAGCGTATGTTGGACTAATCAGCTAAATGTGTCCAATAGTCCAATATTAGGGATTTTTACATACATACTTACATAATTGCAAATCCAACCACTGCCAGTGCTGTAGATATTCGTCAACACTTTGGTTCTCATAGATATTAGTCAGCAGTTTGAGCTGTAGATATTCGTCAACACTTTGGTTTTCATAGATATTAGTCAACAGTTTGAGCTGTAGATATTTGTCAACACTTTGGTTCTCATAAGATATTAGTTCGATTATTTCAGTTTTTGGAATTCCTGTAGATATTAGTAGACACCTCCATAGAAACATAATAGTGGTAATAATAAAATGAGTGCATACCTATTGCCACTTGTCGCCACTCTTCGTGCACCCGAGCTTCATAGCATTCAGGTCGACCGCCAGGGAAGACCACGCCAATTCGTTATTGATGCGGCCATCGTTTCCCTGCTGCCGCCCCGAAGTCATTGTCGGTCTCTCTTCCAGCCGACTAATCATCATCTCCAGCTGCCCGCTCGTCGCACGGCTCCTACTAGACATCTGTTGAAGAAATAGGAGCTTAATACATATCTCGATGGCAAATCTACATCTGTAGAACAATTGAATATTTGGGGACGAAAAAACCGCTAACCGCCGCACTTTTAGGCAAAGATTATGGAAATTACACTTCATTTCATAAATTAGTAGAAGAAACAACTATTTACGTACAAAAAAATAGGTTTTTAGGTTAATTTTGACAAACTACCTAATTCATGCGAATTTGAATTGAAACGAAATTTTGCAAACGTCAAATCCTTGGTATACAACTTTAAACATACATTAGTGGATAAATAATCATGCATTCTTACAGTATTTCGTATTTTAAACCACTTAAAACCGACGAAGTTAGCATTGAAAAGGAAATTGACGTTTTGAAAACCATAGAAAATTACACAAAATTGCACAAATCTATGCACAAATCTGACAGCCCATTTCACGTGAGTTCATCTCACCTCACTTTTTTTAGAGAATCGCTCCGCTGTGTTCCATTTATACAGTTCAGGGTCATTTCAAAGACCATCACATTAATATTCCGAAATTGTTTAAATTCTTCCTCTACTCCTTTTCTAGTGGCGTTTCTTCAACACATTGGAATTGACCGCCGCGCTTCGCCTTGTACGTAAGTAGGTTCATGTTATATTGACTAAATAGATCTAAGCTTCTCATGTGGTGCTTGTTTTTTGCAAAATATATTATTCAACACTGACAAATTCAATTTTACAACATTTGCGATCTAATATATTGAGCTACCCAACAGCAAACCCCCGACAGACGAGAGTAAATGGGTTTTTGTTAAGGTAGATTTATGGCGGGATAATTTTTATTACTATAAAGCATCGGCACAGATTTCACAGCTGGGCTACGTATTTCAGTTCCTTATAAAGCTCGATGTGAATTTGCTTGCTAAGCGAGTGACTTGTCTACAACGTTTAACGTTTTGAGGTAGCTCTCAGAAAGAAACCGGACATAAATATGAATATTTCATAACCAATTATTTTTCTTTTAAACGTGTTTAATGCCCGCCTTGGGACGGTCCCTTCACAGAGTACTCTTTCTTCTGTAATTTTATTTATCAATGCGACAGAAAATATTTTATTTTAATGTTTTTTGTTGTGCTATTTGTTCAGTGGCTTATAATACTTAATTTTTGGGTAAAGTTCGGTTTATGGGCGAAATTCCTAAAAAATAAAACTAGTTATTTTTATACTAATTTGGGGTTGGGGAATCCGAATCTGAAAGAATTAGGGGGGGCAAGCAATATTAACTGAATTACACGACTTTAAAATTTTCTGTACACACACACATGAAAATAGTCATTTCGGAAGCATTTTGACACACGAAGTACGAAGATCATAGAAAAACAAGATAACATAGATGTTTTTACCACACAGAATTAAGTGTTGCCATTAAGTAGTAAAATCAATAACGTAAAATAACATGTTTATATTTTAAGTAGGTACTTATTTTTTATAAATTTTACTCACTTTTGTATCACAAACCATGTTACATAAACCTAGCGTAACCGCTAAACTACTTGAAAACAGGGATGTTTTTTTGCCGTGACGCGAGTAGGCGGTATAAAGGGGCACAAATCATGTTACACAAACCTAGCGTAGCCGTTAAACTACCTGAAAACAGGGATTTTTTTTGCCGTGACGCGAGCAGGTGGTATAAAGGGGCACAAACCATGTTACACAAACCTAGCGTAGCCGCTAAACTACTTGAAAACAGGGATGTTTTTTTGCCGTGACGCGAGCAGGCGGTATAAAGGGGCACAAACCATGTTACACAAACCTAGCGTTGCCGCTAAACTACTTGAAAACAGGGATGTTTTTTTGCCGTGACGCGAGCAGGCGGTATAAAGGGGCACAAACCATGTTACACAAACCAAGCGTAGCCGCTAAACTACTTGAAAACAGGGATGTTTTTTGCCGTGATGCGAGCAGGCGGTATAAAGGGGCACAAACCATGTTACACAAACCTAGCGTAGCCGCTAAACTACTTGAAAACAGGGATGTTTTTTTGCCGTGATGCGAGCAGGCGGTATAAAGGGGCACAAACCATGTTACACAAACCTAGCGTAGCCGCTAAACTACTTGGAGACAGGGATGTTTTTTTGCCGTGACGCGAGCAGGCGGTATAAAGGGGCACAAACCTAGCGTAGCCGCTAAACTACTTGAAAACAGGGATGTTTTTTTTGCCTTGATGCGAGCAGGCGGTATAAAGGGGCACAAACCATGTAACACAAACCTAGCGTTGCCGCTAAACTACTTGAAAACAGGGATGTTTTTTGCCGTGACGCGAGCAGGCGGTATAACGGGGCACAAACCATGTTACACAAACCTAGCATAGCCGCTAAACTACTTGAAAACAGGGATGTTTTTTTGCCGTGATGCGAGCAGGCGGTATAAAGGGGCACAAACCATGTTACACAAACCTAGCGTTAGGTTAGGTTAGGTTACGCATTTTTAAGACTACGAATTTTCATACTTTTGGTTTAAGAATACGGCCGTTGAGATAGTAGTAATTCATCAGGTTAATGTGTTATGTGAGGAATTATCGTGTCGGAAAGTTTTACGTTATTGATATAGGGATAATTTTTTTGAGAGTTGGTAACACTGCCAGCACATTTTTTTGTACATTTCTTGTTTTTCTATGATCTTCGTACTTCGTGTGTCAAAATGCTTCCGAAATGACTATTTTCATGTGTGTGTGTATAGAAAATTTTAAAGTCGTGTAATTCAGTTAATATTGCTTGCCGCCGCCTAATTCTTTCAGATTCGGATTCCCCGGCCCATAGTTAGTATAAAAATAACTAGTTTGATTTTCTAGGAATCAGAAGGATTCCAAAATGGCTATTTTCCTGTATGTGTATAAAAATTTTTAAAGTCGTGTAATTCAGTTAATATTGCTTGCCGCCGCCTAATTCTTTCAGATTCGGATTCCCCGACCACAAATTAGTATAAAAATAACTAGTTTTATTTTTTAGGAATTTTGCCCATAAACCGATTTTTTTCCTAATTTTTTTACCTAAAAGTTTATAAACAGGATGTTGTAGTTCAATTGCAAAATTAACATTTGATAAAATTGTTATTGCTAATTATTAATATGCAGTTATTTTCATTGTTTACAACATAAACAAAAATAATATTATATCTACATGTAATGAATAAGAATTATTGATTGATATCATCACCCAGTATAAAGTACATCTATTTTGGAGACAGGTTTTCATTATGTGTCTGAATCTATTTCCTAATTTGCTTTTTTTATATTATTTGGCAACATGGTAAGTATTTTAGGCTTATTGTACTCCGGGGTTCGCTGTCCGTATGCCTTCATTTCTTATAAACCTAGTATTGTGTTCATGTTCCACATTACTTTTGTAATCAAAGTCAGATAAACGCTGAAACAATATTATTTGTTCAGTTAATCCATATAATAAATTGAATAATGTTTTAGTCGATCCGAACAATTAAATGATCATTAAAATTGCTACGAAAAGACTGTTTGGTGAAAATTTAAAATTTTTCTAATTTATAACATTAGTGTATTTCTAAGTTATAAGTTATATAAAACTTGTTTGTGTTCCCAACACCTAAAAATAGTATGTCTTTAATCCACCTGGTCAGAGAATTGTTTATCATGTTTATTTCAGGGTGGGTCAGTTTACCGCCAACACTTTGAATATTTTGTTCCAATTGAAGCTGTTTTTAAAAAATCTTTTAAAACACTCGCAAATGCAATAATTATTGTTTTCTGATAAATATCTTATTTATTTTGAGCTGTTATCAGTATTAATATCACATAACAGGACGCTATCACAGCAGTGCCATGGATCTTCCCAACCCAGAGAGTGTTTCCATCAAGACTGAACCAAGCTCCCAGGAAGAAGTGGCAAGTGAAATGTCTTACACAGAAATAGATGTCGACCTCCCGGATGTAAAGAAGGAATGTTTACAACAAACTGAGAGTTCTTCTACAGCCAGTAAGTTGCATTAAGTACTCGAATTTGCTAAATTCCGATTATCGTTTTTAGGAGCATTTTTATAATTAAATTTACTTTTGAGAAATTTAATTGTAAAATATACTCGGAACATGGAAGTGATTTCTTCCTGGTTCTCGTAAAAGTATTAAGTGCTTTTAAAGGATACTTTTTAATTTATTTATATTAGAACATTAAATGCATGAAAAACATAGGAACTTTTGCTATTCTTTTTTCTCCGATTTTAAAACGTTAGTGCGTTTTTAAATCCGTATAAATTTATTGTCAGATCACCAGAATGGTCTGAAGAAAGAGATCGATTATGTGAAACATTTGTAAATGTTCGATTCCCCTTCAAAATTGACTATGAACTGAATGTAGTGTATAGGTATTTTGATCGGATAATAAAGGAATGACAAAAGGTCAAAATGTTCAGAAATACGAGTGTAGGTCGCGGGCTGAACAAACTTGCCGCAGTTAGTCCTGGCATGCGACTAATTCACGCCAAATAAACACAGAAACCACACATAGATACTTCCGTTAAGTGAAATGCAACTAGGAATGTGAATCTTACATCGATATTTTATGGAGATTTATTTTTGAGGTGTTGCGCTACCTCCTTCTTTAGTCAACGTTTCGGACAGCATTACACCGTCCGTCATCAGGCCAGATGTGATTATTATCAGTGATGATGAACACTGTAACGCTGTACGAAACGTTAGTTTCGTGAGGTAGCGCATCACGGCATAATACCCCAAAAATAAATTACTGTAATAATACTTTTGGCCGTGAGAATCTTTAATCATATCCTTTGTCGAAATTTTGAAAATAGATACAAGCCGGGTTTTAAAAAATCATCAAACGAATTTAATTCTTGAAATTTTTGATATCCTAATCCGGTTTTTGTGTGTAGTTTTATATCACGATTTTCCAAAAAACCACTTCTGTACTGGTAAAACTAGTTTGAATGACCCTAAGCCTAATTGTTTTAAATTATTCAATTTAAATTTTACTATTGATATAGTTTCATTGAAATGGCAATATTTGAGTGGTTACAATTTTAATTTTCTTACAATTAATTTTTTAATTTTTTTTTGTTTTTTTTTTATATATATATTTTTTTATTATATAATCAATAATATTATTATTAAATTAATAAAAACAGTTTATTTTTAAACAAGTTCTGCTGTGTAATTATTTTTACGCGTGACAGCTGTTTCGCCTTCTGAAGGCATTATCAAACTGTCAGTCTGCAGTTGACAAAGTCTGCAGTTGACAAAACTGTCAGTCTGCAGTTGCAGCTGCAAACTGACAGTTTGATAATGCCTTCAGAAGGCGAAACAGCTGTCACGCGTAAAAATAATTACACAGCAGAACTTGTTTAAAAATAAACTGTTTTTATTAATTTAATAAAAATATTATTGATTATATAATAAAAATAATAAAAATTAAAATGGCGTTCCACAAATTAAACTTGATAACAATAAATAAATGATTTTTTTCTTATATTGAGTATAATTCTACATAGTGGAACCCACATCACAATGTTCATGTGCAAACTATTGAAAGTATACCATGTAAACTTCTTACTGTTTCTAATTCTTAAATTGAGAGTTCTTTCAATTTTATTGAATTTCATCACTTTTTTAAATTATATGGATATACTGAGTTTGTCGGACAGAAGGAATACCACTGACTTTCATAACATTTCATGAGGACGGTGGATGTGTATTGTGTATAAATCAAATAAGCTTTACTCCTTACTTACAGGTTTATTTAATCTATTATCCACGTACCATAAATTACATTCAAACAATAATCGTTATCGGAAAAGTGGGTTGCGAACACAAAGCAATTCGCGAGCTGTTGGATCGGCGGCAATCAGGAACAGAATCCCTGGCCCAAAATTAACTCGTGAGTACCATTCATTTCTTGTTTTAGTTTTTTTATTCTATTATTAAAAGTGTTTTTGTAAATTACATATTACAACAGTGTGTCAATTTATATTTTTAACAAAGTGTCATCCGCTCAACTGCCCGTTCACCAAATAAAGTGTACCGAATTTTGAAACAATTGACATCATTTTGCTTAGTTCCCAATCAATTGATTCATTTGATAGTCCAGAATCGCTGGTATTGATAAGCTTACATATTCCGCTACGTAATTACTAGAAGTTGGGATTTATTTCAGTTCAGAAATTCTGAGACTAAATACCATATTATTTATTTTATTTTCTTTAATGCCCGCAGGGCTCTTACGTGTAATGCAGTACATTTTTTTGCAATAAAAATAAAGATTTGATAAAATGCCAATTTCCTCCAAATCAACAATAATTTTAATAAAGATGTTTAAAATTGATGTTCACAATAGTTCACGAAATTGGTAGAAATAGTTCTCACGAACGGCGTTTAAAGTTTGCCGTAGAATTTTTTAAAGACGTAGAAATTTTCTTTGAATTCTCTAACAAGCGATATGTTTAACAGTTTTATGATTTGTTTTGAATTGTTCATAATATAAATCCTAATGTTTTCATATCCTTATATAAAATTTGTTGATTGTGCGCCGTGAAGTCTAGTTGCTCATCATTAATATGCAAAGATCTCGTATTTCCGTTACTTTTTCTATATATTTTTTTTTAATATTGAATATTCTAAAAATCTAATATTCAAACCTGAAACACTCCCCTCACGATTTTAGTAGAGAAGCAAAATGTATTCGGAAAGCGACCCTTGGCTTGACTTCAATTTAAAAAAGTAACGTAATTTGGAAATAATTAGTCGATTTTTTGTGATCTTTTGGAATGGTTTTTTTTCTGAAAAGTTCAAAGTTTTGAATTTTTCCACATTACAATATAAATTGTTGTGTGAATATCAATCATTAAGCAAATCTATTTTTAACCCCCGACGCAAGGAGCGGTGTTATAAGTTTGACCGCCGTCTGTGTGTCTGTATGTCTGTCTGTGGCATCGTAGCTCCTAAACGAATGAACCGATTATGAAGCGTTTTTTTTTATTTGAAAGCTGACGTAATCGAAATATTTCTTAGATACAATTCATGAAAATCTATTCAGGCGTTTCAAGGTCATCAGCTCTTCCTGTGTCGGGGGTTACTTAAAATTCAAAAAAAATTAACTTATATATTGAAGAACTTGACGTTGGTTAAGAGAGTTTTTTCTTTACATAATCAATATCCTATTAATATTATAGGCGAAAGTTTGTATAAATGTATTTTGTTAGTCTTTCACGCATCAAATGGTCTTTAAAAATTCTTTCACTAATAGAAAGCTACATTATTTGCGAGTAATATAGGCTGTATATATTGGTAAGCTCTGGCGTTATGAAATTATTTATTATACGTTTATTGTCCAGACAAAAGTCAAAGCGTTGCTTCTCCTTCTTCTTCGATGGCGCTACAGCCCATATCGAGCTTTGGCCTCCTGCAACAGTCGCCTCCAACTCCTCCTGTCCTCAGCGGCTGACTTCCAATTTGGTACCTAGAGAAGCTGTGCTGCATCCCCTTTTACTTCGTCTTCCCACCTCTTTCCACTTTTCTTTTTCCACCTGGGTGTCCAGTCAAAATTCTTTTTGGGACGCGTGTATCCGGCATTCTACGTACATGCCCAGCCCATCTCAGCCTGAGGAGTCTCATATGTGTTGAGATGCTAGGTGCCTTATATATATCATACAATTCTGTATTGTGCCGGATGCGCCACTGTTCACCCTCTTTCACGGGTCCACATATTCTTCTCAGCACTTTTCTTTCAAAAGTATCCAGCATTTCAGCCATCTTTACCGTCAGTGTCAGCGCCTCACATCCATATGCCAATACAGTTCTAACAATGGTCTTATATATGGTTATTTTGGTTTTTCTGTGGACACTACGTGACTTAAACACTGGCAGCAAAGAGAAGTATGTTTTGTTGGCTGTTGTGATTCTCCTTCTGATTTCTGCTGGATCCTCATTATTCTCTGTCAGACTGGAGCCCAGGTAGGCAAATTGGTCGACCACTTCGTATAAGTAGTTGTCTTTGAATTGTGCACTACTTCTTCTTCTGTGTGAAGGGTTCCTGCTCTATATCATCATTTTCGTTTTGTTGACATTAACCTGCAGTCCTACTTCCCGTGCTGCTGTTTCTAAAGGATCGAAGACCTCCTTAATGGCTGAAATTGATCTTCCGACAATGTTAATGTCATCCGCATATCCGACAACTTGACTGCTCTTGAAACAAATATTGGAGCCAGTGTCTATTAGCGTTTTTCTTATTACATGTTCGAGCACAATGTTGAAGAGAGTGGGAGCCAGACCGTCCCCCTGTTTTAGTCCCTGCGATACTGTGAATTCTTCCGACAGTTCCCCATCTATTTTGACCTGACATCCTGAATCCACATTGTGGCTTTAATGAGCCTAACCAATTTAGGTGGAATCTGGAATTGAAGTAGTATGTCATATAGACACTCCCGATCTATGCTATCATATGCTTGCTTGAAATCTATGAATAGTTAGTGTATATCTATAACTCCCAGCACTTTGCCAAGATCTGCCTGACGGTGAACAGTTGGTCTGTTGTGGATCTACCGGTGCGGAAGCCTGCCTGATACTCTCCCAGTAGGTTTTCTGCGTACTTTTCAATTCTTTGTTTCAGTATCATGGTGTAGATCTTATATGCTGTGCATAGAAGTGATATGCCTCTATGATTTTCGCATTTTAGCTTGTCACCTTTTTTATGAATTGGACATATTATGCTTATTTGCCATTCCTCTGGGATTTTTTCCAAGGTCCATATTTTTGTTATTAACTTATGTAGCAGATTTCTTAGGTGCTCATTTCCATATTTGAACAACTCTGCCGGCAGGTTGTCTTTCCCAGGTGATTTGTTGTTTTTAAGTTTCTTTAGTGCAGCATTTATTTCTGGCATTGTTGGTGGATTCGCTGATTCTTCATTACTTGATTCAGTGGGGACGTTAGTAGGGTGGCTTCTCAGATCGCTATTAGGGTTGAGAAGTTTATAGAAGTAATTTTTCCACACGGTTTTAATTCGTTCCTTATCGGATATAATTGAACCATCAACGTCTTTGCATAGTGTTGTATTCGGTTTGAAACCCTTCTTGAAGAAGTTTACTCCCCTATATGCTTCTCTGCTATTATTATTAACAAAGTCCTGTTCCATTTTCAGCAGAATATCATTCAGGAATTTTCTTTTCTTTCCCCTTATCAGCTTATTTGTTTCTTTTCTCGCTTGTTCGTACGCCTGTCTTTTGTTTCTTGTTGGCCTTTCCAAGTACTTCTTTCTGAGTGTATTCTTTTCAACTATCTTTCTTTCACACTCTTCATCAAACCAAGGGTTCCTGGGCTGTCTGGGCATGTTTCCGACACTTGATTCCACTGCTTTTACAATTGCTTCTTTTATATCATTCCAGTCTTTTTCGAGTGATTCTTGGGAGTTCTGCTCAGTGATCTGACCTGGTAGGCTATTTGCAAGCGCGTTGTGATACTGCTCTATGCCTTCTGGTGTTTTTAGAGCCTCCGTATTGATTTTTGGAATAGTTGGTGGTTTCCGTGTCCTATTGTTTGCGATTCGGCTCCTATAGGTGGCCACCACCATGTAGTGGTCTGAATCACAGTTGGCACCCCTGTACGACCTTACGTTTGTGATGCTCGTTGCCCCCTTTCTTTCTATCAGGACATGATCAATTTGGTTATGGTGTCTATCATCTGGCGATGTCCATGTCCGTTTGTGTATGTCTTTTCTTGGGAATTGAGTCGAGGCCACAATTAGGTTTCTTGATTCTGCGAAATCAATCACTCGGGTTCCATTATTATTAGCGTCCTTGTGTAGACTGTTCATTCTTGTAATGTGTTGGAGCAGAGGATCCTGTCCTATCTTGGCGTTAAAGTCCCCAATTACCATCTTAATGTCGTTAGATGGTAATGTGTCGTAGACCTGTTCGAGTTTCTGATAGTATGTATCTTTCATTATGTCCTCTTTATCTTCCGTTTCAGCATGTACATTGATCAATGTTACATTGAAAAATTTCGTTTTTATACGTAAGCTGCACATTCTTTCGTTAATGGGTTTAAAGTCTAATACGCATTTTTCCATTTTCCGGTCTACAATGAAGGGCACTCCGAATTTATGGTGACTTTCATTTCCACTATGCAGTATCGTGTGTGTTCTTATGTCAAATGGCTCAGATCCTATCCATCTTGTTTCTTGCACCGCCATTGTGTCAATTTTGTATTTCGTCATCTCCCTAGTGATCTATCCTAGGGCTCCACTTCTATACAGCGTCTTTGCGTTCCAAGTAGCAATTTTCAAGTCCTTATTTCGTTTGCCGGGTCCTTTCCTAAGTCCAGTAGTTGTCCGAGGCTCTGTGTTAGGATTCGTAATAGCGTTGCTTTTACAGGGAGGGGTTATTAGCCTCTCGCCCAACCCCCTACCAGGAGGGCCAGGGTTTTCTGTAGGGGTTTCCATCCCTTAGCTGGGAGGTTCCGGTTTTGTGGCGCCGGAGATTCGCCATTCATCCTCTCCTATCTGCTATGGCTGATGGTATTGCCTGTGGCCACATTGCCCAGGGCTCGCGGGGCTTAAGAGACCACTCGTGGACGCTAGGAGTAGGACTATTGGTAGTGTTGCTGATGGAATGCAACTGTGGCGTTACACGGTATTTGAGCGACACATTTTTCCCAGCAAAAAAAGCATCTCCGTGACCCTACCAAACTTTGAGCCCCAAAAAGCGTTGCTTAATAACGATAAATAATTATTTGACGTGCGTTCTCATTTTGTTATTTATTTAGCTTATTATGTAAATCCCTTTGATAGTTAAAATTATAGTTAAATATGTCAACAGTTTTGGAAGCGTTATTTAACAACATCATACCTCGTGTCTTGCTATGCCGAGCCAGTACGTCCGTTATGTTATTTGGGATACATAGAAGATCGTGGTACTTACCCTGGCTGTAGTTGTGCGGCACCATAGACATATGAATATTAGTAGACCATGTAACGGTGAAACTTACCTTATTCTCTTTCTCCGTATCACCGTCATCCCTTCTATATGTTCAGGACTACTCTCATTATAATAAAAGCATAAATCCATACACCAGGATAACATGTGAAAGGCAAGTGAGTAGTTCATAAAAGAAAGTCGGGATGTACGGTAACAAGAATTGCACATTTATTATCTAAAAGACTCTTCATAAAAGGTGATCATGATATTGAATTAAAGAATCTACAGGGGTGGTTGATAAATATCGCTATCGATTAATGTTAAGCGTAGCTATCACGGAAAACATGTGGTTATCTAAACAATTATTAGGAAACCCTGAGTGCGCGCCTGTTAAGAAAGATCGATACATATTTATAAGGGAATCCTAAGCAATAAGCTATTAATTGTTAAGCTAGTTATTAAATTATCTTGTGCTGATTATCAAAACTTAGTTCGCTCACGTGTATTGAAGCCATGACCTTCGACGGCTCGCTGTCCAGCTGTTGACACGATGCCCATCAGAAAACCAACTGGGGAGCACAAATGAAACTTCTAGCATCTTCCCCCTCCTTCCGGCGTCTGTACCTTATACAAACGGCTGTCGTTTGCCTTAGACACACACGTGGCTGTAAACCCCATTTAAATTGAGCAGGTACTGGACCAAACAGCTGCAACCAGAACATAAAGGTGTGGGGGTAGACAACAACTACAGGGGGGTCCAGAGCGGGAAGATGACTTTGGAGATATGTGATTCGTCGATAACTCAATATGACAGTATATAGGCATCTCGCATTATAATATCACCATTTAGTTCTTGAAAGTAAACTCTGCTTTTGAATGAATAAATCTTTTTACATGGGAGCGCGAATTGCTCCCCGCGTATTGAACAAATTTGTAAAGTCTATTTAGACTATAGGTATTTTTAAGTTAGTTTTAAGTTTGCTCGTTATTGATACGGATGTGTCGAAACCGATCGCAAAAAAATTAAAATTAAAATAACAAACGAACATTGAAAATTAAAACTCTTAAAATGTCTAGAAATTGTTACATTGTCAGTGCCCAAGAAATACAAAATATTTATAAACAACCTATTAGGGGCTTTAATGTGGGAATACATAGTAAACAAAATATATGGTACTAGCTGACCCGACGAACTTTGTACCGCCTCAGAATCAATAACTGTTGAATTAAATTCAGTTTTTTTATTAAATCAAAAATTTCACAATGAAGCAATCATCAATGCACAACTGTCCGTGTTTTGATTTTGTCAGTATCAGAGATGGCATTGTGTATGGATTTATATTTTTTGTGATTTTCTTTTTTTTCACTTAATTACGATAATCTGTGAACCGGGAACCATCTATTAGATAACCAACACCTCTGTCATACAGTCATACGTCACCCATAGGTCACCCTTAGGAATCGCACCTTAAGTGGTTCGCTACGGGGTGACGTTTATCCGTGTCTTGGCGGCGGATGCGTCTGCCCACCTGCTGCATGGCGGACTGAATCGAGAGAGACTGGTTGAGGGAGCCTTTTGACCTTTGCAGCTGGACTCTCTCGACCCAACGCCTTGCACCGCAGTTGGAGGGATGGATTCATACGTCCGTCACTACCGGACACACTGACCCCAGATTCCTACCCTCCCCGCATACCTTTTTCCTTCCCAGAACTTCCTATCCTTCCCTTCCTTAAAAAGACCTCCACACAACATCCCCTAAGATGACACAGGCCCTGAGGAAAATAATTTTCTTCGCGCCTCATGTGTTGTGGAACTGATGTAAAATAAAACTTTGCTTTTCATTTTCTTTATACGTGTGAGGGTTTTTTTATTTTAATGATTGTATCTTTCCTTTGGATGGGTGGGACATACGTTCACCGTTTGTCTCATTATCGGCTATTGACATTAAGTGTGTAAGAAAGAGAGTCCGCATTATATGTTTAAGAACAAAACAAAAACAATCAGCACATTGACATTTGACGTTTTTGAATTTTTGGAATTGAAGCAAACTTCAATATTATACCTACCTACCACAATATTCCTTCAGCTCTTTCAAAAGATGAAAATTCGTTCCATATTAAATGTATGAGGAAGTGAATTATCGTCATAACTTTCTTTTTCGTGAATTTTTACGATGTTTTAATAGTTATTATCCTATCCGGGGCGGAGACAAATCCAACAAATCAAAGATCATCAAAATCAGCCCAGCCGTTCTCGAGTTATAAATAGTGTGAGGCGGCCAAACGTCCCGCATTCTGCGGGACCGTCCCGCATTCACGGTTGTAGTCCCGCATTGAAATATTATTATTATTATTTTTTTTTTAGCATATAAAATATAATGTACATATAGATGATGTATTAATTTGCTTACATGTTCATATTCAAATATGTTAATACCACTCTTCCATGGAAGCGTTAGCTTGGGTCTGGAAGAGTAGTGTACATTTTTTAACGCTATATTTAAGTTCAAATGCTTTATTTAATGAAATAGTCCCGCAAATCGTCTAAAGCGTCCCGCATGTCCCGCATTACTATATTTTGTAATTTTGTCTATGGTAGACAAATAAACTTTCTTATGTTTAGTCTATTTTAACCGTTTTCATTCATCTGTGGTTAAGTTGATGACAATATTATTTGTCCCTAGAAAAGACCCGAAGATATCGATCTAGGGATTGGTTTATGTAGGTAAGCCAAAGAGCGCCAGTAATGTATTGAATAAGTGCAACCCGTGACACGTAATTGATAACCCGTATTTGTCATTTAAATCAAATCAAATAAATTGTTGACCATGCCGCCGACCGCGAAAAAGCGAAGTTTTAATTCACTGAATTTCAAAAAGAATATCCTTTCTTGCAAAGGTGTTTATCTTCATGTTCTGAGTATAGTATTAATGCGCCGCATACACATATTTTTAATTATAAATAACCAGTTTTGTCTTCAGAATGTTAAATTTCAGTTGGATTCATCTGATGACATATTTCGACGGAAAACATTTTCTTATTCGAAGTGCAGTTATAAAATTCTAGTTGCAGTTGTATGTGCTGCCGGAATCAAAGAGTAACCATTTTCATGTTCTGAGTGTAGTTTTAATGCGCCGCAAAAAGTTTTAATTTAAGCCAGTTTTGTGTTCACAATGTAAAATTAACTGAATTCATCTGATGACATATTTCGAAGGAAAACATTCTCTTATTCGAAGTGCTTATTCAGGTACCTATAAAATTCTAGTTGCGGACTATGCAGTAGCGTAGCGAGTGGGGGGTGGACTGCCCCGGGTGCCACCCGACGAGGGGGAGGGTGACATTACACCCGACGGGAGGTGAGACCCGACCGTGGAAAAAATTACGAAGGATATTGTCACAAAAATATTGAATACGGCGTTATTTTCGTGCCTGACGGTCTTTTTATAGACGAAATTCCGAAAATTAAAATCGAAATTGGGGAATTTTCGGGTAACTTTTCGAAATTCCGAAATACGAAATTTCGAAAAGCCTATTTCTGAAATTCTCTAGCCAATCCCTCCCCCCAGGATGGACCACTTTTTTTTACATATTTGTGAAGTCGAAAATGGGGGGGGGGGTGACACTACGTTATCCCTCCCCGGGACCCCGGGTGCCACGTACGCCACTGGGACTATGTATGTGCTGCTAGAATCAATCATACGGAAATAATAATATGGGGGCGGCGAAATTTTCCTCCGCCCCGATGTTCTGAGTGTAGTTTTAATTTACCGCATACAGATTTAATGTAAATCAGTTTTGTTTTCAGAATGTAAAATTTGTGTTGTGGATTCATCTGATGACACATTTCTCTTATTTGAAGTGCAGTCATAAAATCCTAGTTGCAGACTATGTACACCACACGCCACAGTGTCCCGCATTGATATTTTACAAAGTTGGCCGCCTTAAAATAATGTAACTAACCCGACTTTGTTTTATATTATATGGTATAATATACAACTGAACTATCGGAGTAATGATCTCTTGTAGGTACTTATTTAGTGATAAATTGAAGAGTTGATAAAAGACCAACTTATTATTTCCATCCATTAGTAGGTATTCTGGACAACGCGGAATACATGACGACTTTAAAGACGTCAAAGTTTCGCTATTCGCCGATTATATTAAATGAGTTGGGGTACCCGGCTTTGCTCAGGACAACATTAAAAAAAGCTCACAGCGAATCACCTCAAATTTTTTAAACGAACTGTTATAATTTGTCGAGCGAGTTGTAGGACTCTCCGAAAAATTTTTGTAACGGGCGATATTAATATACACCTATAGCGTCCGGATTCACCTTATGGAGACCATCAGTAGGTTAATGCTCCAACTCACGATGCAGGCGGAACTTTGGATATTTTTGTTTCATAATCGAACAAAGCGTTTGGGAAACGGAGTCACCAACCAAAATGGAGGATTATTACAACACTTTTCTTTTTACACTTCTAAATAAATATGCTCCAACTCCAACAAAAACTCGGCGACTGCCAAAATCTGTTGAATGGTTTGATGAAGAATGTCGAAGCCAGTAGAGATCAATAGGTAAATTGGAGAGGTCCTACAGACACCCAGGAGTTACATCATGGGACGATTGGATACGGGCTCAAAAAGATTATTCATTATTGATTCGTTAGAAAAGATCTGAACAATAGACAAGTAGGATCGATTCAGAACCCAAGAAGTCTGTGGAACTTGACTAAGACGGTCGTAGCCGATATAGGTACGTGCACAAAATACAACCTACATAGCTCCGGAAATCTTCTCAAATTTATTTCTTGGTAAAATTAAGTCAATACGCGCCCTAACAGCCTCCGCCCCACCACCATCTTTCACTAAAAGCAATAGCGGAAACTTTTCTGCCTTCAAACTTACAACCCTAGAGGAAGTAAGGAAATTAATAATTACTTCACCGAACAAGCAGTGTTCACTTGACCCCATTCCAACGTGGTTACAAAATAAGTGTTGCAGGGAAATATCTCCCTTTCTACTTCATCTTTTCAATAAGTCACTCGGCATGGGTGATTTCTCAATACCCCTTAAATCAGCTGTTGTGAGCCACTAATAAAAAAACCGCAATTGGACGCTGAAGATCTCTCAAATTACAGACCCGTTTCAATTCTTCCATTAATATCGAAAATCTTAAAAAAATCACTGCCTCGCAGATAATATGTCACTTATATTCAAATGAATTGCTGCCTTAATACCAATCTGCGTATAGAAGGTTTCACTCAACGGAAATTGGATTAATACGTGTTTTGTCATACAAAACGCTTGCTACCGAGTAGGGAAAACTGGCACTCCTTTCAGTCTTAGACATGAGTGTCACTTTTGACACAATCAACCATGATTTTCTTATTAAACGATTAGAAGAATGCTTTGGTTTAAATGGCGGCGTTAAGAGCTGGCTGATACCGTACTTGGGCAACCGTTTACAAGCCGTAAATGCGGCGAAAACCCAATCAAAATATGCATCTGGAGTATTTCATTTGGAGTATTTCATCTGTAGTACCCCAGGGGTCTGTTCTGGGCCCACTTCTCTTCATCCTCTTCACAAATAATGTCGCTAAAATAATCGAATTATTTGGCCTTCTATCTCGCTGCTACGCTGATGACCAACAAGTTTACTTTTGCTGCCTACCAGAGGAAGTAGACAGTGTAAAAACTTCCATAATTGAGTGTCTAGAAGCAATCACCCGCTGGATGACCTCAAATAGATTGAAATTGAATCCGTCGAAGACTGAGTTTCTCTGGACCGCCACAAGCAGACGTCAGCATAACATTAATAACCCCCCAATAAACATTTCAGGAAGCGACATCACTACAAACACATGTATAAAACTACTGGTTTTCAATCTTGATGCTGATTTTTCCCTTAAAACTCCAGTGAACCGAACCGTAAGCACGAGGTTATTTCAATGAAGGCAAATTAAAGCAGTAAGGAAAAACCTGCCAACAGAGGCGACCAAATTACTAGTCAATTCACGTATGTTGTTTCACGTCTAGATTATTGCAACGGAATATATGCGTGTCTTCCAAAATACCAAATCAATAAATTACAATCCATTTTCAACGCTGTGGCAAGACATCTCACTGGTTTATCTAAATATTCCCGTATTTTGCATCTCAAAAATCTTCATTGGCTCAAAAAGAATCCAGTCCAAGCTCTGCTGGATGGTATTCAAGTCCCTTTTTACTAGGAAATGTTTACGGGGTAAGTAAATTATGAAACGATTGAAAAAGTATCCTAACTAAATACGGCAACCAAATATTGGAGTCTACAAATAAACGAACTTTACTTTGCCGTAAATACGGCAAAGTCAGTTGTATTCTATACAAGTACAAAAATTAATTAGGCGGGGGTAGTGGGAGGGGGGAATTTGGTGGAGGGAGAGAACGGTAGAAGGAATCAAAATTACATGGATCCGGTCGCAAAATTTAAATTAAAGTAACAAATGTATATTGAAAATTAAAACTCTTCTATACAAAATTTTTTATTATTAAATACTTAAATGTATTTTTTTGGAAAATGTTTGAAAAAAAATGACTCAGGATGTTGGTTATTGCTTGATATATTATTACAGATAGCATTAGTGGGCAGACAGTTCCCACCAAGGCAGAACCAGGACCTAGGGAACAAGATGGAAGGAAGATTCCGTATACTGAAATAGACATTGACCTGCTGGATGTTAAAAAGGAATGCTTGAAGAAAGCCGAATGTATTGCCCAGACAGCAGGTAAAATAATTTTGTATCCGTTAGATTTCATTTTACTGTTTTTATGTTTGCATATGAGATATGAACTTTTAAAGGACTCGTACTATCCGAAATCTTTTTCAGATTTTGCAATGGATCTGAAGATGCATCCTGGAGGAAAACCTTATTCATGTTCCCTTTGCAACTACTCCTGCTTCAGCAAATCAGCGTTAGCACAGCACTTGCGCATCCATACTGGAGAAAAACCTTATTCATGTTCCATCTGCAACTATTCGTGTTCTCAAAAGGGAAGTTTGAAAAGTCACATGCTTAGACATACTGGAGAAAAACCTTATTCATGTTCCATCTGCAACTATTCGTGTTCTCAAAAGGGAAGTTTGAAAAGTCACATGCTTAGACATACTGGAGAAAAACCTTATTCATGTTCCATCTGCAACTATTCGTGTTCTCGAAAGGAAAGTTTGAAAAGTCACATGCCTAGACATACTCGGGAAAAACCTTATTCTTGTTCCTATTGTAACTACTCCTGCTATATCAAGTCAGTGTTAGCACAGCACTTGCGCATCCATACTGGAGAAAAACCTTATTCATGTTCCATCTGCAACTATTTGTGTTCTCGAAAGGAACATTTGAAACTGCACATGCTTAGACATACTGGAGAAAAAGCTTATTCATGCTCCATCTGCAACTATCTGTGTTCTCAAAAGGCAAGTTTGAAAAGGCATATGCTTAGACATACTGGAGAAAAACCTAATTCATGTTCCCTCTGCACCTATTCTTGTTCTCTAAAGGGAAGTTTGAAAAGTCACATGCTTTCTCATACTGGAGAAAAACCTTATTCATGTACCCTCTGCAACTATTCGTGTTCTCGAAAGGAAAGTTTGAAACGTCACATGCTTAGACATACTGGGGAAAAACCTTATTCGTGTTCCTATTGTAACTACTCCTGCTTTAGCAAGTCAGTGTTAGCACAGCACTTGCGCATCCATACTGGAGAAAAAGCTTATTCATGCACCATCTGCAACTATTTGTGTTCTCAAAAGCGAAGTTTGAAAAGACACATGCTTAGACATACTAGAGAAAAACCTTATTCATGTACCCTCTGCAACTATTCGTGTTCTCGAAAGGAAAGTTTGAAAAGTCACATGCTTAGACATACTGGAGAAAAACCTTATTCATGTACCCTCTGCAACTATTCGTGTTCTCAAAAGGCAAGTTTGAAATGGCACATGCTTAGACATACTGGGGAAAATCCTTATTCATGTTCCTATTGTAACCACTCCTGCTATAGCAAGTCAGTGTTAGCACAGCACTTGCGCATCCATACTGGAGAAAAACCTTATTCATGTACCCTCTGCAACTATTCGTGTTCTCGAAAGGAAAGTTTGAAAAGTCACATGCTTAGACATACTGGGGAAAAACCTTATTTGTGTTCCTATTGTAACTACTCCTGCTATAGCAAGCCAGTGTTAGCACAGCACTTGCGCATCCATACTGGAGAAAAACGTTATTCATGTTCCGTTTGCAACTATTCATGTTCTCGTAGGGAAAATTTGAAAAATCACGTGCTTAGACATACTGGAGAAAATCCTTATTCATGTTTCTATTGTAACTACTCCTGCTCAAGAAAGTCAGCGTTAATACAGCACTTTCGCTTCCATGCCGGAGAAAAACCTTATTTTATTGTTCAGTCTGTAACTATTCGAGTTCTCAAAAAGGAGCTTTAACCCATTGGCCTCAAACGCCGATACCCTTGAGGGTGTACAAGGGTTTGTCGTAAATTCCAACCACGCAAGCCTGGCGGGTGTGAAATATGTCGGATTTAAACCGACAAACGGACATCCGCGTAACATCTGTTTTATTTTTATTTTAAATGCTAAACGTACCATAGATATTTAAGCATTCATTTCGCAGTACTGGCAATAAAACCTTGTTTATACCTGATATTTCCAAATCAATTTTTGTAAGCCAACTGCCTTACCGAGAGTTTGTCAAAATGTCGGGCCTTGAAAATCTTGCAAAGTGGCCCTCCACGTCTCTGATTGCTTCGAGGACTAAACAAAATATTTTTTTTTAGTTATAAGTATGTATAGGAAATAAATTATACTAATAATATTGAACAATGCAATTTTTTTTTAATCGAAAAAAAATATATTTAAGACATTTCCTTTTTTCCATTCATTTTTATATTCAGATTTCATCATATTAAAATTTTATTTTAAAACACAAAATATTTTTTTTTCATACTTTGATTCGTAGGTACACAGGTAAATTAAAAATATATTATGATGTAGTTCCAAAGTAACATTATATTTACTAAGGTTTAAAATATTTGGTACGAAATTAATTCGGACGTGAAGGATTAATTATAAGGTTATAAGGTGTTATAAGTTTGATTGTGTGTCAGTGTGTGTTTCTGTGTGTGGCCTCGTAGCTCATAAACGAATTGACCGATAACGAAGAATTTTTTTGTTTGAACTGACGTGATCGAGATTGTGATTCAGTTGTGATTTGAAACTGGATGAAACGAAAAAGCGACACTAAAAATAGACAAACGCATACATCTATAGCATTTATAGAGAATGGGTTAGAATTATCGGTCTCCTCTTTATGCGGTGCTTCGTAGCCTTCCCACTCTACTTTTCTACTTTAATTTTCTGATGGTTGCGCTTCTACCGGTGTGAACTGCACAATTGTATTTTTTATAATACTTGTAAGTTTTAACATTTTCCCGAAATTAATTTTTTTACGGATTATTTAGAGGAAAATGAAATGAAATGAAAACTGATTCCACTCATAAAATTTACTTTTATGAGTGGAATCAGTTTACTTAGCAAATCAAAAACACTTATTTCACAGGAACATAACGACAAAATCAATTAGGTAAATTATTCTTTAAACATTATTCCGATGTGAATGATTAACAAATCATAACAAAATATAAGTAAAAATGTAAATGCAAAAGATGTCGAACACTTCCTTTTTTCTACAAAAAAGAAAACAAAGACTTTGTTATTATATTTACCTATATATTATGTAATGCATTCGTCTAAAGTAAATCTACAATAAATTTTAAAATGGCGACCACACGTCATCTAGTACTATACGAAACTATAAGAATTTAAGCTGTGGATGCTGTAGTGCAGACATATAGTATTTTTTTACACTAGCTCCACACATTAGGCGCTGAGGAAAATAATTCGCCTCAGTGCATATGTCATCTTTGGGGATGCAGTGTGAGGGATCTTTTTAGGAAATGAAGGAGAGGAAGTTCTGGGAAGGAATATGGTACGCGGGCTGATATAAATTCGGGGTTCAGTATGCCCAGGAGTGACATACATATGAAACCAACCCCCCATCCGTGGCGCAAGGCGCTGTTCCGAGAGAGTCCTGCTGGAGAGATCAAAAGGTCTCCCTTAACCAGTATCTCCCGATTCAGTCTGCCACGCAGAGCCAGTCGGTAGGCAAACGTATCCGCCTCGCCAAGATCCGGAGCCAAACCTTCCCCATGAACCTGGGCACCCCTGCTAAGTCACCACACGTAACAAACTACTTAAGGCCACATATGGCAGAAGTGTTGGTTCAAGTTGGTTGTCCTATAAATGGTTTCCGGGGCGGCGGCATGTCGTTATTATGGAAAAAAAATGCATTTTAGAAAATGATCAAAATAGAAAATTAAATAAAGACACTTTGAGCGTTCTAAAATAGTAAAAATAATCCTATTAAAAATATTCTAACAATCCTAACATTCTTTGAAAATTGTTCTTTCATTCGTTGAAAGCTAACAATTTATATTTATTGCTACTTCCTTCCATGTAATAATCATTTGTAAAGACTTAGCTACTGTTTCAATGGATAGAAAGACCCTTTCAAAAATAATTATTTTATGGGAGTAGTTTTAATAATAAAATAAGAAGTTAAGATTCTAAATATTGCACCGACCCTCACAAAAGTGAGTTTTATGGAGGTGCAATAATGTTTATAGTTGTGTTTTGGTTGAGGTATTGTCTTCGATACCGAAACTACATGATACCGTGCTGAGCAGAGAGGATATAACCAAAACCCTCTGTCTCGACACACACTCCGCGCTTCACTCCTTACCATAAATCGTCTTATACAGATAAATCTGAATAAATCGAAGTTTGTTACTTTATTTTAATTTGTTAAAATTTATGAGTAATATCTCAAATTATAATATTTTATTAAATGAAGACAACATTAGCGAAACTCTTTATATGGGTTCCGTAGCTCAATCGGTAGAGCTCTTGTCATGTAAGCAAAGGGTCCTGGGTTCGAGTCCCAGCGGAGCCAATATCTTTTCTGATTTTTCTGTTTCCAGATTTTCGATTGAGTTTCGCTAATGTTGTCTTCATTTAATTAAATATATGCTTGGTTGCTTTACGGTGCACTCTATCGGAGGACTACCGCGAGGTAAGAGATACATTCAAACATGCTCTTTTATTGAAAGCATTTGATTCACTTGATCATGCCGTGACTTCCTTGGATTTCACAATTCACTTCACGTCATGTCTTCCTTTTTTAAGAGCGTTTAACCAGCCAGCGGCCAAAAATCCACATTGTGTCGAAAGTTGTTTTTACGATTGTGCATGGCGGTTACAATGAGAAAGATGAATTATTCTCCGTACCAGCTTTTTAAAACTATAACTCAATATCGATTTTATTTCATTCCAAATTTGCTTTAATTTATACCTACATCCAAAAATGCTGAAAGGCGTGATGAAAAACTATTAAAATTATGTAGGTACTTTTCTAATGATTTTTTGATTATAAGTATTTATCATTTTTCAATGATGTCTTAAGTTAAATATGAATTTTAAAAAAATCTGAAATATATTAGTTTGTAAGTGCGCAAATAAATATACAAACGGACCAATTTTGTCAAGAAACCCATTTTAATGATTTTATTGAAACTAAAATAAAAATTCTAAAACACGCGATAGCTAGATAATGCATTGATTTATTTTACTGCAAGATTATATGATTTGAAATGGGTGTGGTATAATACAAAATCTTTTTTGAAAATTTAACAAATCTGCCAACGACCTATGGTATAACCTTATTATACTAAATATAAACATTTTTTCTCACAATTTAAAACATGCGAATGCTAGATAGAAGAACAATCTTTCGAAATCCATTTATAATTTTTTGTGGAAAAGAGTCAATACGTCTAAAATCTGATTTAAAAATGACATATTTATGGTTTTCTCTGGTAATTCACTCTAAATTCCCTAACTAACTAAGCCTACCCTTGAATCCTATCCATCAAGTGAACTTGACGTGATTTATCACTAAACGGCGCTATAAAAAAGGAGAAATTATTATAATTTTTATCGACCTTGTATCCCTTCCAGATCTTCACAATTTAACATGGCTATACCTATACTGTAACTATATGGTTTTATAACACATACATTTGAGGTATGTAGATGCAAAGGCAGCAATCTCCAAAATATCGAAAAAAAGTTATGAATGCAGTTCTATAGAGATTCAAATTATGCACCTAATAAATTTATTGGTTACAAACTCAACTTAATCCCATCAAAATCCGAGTTTGAAAATACATATAAAAGCCAAGGCAGCAATCTCCATGTACTTTTCAAAGCAAACTTAGCATTCTCCATTTCGTCACGTGACAAGATGGCCGCTCCATACTAAAGTAGCATTTGGTGCTGATTTTTCTACGTGGGTTTTTGATGTTTTGAAGTATGTAAAAGTGTGTTTAGAATAAATACTTTTGATAATTATTGAAGATGGATTGTCACCCGACCCCAGCATTATGAAAAGACGCCTGCAAACCTATTATTAAGTCCACGGACGTATATAAGGGGGGGTTTTGGGGGTCCGGACCCCCCCCATTCATATCCATCTTACTTGTCCAACAGAAAAAAATTACATGAACCGCGCCTAAAATAGACGCTCTAAAAACTTTTATCCTGCTTTTATTTTTATTCCAAGAAACTTTTGTAAACATTTGTATTGCAGTGAGTATAAAATATTTGACAAATGGTAATTTCAGTGTGTATGCGAAATGTATCTATGTGTCATAAAATAATTTCGCCTTTTAACATAAAGAAATACAATTATATTTAACAACTAGCTGGTGCCCGCGATTTTGTTCGCGTAGACTTAATTTTGAGTTGAAAATTCTTATTCTTAACATAACTTTTTAGTTTATGAACCGATTGGAATGAAACATAAACTTAAATGTTACGGGAAGCTTGTCACAACACATCACTGAAAACCGTATATAAAAAAGATCTGGCGGTGCAACTTGATTCCGAAGAATTTTTTAATTAGTTAGCAATAAAACGTAAAAGACTAAATTTATTATTTTAAAGTTTCAACTTTGTTACTTTTGAATAAATATTGCAATACTTACATACATTTAACTTTTTATTTAAAGGCGCCTACTTAGAGTAACCTAAGTTATATATTATAGATTACCCGCGACTATACTTGCGTGTTATAGTCTCAGCAGTGGCGTAGCGTGGGTTTCGGCCGCCCGGGCGTAGGAAAATTTTGCCTCCCCCCCCCTCGCTAACTTCTACAGGTACTTCTTCCTATTAGGTATCCAATTTTTTATGCCGATTTTTATAATCCCATGTGCCGTAATAATATCATGCTTATGAATTCTACTACAAATTTATATATTTATATATAAATGCTCTCAGGAACCAAGAATGGTATGCTTGTGATAGAATTTCGCATCTTCATCACGCATACGCATGAAATGCAACTCAATTGCAAAGCTTCACTCGGTACAAGATGAATCGGCGACTTATTGTTGTATTGAAAACACAAAACTGGTTTAAAAACTAAATTTGCGGTGTACCAAAACTACACTCAGAACATGAAAATGGTTTTTCTGTGATTCTAGCAGCACTTATTTTGTGAACACAAAACTGGTTAATTAAATCTGTATGCGGTGAATTAAAACTCAACTCAGAACATGAAAAGGGTTTTTCTTTGATTCCGCCGGCACTTACATTCTAAACACAAAACTGATTTTAATTAAATCTGTATGTGGTGAATTAAAACTACAATCAGAACATGAAAATGTTTTTTACTTTAATTCCGCCGGCACTTACATTCTGGACACAAAAATGGTTTTAATTAAATCTGTATGTGGTTAATTAAAACTACACTCAGAACATCGGGACGGAGGAAAATTTCGCCGCCGCCTTATTTGGGTACTTAAAGCGGAGGGGGGGAGGGGGGGTGTATGTGGAAATTCATTTACGACCTACTTATATGCGAGCCGGATTTTTTTTAATAATCACATTTAAAGAGTATTCTTTCAAGGAAATTCACGTTTTTAAATTCTACTCCAAAATTGATGGATTGATACTGCGTTAGAGTTTCCAAATAATAGTTACAAACGCAACAATCAATTTCTCAGAATTTTACAGCATTATGTGTATCTCAAATGTAAAACTTCACTCGATGCACGATGAATATGCAACAATTTTTTTTTAATTTATCGTTGTATTCTGAACACAAAACCAGTTTGTGTGCGGTGAATTAAAACTACACTCAAAACATAAAAATGGTTTTTCTTTGATTCTGGCATTAAATAAATAGTCTGCAACTAGAATTTTATAACTGCACATCAAATAACAGAATGTTTTCCTTCAAAATGTGTTAGCAAATGAATTCACCTGGAATTTTACATTTTGTACTGGTTTAAATTAAATCTGTACCTGGCGAATTAAAACTACATTCAAACATGAAAATGGTTTTGCTTTGATTCTGGCAGCACATACATAGTCTGCAAATAGAATAATATAACTGAACTTCAAATAGGAGGATGTTTTTGTTCGAAATATGTCAACAGATGAATCCACAACTGGAAATTACATTCTCAACACAAAATTGGTTTGAATTAAGTCTGTATGCGGCGAATTGAAAGTACACTCAAAACATGAAAATGGTTTTTCTTTAATTCTGGCTGCACATATAGAGTCTGCAACTAGAATTTTATAACTGAATTTCATTCATTTATTATTTATAACTGAATTTTATAACTGAGATTCATCTGCTGACACAATTCAAAGGAAAACTGATTTAACCCTTCAAATAATAAGAAAAAAATATCATTTAACTTTTGCCTGTCAATGTTTGCGCACAAAATTTCCAGAATAAACTTAAAATTTGGAATACAGATTACTTTTCTTAAAAAAAATGTAATAAAACTGTATCTTAACTTTTTCTCGCAATCACAATTTTATTTTAAAATTAAATGTGTGGGACAATTTGCGTCTCCTGTGATTAGACGGGTTAAATTAAGTCTGTATTTTGCGAATTAAAACTACACTCAGAATATGAAAATGGTTTCTTTTTGATTCTGGCAGCATATACATAGTCTGCAACTAGAATTTTATAACTGCACATCGAATAAAATAATAGTCTCTTTCGAAATGTATCAGCAGATGAATACACAACTGAAATTCATTCGTAAATACATTCTGAACACAATTATGTTTTTAATTAAGAGTGAATCTGTTTGCGAGTTATCAGTTTCGATTAGTATAACTCTCACAATATGCGTACGGTTTTCCTACGAATTGTGAAATTCACAGTTTAAAAAAATATAATTATTGATATTTTTAATAAATAATAAAAAAAAAAGTTGGATTCGTAAACGAAAGTATCGTAGAACATTTTCAAATGATGATTTGAAATGGTATAATTTTTTCTAAGATAATAATATAATTTTTTATGAAAATTTGCCTCCCCCTTAAAAGTGCCGCCCTCCCCCCCCCCCCCACGCTTCACCACTGAGTCGCAGGCAATGTTTAATTTGTAAATGATAGATTTAATTGGCGTTAGAGCTCTGTTTTTTTTTTTTTACTTTAGGGACCCCCCCCTTGTCAAAGCTATAGCTACGTCCGTGATTAAGTCTGAAAATTGGAAACGAAATGTTACAAAAATATCAAGGAATGTAGCTGTCACATTTTATTTTAGCTTGGAGGGAGAAGCATTATTATTCCCAAAAATAAATGGACAATATCAAAATTAAATGATAAAAACCTCTATTCTATACTTATGTGGCATGACCCTGCAAATAACCCAAAACCCATTAAACTACCCAAAAATATCCCCCTCGTCTGACTGTCTACACTCGTCCCGTGTTGTCGTCAATTTTAAGAAAATATGCAGAAAGGTATTAAAAAATGACTCTGGTTTGAAGATCAGGTGGTTGGTCGGCCGAACCTTCCGATGTTGTTCCTTATTTTTTTGTGACTTTTTTTTAATGAAAATGCAAAGCCAAGCCACTTAAGTTTTATGCAGTGAGATAATTAATACAGTCATCTCTGTTATTAGACATTTCAAATTGATGCACTAGAAAGAGACGACACACGCAATTTAATGTCAACTTTGAGAAGTAAAATAGTCTCCACAGATAAGCAAAAGATTTCAACGTTTATTTTACACTCTCATTGTGACATCTTGTCGTACGGACGTATTAACGTGCTCCACATTAACCATGGCAACGAGATCAACCCAAACCTGGGAAACAGTGAGCCAAGCTGCCAATAATATCATTGATAAGGTGGAGTACCTAGCTGAAATTATTGTAAAACTTCAGAACACAATCGGTGAGCAAAACTCATTAATTTCTAAACAAGGCGGCAACAAGGAGCCACATTCGAATCATCAAAGAACTGGTTTTACGGATATAGCTACACTCAGAGCATGCAAATGCTTTTCATAAAATTTGGGTGGATATAGTCTGCAACTAGAATTTTATAACTGCACTTTGAACACGAGAATGGTTTTTGTCGAAATGCATCAGCAGATGAAATCACAACTGAAATTTTTCGTTGCATTCTGAACACGGAACTAATGTCAATTTAGGTTAAATTTGCATGCGTGAAATTAAAACTACACTTAGAACATGAAAATGGCTTTCCTCTAATTTTGGCAGCATTAACTAAGAAACTAGAATTTTATAAATGCACTTACAAGATAAGAAATGCGTCAGCAAATGAAATCGAACCTGATGCGTTTTCATTGCATTCTTAACACAGAACTGGTTTTAATTACAGGTTGAATCTGTACGCTAGGAATTAAAACTATACTCAGAACGTGAAATTGCTTTCCTCCAATACTGGCAGCACATTTGCAACTACAAATTTATTTCTGTATTTTTATGCACTTCACACAATTATATTTATGAACTTCACACGCGAGAATGATTTCTAACGAAATGCGTTAGCGAGATAAAACCCTACCTGGAATTTTTTCGTTGCATTCTTAACACAGAAGTGGTTTTAATTATAAAGTGAGTGTGTACGCGGGGAATTAAAACACCACTCATAACATGAAAATGGCTTTCCTCCTATTATGGCAGAACAAAGTACGCAACTAGAATTTTATAAATACAATTGCATCTGGATTTTTTTTCGTTGCATTCTAAACACAGAACTGGTTTCAGTTATAGGGTAGATCTATACGCGGACACTTAAAACTACTGAGTGTAGTCATTTTATTGAGTACATGATAATGGCTTTCCTCTAATACTAGCAGCAAAAAAGCAACTAGAATTTTATAAGTGCACTTCAAAGTTGAGAACGGGTTTCTACGAAATGCGTAAGCAGACGAAACCACACATGGAATTTTTTCATTGCATTTACACACAAAACTGGTTTTTCCATCAGAGCGAATTGGATTTTGAGTCCCCAGCTTTAATTAGTATTGCATCTAGAAAACCAAAATGGTTTTACCTTCGAAATGCGTTATAGTTAACAGATGAATCCGCAACAGGAATTTGCATTGCGAACACAAGATAAGTTTTACCTTTGGAATGAGTCTGCATAGGAGTCCACCAGTCAACCAGCTTAAATTATATATTGTACTCTGATAACGTGAAAGTTTTTCTACATTTTGTAGCATATTTATTGTTCGCAATATAATTTTATATTTATTTAACTAATAACAATAAAAAAATATATATTTAGTGAGTTTTTTTATGCCAGAAGTGTGGCAATTATTATGGCATTAATGTTTGTATTATATACAAATTGTGAAAAAACGTGCTTGACTTAATATAACCAGTGATTCCTGACTTTATTTGGGGAGATTGTTATGTCAAACTTTTAGTTCATCATCGCTTTGTAATTAAATAATTTCGTGCTGCAGATTATCAAGCACATTTGATGGTTCGACGTTGAACGGTGTAGAAAATATGTTCAAATCCGTTTGCTCTCTTTTCAGGTCCTTAAATCATTCATCAAATGCCTCACTTAATTTCGCGCACTCACCAGCGTATTCAAACAATGTAGAAGGCTTTTTTTCCTTGCAGTGTTGGAAAATGCGTCGTGTTATTCATTTCGAGTTACTATCCATAGCCTTAATTTAGTTTCAAATGATTTCATATTTCACTCAGCTTCCACTTTTCTTTTCTTCATAGTTGTCTTAATAGGATTTTATTGATTTACTATCCACTTTACTTCCGCAACGATGACTAGAAAATAATTTTTATGACAGACTGCCTAAGATTCCCCTCCGAATAGAGTTGCAATCAATCCTGAAATATCGGGACTGTCCCATACAAGAAAATTAAAAGTTCCGATTGAATTTAATTATCGTTTCACAAAAACAAATTAAAATAAAAGTAAAATGGGAGGTTTTATCACGATTTTATTTGTATCCAAACTACTTGCTAGTAACGATTTTGTAATTACGTCTTAAAAATGCATCTGAAACACCGTGAAAAGCCAATCCCGTTCTGTGTAATTTTTTGTGGTTCTTTTAGCAGGCCGCACCAAAAGTGCCCGCGGGCCGCACCAAAAGGCCTCGCGGGCCGCATGCGGCCCGCGACCCGCAGGTTCCCAACTCCTGCTTTATGACATCTTGGCCATAGATATGTCACAAAAATAGATGGCTAGTCCACACTACATTTCACCGGCACTCTTATTCCAATTACCAGTGGATTTCGGAGTAATTTTTTTTTCATTTCTGAAATTTTAATGATATATAAAAAAAAGTTCATGCAATGCTGCTACGACCGCAGCGGCTTGCCAGCGGGTTCTGTAATGTATTTTTTCCAAGTACTCAGCACAACAAATAACATTAAAATAATTAAATTAACATATACATAGCATTAGATACTTCCTTAATTTTATTAGCGTTATTCTTTATACATTTTTTTTTCAAACTTATTTTCATAGGAAGGTACTTTTTAAATGTAATGTTACTTTTTGTTGCAAGAAAATCCAGTTAAAAGGTCACGAACGATTTTGATACAAAATTAGATATTTGGTTTGACACGAAACTCAACTTTATCAAGCATATAGAAATAATAACCAATAAAGCTTTGAAAATGTTGGGATTTATTTGAGGGTATCTAGTGATTTTAATAATGTCAATACTGTAAAAACTTTATACATGTCACTAGTAAGGAGTCATATAGAATATAATTCCACAGTTTGGTCCCCAAATTATGAGGTTCATTCAAATGCGATTGAAAGAATCCAAAAAAAATTTTTAAGATATGTAAATTTTAAAATGGGCATTCCTAGTGAATGCCTAAATTATGATACTTCGTTCATTAAATTTAATAAAATTATCTGATCGTAGAATCATTTTCGATTTTAACTGTTTGTATAAAATCATTAATTCAATGTCTGACACCCCTGATTTATTATATGTAATCTCCTTTCATACTCCAGGCAGGTCAGTCACAAGACAGTACCTACCATATTATTGTAGCAATTCTAAGTCAACATGTCAATATTTTACTCCCATGCGACGAATTCAACAGCTTGGAAACAAATACTCCGATGTTGTTAATATATTTAATACATAAATTTTAATATATAAGCATACCTTATTGAAGTTTTTTTCATCAAGTAGGGGAATGTGTTGATAAAACTATTTGAATTGACTAGCACATTGGTGGTGTTTTGTAGGTTGAAGGAGAGAAGCTATTTTTGTATTATTTTTTGTTTTTATATTTTGTGCTTGCATACTGTGTGGATCAAATTAAATATTATTTTTGCTTTATATTTGTTTATGTGCAAGTGTTGTAAACAGTCATTTCCTGCACTATTTACTAGTATAATTTCGAAAATATTGTTAAGTGTATATATACTGATGTAAAAGCCTAAATGGGCGTAAATAAATAAATAAAATGAATATTGATAAGTGTATAAAACAGAGCCACAGATTTTGAATAAAAATTTGAACTTGAAGAAATAAACGTAATATGAATGGTATAAAGATATATTTAAGTAAAAATAATGCATTAAAAGATTTTTTTTATCAAACCTTATTGTAGGATCCTAACAACCAATTTCATTTTTTTCTTTAGTTTTTTACAATGTTTCAGCATGTGAGTCGTCAAACTCGCCTTTTGAGAAAATATTTTTTTGCAGTCAGAACATGAAAACGGTTTTTCTCCACTGTGTATCAGCATGTGATTTGTCAAATTTGACTTTAAAGAAAATGATTTTTCGCAGTCGGAACATGAAAAGGGTTTTTCTCCACTATGTGTCAGCATGTGTTTCATCAAGGTTCCCTTTTGAGAAAATGATTTTTCGCAGTCGTAACATGAAAAGGGTTTTTCTCCACTGTGTGTCAGCTTGTGGATCGTCAAAGTTCCCTTTCGAGAAAATGATTTTTTGCAGTCGGAACATGAAAAGGGTTTTTCTTCACTATGTGTCAGCATGTGTTCCATCAAGTTTCCCTTTTGAGAAAATATTTTTTCGCAGTTGGAACATGAAAAGGGTTTTTCTCCACTGTGTGTCAGCATGTGGATCGTCAAATAATACTTTAGAGAAAAAGATCTATCGCATTCGGCACATGTAAAGGGTTTTTCTCCACTGTCTATCAGCATGTGCTTCGTCAAATGTCCCCTTTGAGAAAATGATTTTTTGCAGTCGGAACATGAAAACGGTTTTTCTCCACTATGTGCCAGCATGTGGTTCATCCAAGTTCTCTTTAGACAAAATGATTTTTCGCAATTGGAACATGAAAAGGGTTTTTCTCCACTGTGTGTCAGCATGTGGATCTTCAAAGTGCCCTTTTGAGAAAATGATTTTTCGCATTCGGAACATGTGAAGGGTTTTTCTCCACTGTGTGTCAGCATGTGGATCGTCAAAGTGCCCTTTTGAGAAAATGATTTTTCGCATTCGGAACATCTGAAGGGTTTTTCTCCACTGTGTGTCAGCATGTGTCTTGTCAAATTGCCCTTTTTAGAAAAAGATTTTTCGCAGTCAGAACATGAAAAGGGTTTAACTGTACTGTGTGTCAGCATGTGGGTTGTCAAATGTGCCTTTTGAGAAAATGATTGTTTGCAGACGGGACACGAAAAAGGTTTTCCTCCAGTGTCGGTACGCAAATGCACTTCTATCACTGACTTACGAGAGCTGTGGTGCGTCTTTAGAATTGTTATTAAGTCTGAAAAAGATAGCGAATAAAGTAAAATACTTGTAAAGTAAATTAATTCGTAACACACAAAATATTTAAAGAGCTCAAATAGTAAATTTTACGAAGTAAAATCGGTTATACCTGAGGTTTGGGTAGCTGTTTGAATGTGCTCCAAGCATTCTCTTTTAACATTCGGCAGGTCTATGTCCATTTCCGTATAAGGAATAACTTCACCTTCTTCTCGGGGTCCTGGTTCTGTCTTGATGGGAACAGTATCCACATTCATTTTACCTGTAATAACAAAACAGCAATGTATTCGGTTTACAGAAAACATAATTAAAGTAAATTTTAGTGATAAGAAGGACTACAGATGACCCCTTTTGGGATCAATGTTTTCACCTGAGAAAAGGCCTCTGATTCTTTAATGCTCTGCCGCTGACATTAAGTTTTTACAAAATATAATACCGCAAAATTTATGTGCAGTCGCTACATCTCACTCGGTACTTTCCTGATTCCTGAGCAAGCTTCCGCCACCCGGTAGTTGTCAGTACGGCGGCGGCAGCCTTTGTGATTGCACGTCAATAATTAAATTGTCTACGAGTAGTCAACAAAATAAAATACGTAAACGGCGTAATATTTCACCGAAATCATCTCAGTATATTTTTATTGTTTTCAAATGGTGAGCGATAGACCTACAATGTAGAGAAAAGCTACTGGAACATCGGCTGATGTTTAATGATAAGAAAATTGAAATATTATTGTTAATTTGTTGATTTTCCGGGGGAGAAGATAGTCTGATTGAAGATACGAATACACCCGTTTCTATGAATTGCTATTAGCTTTCAAAGGTCCTTCCAAATTAAACGATCTAACTCTGCAAACTTACGAAATATGGAATCAGGATTATGATTTCAAGTTTAATTTAAGAATAAAACTACTCAAATGCTATTTAAATTTTTTTAATAATGAGCCACTTATGCCATTTGTGTATTTTGTTGTTTTTTTTACATTAAATTATTTGATTAATTTTTAGAGAAGGCTTTGCTAAAAGGATCATGCTTAAGTAAACATTAATAAGATTTTAATAATCCTTTATAAATTAATTTTATTAGACAATTTCCTGCACTCTAATACAGATAAAATGTTTATTTTAAAAAAGCTATTAACATTAAATGAAGTCATGACTTGTAAAATAATAGTAGCTTCAGTAAGGCGAATCAATAGAGAAAGTTGACAGTAAGGTGAATGCATTATTCAGCCATGAAAGAGCTTGAGGAATCGGAAACTGTAAGCGACTTTTAAACATTTAATGTTTTTTGTGTTTGGCAATTTTCAAAATAGTTAAGAGGGAATAACCAGACAAAACCAGAAATATGTAATTTTTAAATAAAATTTAAGCCGAAATTTGATTTTACTTTGATTTCGAAATATTTTTTTTTAATCTGGTAAATTATGAGAAAATTGTTTAACCCATTACCTCCATGACGATGTCTACAGGCATCAAAAAAATTGATGAAAAGTATGATTTTTTTTCACTATGAATAAAGCCAAATCCCACCAAGTTGTTATGCAGCATTTACAGATTGGTATGTTAGCTTTCAATAATTAACATAATTTGAAAAATTTTATGAATTATCCTATTTTTAATTATTTTTTTACTAAAGCCCTGTAACTAGACCCATTTTGAAAAAAAGAAAAAAAATTTATATCGGAAAAAAATAAAACATGTGTGAATCACATATTGTTATCAAAAGATTAAATGGTCGGAAACACCGTTTCAACATAGTATTATATGCATAAGATGACAGCTAGATGTCACTGAAATCAGGTGATGCCTGCGCGCAACCTTTGGAGGTTAGCTGTGACGGTGTTTACATACGTTTTTGGTTAGCTTGCCTTCAAATAATACGGTTTTGAAGTGTTTTTATGAGTGATTTTTATTGAAATCAATAGTTTGTTTGCAGTTTTCATATATTTTTAATCATGTTGAAAATACCTACTTCTCCTATACCTACCTAATTCGTCGTTATAAAACGAAATCGTTGAATCACGATGAAATGATGGCAGAATTAGAGCGCTCTTTTAGCGTTAAGTGAAAGTGATGACAATAATGTTGTTAATAACGCGCTATTGTTGTGATTCCTCCAGAGAACGTTGATAAACAGATGAACGAAGAGCATATTGACGATAATTTGATGACATATAACGAAGGTGCGGAGGTGGATAACTTTCGAAATACTGCCGGCACATTTGTAATCGAGCGCAACATCGAAATTGAGAAAATTGATGAGTCATGCCTTGACGAGCATGATGACTTGAACCAGATGAATTCGCTAATGATCTTCACTGAAGTCAGCCTTCGAAATCGTCCTGTATGAGTCGTAATACCTTGCGAATATCTATTTCAAATGCACCACCGGCCAAAAAATCAAAACTACAGTACAAAAAGAAGTCTCACTATAAACAAAAGTGGTCCAAGGCTACCTGTTCCAAGCAATGCCATATTCCGGAGCATCTGATACATATAACCCCGAATTAGATCAGGGATTATCCGTCCTACTTCTACGATAGAATATATAGAGTTCCCCACACGCCATGAGCTATTTATGGACAATTTCTTCACATCTCACCATTTGATGTGTATCCTGAAGGATAAGAGAATGCGCGCTACGGGCATATGTAGCTTCTTAACCTTGAAGCTTCAGGCAAGTTGAAGACAGGAAAGCAATTGCCTAAAGGTATCATTTTCTTTTATATATTCCCTTGAGCTTAGCATTCATTTACCTAGCTAAAGTGTAACTCTCATCGCTCTTATAATTATAGGTAAATTTGATGCGGTGGTAGACGTAGAAAACCAAATCCTCGTATGCCGTTAGTAGGACAGCCGTGTAGTAACAGTGGCCATGAACTATGATCGAATGGAGCCAATACGTCAAGTGCAGCGTTGGCAGATGTCGAATAAAGACAAAAAAGGCAACAATTTGGAGAAAGCATGCAAAAAAATCGATTGCCCGGCGCCAATACACAATTATAATTTGGGAATGGGTGGACCTCCATGATAATAGTATACAAAATTATCGGGTCAACGTTGGGTCAAAGAAGTGGTACTGGCCTTTATTTGTATCTTACCTCAGCAGCGCTCTTGTCTCTTGTAAATGGATGGAAGTTGCAATGCTTCTTGAGGAAGTACGAGCATGATATGGGAAACCAGAAGACGACTAGGCAACAGAGAGACCTTTCCCAGAAGGCATTCCATGTGGAGTTTACCCGTACTCTTTTATTGTCTTTTCAAAATCAGGTCAATGATGAACCTCCTGTGAAGGAAGGCCATGACGCAGAAGATGGGAATTGTGTGCGTCGAATGCAAGAATTTCATTTGCAATATCGTGGCAAATCTCATATTCTTTATGCTCTGTGTAAAAACAGGCTATCGGTGCCGGGCCTGCAACCGAGCCCTTCATTTTGACAACTTCGAACAGTATCACTTAAAGAATAATTTGCTTAGATTTGGTTAGTTTCCTCATTCTTGAATGTTTTTTTTTTAATATTAATTTTTTAATTATTTTGCGTATTTTCCTTTAATATTTTTTTTCATTGAATTATAAACAAAGACAATCATTTATTTTATATTATCAATATAAATCACACAGTAGACTGCACTTAACCCATAG
This sequence comes from Limnephilus marmoratus, assembly GCA_917880885.1. Lineage (NCBI taxonomy): Eukaryota > Metazoa > Arthropoda > Insecta > Trichoptera > Limnephilidae > Limnephilus > Limnephilus marmoratus. Next base: position 58,127,324 of record OU862913.1, read on the forward strand.
TTGACATAAATTTTGCTTAGAGGGGTTACCTCCAAGAGTTGCGTTTAGGCATCAATTTTCTAAACGCTCTGGTGAGAGGGTGGGCGGGCGGAAAATTCTAAAACTGATTTTGGACTCTTCTTTAAGTCTATACTATCGGGTTATAATGATGATTCAAGTTTATAAAAATAAAAAAAAATTCATGGAGGTAATGGGTTAATTATAGCATTATAAGGTTATAACGTAGGTCGATGGCAGATTTATTAAATTTTCGAACAAAATTTTGTAATCTACAACACACATTTCAAATCATATAATAATGCAGAAAAATAAATCAATATCTTATCTTATGTTTGAAAGCTATGTTTAAGGCGAGATACAACCTCGCTCATCGAGGTTTTGCCCGAGGCTCACATTTTAATTTATTTCGGCGAAATTGTAATTGAATAAAAAAAATCTCATGCCGCACAAGGGATGCGAGTAATTTATATTTTAGATTAATAAAAACAGTATGTCACCATCAGTTTTTTTAACGTACAACGCCTTTAAAAAATTGTAATACGTTGTACTACTACAACTTTTGTGTTAAGATCAATTTAATTTTTCTTTGCGATGAATTCATGTCTTCCGTAGTTTTTAATCTCAATACATCTTAGATTTTATTAATATGTTCATCAGAATTAATTAAAATCTACCACTCGGAAATGTTGATTTTCTGGCGTGATTTGAGAAACCCAACCGTAGTTATGCAAAAGCCGCACCGCCCGCCGCTATTTTTATGTGCACCCGTCGAAGCACTTAAGCCGTTCTAATTCAGTCGTCGATGACGTCGATGGAGTGTCGGCGAATAAGGTCGTTTTGTCCCGGCCCGACGCTACCGTGATTTTTTACGTATTTATTGTATTTAATCAATCGAATACTTTTAAAATCTGTTAGTGAAATCTTTAGTTTATTTTAAATTTAAGTCCTTCTACAAGTAAGTAAAGTATTTTTTCTATGTTTCCACAATTTAAAAGAATATTATTTTTTTAGTTCTAATCTCAATTTAAAATACACACAGTGGTGAAGTTTCAGAGAAATATGGACAATAATTTAAAGTTTATTTTGTAGACCTATTTTTTTCAATTCATAAGTTTATTTACAATATAGTGTACCAGTAAAAACAATTATAGTAGTAGAACTTTGTTACTAAAACATAATTTATAATTAGGTAATCATAAATAATGTATGTATGTATATTGTTTTATAAATTATTTATAATATTATGTAGCTGTAGGCCACAGCATCTTTGGAAGTGGAATATTTTCTTCAGTTTATTATTTTTTTTTCAGCTTTTTTTTACATTTTCAGTTCAGTTCAGTCGTATATTTACGAAAGCATACTCCGTGAAGGGTCAATTTTCTCGGTTTGGAGAAACAAAACTTTAAGGTCGCCATTTTGGATTTTAATTGGGAAGTTTACCTGACCTCCGTGGTCGAGCGATTAATATCCTCGACAACGACTCCAGCGGTCGCGTTTTCAAACCCCAGCGTGAGTAAATACATTTTATTTGATATGATATTAAGGGTGTGATATTAAACTTTTTTTAAAAGCATACTCAAGATTTCGATAGTTTGTTCATCATTCGTGAAATCTGGTTCAATGAACTCAAATTTGTTTTGAATTAAGTTGTCGTTTACAAAATATGAAATGATTGTAATTACCTAATATGTAAAAAAAAAATTAAGAGATAGCCTTTTTTCTTTAAATTTCTAAATTGGAACTGATTTTTCAGGAATTCGGACTATTCCGTGATTTTTCACGGTTCTGCGCTAGTGTAAGATAATAGACAAGGTAACCGTTGTTAAAATTTTGAAATCCTAAAGTTTTTTACGAAAAAATGTATACATTTCCTTAAATAATTCGAATTTTGAAACAGTTCTTCGTATTTTTAAAGTGTACAATCAAGTAGATTTTGAGATTATTTATTGTAGATTGAGTTGCACAATTACCTCCCCAAGGTACTGTATCCAATTAGTAAAAAGGATTTTCAAATTCACAAGTCAAGATAAATCTCATGGCTAATACACACGTATATTTCAGTAAAATATGGGAAATAACAGGACAAAAGGAATATCCCAAAGAAGATTGCGGCAGCGAGGCAAACGACTTTTGGAGTGGAGAAGGTTCTTAATAAATGTTGCATTATTTATTTTGAATTTGAATTTTGTGCGCTTTAATTAACCCATAGCATGTATTTATGTATATGTGTTTCTCATTACAGGCAAAATCCCGTGGGACATCATCAGGACAATATTGCATCTAATAAAGAAAATAAGCCCTTTTTGTTTAACTCTATATCTTCACTCAATATGGTAATTTTTTCATAAGTTTCAAAGATTAAATAATAATACATTTATGGGATTAAATGAGTGTCATAAAAAATACTGCGAAAACCGATATTATTTTTCAGCATGGACCAGAGACGAATGAACCTGAAATTATTCGCTCCTGTTCTCTATTTGCTGGTTCTAGTTCTTACGGCACTGACTTGAATGCCATTTCCAACCCAAACCTTGAAGTAAGAACACTTTATTTGTTATCATAATGTTAATTTGTTAACAAAATGAAAATAAGACTAACCCATTACTAGTAATCAACTACCGCGGTGGCTCTTTGTTAGTTTCGTAAGAAATTTAAGAAGGCAGCCGAATTTTTTAATCGAGTTTGATGTTCGGTTTTGTGTTCCAATATATTTTCAATACATTTACTAAAATTACCGTACTTACTTACTCGCAAAGCTTACAAAAAGTATCCACTTTCAGAATAAACAAGAGATTGTTCCAGAAACGAACGCCTGGAATTCAACAACTTTCGGTTTTAGCACTCGTGATATTGACGTTGATCCCTGCTCAATTCCATATGAGGTATGTAAAAACTAATTATTGAGAAGCATAGTTGTATACTACATAAACTGCTAAATAATAAAATAGATAGTCCTGAATTGCTATCCGACATCAGTTTAAATGTTCCAATGAGGCGTACCAGGCACACTCCCCTTTTTCATATAGAAGCTAACAACACTAATGCAGCAGGTAAACTCACCAATTACTCGGGCAATCACAACTTAGGGAACGTACCCATACTACGTGACCACTTCGGGGGGGGGGGGTCTTTAAAATGTCACGCTTGGTACAAATGAGCGGCAGTTTGCTTAGGATTTTGGTCACCGGGGGGGGGGGGGGGGGGGGGGGGGGTTAAAAATTTCAAAAAATTGGTCACGTAGTATGGGTACGTTCCCTATATACCCACAACGAAAATTTACAACTCTTAGATATTTTTCATGATTCCTTACAAACATATAAATTAATTTATTAAATTTCCTTGCGTGATATAAAATATTATAAATTATTTAAAAAAAACTACTTTATTACATTTACTTTTCATTAAACTTTAATCAGTAAATTACAAATAGTGAGCATACAATTCTTGATTTAAAAGTGTCTACCCCCCCCCCCCTCCCCACTTTTCTTCCTTTTCATAATTATTATTCATTCATTTACTAATTAAGTTTAAAGATCCGTTCAAATGTCAGACGAAACTACCAAATGATAATCGATTGACTTACGTAATAGGTAGATATATATAACCATGTAATAACTTAATTTAACATACCTTGTGACTTGTAATATAATGTAGTGTGTATGTCTTAAATCTTCGGCGGTGGCTCTTTGTAAGTTTCGTCAGAATTCAAGAAAGCAGCCGAATTTTTTAATCGAGTTTGATGTTCGGTTTGTGTTCCAATATATTATCAATACATTTACTATAATTACCGTACTTACTTACACGCAAAGCTTACAAAAAGTGCCTTCTTTCAGGATAAACAAGAGTAGAATCTGAACATTTAATTTACAATTTAAACACAATAAGAGAAATAAACTTACAGGCTGTCGGAGTACTCTCGCCTTCTTCCTGGGACCCTGGTTCCATCTTGATGGAGACACTCACTGGGTTGGGAAGATCCAATGTAGGTACTGCTGTGATTGCGTCCTGTTATGTAATGGTAATTGTTTCAACTCTCAAAAAATGAGCCTGAATAGAACATTGATTCAAAGGAATTAGTATACCTATCTGAAAAGACAAGCCTGTGATTGGGATGTTCAGTGGTATTAATACTCGAAATAACATGTTTAATTCATAGTTGAAATCATTTTGAGCCAATAGTAAAATCGAGCAAATAGATTCCCTAACTTAGTGTATATTTATAGCGTAAGTAAAGCTAAGTTGTAGAAGGGTGTATTTAAGTATGCGTTAGTATAAACTAAAGCTCATCGGTTGCCCAGTTTGGTTCGGAACAATATGAATTGCTTTGGCAATATGAATTGCTTTATTTACTCGAGTAGAAAATATGAAAGGCTTTTCAGACTGCGCGTGAAAAATGTCTATGGAGGTAGGTACTTTCTGCAGGTAACATTTCAAAGTACGTTATTATATCAGGAACGTGTGTGAACAATGATTTTCACCTTGATGTCTCTGCAGATTTATAAATTACAAGAAATCGGGCTGTTTTATCGTCTCAATTCTCTTTGACAGCTAGGCCATAGATGCGTGTCAAAATCAGCGCCGGATCTGCCATACGTTCAAAAACGTGCAAAAACCTGGCGCCAACTCCGAAGGGGCGCCGTGAGAAAATAAATATTGTGTTAAAATTTTGGTATAATATTCCCCGAATCGTTTAAAAATTATCCATAGTACGAAATAGTTATTACGCTCTAGCAACACTTTCCAAAGAAACAGAATGCGCATGCATCAGGTTGGTATCGACGGCTTACGAATTTATAGTCAGTTACAGAATTTTTTTACAAATTCCATATATTTAGTTTAAACGTAAGATCTAATTTTCCATATGTCTTTTACCGTCTTTTACGACGAATGTAAAATAACGACGAATATAAATTCAATAACCAATCACAGCGCCGTATTTTTGTTCTAGTGAATCAAACAAACCGACTTTCGCCTTTTAAAATGCTGACAATTTTAGTTAGCGTACGCTCGCTATAGTTTTATTTTGTACGATTTAAGTCTCTAGGAGAAGGTAGTTAAAGACCATTTTCTTATGAAATCTTCAGTAAATTCCATTAACAAAAACATCGCACGGTTTGCAGGATTTGCAGGTTGCAACGTGTTAACAGTTTCATCATTGATTTGACACATTATTTGAAGTTCGTTAAATGTATAATTAATTTATATTAGATTTGTTATTTTACGGTGTCAGTGTAAGCGTCTTTCGTAAGCAGTTGATACCATACGTAAGTGTTTAGTGTTTGCATGGTGTCTGTTCGCTCAATTTGGTGTTCAACACAGGGGAAATGCAAGTTACAAATTTGAGGTTATATTCTTAATAGATTTTTAAATTTATACATAAATTTCTATTGGTTGTTAGAGGTTATAAAAGTACTGTGGATTACAATGAATAGAATCACCATAATTTTAAGTTTACCCAATAGATTCAGAGAGTATAGGTCTCCTGGCGATTCTCTCTTTAAAAAAAACGAGTGTGAGAGCTACCGCCAGGTCACTTGGAAAAGTTACATCCTTTATATGTCTAGATTTTATTTGATAAATTAGTGTAAAAAAAATAATTAATAAAAAAAAATAAAAAAATTGGGGTGAACGAATTTTTAATCAAAATAAAAATGTAGGGGGGGGGGGGGCGCCATCGGTACCTACTGCACAGGGCGCCAGATTTCATAGATCCGGCCCTGGTCAAAATAGATGGTTAGTTTAGGTCATTTGAATTAGATAGGTACTAGAGCAATAATTAAAATAAAATGGTTTCAAAGTCGTTTCGACATTATATAAAGACAATAGCATCTCCCACACGCACACTTCGGAGCGACTGAGTCCCACGCCACTTCAATAAATAAAGACCGATAGGTTTACAGCGCAGTTCACTGAGACTTTTCTGCGCGGCCGGCGGCCTGAAGTGGCGCGGGACTCAGTCGCTCCGAAGTGTGCGAGTGGGAGATTCTATTTTTGAGACAGAGAAAGAAACGGTTGAAATATTAATTCAGGTACTTACTAATCGCAATCAATCACACCATGTTTTTGTTTCAGGAATGCGTGTGAACAGTGGCGTAGCTAGCATGGGTGGCACCCGGGGCGGAAAACGCGGTGTCACCCCCCCCCCCCCCCATAATTTTTTTTTTTGAGAAATTCAAAACACAAATTTTGACTTCCTAAAATATAAAAAACATTTGTAGCTAGTCAAATATGTAAAAAAAAATTGTTATCCTCAAAGTTAAAACACTTTTAAAAACACTAACAGAATAACAGCTTTTTAAACAATCGATAAGTGATACGAGTAATTTCCTTCGCGAGTTCCCGTCAATCACAATGTACGAAAGAAATGCGAATGACACAGGGGAAAAGCGAGGAATATTTCACGGCAATCCCCAATAAATCAATAGTAAGGCTAGGAACGAAAATAAAATAACAGAATTTTTGGGGAATGCTGACCGACCGAGCCATATAGCTACAAATAACAGATTTCCATATGGAGTCTTCAATTCTAATATGCTGCAAAAATCTGAAGAAAATCATTTGCTGTCATGAAAACATAATAACCAATACTTAGGTTAAAACCAGTTTTGTGTTCAGAGTGTAACGATAAAATTTCACTCGTGAATAGTAAAGGGGGCGTTCAAGTATAACGTAACGCAATTTTTGAAAAATTTTGACCCTCTCTCCCCCCATGCAACGCGCCGTAACATTTTTTTGTACCTCCTTCCCCCTAAACATTACGTAACACCCAAGTGACTATGTTTACCTAAAAGTCAATTAAATTGCGCAAAGTACTGGAAAGTCGCTTAAATACCTTTTTCTTGTTTTAATCACGTTTACGGTAAAAATAAAACAAGATATTTAAACTCGCAATAGGTCCATGCGTATATTGTTTGTTTTATTGTTTTAAATTGTAATTCATAAACAAATTGGGAAAATATTTTTATTTTTATTGGCCTTTCATTCCTTCCGGATCTCCACAATTTAATACTGTCTTACCTTTAATACACCTACATGGTTTTACAACACATATTTCATTTTACATTAGCTATACTGAGAAGGCCCTGAAGAAAGTAATTTTACAAAGGTTTCCATATGGAGCAACACTTTATTCCACTATGATTCATAAGCTTACTCAGAGTAGAGTAAAATCTTTTTCATGATCTGAATGCAGTTATACAAGTCCTCAAAACGAAGATTTAAAAGTCCACAGTATGATTCAAAGAAGAGAAAAACGTTTTTCATGTCCTGATTGTAACTATTCGTGTTCTCAAAAGGGATAAATAAGAAGTCAGTTTCTGACTCAGTGTGGAGAAAAACCTTTTTCATGTTCCAACTGCAACAATTCATGTACTATGAAGAAAAATCTAAAAATCACACGTTTACCGACAGTGAATAAAAAAACCTATTTCATGTCCTGACTGCAACTATTATTATTCTCGAAAAAAATAACTAAAACGGCACTTGCTAACTCACAGCGATGAAAAACATTTTTCTTGTCCCGACTGTAACTATTCATGCGCTACAAAACGGTATCTAAAAATTCACATGCTTACCCATACTGGACAAAAACCTTTTTCATGTCCCGACTGCAGTAATACAAGTTTTCAAAGGGAAGATTTAAAAATCCGCAGTACGATTCACAGAAGAGAAAAACCTTTTCCATGTCCTGATTGTAGTTATTCGTGTTCTCAAAAGGGATACATAAGAAGTCAGTTGCTGACTCAGTGCGGAGAAAAAACTTTTTCATGTTCCAACTGCAACTATTCATGTACTATGAAGAGAAATCTAAAAATCACACGTTTACCGACAGTGGAAAAAACCTATTTCTTGTCCTGACTGCAACTATTCTTACTCTCGAAAAAAATAACTAACACGGCACTTGCTAACTCACAGTGATGCAAAACCTTTTTCTTGTCCCGACTGTAACTATTCATGCGCTACAAAACGGTATTTAAAAATTCACACCTACCTACCTTGTTTTTCAAACTGGTCTTTCAGCACTAATAAACACGCTAACACAATAATAACTTGTTCACTAATTCACGTCAGTCCATAGATAACAATTCACTTCACGAGTCTACGTTAATCACAATATACGAACGAAATTAGAATGACACAAGGAATGTTTCAGGGAAATCCCCGACTGAGCTAGGAACAAAAAACAATCCCCGACCAACCAAGCCATAGAGCAAAATAACAGTCAGTGTTAACGTGTAAAATATTTTTTACGGCAATTTTGCACTTTCGTATGTTTTTTCTCCACGTTCGAGTGTCACCCCCTCCTCGGGTGGCACCCGGGGCGATCCGCCCCCCCCCCCGCCCCCCCTCGCTACGCTACTGCGTGTGAACAATAATGTTCACCTTGATGTCTGTAGATTAAAATTTTCAACAAATCCAGCTGTTTAACAGTTTTGTTCCTTTCTGACAGCTAGGACATAGATGTGAGTTAAAAATAGATGGTAAGTTGACGAAATTTGCTTTACGGTAGGTACTGAAGCAATAAATAAAACAATTTTTTGAAAATTTTACTGGCATCGATACTTAATTATATTCTAGTTGGGTATTTCGGATCACAGTTGTAATTTTTAAATAACGAAATATAATATGCCTGCTTAACCCTCGCGGATCCGCGATGCGATCAAAGTCTACAACGCTCTTTAAAACATCAATAACTCCTTAAATATAATGTTAATCATTAAATCAACATTTAAGGTATTCCTAAACAATATATATAGACAGTCCTGAATTATTAAACCTAATTACCTTCCACATACCTACTAGAACTACTCGATCCAAGATTCTTTTTAATTGCAACAAAAATATCAGGACTGAGTCATTTAGATACTCGCTTATACCTAGTTTGCATGCAGTTGGCAATGCTTTCTCAGAAGTAGTAGATGTGTTCAACTGCACTGAATACAGTTATAAGAAGGCTATAATATCATACCTCAATCACATTAATTAATGTTAGGTAAAAAAGTATTCGTCTGCACAGCATCTACATCATACTCTATAGATTCCTAACTACTTACTTCATTTATATCAACTATCAGACAGACTAGTAAATGTAAAATTTTTTGTGAAAATTATTAAGTATTTTTAAACCAAGGATTTATTATTGATTCTCTAACTGACATCCCTGAAAAGCAGAACTAATTAGCAGTACCTTTAGTGTCATAGTCATTTCAAACTGCAGTAATTTCAACTGAAGGTAACAATAATATCATTATACTAAGTTACTCCATTTTAGCCAATTCCTAGAATCCAACAATATATACAAATAAAAGTAAAGTAGGTATATTATACTTGATGTTGAGAACTATTCTAAGTCACCTTTATTTACATATTTTTACTCTGCATGACATTTTGTATCCTATTACTAAATTTTAGTTGTTATCATACATATGTACTTTGTTTAATGTACATTTTTATCGTAGTAATTACCCTCCTGTGTACCACTGTGTATTATGTATCACTGTATTGTAATAGCCATTTTATGGCGTTGAAACAAATAAATAAATATTTTTGCATCCGAAAAAAAACATGTAAAAAATTGTGACGATTCTGTAAAAAATAATTTTTTTTCCTAAATGTCGACACATTTCTGCGTCGGATGAGACAACAAATTTCAAATTTGTAGGGGAATAACAGAGAAGACAAAACTTTTATTCATTCCAACCCCCATTAACCTACGTGCAATATTACGATCTCCTTTTAGTTATGTATGACAAAAAGAGATTTTATTATTATTTTTTTTTTTAATTGTACAACAGATTATTATCCAATAACTGTACAATTTTCTCATTTTGACAGTCTTAACACCTAGGAAGATGATTATTAAACAAAAAAATCTTAAGGCTATATAAAGAAGAGTTATATATATTTATTTATTTATTTATTTATTGAATTTCACGCCCGGCTGGGCTTTTACATGCATTTTTTTTTAACAAAGAACATCTAAATTTAAATGTGCATAACAAAATTTAAAAAAACAAAAAAACAAATACATAAACAAAACAAAAACAAAATCATAACCAAATCTAAAACAAAAATACAATAAAAAACAAATTGAAATAAAAACAAAATACTCCACCATGCAAGATGGAAAAAAATGTAGACTGGGAAAAGTAAAGTACATGTGAAATGATTCGAAGCAGAGCTATTCAGTTGGATTAATTAAATTTGTTGTTCTTCTTTTTGATATAAATTCTACTAAGACTTGTTTGTATTTAGTGAATGATGTGTTAAATATATCAACAACATCTTTATAGTCATTACCCAAATTTTGTATACGGCGAACGGGGGTATACAATTGTGATTCTGTGTTGGAGTTGTCACAATAGAATGGTAGATACTGCCTCGATGTTGAATTGCGAGGTATATGGAAAGAAATCAAGTTTAATAGTTCAGGGCTGTCAATTACTGAATTTATGATTTTATGTAAACATGTTAGGTCATATACTATTCTGCGTTCGGACAATTTTAATAAATTAAGTTGACATAGTAGATAATCATAGTTGATACATTCACTTGTGATACCCATTCTGAAATTAATATATCTTAAGAATTTATTTTGAATTCTTTCTATCGTGAGTGAATGCTTAGCATAACTAGGTGCCCATACTGTCGAGTTGTACTCGATTTGACTCCTTACCAATGACATGTACAAATTTTTAATGGTTTGAATATTTTTAAATTGGCTGCAAATTCTTATTACGAAACCCAACATTTTCAAAGCTTTATTTGATGTAATTTCAATATGATTTATAAATTTCAGTTTTTGATCAAAGTTTACACCTAAATCATTCACCTCGGTTACAGCTGTTAGCACTACATCATTAATGGAGTACTCATAAATTATTGGATTTTTTATTCTATGAAATCTCATAATAAGACATTTACTTAAATTTAGTTGTAGATAGTTCTCTTGGCACCAAACAAAAAGTTTAAACAAATTATTAGACAATGTTTGACAGTCATGAATATTTCTTATAGCTTTATATATTTTCATATCGTCCGCAAACATTAAAACTTGGACATCGTTGAAAATAGTAAGAACATCATTCACAAATATCAAAAATAAAATTGGTCCCAAATGTGACCCTTGTGGAACGCCGCTGGTAGCGATAAATTTATATGAAGTAAAGCCATCAATTTTAACGGCTAATTGCCTGTTAATTAAATAACTTTTAAACCACTCGTATAAATACCCTACTATTCCTAATTTGTGAAGTTTTTTTAACAAGAGATCATGATTAACTCTGTCAAATGCTTTGCTGAAATCGGTATAGACTGAATCAACTTGTAACTTCTTAGACATGGATTCGGATATATAGTTTTGGTAAATTAAAAGATTAGACAAGGTAGATTTTCCTGAAGTGAAACCATGTTGGTTAGGTAAAATTAGTGGCTTGATACAGTGGATGATTTTGTTTAAAATAAGTTTCTCAAATAATTTTGGGATGGTTGATAAAAGGCAGATCGGTCTATAATTGCTCACCTCGTTTTTGTCTCCTTTTTTAAATATCGGGGTGAGGAAACTGTATTTCCATTTTTCAGGAAAATTTCCAGTTTGTAACGACTGGTTGAATAGAAAATGTAGTGGATATGCAAGAGTGGTGGCGCAATTCTTTAGGAAAACAGGTGGGATATTATCAGGACCACCGCTCATACTTTGATCCAGTTGTTTTAGCTGAGTCAGTACATCGTTATATTCAATTATTACATTAGATAAATTTAAATAATGATCCGAGGAAAAACTTGGCGAGCAATCATTGAATGTTGTTGGGTCATGGATATAAACACTTTTAAAAAAGTCTGCAAATAGGTGAGCTACGTTTTGAGTGTCGTTGGCTCTTTTTCTTTCGTAACACATGTTAGAGGGTACACTAACGTCGTCATTTTTCAAAGACTTTGTGAAATTCCAAAAATGTTTTATGTCACCATTTATTGAATATTCTACTTTATTTATATAATTATTGTAGCAGATTTTTGACAATTTTTTGCATTCTTTTCTTATTTTACTGAACTCTGTATAATTTAGAATTTGTATAATTTATAATCTTCTTTATATTTTTTATGTAAATTTTTTTTTTTAGCTATTAGTTGGATTAATTCCTTACTTAACCATTTTGGATGCTTTGATTCTTTGTATTCAATTAATGGTATACAGTCTACGATAATGGCATTTATTTTGGAATAAAATGAATCTATGTTAGAGCTCACATCGCTTTCCTCGAGAAACGACCAATCCACTTTGCTGAGATGTTCTAGTGTTTCTAGTGTTCTAGTGTTTCCGATAATATATCTAGTGTTTCCGATATTTCGTTCAACAGCACCATTCCTCTTGTCATGCTATGCTGTGCTTGAACATCTGTTGTGCCGTATAGTATTTTGAACAAGTCAGATAGTTCGACGATGTATTGCCTCAGAGTTTGAGACTTTCCACGCTAAACTTAACATTCTACCGGAGTTAAAAGAGTCCGTCAACTTCATCTCTGCTGAGTACGAGGACCTTAAGAAAATGTTCTCTGAATCGCTGGCTACCATCAAAAGTCTGCAAGCAGACAACACCAAGCTTCACGCAGAAATGCGTGATCTTAACACGCGCATATCGCACATGGGACAGTTAGCCAGAGAGAATAACCTTGAATTTCAGTGTGTTCCTGAGAATAGATCTGAGAAGTTGGTATATATTAATTGTCAAGCAACTTGGTACCGTAATTTCACGCCCGATTGCTGAATCTGAAATACTTAACCTTCATCGGGTCCCTAAGGTCAAACCTGAATCCAACCGACCCAAGTCAATAATAGTAAAGCTCCCAAGCGTGAGAATAAAGAATGAAGTCCTGGCTGCAGTTGCCAATTATAACAAAAAAAAAAACAAAATGAATAAACTAAACTCGGCACACCTTGGCATCGACGGCGCGAAGTCACCAATTTACGTCAGATAACACCTCTCCCCCGCTAATAAAGTCCTGCACGCAGCTACAAGGATGAACGCCGAGGAAACTAATCATAAATACGTATGGATACGTAATGGTCGCATCCTAGTACGTAAAGATGACAGCTCTGCGCGCGTGGTGTGGATCCGTGATCATAACTCCCTGGTTTCTCTCACCTGATTTTCTTCCGCAAGTTAGTTGATTTTCTAAACTCACTTCTCTGCTTTGTTTTTTTACACTTATACACGGTGTCCGAAAACTCGTGGTACAAGCGGGAAACTGGGGAATCTACATCACCTAGAGTACCCAAATAAACATATAGTTTTTCGATATGAGCATTTTTACATTTAAAAAAAAAATAATAATAATAATAAAAAAAAATTTCGGCTAATTGAGGGTTAAAGACATTATAGGGTATTAATAATCCAAGAGCCACCATATTCCGCTACACTTAAAATTAATACCTAGGCATAAATTTTAAAAAGTAAAATACTTAAGCTTTAATACCACAAGAACCACCGGTTTCAGTCAGGATAGACGGAAAAATATGAACCGATTAATTATAACTTGCCCTAAAAAAGAAGATGCAACCAAACTGAAAAATGAAATCAACAAAATATCAAAAAAAGACATCACGGCAGATGAAATACAAAGAAAAAAACCATGTGTAATATTCAAAGGAATACAAACAAATTAGGTACACAAAAGAAGAATTTTTAACAGACTTGATACTCCAAAATGAAGACATTAAAATAATGACTGATCAAAATCCTGATATATTTCAGGTGAAAGCTATCACCGACAACAAAAGAAATAAATCCCACAATATAATTGTCGAAACAAATGGAAACATGAGAAATTACGTTATAAGGAAAAAACGTGTCAACTTAGGATTCTTGAGGATATATGTTGAAGATTGCAACCCTTTAACCCTGTGCTACCATTGTTTAAGATTTGGCCATACTGCACATAAATGCCTAGATAAAATGAAGAATCCAAGATGTATGCACTGCGCCGGAGAACACCAATACCGGGAATGTAAATCTCTGGATTGTCCCCCCAAATGTGCCAACTGCTGGGATTCTAATCAAAAGAAACATAAAAATATCACCTACCAAATAGTACAGCATGTAAGTTTAGAAATTATATGTTAAAAGTTGCCACACAAAAAATTTATTACAAAGCAGAATAAATTTACTATTTTAATCAAAATCAATAATTTTAAAATGCAGCCGGGCCGCATAGTGTTGAACAAGACATTTACAAATTATGAGTCACTGACGAATGACTATCAACGGCAGCGCTCTTATTTTAAATATATTCAGGCAACTGTAAACAAAAATAATAATAGCGGAGTTGCAGTATTCACTCTGACTAAATTCATTAATGTTAATATTTTAGATTACCCATTATTTCTTACAAACTGCATTCAAATTGAAATAAATATAATAATGATATATGTAAACCTACTTGTTGACGCAACTGTGTATACCTACCTATATACCTTGTTCCATTTATCTACCCATCCTTTGTTTACCACAATTACCTGTCCCTACTGACAATATTACCTACCGTACAACAATAAAATCAATATGTCACCAGTCTGTTAAAAGAAGCTGTGCCACGAACATCATTATTCTCTCAGTTTATATAACATCGACCAGTTTATGGAAGCTTGTGCAGTGAGTGATTTAGTGCTCCCTCAAATCCATAATATTGAGCAGAACATCAACCATAAGGGGTAAGTCAGTTTCCTTCTCCATTCATCTGTTTACCATTCCCCATAGTTGTGTCAAAGTATTCACAAGTTTTCACGCGTCTTGTCCTGGTTGCCAAATTTTTGAGATGGCAACCCTACATGGAGTGAAAATGCAAGTCAGAAGGTGTTGTTACATTAAAAATCAATAAATATAATCGATTAAATTCTTTCGCTCAGGAACAACATTAGATAAACTTACCAAACGATTATTTGGCTACAATAAAACTAAACGCAGAAAACCATTTAAAAATCGTAATGTAATTCCAGCTCTCGGAGGCAATGCGGTATCACTTCTATATTCGTAAGCACACACATCACCACAATCTATTACACATCTGCCATGATGGTGAACTCTGTAACGCTGTCTGAAAAGTTATTTTCTTTGAAAAGGAGGTAGCCCAATAGAGAAAATACTCCAAAAATAAATAAATCCCCATAACACCGTTGGCCTTGAAAATCTAAAATCGGTCATTATTCCACTAACCGCAGCACAGATTACGGAAAAAATAGGAGTATGCTTTAGACTGCACGACGGAAGTAAAACTTCACTAACTTATATCTCCCTCCCAACTTCCGTTTGCCTCTCCCGACAGTTTGCCTCGCCCGATCACACTTTTCATAACGCTCTCGCCACGCATTCACCAGCTTACTCCCCAAGTCAAGCGTGCGTAAAAGCCCGAACATTCACCTCGGCCGATTACCGTTCGCCTCGCCCGACTGTTTGCCTCGCCCGATCACACTTTTCATAACGCTCTCGCCACGCATTCACCAGCTTACTCCCCAAGTCAAGCGTGCGTAAAAGCCCGAACATTCACCTCGGCCGATTACCGTTCGCCTCACCCGATCACCATTCGCATCGCACTTTTCGTAACGCATTCACCAGCTTGCCCCCCAAGTCAAGCGTGCGTAAAGAAGTTTTACTTCCAATAACACATCGTTTTAACAATAACTACAAGATACAACTATTTATATGCACAAAGAAAGTAATTAGGTTCTTAGTTTGGGTTAAATAAGTGATTAAAGAGTGTTTAGATGGAAACAAAATTCACGCAAATGTCAAACCGTACCTACAAAAAAATAATTAAAATGGGATCATTTTACACCGAAATTTTCGAACAAAGATTGAATAGAAATTGAATTTTAATTTATCTTCTACCATTTATCCAAACGTCATTAGTTGTTTCTTGAATTAATTAATTGAAACGTCTGTGCCAAATAAAAGTACGGCGGTTAGTAGAATATTTGCTTAACACTTAATTTTATGTGGTAATATGTACTTAATATCTTTTGTTTTTTCTATGATATTTATTGTCAAAATGGCCTGTTATATTGTGTGTTAATTCAAAATTGTACAGTCGTTTAACTCATTTAATATTGCCGAGTGTAACCTAATTCTTTCAGATTCGGATTTCCCAGCCCAATGTTAGTATAAAGATAATTAATTTTTTTCTTTCGGAGTATCGCCCATAAAAAGATGTGTCATAAATTTATTGCAGATTGTTTGTGTGTCGAAAATTTTTAAGTCGTGTAATTCAGTTTATATTTGCTTGCCCCAACCTAATTCTTTCAGATTCGGATTCCCCGGCCCAAAGTTAGTATAAAGATAACTAGTTTTTTTTTTAGGAATTTCGTCCATAATCCGAACTTTACCCGAATATTTAACCTAAAATCATCTCTTCATAATCGTTTCATTACAATTTACGACAGCGGCCGTAAATCAACAATGAACACACTCCAGTACTCTCCTCTGTCACATAATCTGGTTGGTATTGGGTAGTTCAATATATTATATCGGGAATACTGTCAAAACTGATAAATCAAGAGTTAGGCGACATAAACTAGCACCAATCAAGGAACTTAGGTGTTACTTAGTCAATATAACAAGGAGGTACTTACGTACAAGACAAGGCGCGACTGTCAATTACTAAGTGTTGAAGAAACGTCACTAGGAAAGTACAAGTTCGTTCAAATTTTAACAAGTTTGATATAAAAATGTGATGGGTAATAAAATAATGTCAAATCATATAAATTTAACACAATTACGTACAGTTAATTCAAAATAAAACTTCGAAATGAATAATCACTTCTTGGTAAGACGCTTACACAATGTTGCCATCATAAATATACAAACCACCCACTAGATTGATAACTTCAGGCTTTTGTTCGAGAAAAATTTGGTCACTATTTCACCATCAAAATGCAATAATTTTTCGAATGATGATGATGATGACGGGGATCTGTGACGTCACACACCATAGACGAAGATAGAGTAAGCAACAACAAAAAGAAGCGACCATAGACAATATTATTTTCTTTCGGGGCCTACCCAGTACCGCCCAAATTATTAGCCTTAAATATTATTTTAAAAATAAAACTCGTAATTACATGATAAGAATTTTATTAAAAACATGAAATACCAACAGGAAATATATATAATTAAAATATGATTGTGCGTTCCTACAAAACTACTGAATTTAAAAAAATTTCATTTTTTAACAGAAAAATGAAAAACTGAGAATTACATGTAAGTACATATTTTAAACAAGAATACAATGTAAGCAGGTTATATTTCTGTAGCAAATTGCCAAATGAAGACATTGTTTTAAAGATAAATTACTTAACGTACCTATTATATCTTTCGTCAGGTCTAAATAAATTTACCATGTTGCCAAAATATAACCAAGGTCCATGGAGACATTAGTTTACATAAGATGTTTGATGTTTCATTCGGGGCTCAAATATGTATAATATTTATTAATTTGGAGTTTAGTTTAGTTCAGTTCATCATATTTTTCCTGAAATCATTAAAAAATCATTAAAATTAATGTAACAAATGTACATTGAAAATTAAAACTCTTCAAAACAAAAACAAAAAATATTAATAAAGAAGTTATATTTTATAAAAACTGTATTGGTTCACTTATGGAAATTAGTTAAAAAATGGAATTTTTATTTTATTTGTGTACATGTATATGGTACATGTATGGTATGGTACATGTACACGGTATGGTACATTGTATGGTACATTGTACGGTATGGTGTATTGTGTATATGGAAATTAGTTAAAAAATGGAATTTTTATTTTATTTGTGTACATATCTATGTTTGTATGTTGTTACATTTCCTCCCATGTCATTTAATTTATGATTACTCTCATACTGAACCAAGTTCTAGGATACCTACTTACTTATATAGACTCTTGACTCACATTCCGGAGGTCGCGGGTTCGAACCCGGCATGCGCAAATAAATTTTATTTGATTAATTTGTGTTATTTCACAATTAATTCATTTAAAATAATATATAGTATATTTGCGGCATGTTCCAGAGTGGAAGATACTATCAGTATCGCCCTGGTGTAAGACCACCATTCAGAATTGAAACGTTGCTTGAAAATGGCTTTAGCCGTGTTTAGTGACCAGATCTGAATAGCCAGGTACTTCCCAACCTTCCTCTTCCCCACCTCCTTCCCCCCCGCAACCTTCAGCCTCACAACATACCCCAATTGGGGATGCCATAGTCTCACTGGCTCCAGACGGGAGCAGTTAAGATTCTTGTGCGGTATTCACTGTAAAAAAAAAAAAAAAAAAATGCATTAAATTTGTCTGACGTTATTAAATTTTTGTAAAATGAAAATAAGTAATAAAAATAATAATTACCTCTGCATCATTCTCAATGACCAATGACTGATAGTATTTCCCTTAACCTCATCTAACCATCTCCAGAAACAGAAGCGAATGTATTGGGATGTGGATATAAAATGTTATACTTTTTGTAAACAAGTAAAGTTTTGTCGGTTCAGATTCCACTGAAAAATAGGAATACATTATTAATACTGATAAAAATATAAAAAAATGTTAAAAATAAGAACATAAAGTGCAAGCGTAGTGATAAATGTGTTGTTCCTATCATCAGGGTTGATGTATAAAACGGCACAATACCCCCAAAAAAATCTCTTTAATACTTTTTGCCGTGAAAATCTAAAATCATACTTGAATAATAGGTATTTTAGCAAACCTAACTCCTATAAGTAACTTGTGAAAAAAGCAAATGAAATGCTAATTGTTAAAATCTATTTTATATAATAAAAAAACATAAGCACTATTGTCAAAATCCAGAGAGGAAATTGGGGAAGATTAAATTAATGAGATAGGTCGATGCAATATAGAAAACATGTTTACCTTTTTAAGATGTAATCGTGATGTTCGACTGTGTCAATTACTTATTAGATTCCGGGTGGATAAATATGTTCTGAAAACGGAAACATGTACAACACCGATTAAAATACAACTTAAATAACATACCTACTTTAGGAACACTGAAATATCAACCAAAGGAAGTTTCCCACCTGTAATTTCGTTCCAATTCGGGTCCTGTTCTTCCATTTTTCATTCGATCGCGAATTCCCAAAATCCATATTCACACTTATTGCCATCTTATTGCGTCGGAAATGTGAATGCAATGTAAATGTCAAACGAAAATCAAGCAGAAAAATGCAACAAAAATCCAAGATTCCTATTGGTGGAGGTAGTAGCTGGGGACCATAAACAAATCGATGGGGACTTATGATATCACCAAAGATTCGGTTCACTTTTTGGATCGGAGTTATACCCGCCTGGTTGCCATATTCAAAAAATTAAAATCCCTGTTTCTGGGGTAAAACAAAGAATATTTAAAAGTTAAGTTATACATAGACAATATGGACACAGACTAAGAAATCGTGATAAATATCTATTTATTGCTGTAGGTACCTATTGACCGCAATGCTCATTTTAATTTCAGGTAGTCGTGTGAATACTAATATTCACATTAATATTTGCTGATTTTTAAGGGCGTTTTTCAAAAAAATTGTACATTGGTAAAAGTCAGTGTCCGATCACTTTCAGGATCAATAACTCATATTGTGTCGGTTTTAATGACCACCCATATATTTTTTTTAAATATAATAACAAATAAATACCTTTATGGACTAAAAATAATTAATGATGTAACCGACGTGTTCCTACCCTCGAAATCTTTTTCATCAATGTTCATCGTTGGCCCGGTCCTCTGCAGTTTTGTGGTCATTTCTTGGATTTTTTTTTTTTTTTTCATTTACTAGATTCTTATGTATCTTGAAGAGATGAATCATTTAAATTTACTGAATTTAAAGTTAATGTTCTTTATACAAATAGAACGGCGTCATATGCGCCTTGCAATTTTTACCTCATGTGGGTATTTAAAATGTTACCTGGCTATTATAGACTTAAAGGCCTTGTGTTTCATCGGTAGGGAAAAATTGTTATCTAAAAACCCTACTAAAATTGCATGTTTCGTCCAGACTCAACATCAATCTTCTTCATCAGAGGTCGAAGACCATATATACATCTGTTTGTGTTATGTTGGGAGTGGGAAGGAGGCGGTCATGTCCTTTTAATTTGGAGCTCTTCCGCATTTGCCTTCGGGAATGAGGAAACCATGAAAAACCTCATCCGGGAAGAGTCGGCCGACAGTCAACATGAAACTGGGCGGCCTTCAGTGATTTCAGCACGTGAAATCCTGCGTTTTGTGGTGAGGGGTGTATGTGTCTGTTTTTATGTGAAATATATACTTTATGGGAATTTTTAAAATAAACTTACATAAACATACATATTATACAATATTATCTAGATATATAAATATATATATAAACATAAGTTACGGGGGGGGCGTCTGGTAGTTAGGAATACCTACTGCTCGCTCAGTCGTCCGCGTCTGAATCTGGTTCATGCCAGATGTGGTTCAGGTCCATCAAGATATGTTTAGGTAGTCTATGTGTATATCTGAAAGTAAAGTCACTAGGTGCATTGTATTGACCGATTTCCTTGATAAGTCTGTTTTTACTATGTCTCAGAGATTTGTAAAATCGGTCCGTCAGTCGGTGTGTGTATTCAAATAAAGTTGGAATGTCTTCTCTTGCATGTAATCTATTCAAATTCGTTCTGATTCTAGTGTTGTATGCTATTTTAATGCAGAGATTTTGTAGCGTCTGTAGTTTCAAGTGGTCGGTGCGAGAAATACTACTCCACACGGGAATAGCATATGTCAGTACCGGTCGGATGAGCGAGTAGTAGATCAGGAGCTTGGTTTTGGGAAGTAGCGGACTTCTTCTGTTGAAGATGGGCTTCATCGCGCCGACTGCCTTTCTGGCTCTTGCGTGCATCTTGGCTATGTGAGATTTCCAGTTGAGGCGTGAGTCCATCATCAGGCCCAGGTATACGACTTCATCTTTCCATTCTAGGACTTGCCCTCCCATTTCGATGTTGACGTCTGGTGTTCTTCTTTTTCGTTTCCTCGTGTACATGATTACTTCGGTTTTCGCCTCGTTAAGTTTGAGTCGCCATTGCTTGTAGTACTCTACGAGAGCGTCGAGCGCTCTCTGTAGGTATATGGCCGCCATGTCTGATTTCAGCGAGGAAACGTAAAGTTTGACGTCGTCTGCGTATATAGATAGTTTGCATCTCTCGTCTCGGGGGATGTCGTGTGTGAATATATTGAATAGATGAGGTCCGAGTAGACTTCCTTGCGGCACGTCCTTTGGAATCTCACGTACCGATGACAGCGCGTTCTTGATGAAAACTCGGAAGGATCTGTCCTTTAGGTATTCTTGAATCACTCTCGTTAGGTATATGGGCGTGTTTGTTTTGTGCAATTTGTGCAGTAGCCCTTTGATCCAAACGGTGTCAAATGCCTTCTCCAAGTCTAGCAGCGCAGCGGCGATGTAGCGATGTTCGTTAAATCTTCTGGCGATGAATTCCGCTACTCTGGTAAGTTGGTGGGTAGTGGAGTGCCTCTTCCTGAATCCAAACTGCTCGTCTGGCAAAGTGTTGTTTTCTTCGTGGTGTGGAAGCAGCCTGTTGAGTATAACCTGTTCAAATACCTTGCTCAGCGTGGAAAGTAGACTGATCGGCCGATAGTTTGTCGGCTGCTTCTTGTCCTTGTTGGGCTTGGAAAAGGGCAGCACGGTCGCCGTTTTCCAGATCTGAGGGAAGTGTCCGATGATGAGGCAGGCATTGAACAGTTTTGTAATGTAAATGATGGCTTTCTGCGGTAGATGTTTGAGTAGAATGTTGTGTATTTGATCGCTTCCCGGCGCTTTATTTGTCTTCAATCGTCTGATGATGACGGCTACTTCGCTCGGCGTGCTGAAGTGGATATCGGCTGCGCTCGTCTGCTCGGCTTGCTCGAGATTTTGTAGAGATTCTTCTACTAGTCGGTCCGTCTCCGGGTCCGATAGGCCGTCCGTGGCTGCGTATGCTCTCTCAAATCCGTCGGCGAGCGCGTTTGCTTTTTCTTCGAGCGAAAGTGCCAGCCCTGATCCGTCTAGCTTCTCTAGCGGGGGAATCGTGTGATCCTCGCGTCTCAGCGCTTTTGCCATTTTCCATAGGCTGTTGTCCTTTGGCGTGAGTGACGTAACTTTCTTCGTCCAAAGTTCGCGTCTGAGGTCGGTGATTTCTTGCTTTATTTCCCGCTGTAGCGTGTTGTAAGCCGTTTTGAAGTAGCCGTCGCGCGTGCTATGATAGATGCGTCGCAGGCGATTTTTCTCCTTTATGAGCGATAATACGTGCTCGGGAAGCTTGATCGTGTATGTGTGTGCTTCTTTGAGAGGTATAAATGTGTCTTGTGCATGTTGTATGATTTCCGTGAGAGTGCTTGCGGCCTCGTCGATTTCTTCCTTCGAGCGCAGAGTCCCCGACGTGAGGTGAATTCGTTCGTTTATCTCTTTCTTGAAACCTTCCCAATCGGCGTCTTTGTAATTGCGCTGTTTTCTAGGGCTCCTTGAAGTAGTCCCTCCAATACTGAAGCTCACGGGCAGGTGGTCCGACGAAAGTTCATCCAGCGTGCGCAGTGGCGAGATCGTTTTAGCGTTTTTCTCGAGTACGATGTCCAGAGTGCTGGGGTACTTTGCGTGTACTGAGTGGAATGTCGGTTTGTCCGGTGCCATTATCGAGTAGTTATGTGTCTGCATATGCGTGAAGAGCGTTTTCCCATTCGCGTTGCCTCTGTAGTTATTCCAATAGTTGTGTTTTGCGTTCAGGTCTCCTCCTAAAACAACAATTGGGCGCAAATTAATTAATTTATCCAAGTCTTCTCTCACCAGACGGTTTTCATTATTGCAGTAGGCGGCGATGAAGGTGTGCGTTCTATCCTCTATGATGACATCGATAATCGTGGCTTCAGTATACTTCAACTTCGGAGTAGGTATTCTTGTAGATGTGATGGTTTGACGAACGAATATGGCGGTACCGCCACCGGCGCCCTCCTGTCGGTCGTCTCGGTGTACTTCGAAGCCGGGCACTCTCAGCGGCGTGCCTTGTTTTAAATGTGTTTCTGTAATTTATTTATTTATTTGTTTGTTTACGCCTTGATGGCTTTTACATATAAAATAAATTGTACAGGAGCATTATAACAAATATGCAGTATCATAAGTATATAGTACATAAAATGATAAACAGAACTAGAAAGATATAAGTAGGCCTAACATAAGTAGGTATAAGTAATTGTTTACAAAGGAGTTCAACCAGCGGATCGTATTTGGGCTCACGCTACATTAGATTCAATAATTATTGTCACAATATCACACAAAGTGTGATTCCAAATATACTCGAAGCATACCGGTATTGCAGTGGTGTAAAACATTTTTAACAATTAATATAAAAGTAGGTAATTTTCTTGCTATCATAAATGTACGTATATTTGTTATTATTATGAAAAAGAAAAAAATAAAAGGTACACAGTAATTACATATATAAATAAGTAAGTAGGTACTATGAATGTAGTTATCATGAATGTAGTTACAGAGCAGTGGGTATTAAGTTTGTTACTGTTCACAATGTGAAACATTTAAGGATTTTTACGTTAGTTTGTTATTATCAGGAAAAAAATAAAATAAAAGGTACACAGCAATTACATATATGTATAAAGAAGTAAGTAGGTACTATAAAAGTAGTTACAGAGCAATGGGTATTAAATTTGTTACTGTTAACAATCTGGAACATTTAAGGATTTTTGCATCTCCATACATACACGCTTTTTGAAAGAAGCGATGTTTTTATAAAAAAATATATCGACAGAGCAAGTTTCATTCCCCACACGATGCAATCTCTGAAGACAAGAGTTAAACATAAAATTAGTGCGAGAAGCAACTACGTTAAATGGAGCATGGAGTCTGGTGTTGTAATTGTTAGGTACTTGATAATTTATCATGTTCACAAGTTCAGGGCTATCCAAATATCCGTTGATAATTTTAAATAATAATAAAACATCACAGATTTTTCTTCGCTGTGACAATTCGGGTAATTTAAGCAATTGCATTAAATAATTTTAATTTAAATTTTCTATTGGTATTTTTAATTTGTAATTTAAATGCCTTAAAAATTTATGTTGTACTCTTTCAATTTTGTGTGAATGAACATTGTATAATGGCGACCAGAGAGAGGAATTATACTCAAGAATACTTCTGACTAGTGTTATGTATAACGTTTTGAGTGTATTAGTATGCATTAGATCTTTGGACGATCTTAACACAAAACCGAGACATTTAAGTGCTTTATTCGTGATTGCATCAATGTGGGGGACGAATGTCATCTTGTTATCAAAAACGACACCTAGATCCTTTATTAATGTTACTGTAGAAAGATTCACATTGTTAATGTGATATTGAAAGAGTATTGGATTTTTATTTCGAGAGAAACTTATAGATTGACATTTGTTAATGTTTAAAAATAAATCATTTATGTTACACCAATTATACAATCGATCCAAGTTGTTTTGCAATACAAGACAGTCCATTAAATTTCTTATAATAGTGTATATTTTCAAGTCATCAGCAAACAATAGGAAATGGATACCTTCAAATATTGAAACAATGTCATTGATAAATAGCAAAAAAAGGATAGGACCTAGATGAGAACCTTGGGGCACCCCACTTGAAGCTTCAATTACGTTTGACATATGGTTAGATAATTTAACGTATAGTTTTCTAGATGTTAAATAGGTCTCAAACCATTTTAGTAGATTTCCTTTTATCCCATATACTTTTAGTTTGTTTAATAAGATTTTTTGGGAAACTTTGTCGAATGCTTTGCTGAAATCTGTGTAAACTGCATCCGTTTGCAATTTTGAATTTAGATTGTCTGAAATATATTTTTCGAATATAATTAAATTTGTAAGTGTAGATCTTCCGGATATGAACCCATGTTGGTGGGGGGAAATGATTTTACGAGCCTGTAACATAAATTTTGATAGAACTACGGATTCAAACAATTTAGGTATCGCTGATTGTATGCAAATAGGTCTGTAGTTAGAAGCATCCGTTTTATCACCCTTTTTATAGATGGGACTAAGGAAACTGATCTTCCATTTTTGAGGGAAAAGGCCTGATGCTAATGATATATTGAATATATCGGTTAAATGACCTTTTAAGCTAGATACACAGTTTTTTAAATAAATTGCTGGTATGGTGTCTGGGCCAGCGGATTTCTGACAATCTAATAGTGTAATTTTACGTTGAACATCGATTTCATCAATAACAAGGTCATAAAATAAAAACATAAAAAAACATAAAAACCTATTACCGTTTTCTTTCTATGTATCTTGCGTTTTGTCATGTATTTTTCATCACATTTAATTAGTCCCCTCTAAATTTTGTAATTACTAACATACCTACAAGTTTATTTCTATGCCATTTATAACTTAGAAACTTTCTCTTTTATTGTAATGCACTATCTTTCCTTAAATTTATCTGTATACCTACCTTTCATATGATGTTTACTAGTTATATTTTTATAGTTTATCTTTTTTTATTTAAAAACTGTCTCTGTATTATAAACTTGTCATGTAAAAGCCCATCAGGGCGTTGAAAATTAATAAATAAAAAAATAAATAAAATAAAAAGATAAATTGGATAAAATGAAAAAAAAAATATTTTGCAATTAATATTTGGCTGATTTATAAAGCACCGCTTTCGTGAAAAATCACCTCAAGGGCTGAAAATGAATATAAAATCAAATGTATTATTATTAAGAATTATATCAAGAATACAAGAAGGAAGGGGGTAGCAACCTGGAACTTAAAATTTAAAAGAATTGCTGTTTTTAACTTAAAGACAAAAAGATGTAACAAATTATTTTTATCGAATTATTGATTCCGTGACAGTCACCCCCCCCCCCCCCCCCCCCCCCCCCCCGCCGCCAATAAGTGTGCGGCCCGCGGTGATACCTCACTTTTCGTATGTGGCCCTTGACCAGAAAAGTGTGACGACCGCTGCTCTAAGGAGTATTCTACTACCATAAGTAAAGCACCAACCAGACCCCCGACTGCTGCCTTAGTTGCGCTTCGTCCTATGGTACGACCCTCTAAGCAGAACCACAGTCAGCTTTTGTTGTTCCCAAAGCCTAACGGCAAGGTTCCCTCCGATCCCTTGCTCAGTTAATTAGTGAATTGATACATTGTGACTATTTTTACCATATTATGTGATCTGTGAACTTACTTTCTTAAATAAATAACCTTTTACCAACAATTGTGTTATAAAGTTGAATATGATGAAATCTGGATTTAAAAATGACTTGAAAAAAAAGAAAAATTTTCATGTATTTTTTTATTTTGATAAAAGAAATGAACATTGGTCAATCTTATTGGCATAATTTTATTTTTAACGTATACATATACTTATGACAATAAACAATAATTTTGTGTGTTAGTCCTCGAAGCAATCAGGGACGTGGAGGGCCACTTTGCAAGATTTTCAAGACTCGACATATTGACAAGCTCTCGATGAGGCAATTGGCTTACAAAAACTGATTTGCAAATATCAGGTAAAAAAGTTAAAGCAGGTTTTATTGCCAGTAATGCAAAATGAATGCTAAAATATCTATGGTACATATCTTGACATTTAAAATAATAAAAAGATGTTACGCGGATGTCCGTTTATCGGTTTAAATCCGACATATTTCACACCCGCCAGGCTTGCGTGGTTGGAGTTTACGACAAACCCTTGTAAAACGCAAGGGTTGCGTCGTTTGCGGCCAATGGGTTAAAGCTCCTTTTTGAGAACTCGAATAGTTACAGACTGAACAACAAAATAAGGTTTTTCTCCGGCATGGAAGTGCAAGTGCTGTATTAACGCTGAATTTCTTGAGCAGGAGTAGTTACAATAGGAACATTAGTAAGGATTTTTCCCAGTATGTCTAAGCATGTGAAAATTCAAATTTCCCTTTTGGGAACACGAATAGTTGCAGATGGAACATGAATAAGGTTTTTCTCCAGTATGGATGCGCAAATGCTGTGCTAACACTGACTTGCTTGAGCAGGAGTAGTTACAATAGGAACATGAATAAGGATTTCCCCCAGTATGTCTAAGCATGTGTGTTTTCAAACTTCCCTTTCGAGAACACGAATAGTTGCAGAGGGAACATGAATAAGGTTTTTCTCCAGTATGTCTAAGCATGTGTCTTTTCAAATTTCCTTTATGAGAACACGAATAGTTGCAGATGGAACATGAATAAGGTTTTTCTCCAGTATGGATGCGCAAGTGCTGTGCTAACGCTGACATGCTGAAGCAGGAGTAGTTACAATAGGAACATGAATAAGGATTTTCCCCAGTTTGTCTAAGCATGTGCCTTTTCAAATTTCCTCTATGAGAACACGAATAGTTGCAGATGGAACATGAATAAGGTTTTTCTCCAGTATGGATGCGCAAGTGCTGTGCTAACGCTGACTTGCTATAGCAGGAGTAGTTACAATAGCAACATGGATAAGATTTTCCTCCAGGATGCATCTTTAGATCAGTTACAAAGTCTGAAAAAGATTGCGGATAATACAAGTCCTTAATAAGTACATATCAAATACGCAAACATAAAATCATTCAAACGAAATGCAACGAATACAAAATGATTTTACCTGCTGTCTGGGCAATACATTTGGATTGCTTCAAGCTTTCCTTTTTAACATCCAGCAAGTCTATGTCTATTTCAGTATAAGGAATCATCCTTCCATCTTGTTCTCGGGGTCCTGGTTCTGCCTTGGTGGGAACTGTCGGCCCTTTAATGCTACCTGTAACAATAAAACAAGCAATTATTAATATTCTGAGAGATACCATTTAAAAATATTACCGAAATTATACATTTAATTATTAACACCCTGTTAGGGGCTTTAATGGAGAAATATAAAGTAAGTCAAACTAATAGTATAATACAGGGGTGCCCAAACCGTCGATCGCGATCGACCAGTCGATCGCGAGTGCTTTTTGAGTTGATCTCGAGTGCTTTTTGAGTCGATCCCGAGAAAATTTGCCGATGTAAATAGATCTTTTCACAGTTTTTGTTTCAGATGATCCTCAATTAGGCCTCAATAAAACCGCACTTTTTTCATGACTTTTTGTTTATAATTTATTTGGATCATATATTGTCAATGGTCGCGCCTTTTTTTTATTGTTCACTCTATCCTCATTTTTTTTTTTTTTAAATACATACGCATACAGATTCATAGTTAAACATTTGATTCTTAAAACTAATAACAATACATAAATTTATTTTTAATGAAACTACCCAATTCAAAAGAGAAACATTTCTCGTGCTTGAATTTTGGAGTGCCATTGTAAAATGCATAGGTACACAGAGTATGTTATTACAAGTACTAATATTAATAAAATATATATACATGAAGACAAGTCGACATAATGAACTTGAAGATCAAAAAACAATACCTAAACGTCAAACAGTGAACAAGTCCAAATTACGCTCCCATAAATATATAGAAAACTAAGCATAACGTGTCATATTTGGGAAATCCTAGTTAAAATATCTAATTTAACAATATCCTTTGACTAAATACAGTGCCCAAAAAGTGATCAAAAATAAAATAAACACAATTTCGTGTTAATCGCCGTGGTTCTGTGATATTTTGCGAGGTTAAGTTGTCAAATCATTACTAACAAAAAAGCCAAAGGAAACGAAAGTGAACTCCCTCAAAATTAATAATTATTAAATCCATTAATTAAGTTCTAAATTATTATTGAAAACCAAAAACGATTTATAAAAACACTGCAGTGCCATCTCTTAGCATAAACACCAAGCTAACATTAATGCTACCAATTAGCGCCATCTACCAATACTTTCCAGTACTATCAAACGTAAACAAAATCACATTTTAACCGTATTATAAAGTGTGATATTTGGGAAACCTGTCTGAAAATTACAAATAATCAAATTTGACAATAAATTTAGCACCAAAAAATCCACAATGGCAAGCACCAGAGGCAAGACAACATCATCCATTTCCTAGAAAAAAATGGACGTAATAAAAAAATAAATAATATCTCAAATAGAAAATCAAAGTATTGAAAACCAAAAAAACATCGACAGCATAAAGAAAGAAATGTCAGAAATTATAGAAATAAATTTTTTACTGAATTGAAAGACGTAAAAAACATCAAGAACCAATAAGGAACTCCAGTGAAAAATATTATGGCTTTAAAAAAATATGTTCATACAGACCAATAAACGCTGATTCTGAATATATAACTTTTATTTCATAATATTAAACGCAGAGTTTTTAAAAAATTATTAAAAAGTGCATTTTTAAACCTCTCCTGAAAACACAGCGTTAAGTTGGCATTACTGAAATGGTGAATGGTGACGTCACGCGTCACACTCACCCACCACACCCACCTGTCACCTGGTGATCGCGTGTATTGTATTGTATTGACATTAATGACAAGTATACAATATGCAATTCAAAATTTCGTGTTTTTGGTTTATTTTCATACTGTTTATAGAGATTTAGATAAATAATAGTTATTGTGTTTATTGAAACATAATTTAGGCCCTCAACAATTTACGAAAGGGGCTATATTTGCGGACAATCTGGAATAAATTTTGCCTATTTGAGGTTAGAGCGTGTCATTTTTGACATTTGGTTGACGATACATCGATCGTATTTTCAAATTCTTTTTAGTATCAAGGGCTTTTTATACACACAATCGTCATGATCAATGTATTATAAATACCAGTACATAAAACAATGTACCTACAAAGTAACGCCTAACACAAAACACGATGTCACATGTATTTGCAATAAAAGAGAGAGATTTGTTTTTATATTGCACTTTGATTAAATACAATAACAGTAGCGGTGAAATGTGGACATTTTACCAATGTTTTTCAATATTAAAAGCAGTTAATCTTGAATAAAAAACGATTTCCCACACCTAAATTTCATAGTAGCCTCATGATTCCGCCATATTGTTTATCATTTAAAACAGGGATGTTCCGCCCAAAAAAATTATTTCCCTAGATTTCGAAGTGAAATTTCCCTAGAATTTCACATTTACGCAATTACCTACGTAGCCACCTGATTGTGTAACACTAATCCTGTTATATATGTTAATTAATATGATTAATTAATTGGAAAGTTATCGGAACGTGGTAAATATACTAATAATACTGTGCTTTTCCAAATAAAACACTTTGCTATAAGAAGTAATAATTTAAAAGTACGAATGCACTCACCACTGAATTAGAAATTGAATTCCAAATAAAAAATAAAATAAAAACACTTTGCAAAATAAAAATTAACCACAATCACCGAAAAAACAGAACTTAAAACATAAATTAAATTTTTTTCAGAGGTCCCATTTATCTTTTTAGATACATATAATATCATTTTGAGTTGTCAGTGTTAAAAATAGCATTGCATGTAAGTACATGAACAATAATTAAGATTCATAGGAATTCCAAAAAATATATATGTATACGTATATAATAATATATATATATATATAGGTCCCACTACACTTATTGCGTCCGTGCGTAAATCCGTCTTTGGGCGTCCACCACTTCTAGTTATTTTTTTCATATTGTTTGTGTGAATATTGCCTTTTATAATGCTCACAATAATCGCTAATATCATGATTTTTTAATATTCATAATAATTCAGGATTTGATATTTATTATACTTTCATACACTTCTTGCGTCACGTACATACTAACGTCCGGGAGTATATTTTTTGTATATTGTAGGTTTCTATTAGTAACGGTTTCACGTCCTTTCACTCTAATTTAATTTTTGCGTCTAACTCTTCTAATAAAGGTTTCACGTCCATACTGAATAAAGTATTTTGTGCATCCGAGTGTATATTCTTTGTATTTCTTATACCGCTTTTAATATATTTTTCACGTCCTTACACTATATGTTTATTTTTACGTCTTCCGCATATTGCTAACTTTTCTAATAAAGGTTTCACGTGCATACTAAATTATTTATTTCTGCGTTCGAGTGTACATTCCTTGTAAGCTGCTTACCGTTTTCTTAAGATTGGTTTCACGTCATGCACTCTAATTTAATTTCACGTCTAAGGAAAATAAGAATGTAAAAAAAAACTTAAATATATTTGTTTGTAAGACCGTAAATAAATAGACACACTGAAGTATTTTTCAACCCATAACACGTGCGTGGATATTTCTTTTAATGATTTATCAAGTTTTAAAATTTATTTTTCGCGTTTGTTGTAAGTTTTATTTAACTTCTAATATATTATTATAGGCCAGTTATTTCATAAAACCGAAATAATCACAGAACTCGAATAGAACTTTCATAGAACGTGAAAAAACACTTAGAGTCCCAACTGCTCACAAACGTCTCGAGCCAGTGGGACTATGGCATCCCCAATTTCGGTATGGTGTGATGCTGAAAGTAATGGGGAGGGAAAAGAGATATCGAAAATGTACCTCGGTATTCAGATCTAGTCATCTATCACGGCTAAACTCATTTCACGTAATAAGACTAAACCTAAATTCACTGTAAACCAGCGTAAAAATTAAAAAAATCATTCAGTATAACTTTTTTAATCCGACTACAATACAAGAGTCCCAACTGCTTCCAACTGTCTGGAGCCAATGAGACTCTGACATCCCCAATTTAAATACGTTGCGAGGCTGAAGATAGTGGGGAGGGGAAGGAGATGTGGTAAATGTAA
Source organism: Limnephilus marmoratus (assembly GCA_917880885.1). NCBI lineage: Eukaryota > Metazoa > Arthropoda > Insecta > Trichoptera > Limnephilidae > Limnephilus > Limnephilus marmoratus. The sequence continues at coordinate 58,159,043 of OU862913.1, forward strand.
GTGGCTATTCAGATCTAGTCATCAAACACATTAAAGTAATTTCAAGGAACGTTTCAATTCTGAATGAATACTGACGAACAGCAAAATAAAACATACTTATATGTTCAGTGTATTTATACGTTATATCTACTTACGATTTAAGAGGTGAATATGTTTACCGCCGCCTCGGGAACCATTTATTGTATACCAGCACCCCTTCCGTAAGTCACTCCAGTGATTGCCAGGTTTGGTGAATTATAAGGGTTGCCCGGGTTCTTGGAGTGAAGTTTGTCCAAGTCTTGGTGGTGAATGCTTTTCCTCACCTTTTGCGTGACGGTCCGGATCGGGAGAGACTGCTTGAGACAGACATAATCAGGACCTCTCCAGCCGGACTCTCTAGAACCATCGCCTTTCACCCCAGTGTGGAAAATTTATCTGACTAATCAGATCTAGTCACCGTATATGGCTAAAGTCATTTCAAGTAACGTTTCAATTCTGAAAGACGTTGTTATACCAGGGCGATAATGAAACCTTTTAGATTCAATTTCTTTTAGCAATGTTAGTTACAATGAATATTATTTACGATGGGTCGAGAGAGTCCGGCTGGAGAGGTCTAGATTATGTCTGCTTCAAGCAGCCTCTCCCGATCTGGACCTCCAAGCAGTAGGTGAGGAAAAGCATTCGCAACCAAGACCTAGACAAACCTCACTCCAAGAATCTGTGCACCCCTGATAATTCACCAAACGTAACACAACACTTGGGGTGACCTATGGCAGGGGTGTTGGTTATCCAATAAATGATTCCCGTGGCGGCGGTACACATAACCACCTCCAAAATGTTAATAATTGTCCATATTAAAATGTCAAACCACAGGTATATTATGAATGGGTCGAAATAATACTATTCGAACCGGCCCGCCACGCAGTTGGTAGACAGGCACATACGATGTTCCGAGGAACTAGAGTCATTGATCCCCTCGGCACCGGTGCAGGCGGTGCATAGACGGAAAACACGTCAATCACGCCCCCAACATTTGTACACGGTTGACATTAGTCACATGAGAACGGGTCGTTTCTACGACTTTTCTACGAGTTCAACAGCTCGGCTGTGGAACGATTTGCCGGCCTCCTTCTGAGTTTCCTCCCTCCTACAACATTGGTCTCTTCAAGAACCCATATTCACTACTTCCTTTCCTCAAAAAGACCCTCCACACAGCATCTTCAAAGATGACATAGGCCCTGAGGGAATTTATTTTCCTCAGAGCCTCCTATGTGGAGTTAATCTAAAAATAATATTAAAAATAGAAAACCAATCACCAATCGTAGTGAACCACTTACTGCGACCGGACCTATGGCAGAGGTGTTGGTTATCGAATAAATAGTTCCCGGGGCAGCGGTACCCATACCCTCCTCCCAAACGTTTGGTGACTTAGCCGGGGTACCCGGGTTTATGGGGTGAGGTTTGTGTAGGTCCGGGCAGTGGACGCGCCCGCCCACCATCTGGCATGCCGGATCGGGAGATAATGGTTAAGGAAGTCCCATCGACTTCTCCAGCCGTACTCTCTCGGAAAATCGCCTGGCACCGCAATGGGAGGGATGGATTAACACGTCCGTCGCTCCTGGACACACTGACCCTCAGATTCCTACCCACCCCTAATAACCTTTTTCCTACTCAGAACTTCCTCTCCTTTCTTTCCTAAAAAAGACCCTCCTCATAGCACCCCCAAAGATGACACAGGCCCTGAGGGTAATTATTTTCCTTGGGTCTTCCTATGTGGAGCTAATGTAAAAAAAATATTGATTCTATTTCATTCTATGAAAACGTATTCTATTTTTTTTTCTATTTTCCATATCCACATTTCTCACACGATCATACATTGTTTTACCACACATACGCTTCAGGAATCTTTCAACAGCATTCAGTTTACTTTCATCCTTCCTCTGCCAGTTTTATACCTCACTGCCATACTTCAGGGTAGGTACCAGGACTCCATTGTGGACTGCTAGCGTCACTTCTTTTAACAGTTTTTTTATTAGTGCCAACGGCATTCAGTCTTCCAGTAATGGAGTTACCGGCATTTACCCTTCTTTCAAAACTTCCATCAGCCTTACCTTCTCGTAAAAAATACTACCTAGATACACAAACTCATCCACCTGCTCCAAGTTACTACGAGTACCTACCGAAAAATGGGAAGTACCTATCTTAACTTTTGTATTACTGTTCTTTAAAAAAAGGAACATCTGCGCGGCCTGTTTCATACAAAATTTAGTCAATTACCTATTTCGATTTTTTTTTTCAACCAAAAGGTATGGCATAATATTGTAGGTTAGACTCTTGGCTTTGTTTTGAGAGCTGCAAAAGATTTCAATGATTTAGACACATTCATTATGTTATATAAAACCCTTGTCAGATGCCAACTTGAATATAACTCTACGTTATGGTCTCCCTTTTACAACATTCATTCAGACAACATTGAAAAGATTCAACGGAAGTTTCTAAGGTTTATAAACTATAAATTGCATATTCCTATACTAAACATTGATTACAATTATCTCCTGGATAAAACGTCTCTATTGAAACTTTCAGAAAGAAGAATAAGCACAGATTTAATATTATTACATAAAATACTGCATTACAAAATTGACTGTTCTGAATTACTTCAATTTATCAATATCCATGTTCCCCAAAAATCATGTCGACATTTATTACCCTTCTACTTCAATAACACCAGGACACTAGCTTATCAAAATTCTCCGTTTCCGAGACTTCACAGTCTCGGAAATAAATATTCTAATCTAGGTGATATATTTCATCTTAAAACTAATCAGTATAAACGTTGTATATTCTATCACTTTTATTCTTCTAGGCACAAATAGATTTACATAATTTCTTCAATTTTTGTTTATATTGAATATGAGACTTCTTATCATTTTTACATAATATGTATTTTTATTCTATTATTTGTTTTGTTGTTACACTGTTTTGTGTATTTTATTTTCTCATTGTATTATATTTTCTTCATTGTTTGTTACTCAACTTATAAATTATAATGTAAAAGCCCATCAGGGCGTGTAATAAATAAATAAATAAATAAATATTATCACTATTATATATTGTGATTTTGTATATTGTCACAACATAAACAAAGCGAAAGGGCGCAAGATCACCTTACCTCGGAAACTCACAACAAACTGTCCATAAATATACCAAATCCTATTAATAATAAATATTGTTAGAAGTTTGAAAGAATATTTTGTATACACACGTACCTACTGGGCGCAGGAGTGTGACTGTTTTGTTTGCCCTTATTCAAAATGTATCGTTTCATAACGCACCCGTTCGCGCCCTTATAGTGTGCGGTTGAACTTTTTTAAGCCGGGACACTAATTGACCGCCCGCTCTAAAAAAATCTTATAAGAATGTCCACCCGCGCAGTCGTTACACCCATTGTTGCCAAATCTGGCGATTTCATTTATCAAGGGCTCAAACAATACATAACAATCATAACAGTCATAACGACGATAGTATTGCGTCCTTAACAACTTAATCATTAACAATAATAATATAGGTATCTATTATCTACTCGCGAATACGCAATACTACGCCACAAGGACGCAATATTATCGTCGTTATGACTGTTATGATTGTTATGTATTGTTTGAGCCCTTGATGAATGAAATCACCAGATTTGGCAACAATGGGTGTAACGACTGCGCGGGTGGACATTCTCATAAGTGTTATGTATTTTTGAGTTTTGAAATTTGCCAACAATGGGTATATTTACAACGACGCCAAACGCCATTCATACTTAGCATGCTGTTACTCATCACTAAAAGAATTTCTAGCTTTTCAGACATTTTTTTTATTTATTACATTACATTAGATACATTTATGTAGCAAAAATAACATCTAGCAATAATATTGCAAAATAACTGTGAATATTAAAAATGTGTACAAGTGATATTATGTCATGAAGGTCGATATTAGTTCCTAGCTAGGCAGACTGCCCGTTATAAGGACCAAATGCTGGTGTAAATGCTAAAAATTTATTCTGTAAAAAAGTGTTGTTTTTTTCTTCTTTTAAATTAAACATGCCTACTCTAATTTTTTTATTCAATGTGCCATTAATGAAATGCCAAAAAATTATATTGTAAAAAAAATATTTTTTTTTTAAATTTAAAAACGTATATACTAAGTTTTTTTTTCAAAGATATATCCACCTCGGAGATTGTAAATTGGAGAGAGCTGGCACAAAACCGTGATGAGTGGAGGAAGACTCTTGAGGAGGCCAAGACCCACCAGGGGTTGTAGAGCCAAGAGTGATGATGATGATACTAAGTTTTTACTAAATGTACCATCATTAGGTAACCATGTAAATTTTTAATTAACATTATTTAATAGTATTTCAGGCTCCACCCTACCAAAGCCAATCAGCCATTTAGTTATTTAATTGAACCGATGCGATGTAGGACAATTTGCATGTTTTAATATTTAATTCTGGGGGGATTTTATTATATAATTTCGGTCCCTGATATGTATATGTCTTTTGATACTTTGCCGTATTTCACCCTGGGACTATGACATCCTTTCTGGTGTGACTTCTTGTGATATATTTATGATCAATTTTATTAATATTTTCTAGATTTTTTATGTACGCGGATAATAACCCTTTTTACATTCATTTTTTTATACAGCTGATCGCTAGAGAACCTGTACGCAAAATAATAATTATAATAATTTGATTTATAAAGCGTAGTTTTTGTGAAAAATCACCTCAAGGGCGCTGTACAAACTTATAATATATTTCTAATATCTAGAAAAACTAGAAACTAGACAAATAATAAAAAAAAAACAATGTATGGCTAAAAATTGCATCCACCGGTTCATTGATCACTGATACGAAATTATATGTGCAATATTTTGACCAATGAACGCGATATAATGACTCTATTTATGGATTTCTGGCCCTTCATAAGCAGACCTAAAATTGTTCTACCTGACCCCAACCAATACAACCATACGTTTAGCTGGGGTTGCACAATCCAAAATACATTTTTCTTAGGTCTGTTGTTTAATTATATTTCGTAATGCAAAGAATATATGAATCAATTTTCTTACCCTTATTGAAAAGTTGTCGATATGATATTTCCACTTAAGATGATTGTCTATAATAACACCTAGATATTTGATGTTTTTCATACCTTCCAAAGCTTCACAGTTGCAGTGACTGTGAAGATATGACTGTGATTGTGAAAATTTTACCGTGTAGATGCAGCACGATCGTCGCACAGTGGGCCAAATCCCCCATTTCGATACAATAAACAAACAAAAACAGTAACAAGTAACAGAAAGTGAAAATACTAATGACCTCGAACTCATCGGAAGTTAAGAATTTAATAGCCTCAACCGAGTTTCATGCCATATCGAAAATAATGAAATTTATTAGATTATGTAAACTGGAAAATATTTGAAAGTGATTTTTTATACAAAATGAATATAAAAGAACAAAGTACCTATTAAATGCATTTATTCAGTTATTCTTGATAAATCCCTAATTTATATATACTTTAAATATTCACTATAACCATAGAAATAAAAATAAAAGTAAAAAATCAATATTATACGCACGCATAAGAATTGCCTTGTGGGATTTTTTTGCTCATACATTTATTATTTTAAGCTTTTTCCATATACTTTTCATTATTTTATGTATCTAATTATTGAATTGTATAAAAATTGAGTTGAAAGGTCCCATTTTGTAGGAGGGAGGAAAATCATTCCACGGCTAAGCTGTTGAAATTAAGAACGAGTCGTAGAAACGACCCATTTTCATGTGACAAATGTCAACCGTATACATATGTTGGGCACATGTTTGGCGTATTTCCCGACTATGCATTGGTGCTGAGGAGATGAATGACGCTAGTTCCTCGAAGTATCTATATATCATACCTCAAATGGAACCTACATACCCAGATCATTGCAAATAAAATTAGAAAAACAATACACTTCTTTAGATCCATAAGGAACTTTCTTAACTTAGAACTCCTAAAAACGAATTATTTTGCAATCACCCAATCTATCATTGAGTATGGTATCATTGCATGGGGAGGGGGCACTTCATCAGATCCTGTCGAAAAGGCGCAGAAAACAATTATGAAAATTATTCTCAAACTTCCTCTAACTGCAAACAGTGACCTTATATTCAAAATAATGAGAGTATTTGATGTTCGACAGATCTATGTAAAAACTATCTGTATAAAATTCAGGCCTTTAAATATCGAATTTAGCCAGGACTCACACCTCTCTAGATCCGCGTAAAAACATTAGGTGAGAACTCTCATAGTTAGTTAGCTAAATTATCAACAGATGTCCGGAAGGTACAACGCTGGGACCAGCCAAGGAGATATTTTCTATAAATGACGGTTTTTAAAAGGATCTATTTTCTTTCCTCTTCGTCGCTTCGCTGAAACTACATCTAATTACTAACTCCTTGGTCTGTCTCGGGTAGTTTTGTATCTTCCGATTATAAAAAATGTAATTGGAAATAGAACGAAATAAATCAAGAGTTCCTTAGAATTTGTCCTGAAGATGAGTCTTTATTTTACCGGTTCCTTACCTTAAAACTTTACATTTGATCCTACGAGTCGGATAGTTTAACGCGAGTGATTAAATTAATAAAAAAGAACCAGCACTGAAGAAGGAACCAGAAATGCAGCCAGAATCCATCAAGCAGATTCCAGCATCCAGAAGACATCACGATAAAAAGGGCAAGTGACCAATCCATTCCATACTACCCACCTTACCATAAAAATCCTAAAAAAAAAAGAAAGCAAAAAATTTAATGACATCAATATTGTGCATTTCTCATAAAAAAAATTGTTGCAAGCCGGTATGAACAAGTTTACAAAAAAATAACACGACATTGCAGCCGGCAATTAGATTATCGCAAAAAACTACAACAATGTTATAAATTCCGGGATTAATGGAAACTTTCTCCGAAATAATTATTTGAATCAACCGCGAAGCCGATAAAACAGTTTGTTGCTAATAATACTCTATGGGCGAAATTTAACGGCTTGTCGATTATCGCAGATCGTGTTGTGACGGATTGAGAAGTTGTCAGTGTTTATTACAGTGTTTTTTAGTTTTAAACGGTTATTGTGATAAAATAATTGGATAACTCTGTAAATTGTAAGTACCTGATTTGATAAAAATGGATTTAAAAACGCTAATCGGTAAAAGGGGAATCTGTAAGGGGAAAGTCACGAGATTCAGAGAATTTTTAAACAAAATTTCGTTGACACAAAGTGAGCTAGGGTTACGTATAAAACATTTCGAGCTTTTAATGGATCAATTCGAGGAAATTCAAGGTAAAATTGAAGCCTTATCTCCCGATGAGGACGATCAAGAAAGGGCGAGCTTTGAAAACGATTATTTTGATGTTTTATCCAACGCTAAAGAGAGGTTAGGTTCGGACCATTCCGCAGGCAAAACAAACAACAACATTAAACTGCCGATAATAGAGTTACCAAAATTTAAGGGTGATTACTGCGAATGGATAGAATTCCGAGATGCGTTTATATCTTTAGTAGACAGTAATTCTAACCTAGATGCCGTTCAAAAATTTTATTATTTGCGTTCTTGTCTAAAGGGGGAAGCGCTTAAGCTCATAACAGCATTGCCAATGCAAGTTGACAACTATTTAATGGCCTGGGAGATGCTCACGGACAGATACGAAAACTCAAAAATAATTATAAATAATCATGTAAACGCGTTGTTTAAATTACCGGACTTAAAAGCAGAAAATCACGTCGCAATAAGAAGCCTATTGGACGAGGCACAGTTGCATTTAAAATCGCTAAATAAATTAAATATAGCTACAAAAAATTGGGATGTAGTATTGATTTATTTGTTATCAAACAAGCTAGATTCAAATACAAGGGCTCATTGGGAACAATACCCAACAAAAAATAATCTACCTACCTACGAAGAATTTATTAAATGTTTGTATACAAGGGCCCAAGTATTAGAGGCCTCATCAAATAACGAAAAAAGAATTAATCCGGGAAAAACGAATCCGCATAATTATAAAAAGGAAGCTATGGTTTCATTTTCTGCACAAAAATTAAAATGTTTACATTGCAACGATAATCATAAGATTTATTATTGCCGCAAATTTTTGGAATTGAAGCCAAGGGAACGAATTGATAAAATACACAAATTAGGCGCTTGTTTAAAATGTTTAAACTTCGGTCATAAATTAAAGGATTGCAAATCAAAATTTAATTGCCGTAAATGCGATGGCGTAAATCACAATACGTTACTTCATTTTAAACAAGAGGAGGAATCAAAACACGAAAGGGCATCAACATCTTCCGCGAAGGAAGCGCCTTTGGTAACAAATCATGCCGCGAAGGTAGAACCAAATTTCGTGTTATTGTCCACTGCCATCATCAACATAAAGGACGATGCCGGACAATCAATTCAAGCAAGAGCTCTATTAGATTCTGGGGCACAAACTAATTTTATAAGTAAGGAATTTGCAAAGAAATTGAAATCAAAAGAGAAAAAGGTCAACATTCCTGTTACGGGAATCCACAATAAGATTTTAAATATAAAATATAAAGTGGAATTCAATATAACTTCAAGCTATTCTGAATATAAAAGGAATATAGAATGCCTGATTATACCTGAAGTGACCAGTAACCTGCCACAAATTTCCTTTCAGAGAAAAGACGCGGGGATCCCTAGCGGCCTCCAATTAGCAGATCCGAACTTCAACATTACCAGCCCGATAGATCTGCTACTGGGAGCGGAGGTGTTCTGGGAAGTCTTGCATACCGATCGAATGAGAATTGGAGATGCTGGACTCACGCTACAAAGGACCGAGCTAGGATGGCTTGTCGCTGGACCTATCTCCACTCCGAAACCAAAAAGGCCAGTAAATTCCTGTAATTTATCTTTAAATTTATTGCATAAGCAATTAGAAAGCTTTTGGAAAATAGAGGAACTAACTCCTGTAAAACATAGAAGCCACGAAGAAAGAGCATGTGAAGAGAGCTTCTTACGCACGCATGAAAGAGATGAGAAAGGACGTTTTGCGGTAAGATTACCGCTGCGGCCCAATATTAATCAAATGGGTGAAACCCTAAAGGTGGCTGAAAAAAGATTCTATAATATGGAAAAAAAATTTCTTGCCAATAAGGACCTGATGCTAGATTATAAAAAATTCATGAAAGAGTATCAGGAATTGGGGCATATGACGCTGTGCGAAGCACCGCCAAAAGATAAAATTTGTTATTATTTGCCACACCATGCAGTGATGAAGGAGTCTAGCACGACAACCAAAACCAGGGTCGTGTTTGACGGATCAGCCAAGTCATCAACCGGTATATCATTAAACGACGCCCTCATGGTAGGGCCAGTTTTACAAAAGGATTTATGTGCGCAATTATTATTTTTCAGAAAGCACCAGTATGCAATAACCGCCGACATCGAGAAGATGTATCGTCAAATATTGGTGCAGCCTGAGGATAGAGATTTGCAGCGCATAGTCTGGAGGGACTCTCCGGAAGAAGAAATCCGACACTATCAACTCAATACTGTCACCTACGGTTTGGGACCATCATCCTTTCTGGCTACCAGATGCTTGGAACAGTTAGGAACAGAAAATCAAGAAGCATACAGAAAGGTCAGTCGCATCCTCAAATACAACTTTTATATGGATGATTTGATAACTGGCGACGAAAATGAGGCAGATTGTCTCACTATTAAGCAACAGTTGAGCAGCATTTTGGCATCTGCTGGCATGAATTTACGAAAATGGCGATCAAATTTACCCTCTATAAGTTCGAAACCAGAGAGTGATACAGATATGATTATTACTGATAACCCCAAGGAAAAGAAAATTCTAGGGTTGTCATGGAATAATCAGCAGGACTATTTTCAGTACATTGTAGAGCCCTTAGAAGCCTGCGTTAAAAGCAAACGCCAAATGTTATCAGGTATCGCCTCTACCTTTGACCCATTGGGACTGATAGGGCCAATAACTTTAGTCGCAAAACTGATAATGCAAGGTTTGTGGCAAACTAAGATTCAGTGGGACGAAGATGTTCCATCTGAACAGATGAATGCGTGGAATTCATACATAAATGAATTACCTCTTTTAAATAATTTAAAAATACCGAGAAAGGTAATTTGCAAACATCAAGTTAAACTGCATCTGCATGGATTCTGTGACGCCTCGGAGAGGGCCTATGCAGCATGTATATATATAGTGTCTACTGATGAATCGGGAAACACAACTTCTTATTTAGTCACATCAAAATCAAGGGTGGCACCGTTGAAAAGCATATCACTACCAAAGCTGGAGCTTTGTGGTGATGTTTTACTCACAAAATTAGTGAACTATGTCAAAATAGCTATGAACTTAAATGAAATAGATACAACCTACTGGTGCGATTCCATGATAACGCTATTCTGGATTCGTGGACAGCCAGCAAGGTGGAACACATTTGTGGCCAATAGGGTAGCTGAAATCCAAGAGTCCAGTCAACCCGCACAATGGAAACACGTAAGATCGGAGGATAATGCGGCGGACGTTTTATCCAGAGGCGCGACGGTGTCGCAGCTAATAAAGTCTGACATTTGGTGGCATGGACCCACCTGGTTGATTTCAGGCGATTACCCGATTACCAGCAGTGAAGTTACGCCGTTGGATCTACCAGAAGAAAGATTAAAACTAACTTTAATTTCAGCCGTAAAACAGGATTGGGAAATATTTTCCAGATACTCTTGCTTAACCAAATTGCAAAGGGTGACAGCTTATATTTTAAGATTTATATTTAATTGCAGAAATTCTTTGTCCAGGCGTAGCGGAGCACTAACTGTTTACGAATTGGAGAATTCACTTCACTTATTAATATCTCGTGCACAATGTTTTGCATTCCCCGAAGAGACGAGGGCCTTACAAGCCGGGGTAAATGTAAAGAATAGTAGTAGGTTAAAGTCATTAAATCCTTATTTGTTTAAGGATTTAATCCGGGTGGGGGGTAGGTTGTCCAACGAAAAAATGATATCGGAAAGCCAACAGCACCCCATAGTACTACCATCACATCATAAACTAAGTGAGCTTATTGTCAGGCACTACCATTATTTATATTTACATGCAGGAACGCAGGCATTGTTAGCGTTATTAAGAATGAAATACTGGCCGATTATGGGTAAAAATTTAATTAAAAAGGTTCTGAGATACTGTATTATATGTTTTAGATGTAACCCGAAAACAGAGCAACAACTGATGGCGGACCTACCTGCCGAACGAATAACGGAAGGTCGCGCATTTCAATCATCAGGCGTGGATTTCTGCGGCCCCATTTTGATCAAATCAGGTGTTAGCCGTAAGACTCACAGCGTAAAATCTTATATATGTCTATTTATATGTATGGTAACCAAAGCAATACATCTGGAACTAGTAATGTCTTTAAGCACTGATAGCTTCTTAAATGCGTTTAAACGTTTCATCTCGCGAAGAGGGAAACCCAGTAAAATGTTTTCAGATAACGCCACTAATTTTAGGGGCGCGAATAATGAATTAAGGGAAATATATGAATTTTTGGAAAATTCAAATGAAAAAATTGATAAATACTTAGCCAATTTATCTATTCGCTGGAAATTCATACCAGCAAGGGCCCCGCACTTCGGGGGACTTTGGGAGGCAGGGATCAAATCAGTAAAATATCATTTGAAAAGGGTAGCAAACGTTTCACTATTAACATATGAGGAATTCAGTACTGTATTATGTCAAATTGAATCATGCTTGAATTCCCGTCCCCTCTGTCCGCTGTCCAATGACCCCAAAGACCTAAAACCTCTCAGTCCTGGTCACTTTCTCATTGGAACGAGTTTAGCAGCGATCCCGGAGCAGAATTTGCAGAATGTAGCAGTCAATAGATTGAATCATTACCAAAAATTAAACCAACTAATACAGTCTTTTTGGTCGAGGTGGCGCAAAGAATACTTGGCTGAGCTGCAGACCCGGACGAAATGGACTGGCAACAACCAAAGGCAGCTGCAACCAGGCCAGATGGTCATTCTGAAGGAAGACAACGAACCTCCTTGTTTTTGGAGGCTAGGACGAGTGCACGCTGTACATCCCGGGCCTGATGGAAGAGTACGAGTGGCTACCATCATCACAGCACAGGGAACGGTCCAGAGGGCAATATCAAAACTATGCCTGCTTCCAATTGAGGACAACAAATGTGAAGACCATCTACCCGAGATGGACCAGGGGAATAAGAAGCGACCCAGTAGCGCCAACACAGTGTGGCGCCCCCAAGCAAGACAGAATAACCAGAATAACCAGATTCTATAACCAGACTTTAAATTAATAAAAAGTACAAATTAAAGCGAAAAACAATAAAAAATTAATGAAAAAAAAATGCAAACAAAAGTGTAAAACAATAAAAAGGCAAAATGAATAAAGGTGGTGGAGGTCGTGACCTCTTGTGAAACTCGTGTAAAAAGAAAAACCAGATTGAGTGAAAATTAAAGGTTATAAGCTAACCAAAATAATAATAATAATAATAAAAAAAACACTGCAAGTGCCCACATATATTTAATGCTAGACATTTAATAATATTTACAATAAAATTGGCTGTCCTGGAAGGAAGACTTGGTCCCGTCCTCATTGTATTGTGTTTGTCCTAAAATTGAATGTGTAATTTATTGTAACTCTTTGATTTAATTTTTAACTTTGAATTTTTAGCTAGAGCATGTAAATATGAATTTGTTAATTGCACAATTTAATTTGGGGTGAAATAGTTAAAGTAAAAAAAATTTGTGAGCTATTTTTAGTATTATAAGTAGTATATTTTTTGTTCATTTTAGTTTAATAAAAAACTCATTCCTCACCGTTTTTTGGCTGGGAATATGTATAAAATTCAGGCCTTTAAATATCGAATTTAGCCAGGACTCACACCTCTCTAGATCCGCGTAAAAACATTAGGTGAGAACTCTCATAGTTAGTTAGCTAAATTATCAACAGATGTCCGGAAGGTACAACGCTGGGACCAGCCAAGGAGATATTTTCTATAAATGACGGTTTTTAAAAGGATCTATTTTCTTTCCTCTTCGTCGCTTCGCTGAAACTACATCTAATTACTAACTCCTTGGTCTGTCTCGGGTAGTTTTGTATCTTCCGATTATAAAAAATGTAATTGGAAATAGAACGAAATAAATCAAGAGTTCCTTAGAATTTGTCCTGAAGATGAGTCTTTATTTTACCGGTTCCTTACCTTAAAACTTTACACTATCCTCATGCATCTCTTTAAAAAACAAACATGTGCTTTACGAAAAAAAAATCAACTTAAGATTTACACGTATTTACATTTACACAATTTTTTTTTTTAGATTTATACTCCAACAAAGACCTATTGCAAGTTCCAGCACTCTCTTCCACCTTTGGTCAACGTAGCTTTAGATACTTTGCCACAAAAATATTCAACATTCTCCCAGAAAACATCAAACTGAGTCAAACACAGAGAGAGTTTAAAAAATATGTTAAAATATGGATACATTCTAATGATCGAGCCTATACTGGTGCCCTCACCCAAACGCCCAGTCATTGACAGTTGTTATTGTAGTAATAACCTTGCAGTTTATGAATTGTGTAGGTATATGCAAACAATAATGTTAACTAAAATAAAGTTTTTGCTGTATGGAAACCTACTTTACACATTTATAAAAAAACCATAGATAAAATTGCGAGAAACAATTAACAAAAATTCTGCCTCAATACAGGTTCACCTAGTGAGGCAGACTATGCACAACTAAAAATACTGTATAACTATACTACTCCTGTGTAACCTTTCTTACGTTACATTCTTTTTGTTAATTTTTCTGTACTGATTGATGTAATCTATTTGTAAACTACATTGAGCATGTATTTTTTTTTAGTTATATTGTTGTTATTTCATTGAATAAAGATTATTATTATTATTATTATCTTCCAATGTAATACCGGTAGAACAAGGACAGCATTCCTACCTGACGCCTGTGCTGTTTGTTAAGTTGTTAGGAGAATTTATCAAACGTACCGCCCGCTTCTGTACAGAGTCGAGGTTTTTTTAGGTATTTTTTGGTCTCCAGACTAGAGGTGGCTGCCAAATTCAACCGTAGAGCGTACTTGCGATTTGAACAGGGTTAGCAGTTGTGTACTTTTGAAGTATCTAGTAAGTAAGGCGCGAGAAGGTAGAAAGAACTTTCATGGGCACTCGCTGTACACATCAGAACTGTGGGTTGACTACACTGCATCCCAATGGCATAAGTTGAAGGATGCTCTTGAGGCGATTTTTCGCAAAAACAGCGCTATATAAGTTGTCCAAATTTATTATTATTATTATGCTTACAATAAGCATATCGTGAACTTTTCCGCCTACCGAGATACTGCAGTGCTACGGAAATGTTCCTGGAGGGACGAGTGCACACTTTCCGAGCACTTTTCTGCCACCGCATGGGAGGTTTATGGCGCAGACTACGCCAATCGAAGAATGCGATCATCACCGCCATGACTGCCTAGATGGAGTCCCCCCTGATGGCCCTCTGGAGATGGGAGACGACGAGGAAATACCTTCCGTAAACAGTTGCATGAATTAATTTTATTGTTTATTATTTTTTCAGTTTCATTTCTTAAGTTTTTCATGCTTATTCGTTTTTATTTTTATTTATGTGCTGTTATTTACTTTCAACCTTAACTCACTATTTGTCTAATTTCTTTTATTATTTCAAAATTTGGAATGTATTGCATTGCACTACCCCTGCATACATTCTGGAATAAAATACTATTATTATTATTATAACGATGGTGATGCTGCGTCTACACAGTTGGTCCTTCTTGCGTCCACGCTATTATCACGCTAGTATCACGCTATTACCACGCCATTATCACGCAGCAATATTATTTTTAAGACATGACGACGGTCTTGCTGCGTCTACGCAGTTGGTCCTTCTTGCGTCCACGCTAGTATTACACTATTATCACGCAGCAATATTATTTTCAAGACATAACGACGGTCTTGCTGCGTCTTCACAGTTGGTCCTTCTTGCGTCCAAGCTATTTTTACGCTAGTATTACACTATTATCACGCAGCAATATTATTTTTAAGACATAACGATGGTCATGCTGCGTCTACACAGTTGGTCTTTCTTGCGTCCATGCAGCAATATTATTTTTAAATCATACCGATGGTCTGTGTCTATTCTGTGTCATATTACTTTTAGTCACAACGACGGTCGTGCTGTGTCCTCCCACTCAAATTTTCAGTCACAGTCATTACAGCCATAACAACGAGAGTATTGCGTCCTCGTGGCCATTAAGAGTAGATATTAGGTATATTGTTATTTATTGTTAAAGTCCTTGATGAATTAAATCGCCAGATTTGGCAACAATGGGTTCATTTACAAATGATGCCGATCGCCATTCAGAACTAAGAACATGCTATAGTGATAATGGCGCGAACCGGCGCGTTATGAAATTATACATTTTGAGTAAGGGCAAACAATACTGTCATACTCCTGTGTCCAGAATATAATATGTATACAAAATATTCATTCAAACTTCTAAAAATGTTAAAAATAATATTTTGATGATTCGTTAATCTTGTCAGAAACATTAACAATCGCGTAGGTATTGGATCTCGTATTCTTTAATTCTCAATGTATCAAAGTGAGTAAGGCCATAGAAGTTGTCATACCCCCTGACGTTCATCATCCTCCACTAAATATTTGTATAACTAACTTTGGCGAAAAAATTCTGAAGTCTACGAGATCATGCTACAATTTTAGAAAGGCAGATTATTCGGGTATGTGTGACTCTCTTAAATTGGTTGACTGGTCTTTCTTAGATAGTGATGATTTAAATCGTACTACTGAACAGTTATACTTAATTCTTGGTAATCATATAAATTGCTTTGTCTCTTACACTCAATATAAGGAATCTAAATATCCAGTATGGTTTAATAAAGATTTGATTAATTTAATTACACGTAAAAAAAACAGCTCACAAACTGTATAAGGATCACGGAACATCGCAGTTGTATATAGAATTCTCCAAAATTAGAAGTGATTGTAATAAACTATCAAGGGCATGTTATAACTATTATATTAAGCAGACAGAGAATGATATTTTTAACAATATAAAACGTTTTTGGCGATTCAGTAAAACATTAAGAAGTGGTGACTCTGATATACCAAATACCATGTATTTTGAAGGCAGAAAAGCTGATGGCACCAAAAATATTGTCAATCTTTTTGCCGACTTCTTCAAAAACTTTTACGATAAAAGTCAACCCAATCAGTTCTCCTTACCTAACTATACTCCCAGTTTCAATATAAACCTGTCACATGTGCACATCGAACTAAACGAAATTATAAAACAAATTAAACTTCTAGATCCCAATAAAAATGCCGGTCCTGATAACATTCCACCTTTAATCTTGCAGCAGTGTGTTGCCGTTCTTGCTTATCCCCTATACACACTCTTTAATCGTTCTTTGTCAAAAGGTAATTTTCCTGATCTATGGAAACATAGTTATTTTTTTTTTTTTTAATTTTCTTTATTCATTTTGTTTATTACAGGATTGTTTTACATGGTATTTCGACTACCAAGCTAGGCAAATGCCCGTATTATGGTAGTCGAGATTCATTAGATGTTATATTAAGTATATTACATATATGCAGATGAAAGTACAAACATATAGCATACATATTAAGGAAAATATTCATACTAGTATTAGGTACATGATCACATACAGGAAAGGAGTTAAACTAGGTGAATCTTGTATAAATAAAAATAAAATAGAATAACAAATAAAAATAAAAGTAACAAATAATAATATTTAAAGGATAATAGAAATAAAAAATAGTTATATAACACCTATTTTCAAAAAAGGGGATAAAAACGAATTAACTAATTATAGACCTATATGCATACTATCAACAATTCCAAAACTGTTTGAGAAGCTGATTTTGGATAAAATAACTAGCTCATTTAAATATTATATATGTCCTGAACAGCATGGTTTTATGGCCGGAAAGTCAACACTAACTAACCACATTTTTTATCAAAATTTCATTTCCGATGCAATGGCGAAGAAGCTCCAAGTTGACTCAATTGTTTCTCACGCCATTCTTGTAGAAAAACTGTTTAAAGCTGGAGTTCGTGGTAATATGTTGCTTTGGTTTATAAGCTATCTTTCAAACCGAAAACTTAGTGTTAAACTAAATGGGGAATCATCGTATGATTTTTTTGCATCCAGTGGTGTTCCGCAAGGTTCCCACCTCGGACCTGTATTATTTATCTTTTTTGTAAACGACATTTGTAATATTTTTAAAGACATCGACGTACTTATGTTCGCAGATGATTTGAAACTTTTTAAAGCAATTCGTAGCCTGGATGACTGTTATATTCTCTCAGCAAACTTGTCAAAATTAGCTGAGTGGTGTAGCGATAACAAGCTATACCTTAATGTTAATAAATGTATAACTATGAGATTTTATAAAATAAAAAATCCAATTTTTTTCAATTACACAATCAATAACTTCATTCTCGAATCTGTTTCTGAAATTAATGACTTAGGTGTTACTTTCAACACCAAACTTAGCTTCATACCACACATTGAAAATATCTCAAAGAAGGGTTTAAAAATGTTAGGTTTTGTACTAAGAGTGGCTAAAGATTTCAAAGACATTAAAACCTTAAAACTTCTGTACACATCACTAGTGAGGAGTCAGGTTGAATATAACTCAACTGTGTGGTCTCCTCACTATGACGTGCATTCTCAAACAATAGAAAGAGTACAAAAAAAATCCTAAGCTTTTTAAATTATAAACTAAAAATACCAAAAGAACCATTAAACTACACTTATCTACAGCAATTATCTAATCTATTAAATTTGTGTGACAGAAGAACTGTTTCCGATCTAATATTTTTATTTAAAATCTTGCATAATACAATTGACAGCCCTGAATTCTTGGCGCTCATAAATTTTAATGTGCCAGCCAGAAATACAAGGTCAGTACTACCCCTTTATTCTGGCAATACTACGACTAGGGCACAATTCAATATACCACTATATAGAATTCAAAACTTGGGTAATATGTATTCGCACATAGATATATGGAATATGTCACTGATATACTATAAACATGAAATAATAAAATCATTTATCTATAATTTAAATGCTCACTAAGGATTTTTTTGTAAATTTACTTCATCGACTTTATGATTAATTAAAATTCAAATTGAAAAGTTTCGAACTCCTGCAACTCACGAACCTACCATCTACATATAGCGGTTTCACGCTATGAGTGACCAATAAGTACTTAGGTGTTTGTTATTCATGATTATTGTTGTAAATTTTGAAACACATCTGATGACCTTACTTTACAATTTTTTTTCCTTTTATATTTATATCATGCATGTATTTTTTTTTTTATAGCAACTTTATTGTTTTTATTTCTCTCTGTACTTTTAATTTTTTTTTACTTTTATTTCATGTTTGTATTTTTGTTTTCTATTGTAACTTTTATTTATATTATATTTTTCTTTCTTGCATTAAAATTGTACTGTCTTTATACATTTATGTAAAAGCCCTCGGGCGTAAATTAAATAAATAAATAGCACCTCAATTTATATAGCGTAATCTACACAAAGGCTGATAAAAATTGAAGGTTTAGACTATAATCATTGGCAAATGATCAGACCACACTGCATCATATTGTACATTTACGCTATTTATAGGGTTTTCCAGTGCTTTTGAGACGACGCAGTGATCTAACCAGCTTGTGGTGCTTTGGGCATCACTCACATATGTAAAAGTATTTCAGTTCATCAGCTTCGTATTGGCGCCAACGTGCTTAACTCTTCACAGAACTTTTCCAGCTCTCGGCCGAACAGACTTTTGGAATCTGCATTGAAATCGCACAAAATAATCGCACTTTATTATTGCGTTTACTTTACCCATGCAGTTTGTAAATTCCTCAAGATTTTCTGGTTTAATTTTCGGCATATAAATTGAAAAAATTAATATTGTGTCGCCGTTTACAGTTACTTGTATTGCCGCTATTCTTGCTTCAAAGCATTCCACTATGTCGACAGAAAGTGAATCCCGCCATAAGATGGTAGGTTAGTTATGGCTTAAAAATAATATTGCTGCGTGGACGCAAGAAGGACCAACTGTCTTGACGCAGTACGGCTGTAGCTTTGTCTAAAAATTAATATTGCTGCATGGACGCAAGAAGAACCAACTGTTTAGACGCAACACGACCGTCGTTATGTCTTAAAAATAATGTTGCCGCGTGGATGCAAGAAGGACCAACTGTCTAGACGCAGCACAGCCATTGTTATGTCTTGAATATAATATTTCTGCATGGACGCAAGAAGGACCAACTGTGTAGACGCAGCACAACCGTCGTTATGTCTTAAAAATAATATTGCTGCGTGGACGCAAGAACGACCAACTGTCTAGACCCAGCAAAGCCGTTGTTATGTCTTTAAAATAATGTTGCTGCGTGGACGCAATAAGGACCAACTGTGTAGACGCAGCACAACCATCGTTATGTATTAAAAATAATATTGCTGCGTGGACGCAAGAACGACCAACTGTCTAGACCCAGCAAAGCCGTTGTTATGTCTTAAAAATAATATTGCTGCGTGGACGCAAGAAGGACCAACTGTCTTGACGCAGTACGGCTGTAGCTTTGTCTAAAAATTAATATTGCTGCATGGACGCAAGAAGAACCAACTGTTTAGACGCAACACGACCGTCGTTATGTCTTAAAAATAATGTTGCCGCGTGGATGCAAGAAGGACCAACTGTCTAGACGCAGCACAGCCATTGTTATGTCTTGAATATAATATTTCTGCATGGACGCAAGAAGGACCAACTGTGTAGACGCAGCACAACCGTCGTTATGTCTTAAAAATAATATTGCTGCGTGGACGCAAGAACGACCAACTGTCTAGACCCAGCAAAGCCGTTGTTATGTCTTTAAAATAATGTTGCTGCGTGGACGCAATAAGGACCAACTGTGTAGACGCAGCACAACCATCGTTATGTATTAAAAATAATATTGCTGCGTGGACGCAAGAACGACCAACTGTCTAGACCCAGCAAAGCCGTTGTTATGTCTTAAAAATAATGTTGCTGCGTGGACGCAATAAGGACCAACTGTGTAGACGCAGCACTACCGTCATTACGTCTTAAAAATAATATATCTGCGTGGACGCAGAAGGACCGCCAATATTTACGAAATTATACGCTGCTCAAAATATACATCGTGTAGCGAACCTGGCGGCGAATCGTCAAACGTTCAATATTCGCTTCCAGACATTCTGAGAGATTTTTTGCTTCCATGACAATTTTTGCCAAATGATTCTACATGGGGTAAGCATCAATCTGGCCAATTTTGAAGTCAAAATATTGTTGCGTCCGTATATCGGACGCCGTAAGTCGGTGGACGCAACAATGCTATGGAGATTTTAGGGGGTGGACGTAACAAGTGTAGCAGGATATATATATATATATATATATAAAATAATACCAGTAATGTTGTCATATGTAATAAACATTTTGCCAGAGTTCGAAATTTCCCTAGATTTTGTCCTGATTTCCCTTATCCCTAAAAAATATTTTTCTCCCCTAGATATAGGGAAATTTCCCTCGACATAATATCACTGATACAATATGACAACTTGAAGGTAAATAAAATATCGGTGGGTGAAGACCATATCACCATATTAACAATTTACCATAGATATGGTGCTTTTCTGATGGTCTAGAAAAATTAAAACTTTGACAATTATTTTAACTATTAAAACTAACTATAAAAATAAAAATAAAAATGCAGTTATTTAAGTTTGAAGGTCTTTATTCATTAAAAAAAATAAAAAAAATGGACTGGAGTTCTCTATTGAGCGAACTCACCAAGACCATCGACTTTCTTTCATTAAAAATCGACGATTATGAGGTCGAGAGAAATAAACTACACAAAAAAATTAAAGAAGTTTTTTCTTTTTTTTTTTTTTTTTTTTATTGTACAACAGACGGGTTAGTCCAATTATAGTACAATTTTAATTTTAACAACTAACAATACATGTATATATTCTTTTTAAAAGATGGTATGGTGATATCAAACACGTCTATATCCGCTGGTAGGGCATTAAGCAATGTCATACCTCTTGTCATGCTGTGTTGAGCCATGACATCTGTCCGACCCTGCGGTATGTAGAATAGGTCGTGGCTACGAGTTCGACAGTATTTGTCAGGAACAAATAAGCCACAGCATGACAGGAGATACGGACAATCAATAAGGTTTTTTATTAACTTTAATTCGATAAAGTTGAAAAAGAAAATACAAATTTAAAATATGTTGTAAACCAATCTCTTCAAAATTCCATCGATACATCACTTGAAATCAATGGAATTGAATCAAAGAAAGAAGAAAATCCTAAAATCGCGATGGAACGCATCTTTAAAAAAATAGGGTGTGAAGACCTACTTGAAAACAATACCATAATAAATTCCTACACTAACGCCCTAAAAAAATGTATAACAATAAAGATGGCCACCAAAGAAGCAAAAGACAGGATCATCTCCCAAAAAAAGAAGGCCGGATATTTCTCCGCCAAAGACATTAACCACTCCACTTCTGAAAACCCCATCTACATTAACGAAAAGTTAACGCCACAAAATAAACAACTGCTCTGGCTAGCGAGAGCAACAAAGGCGATGGGTTACCAATATGCTTGGACGAAGAACGGCAATATCCTTCTACGCAAAAACAAGGATACTCCAATTATACATGTCAGAGACGCAAGCGACATACCACTTCAATAACCTGGACTCCCTTTTGTGTCTTCAAAGATGACCATCCGGACTCAATAAAAATGGCCCCTTCAGAAGAAAACACCATCCCTGAAACTCACGAATGTGACAATTTCGAAGATGTCAACACATTATTCAACAATACATCGTTCAACATATGTACTAAACATGAACATTAGAAGTATTGGGAAACATTTTGATGACTTCTGTATCCTTTTAAATTCTTTATCCTTCCAAATAGATTTTATAGCACTCACTGAAACACAAATGCGCGAAAGCGTTCCGTTCAACTTACCGAACTATACTACCTTCTCAATTCCGACTAGACATACCTCTCATGATGGCATAACCAAATTTTACAATGTACTCTCCATATCCAACATCAATAAAGAAAACCCAAACTTCAAATATTCCAATGCTGCCCACGCAACTTTTACCTCCAAAGAAAAAAAAATACTCAATTTTGTCGGCATACCGCTCACTTTCTTTATCTGCAAACCTGTTTACACAAGAAATTAAAACTTTTATTAAAAACAATAACTCTAACCATTTCGATTTTGCATTTTTTTTGGGTGATATTAATATAAATATTCAAAACGCCTTACTAAATCCGGCCGCGAACGAATATCTAAATGTTTTGCATTCCAGAGGATATCTATCGTACATAAATAACACCACCAGACCTAATCATCCTAATGATACATGCCTTGATCATATTTTCCGAAAATCAAACAAAAATTACCAATATAAATCCGCTACACTAAAAATTGACATAACTGACCACTATCCTACCTTCTACGGCCACCATACTCCAACCTTGCCCATCTCTGCTGATCCAAATAATTTTAACAAAACAATTACTAAAATCAACTATTCAACTCTAAATAACTTACTGAACGAAGAATCGGGGATCGCGGTCCTATCTAATTCTTCTTCTTCTTGTGCCTTGTTCGTTCAACGGACGTTGGCTATCATGTTGGCTATGCGGACTTTGTTTACTGCGGCCCGGAACAGCTCCACGGTAGACTGGCCAAACCACTGTCTCAGGTTTTTCAGCCATGAGGTTCTCCTTCTTCCAGGGCCCCGTCTTCCGGCAATCTTTCCCTGCATTATGAGATGCAAGATCTCATACTTCTCTGGATGTCTCATCACGTGTCCAAGATATTGAAGTTTTCGGATTTTTATGGTTTTAATTACTTCCTTTTCTTTATTCATCCGAACCATAACATCTTCATTTGTGACCCTGTCCATCCAGCTTATTTTAAGTATTCTTCTGTAGATCCACATCTCGAATGCCTCAAGTCGCCTAATTAATTCTTCGCATTCGTAATCCAAGGTTGAGATCATGACTGCAGAACATTTTTTTCATGCGGATAAAGGTTGCACGAGCTTGCTCAATGCGGCATTTGATTTCAACTGAAGGATCCCATCTATCATTTACATTGCAGCCCAAGTATACAATACTTTGTACCTTCTCCAGTTTTGTTCCAGCAATATAAAGATGTTCATCCAATGCGTTATTTTTGCTTATGAGCATGTATTTTGTTTTATTTATATTCAGTTCTAGCCCAAAATTCTCACAAGTCTTCACTACTTGATTCAGCAAAAGTTGTAAATCCTCAATGTTACTTGTTAGAAGTACTGTATCATCTGCATAACGCAGGTTGTTCAGAATCTTCCCATTTATAACAAGTCCTTGAGTAGCCTCTTGCAGAGCTTCATTGAATATTTCTTCGGAGTATAAGTTGAAGAGCATTCCTATCTAATGATGACCCAAATTTAACTTTGAATACCTTTTACGAAGTACTTCAAAAACATATTCTAAAAAGTCAAGAACAAATAACACCACCAAAAAGTAAACACAAACACATAAAGCCGTGGATTACACGTGGACTGATAATTTCAATACAACACAGAAACAAACTTTTCAAAATCTACAAAAATCTTGAAAATCATTGCACAACCAAAAACGAAGCACAGATCCACACCAAACGGAATGAATACATTTTATTTAGAAACTACCTTAACACAATCATAAAAAAACGAAAACAACAATACTACTCTACACAACTATATAATGCTCACAACGACTCAAAAAAAACATGGCACGTAATAAATGAAATTTCAAATAGGAATCAAAAGGTTGACAAAATTCCCCAAAAAATCATTACTGATAATAACACCACCATTGAAGACGCTGAGAGCATCGTAAATAATTTCAATCACTTCTTTACAAACATTGCCTCAACCCTAATAGATAATAACCCGAGTCTTAGTATTTACTCGAATCAAATTCCTCCCGACCTTTCAGAGTCTAATGATACTACCTCTGAGCTTTCTACTTTCAAAGAAATAACAGAACTTTAAATCTCAAGACAAATTGACAACCTTAAAGAGAAGTCTGCACATGGCCCAGATAATATAAGCAATACCACCATCAAATGAATTAAAAAACATATTATCATTTCATTACATCACATTTTCAATAACTGCATCAAACACAACATTTACCCCAATAATTTTAAACACGCTCACATTATTCCAATACATAAATCCGGATCCCAATGTAAAACAGACAACTACAGACCAATAACTTTAACTTCACAATCATCCAAGATCTCCGAAAAGTGTTTAAAACGACAAATTATGAACTTTTTAGAATCCAAGGCAATCCTCTCAGCTAATCAATATGGTTTTAGAACTAACATGTGCACCGACGACGCTGTATTTAGTTTAACCAAAAACATATATTCTAATCTAGACTCTAACACTAAATCTCTAACCATCTTACCTAAAGAAAGCGTTCGACACAGTCCACCATAGAATTCTATTAAAGAAAATCTTTAACATTGGAATTAAAAACAAAAGTCTCATGTTATTAAAAAGCTATATATTAAATCGCCAACAACGCACAAAAATAGGATCAAGCTTAAGCACTTATGGTCTAGCAAAACATGGTATTCCTCAAGAAACTGTCTTAGGACCACTTCTCTTTCTAATCTACATCAATGACCTTTTCAATATTGTAATACCAGGTAAAATTCTCTCCTTTGCCGATGACACTGCAATCACAGTACAAGGTAAAACCTGGGAAGATACAATCAGTAAAGCCAACAAATGCATTGCAATAGTCAAAGATTGGCTAGATAGAAATCTTCTTAGCCTAAATTATGATAAAACTATTCCCTTTTATAATTCCCAAAAGTCATCCCCTAAAAATAATCTTAACTTGAAGTTCCATAATGTTAATTGTAACTTTGCGACATGCAAAAACTGCGAAGATGTAAAAATAGGAAAATATATCAAGTACTTAAGTGTAACTATAGACAGCCAACTCAAATGGACTTACCATGTAGAAAAACTGTAAATAAACTGAGATACTTAAATTACATATTCAAACGTTTGAGCAATATCGTCAATACAAGAACCATGAAACTTGTTTATGATGCATTGGTGCTTTCGTCCATTTCCTATGGAATAATCGCCTGGGGAGGAACAAACAATAACCATATAAAACCATTGGAAATTGCTCAAAAGTCCATCATTAAGGTAATGTACCAGAAGTCCAAGATGTATCCTACCAATCAGTTATTTCAAGAAACTGAAATACTGGAACTAAGGCGAATCTACTGTATCCAATGTCTCAAATATATTTTTACACGTCCTAACAATTTCAGTAAAAACACATATCGTTCTAGCCAGAGACATAACACGTGCGTGTACACAGTGCCTCACTGCAAAACCAGACTGGCCCAAAGACACATTACCTACATTGTCCCAAAACTATTCAATTCCATACCCCACTCCATCAGCAAGGATCAAAATCTGAACGTACTTAAAAAAAATGTTAAAATCTGGGTAAAAAATAATTTGGAACTGAATAACTTTTTTCTGTAATTCAATCAGCTTCTAAAATGTGAAGTCTTTCAGAATATTTAGAATAAAAACAGGATATATATATATATATATACGTACACGTGTATTTAAGTAAGGGTGTAAATGTGTGTTTATCTTAGATATATTTTTAAATTTTTATACTCCTATGAAGTCAATCATGTTTTTTCATAAGTTTTTTTATTCCAGTAAAAAAGAAAATAACATTTTCACTTACTTAACTAGAATATTGAATTATGTACTTTTTACATTATATTACATAGTTTTTACATTACATAGTTTTTACATTTCATAACCTTAAATTACATACTAACATTTACATGATATTATATTACCATACGATATTATTCACTATCACTACTTTGTTTTTTGTGAATAAACATGAACAATTTTTTTTTGAATTTGCACACACTTTTTTCGTTTTTGATATCATCTGGAAGGCAATTATATAAATTGCCCCCCTCGTAACTAATTGATTGCTTACCGTAGTTAGTATGAATGGTGTTTAAACGTATGTTATCGTGTTGTCGTGTAAAATGTTTGTGTACTTGGGACGTTTTAATGAATCCTGTGTTTGTATGTATGAGTTTATTATTTATTTTGTATATAAGGACACATATATTGTACTCGTATAGTTTTCTTAATGTTAGCAGTTTTGTTTCCAAATATAATTTTTTGTGGATGTTTTGGATTCGTAGTGAAATAGTTTTTTGATTATCTTATTTTGAATTACCTGTAATTCATTGATGTATGTTTCATACATCAATGAATTGATGTATGAAACATACATCAATACAGTTGATCACTGCAGACACTATGCATACATACATATATTTTAATTTTGTGTGTTTATCTTACATATATTTTTAATTTTTTAAACTCCTACGAAGTCATTCATGTTTATCACTGTAGACACTATGCTTATATATATATTTTTTTATTTTTTTATAATTTTATTTTAACTACCACTGTTATCCACATAATATAATACCCACACACAGGCTTCGCCTTTGTGGGATTTTTTTTTTGTTACTTACATTTTTTGTTATTATGTATTTACCTATATGTAAATGTACCAAAAAAACTTTGCTAATAAAAAAAAAATAAAAAAAGTAAATAAGAGTTAAAATTGGAATAAGATGCAATATAAGATAATACAGGCGTAGATATATTAGAAATAAAAATAATATTATTGTATTTATTAAATTAATATGTATGTAGATTGTAAGTAGGTAATAGGTACATATCGTTGGTTAAGAAAACATTGATATTTCAAATGGACGGGCTGACAGTATTGTCAGAGTAGGTACATATTATAAAGTTGTAACAATTTGGTGCCTGCAAATAACGCGTATGTACTTTGCTTTCAATCTGATATGGTGATGAAATATTTTTAGAGAATATGTTCTAGTTTATTTTTTTTTGTTGTTATTATTGTGATGATGAATTTAAAACTTATAATTAGTGTCGGGTTGGTCTATTAGTTGTTTTATTTATGATTTAAAAACTATATAATTTTTTTCAGACTTGATTTTATACGGGAGAGCATTGAAAAATTTTATACCTTGATAAGCATAATGGTGTTGGGAAGCACTCGTTTTAAATTTTGGAATTTCTAAATTGCCACGTGATCGTGGTCGGTTGTTTATGTTTGTGAATGTTGTTGTTGATGGATTGAAATGATCTTTATGAGTTTGCAATAATGAGTTCTTTTTGAAAATTTTATTAAGACTGAGAACCCTAAAAGAGTCAAATAGCTGTGTTGTTGGAAATATAGACAGTTTTCGTAAGATGACTTTCAAAATCAACCTCTGTACCCTTTTTACAGGTAAGAGGTTAGTTTTGAAAATCCCACCCCACCCGATTATACCATATTGTAGAATAGATTGGGCAAGAGAGAAATAGATAGTTTTGATCATTCTGTCTAATAAATATGTATATAAGTTTTCTTATTCTGTTTACTGTATTTTGGACTTGTTCTTTCCATTTTAAGTGTCTATCTACTATGACACCCAGATACTTTATACTATTTTTGCATGTTATTGGTAGGCAATTTTCATCGTTGCATTCCTTTTTATTTTCACACTGTGATGAATGGATTTTAATAGTTATATTGTTCTCGACATTTTTTTCTTTCAAAGAAAATGGAATAAAATAAGTTTTCTCCGTATTAAGTGACAGACAATTTAGGTCAAACCATGTTTTGAGTATGTTTATATTGATATTTGCTATACTCATTGTTTCCTCCCATGATTTTCCTTTTGTGATAACTACAGTGTCGTCTGCATAAGATATGATCTCCAACTATGGGAAGAGTGAACATTTGATGTACATATATAATAAAAAGGATTGGACCGATGATAGTTCCTTGTGGTATACCAAATGATGAGGTTTTGGGTTCACTTAGTGTATTATTTATTTTGACGTATTGAAATCTCTCTTATAGATAACTTTGGAACCATGACAGTACTGTTCCGTCCAATCCAATTTGCATGAGTTTCTCATTTAGTTTGGAGTGTGATATGCTATCAAATGCCTTGCGTAAGTCGATGAATATACCAAGACACTTTTCTCCATTATCTAATTTTTGTATTATTGTTGAGGTTAATTTAGCAATTGCATCTTGAGTGCTGAGATTGTCCCTAAACCCAAATTGGTTTGGGCTCATTATCTTTTTTTCTTTTATGTAATTGTTGAGTTGTTTTTTTAACAATTTTTTCATAGATTTTTGCAATGTTTGATGTGAGTGCTATGAGACGATAGTTGGAAATATATTTTTTTCATCTCCAGATTTAAAAACAGAGGTGACAATAGTCTTCTTATAGTTGTTCGGGAATACACCCTTCTTCAGACTTAATTTTATTATATGAGCAATCGGTTTGCTGATTATCTCATGAACGGCTTTAATGTTTTTTACGGTTATATTGTCATAGCCAGGGCTTGCTGATCCTCGCAAACTTATTACAGCGTTTTCGACTTCTTTATCAGTTACTGAAGCAAATGTGTGGAAACCTTCTTCAATAGTTGAGTTGTGCTCTGGTTGTTATGTTTGTTTGTTGTCTAGGATAATATTACGAGCAAGATTAGGGCCAACATTAGCAAAATATTCATTATACATGTTACCACACAGTTTTGGATTTTTTTCGGCGTCAGTGTTGATTCCGTGATGAGTAATTTCTTTTGGTAATTTTTTTTTCGTGCTTTTGTTGGTTATTGTATTGGTGATTTTCCAAAACTCTTTGCTGTCTTAACCAGCATTTTTTTATTTTATTACGAAAATACTTTTCTTTTGTCAGTCTAATTAAAAGCGCAAGTTTGTTACGGTATTTCTTGTAGAAGGTGTTGATTTTTTCATCATTAGGGAATTTTCTAGACTGGTGGTAGAATTTTTCTTTATTTCTGATTGAAATTACTAGTCCATGGGTTATCCATGGCTTTATCAATCTGTGTTTAGATTTTGGTTTAGAAACAATTATTTGTGTGGATAGGTTTATGTGATTTTGGAAAACTGTTTCAAACTACCGCCGTAGAGTACACAAACAGTGAAATACGCTCCACATTAAAATTGCGGAAACAACAAGAATTTGCGTGTAAACACAAAATAAAGTTTGAAATAATTGAAATCGGTTGGTGTTTCCAGTGTTGAGTCAGTTAGATTTCTGAAATATAGTGTGTGCTGTGCAGTACAGTGATTTAAAAATATTAAAAAAAACACTTCAGAAATCGTAAACACATCAATCGCGCAGGCGCATAAATAAGTTTGTCATCATTATCGCAATTGGTCGAAAGTGTCGTCATTTCACTCGCTATTGGCTCAAAGTGTCTTATTTTTGAAAGGTGCTCAACTGGTTGCGGGAAATAGGCGCTATTTTGTAAATCTTGGAATAATAAATTAAACATCTTCAAAACCTACTCAAACATGGATTTAAACGAAAACTCGCTAAACTATATGACCAAAGCTAAAGATCTGCTAAGTTCACTAATCAAAATTATTAATGACCCCGGTAAAAAGTTTACGAAGGAGCAGATGGGTAAAATAACACCTATAACAACGGAACTGCTGGGAACTACAGGTTTGATGGCTGTACGTATGGGAATACTTGAAGGCGAATTGTCAGCCTTAATAAGTGCCCCGACTCTCCCACACGATGTCATCATGTTAACGGAAACCTGGTTAACACCATCAATTTTCTCAGCGGAACTTGGATTGCACGATCACCACATCTACCGAGTAGACCGTAGTCCAAACACCAGCTCCAATACAAGAAGGGGTGGAGTCCTGATTGCTGTCCACAAACGTATTCCGTCAAAAGTGCTTAAAAACAAAAATAGTGAGGTTGAACAAATATTCGTGTTGCTCGAAAACAAAAATGCTGGCAAGTTAATAATTGGATGTTTATATTTACCGCCATCCTCCGATACACAGCTGTATACAAAACATATTGAGGACGTGGAATTTTTAAGGTTTAAATATCCCAGTGCCAAACTTGTCGTAGTGGGAGACTATAACTTGCCAAATATATCCTGGAACCATGATGACCCTGAATTGTCTGGTATTAATATATCAACTGCTAATCTTAGTGAGAGAGAGATTCTGGGTATGTCGAATTATTAATCAATCCCACAACTAAACACTGTCGCTAATATAAATAGTCGCATTCTTGATATAGTTTTTTGCAGTGAGCCCACTGCTAATGTATGTAAATCTTTGGAAGAACTATTACCTGTAGACCTTTACCATCCTCCTCTGGACATAGTTATTCCCTTTGTTAACAACACTCATCTTAAAAATATCAAGTCATCTTATAACTTCCGTAAAGCAAATTTTCAAAAAATTTCTGATTGCTTAAATACAACAGACTGGTCCTTTCTGGAAAACGCAGATATAAACGATAATGTAAATAAATTCTATGACATTCTAAATGATGCTATTGCAAATTTTGTGCCCCTAAGACATAATAGAATTTCTCATTTTCCAAACTGGTTTAGTCCCAATTTGATCACTTTAACATATAGTAAGAAAATAGCTCATAAAAATTACAAGCGATCCAGACTGACGAGTGATTACAATAAATTTCAATTGTTAAGAAGGGAGTGCTGTAAAATCTCAAAATTGTGCTATAAAAATTACATTGACAAAATTGAAAGTGAAATTCGTGTAAATATAAAACAGTTTTGGAACTACACTAATTCTCAAAAAAATACTAACTTAGGTATTCCAACTTCTATGAATTTCAATGGAAAAATTGGGTGTAATGATAAAAACATTGTAAATCTATTCGCCGATTATTTTAAGTCTGTGTATGAAGAGGATATACCTAGCAATGAAATTCCAAAATTCTCATCGAATCTTAGTCTGGATATATCTGAAGTACGCATAGAAATTAAAGATATCAAAAACCATGTAAATTTGTTAGATGCTAGAAAAAATGCAGGACCTGATAATATTCCACCTGTGCTAATTAAAGAATGTTTAAACGGCTTAGTTGTTCCTCTTTTTCTAATTTTTAACCAGTCACTAGAGACAGGCAGTTTCCCTGATACATGGAAACACAGTTTTCTTACGCCCATTTTTAAAAAAAGGGGACAAAACGGACGTAACAAATTATAGACCAATATGTATCCAATCATCGATACCCAAGCTTTTTGAAAAAATTGTCCTCCATAAAATATCCACAAACATAAAAAAAATTATAACTCCCTTCCAACATGGCTTTTGTTCAAATAAATCTACACTGACCAATTTACTAATATACGAAAACTTCATATCTAAATCTTTAGCCAACAGGTGCCAGGTTGACTCAATATACACTGATTTTAGCAAGGCCTTTGACAAGGTGTGTCACAAAATACTAATCAATAAATTGGCGAAACTTGGAGTTTATGGTAGCTTATTAAATTGGTTTGTTAGTTATTTGTCCAAAAGAATTCTTAGTGTGAAAATAAATGGCACACAGTCTTACAAATTTATAGCAACAAGTGGAGTGCCGCAAGGCTCCCATTTAGGGCCCATTTTGTTTATTATATTTATAAATGATATTGTTGATATATTTACTGACATAAATGTGCTACTGTTTGCCGATGACATGAAACTGTATAAAGAGATTAACCACATTAATGATTGTATTATACTTCAAACTAACTTGATATATCTTTTTGAATGGTGCTCTATCAACAAACTAGCATTAAATATAAATAAATGTCAGTTCATTCATTTTTCCAAAATAAATAATCCTATTATTTTTCAGTATTCTTTAAATGATGAAAATTTAAATTGTGTTAGTGAAATTATGGATCTAGGCATTATGTTCGACAGTAAACTCACCTTTGTATGTCATATTAATAATATTATCAACAAAGCCCTAAAGACTCTTGGATTTGTTTTGAGAGCTGCAAAAGATTTCAATGATTTAGATACATTTATTATGTTATATAAAACCCTTGTCAGATGCCAACTTGAATATAATTCTACGTTATGGTCTCCCTTTTACAACATTCATTCAGACAACATTGAAAAGATTCAACGGAAATTTCTAAGGTTTATAAACTATAAGTTGCATATTCCTATACTAAACATTGATTACAACTATCTCCTGGATAAAACGTCTCTATTGAAACTTTCAGAAAGAAGAATAAGCACAGATTTAATACTATTACATAAAATACTGCATTACAAAATTGACTGTTCTGAATTACTTCAATTTATCAATATCCATGTTCCCCAAAAATCATGTCGACATTTATTTCCCTTCTACTTCAATAACACCAGGACACTAGCTTATCAAAATTCTCCGTTTCCGAGACTTCACAGTCTCGGAAATAAATATTCTAATCTAGGTGATATATTTCATCTTAAAACTATTCAGTATAAACGTTGTATATTCTATCACTTTTATTCATCTAGGCACAAATAGATTTACATAATTTCTTCAATTTTTGTTTATATTGAATGTAAGACTTCTTATAATTTTTACATAATATGTATTTTTATTTTATTATTTGTTTTGTTGTTACATTGTTTTGTGTATTTTCTTTTCTCATTGTATTATATTTTCTTCATTGTTTATTACTCAACTTATAAATTATAATGTAAAAGCCCATCAGGGCGTGTAATAAATAAATAAATAAATAAATAAAATTCTCAGCACAGATATTTGGATTTTCCGATTCAAATATTGATGCCCAGGTAAAATTGTAGTTGTTGACTATTTATGTACTGCCAGAATCAAAAAAATACCATTTTTATGTTCTAAATGTAGTTTTAGTTCACCGCAATTGAGACCAGTTTTGTGTTCATAATATAAAGATAAATGAAATAACATGCTAAATCTATTATATGGATACCATTCTCGATCTCCGAAAGCAGTTACAAATTTGTAGTAGTTTTTAAGTAGATTTATAAATATGATTTTTATTGGAAGAATTCTCATCACATGGGATACAAAATGAGGTCGCAATTTCTACCCCCCCCCCCTCCTCCCTCCGGCACTTGAAAACCTGTGGTTGAAGAACCTAAATGTACACAACTTGCAGCCTGTCATAGTCGATCCTTCGGAGTCGAATAATATTGAGGTCGATCGCCAGCAGTTCAAGTTTGGGCACCCCTGGTATAATACATTACTGAACTATTAGAGTAAAAATCTTTAGTTTATAAATTGAAGACTGACTTATTATTTCCATCCATTAGAATTCTGGGCAATGAGGCATACGTAACGAGTGTCAAGACGTCAACGATTTGCTATTCGCCGATTATATTAAATTATTTAAAGAAATAACTCTCTTAAACCAATGTCAAGTTCTTCAATATAAAATAAAATTGCTTAACGACTGATTTTCACAAAACAAATTATGTAGAAAAATTAAAGAGTTGGACGGAAATGCGAGATCTTGGCATAATAATGGATGAGCAACTAGACTTCACGGTCCATGTAACCTATATTTCGTGTCTCATATTTTATGTTACTTGTATTTTGTAAATCTTTATTTTTATTGTAAAGTTTAAAAAGGTGTACTGCATTACACGTGAGTGCCATAGGGGCATTAAATAATCAAAAAACTAGTCTACTTTAGACCACGCGACTGAAGTAATACTTCACTAACTTGTATCTCCCTGTCAACTTCCGTTTGCCTTTCCCGACCGTTCGCCTCGCCCGATCACACTTTTAATAACGCTCTCCTCACGCATTCACCAGCTTAATCCCCAAGTCAAGCGTGCGTAAAGGCCCGACCGTTCGCCTCACCCGACCACCGTTCACCCGATCACCGTTCGCATCACACTTTTCGTAACGCATTCACCAGCTTACCCCCCAAGGCGAGCATGCGTAAAGAATTTTTACTTATAACAATTTGGTAGTTAGTCCCAGAATTTCTGCACTGAAATAAACCCCTACATCTAGTATTACGTAGCGGAATACGTAAGCTTATCAATACCAGAGATTCTAGGCTATCAAATGCACCATATGATTGGGAACTAAACAAAATGATGTCAATTATTTCGAAATATATGGGAACACTTTTATACACTTAACTATTAGTTGACACGCTATTGTAATACCTAATTTACAATAAGACTTTTATTAAAATAATAAATAAAACGAATAAGAAATGGATGATACTTACGAGTTAATTTTGGGCCTGGGATTCTGTTCCTGATTGCCGCCGATTCAACATCCCGCGCATTGCTTTGTGGTCGCAGCCCACTTTTCCGATAACTATTTTTGTTTATATGTAATTTATGGTACGTGGATAACAGTTTAAATAAACCTGTAAGTAAAGAGTAAAGCTCATTTGATTCATACACAGTACATATCCACCGTCCTCATAAAATGTTTCAAGGTCAGTGGTATTCCTTCTGTCCGCCAACCTCAGTATATCCATATCATTTAAAAGATTGTTGAGGTACAATAAAATTGCAGGAATTCTCAATTTAAAACTTATAAAGCGTAAGAATTTACTTTGTATTCTTTCAATAGTTTGCACGAGGATATTGTGATGTGGGTTTCAGAATGGAGAATTGTACTCAATGCAAAAAAAAATATTTAATAAAACTGTAATTTATCACAATAATAACCACTCAAATATTGACATAGGATACAATATCAATAGTACAATTTAAAAAGAATAATTTAAATCACTGATGCTTAGGGTGATTCAGTCTAGTTTTACTAATATACTCGTAGTACTGGTTTGTTGGTCCTTGTCTTTGATAGTCGTGATACGAAACTATACAAAATACACTGGAATAGGATCTCAAAAAATTCTAGAATAAATATCGTCTGTCGATTTGTTTAAACCGGCTTGAATCTATTTACAAAATTTCGACGTTTGGTGTGATTTTAGATTATCACGGCTGCAGGTATTATTATGGTAATTAATTTTTGGGGTAGTGTGCCGTCATGTGCCACCTAACGAAACTAAAGTTGCGTTACAGAATTCGTCATCACTGATGATCATCACATCTGCCCTGATGACAGACAGTGACTAACGTTTTAACATCAGAGAAAATAGGATAGCAAAAGCTTCTATGTTTTCAATGCGTTTAATATTCTTATAAAAATAAATTAAAATCATTAACAAATCATTTCCATGTTCCGAGAATACTTTGTAATTAAATTTCTTAAATGTCAATTTAATTATTAAAATGCTCCTAAAAACGATAATCGGAATTTAGCAAATTCGAGTACTTAATGCAACTTACTGTCTGTAGAAGAACTCTCAGTTTGTTGTAAACATTCCTTCTTTACATCCGGGAGGTCGACATCTATTTCTGTGTAAGACATTTCACTTGCCACTTCTTCCTGGGAGCCTGGTTCAGTCTTGATGGAAACACTCTCTGGGTTGGGAAGATCCATGGCACGGCTGTGATAGCGTCCTGTTATGTTATATTAATATTTATTTCCTTCGATTGGAACAAAATATTTAAAGGCTTGGTGCCACCCTAACTAAACTTGATAAAATGATTTTCTGACCAGGTGGACTAAAGATATACAATTTTATGGTGTTAAGAAAACAAAAAAGTTTTATATAACTTATATCTTAGATATGTACTAATGTTGCAATTTAGAAGTTTAATTAATTTTAGTTTAATTAATTATTAAACACTCAAATTTTTACTTAATTTTGAGTGTTTAATAATTAATAAGCAAGCACCACATGAGAAGCTTAGATCTATTTAGTCAATATAACATGAACCAACTTATGACATGAACCTACTTACGTACAAGGCGAAGCGCGGCGGTCAATTCCAATGTGTTGAAGAAACGTCACTAGAAAAGGAGTAGAGGAAGAATTTAAACAATTTCAGGATATTAATGTGATGGTCTTTGAAATGACCCTGAACTGTATAAATGGAACACAGTATTATGCAGTTTATACAATAATACTTCAGAAAAGCTTAGCAAGAATAGTAATACGTTGACGTAAAATCTGTCAATTACGTTTCCATAGACAACGGACAGTTAGAGATGCGCGATTTAAATCGATATTATGCTGTATCGATACGTAGCAATGCGATATATCGATATTTTGTATCGATACACGACCATACAATTCGCATCGATATATCGTATCTCCAGCGGAGCGATTCTCTAAAAAAAGTGAGGTGAGATGAATAAAAAGTGAAATGGGCTGTCAGATTTGTGCATAGATTTGTGCAATTTTCTATGGTTTTCAAAACGTCAATTTCCTTTTCAATGCTAACTTCGTCGGTTTTAAGTGGTTTAAAATACGAAATACTGTAAGAATGCATGATTATTTATCCACTAATGTATGTTTAAAGTTGTATACCAAGGATTTGACGTTTGCAAAATTTCGTTTCAATTCAAATTCGCATGAATTAGGTAGTTTGTCAAAATTAACCTAAAAATCTATTTTTTTGTACGTAAATAGTTGTTTCTTCTACTAATTTTTGAAATGAAGTGTAATTTCCATAATCTTTGCCTAAAAGTGCGGCGGTTAGCGGTTTTTTCGTCCCCAAATATTCAATTGTTCTACAGATGTTGATTTGCCATCGAGATATGTATTAAGCTCCTATTTCTTCAACAGATGTCTAGTAGGAGCCGTGCGACGAGCGGGCAGCTGGAGATGATGATTAGTCGGCTGGAAGAGAGACCGACAATGACTTCGGGGCGGCAGCAGGGAAACGATGGCCGCATCAATAACGAATTGGCGTGGTCTTCCCTGGCGGTCGACCTGAATGCTATGAAGCTCGGGTGCACGAAGAGTGGCGACAAGTGGCAATAGGTATGCATTCATTATATTATTACCACTATTATGTTTCTATGGAGGTGTCTACTAATATCTACAGGAATTCCAAAAACTGAAATAATATCTATGAGAACCAAAGTGTTGACAAATATCTACAGCTCAAACTGTTGACTAATATCTATGAGAACCAAAGTGTTGACGAATATCTACAGCACTGGCAGTGGTTGGATTTGCAATTATGTATAGCATATTGGAATAACGTAATTTTGCGTATGCAGTTTAAAAAACTTAATTTATGTAAGTATGTATGTAAAAATCCCTAATATTGGACACATTTAGCTGATTAGTCCAACCTACGCTCTGTAGATATTAGTTCAACCTACGCTCTGTAGATATTAGTCAACACTGGGACCGTCGTAGATATTCGTCCGACCTTAGCTCTGTAGATATTAGTCAACACTCTGAAGTTCGTAGATATTAGTTCAACATATGAGCTGTAGATATTCGTCCGACATACAGGCTGTAGATATTAGTATCTGGAGTCGTTTCTATTATTGCAACGAGGTACGGACTTCAATTGGATTACGGATTGAAATAAAAAAATTATATTTATATTCTTTATTGATATAATTTGAATTTTATTATATTTTCTGTAGTACAAAAATGTCTCTTTATTTCAGACGTGGAGGGATCAGAGAAATGGCGTCAAAAAAAAGCATCTGGCTTGCGATCGGAGATGATGAAGAGCGGAGGTGGCCCCAGCCAGGCACAACCCTTGACTCCGTTGGAGGAAAGGATCCTGGCCATCATTGCGGCCGAGGCAGTATATGGACGTACTGCCACGGAGTCCGTACCTGTAAGTTAACTAATTATTACTGTCATAGTATACATGAGTATTTCACCATCCTCTTGATAGCTTACCCATAGGCCATATGAATATGTATATTTTAGAATTCCAATTTAAGATTTATTTCCTTATAAAGTCGGAGCTTACTATTCTACACCTACTCGAACTTGAGAACGGTGACTACAAATCGGATAAGTTAGCCAAGTTTTCTACCTATAGCGAAGTATTTATTCATTATTTATTAGTATACATTATCCTACGGATAAGCTATCAAGAGGATGGTGAAATACCCCCTAAGTAAGTTATTGTCATCTCTTAAGCTTAATAATATAGTCATATTATTATGAAAATCGTGTTGGCATAAAAGTGTAGCTGGAGAATATGTTGTAAATAGACTGAGTTGTTTGGCGGTCCGTTCTCTCTGCCTACCCCTGCGGTGAAATGACTTGATGTTTAGACAATTAGTAAATTACCAACGGTTCCCGCTTTTAGTTGCAAATTGTTTAGAACTTCATTGTTGATATCATTCATCGACATGCAATATAAAAATACTATGTGACCCGGTCACACGTTGCTGTGGCTAACGAAACACAACGCCATTACCCAACCTTTATAACGAACGCCATCATTAATTTGGATACATATCAAATCCACACCGCCCGCTTGCCAGCCCGCTCCCTTTATATACTATATTATTACAGCACCCTTGAGGTGATTTTTCACAAAAACGGCGATATACAAATTATCCAATTATTATATCAACCAATTAAAACAAAACCCTGATGCCTAAACCTACCTCATGAATCACTCTATCTATTGGTGAAAACCTCATGAAAACCCATTGCGTAGTTTAAAAGATCTAAGCGTACAGACAGCAGGAGCGACTTTGCTTTATACTGTGTAATAGATAACTGCTTGTGGTATATTTGATGCAGCTTTCAAAGAGAATACAAGGGTGTGCATTGCTCAGATACAAGATAAGCTAATACCTTTCGACTGTTGTTGCAGATTGATTTCATAGTGGAAACAGGTACACCACCATCATCACCACTACCGGAGGTGGAACACTTGCTACAACTGGAAGTGGAGTACGTAGCCCCATGTCCCGTAGAGGCAGTCCCGCTTGCAACTAACCGTAAGTACTAAAGCACTGAAATACTAAGTAGTGGAGAGTGTTTTCAAATACTATAAAATGGTATGTGACAAATATTAAACATTGGGCGCGTGTAGTACAAACATAGTACAAATGTTGGGCGCGTGTTTGGCGTGTTTCCCGACAATGCACCGGTGCCGAGGGGATCAATGACGCTAGTTCCTCTTCCATTGTAATACCGATAGAACAAGGACAGTTTTCCCACCTGACGCCTGTGCTCTAAAGATTGCAGTCCGTCTGTTAAGATGGGAGAACCTATCAAACAGACCGCCCGTTTCTGCAAGGGTCAAGGGTTTTTTTTAGGTATTTTGGAGCTCCAGACCAGAGGTGGCTGCCAAATTCAACCGTGGGGCGCACTTGCGATTTGTACAGGGTTAGCAGTTGTGTACTATTAAAGTATCTGCGTGCCCTGTACAGCATGCCCAGTTTCTGAGAGGACAACTTAACTCTGGTTTCGATGGAGCCCCCGTATTTCAAATACCCTTACGGGCATTTGAAAGAGGGACTGCCTCATCGGTGCTTGGAACATGGGAGGACGTTAACTTGCTCCATTTCCAGTGATGATGATGATGGTGGAGTCCTCGATTCCAATAGGAAGTGAATCTACAATAACCGTCAAAAGGAATTAGCTTTTCTCATATCAGCAAGAGATGATAATAACTTCTAAACTTTGCAAAATAAAAACAAAATAACTTTGTAAAAATGTATTAAGTCATTGTAAAAGTGTAATTTTTACAATGATACAGCCTCTGTTTCCTCCCTCCTACAACATGGGTCTCTTCAAGACCCTTGTTCACTCCTTCCTTTCCTCAATAAGACCCTCCACACAGCGTCTTCAAAGATGACATAGGCCCTGAGGGAAATTATTTTCCTCGTTAATGTAAAAAAAGTACTTTAGCACCGAAATAATAAATAGTAATGAGAGTTTGGAAATAATATAAAAAAATGCTTAGAGACAAATAACAAATGTTAAAGTAATTAATTATTGATTATTTTGTTTCAGCTAATAGATATAACCCCCTGGTTACCTAGTACCTGGCTATTCAGATCTGGTCACCAAACACTGCTAAAGCCATTTCAAGCAACGTTTCATTCTGAACAGTGGTCTTACACCAGGGCGATACTGAGAGTATCTTCCACTCTGGAACATGCCGCAAATATACTATATATTATTTTTAATTAATTAATTGTGAAAGGGGTAATCAATCCAATAAAATTTATTTGCGCACGCCGAGTTCGAACCTGCGACCTTCGGATTGTGAGTCAAGAGTCTTACCTAAGGACCACGCTAACACTCGGGACACACCTAAAAAGCTGTGTACTCAAGCATCGGGTACTTCATTATACTCCCCTGATGACTATTAAAATTATAAATGCCAGAATCAGCAGACTTGTGTGTCAAAGATAATTTGAGGCGAATTGCTGAAGGACTCCATGCAGATGACGACAACCTTGATGATAACAAGGTCAAATTGCTAGGTGTAGGATTGTCACCAATTTATATAAAAATGTATAAGCGCATTTTTATAAATTTATCCTAATTAATCAAAATAAATTCATCTTTCAAAGGTTGCAAATATTAATTTAAAATTACCTGCATTATCAGCCGCCTGTCTACTCTCCTTTAGGCTGAGCTTCCTCTCTTTTCTCTCTCTCTCTCTCTATCTATCTCTCTCTCTCGCCTCTCTTCTTGCCTCTCCTCTCTTCTTCTTGCCTCTCCCTCTCTTCTCCTGCCTCTCTTCCAGGCAGAGCCGCTTTTCCTCTCTTGCCTCGACCCTCACCTCTCTCTGCTTTCCTCTAACAATATCAAAAGCTCTTCTACGGAGAGCGCCTTTCTATTTGCTGAAACAAAATAGTCAATAAATATTTTAACGTTTGTTATTTGTCACATACCATTTTATAGTATTTGAAAACACTCTCCACTACTTAGTATTTCAGTGCTTTAGTACTTACGGTTAGTTGCAAGCGGGACTGCCTCTACGGGACATGGGGCTACGTACTCCACTTCCAGTTGTAGCAAGTGTTCCACCTCCGGTAGTGGTGATGATGGTGGTGTACTTGTTTCCACTATGAAATCAATCTGCAAAAACAGTCGAAAGGTATTAGCTTATCTTGTATCTGAGCAATGCACACCCTTGTATTCTCTTTGAAAGCTGCATCAAATATACCACAAGCAGTTATCTATTACACAGTATAAAGCAAAGTCGCTCCTGCTGTCTGTACGCTTAGATCTTTTAAACTACGCAATGGGTTTTCATGCGGTTTTCACCAATAGATAGAGTGATTCATGAGGTAGGTTTAGGCATCAGGGTTTTGTTTTAATTGGTTGATATAATAATTGGATAATTTGTATATCGCCGTTTTTGTGAAAAATCACCTCAAGGGTGCTGTAATAATATAGTATATAAAGGGAGCGGGCTGGCAAGCGGGCGGTGTGGATTTGATATGTATCCAAATTAATGATGGCGTTCGTTATAAAGGTTGGGTAATGGCGTTGTGTTTCGTTAGCCACAGCAACGTGTGACCGGGTCACATAGTATTTTTATATTGCATGTCGATGAATGATATCAACAATGAAGTTCTAAACAATTTGCAACTAAAAGCGGGAACCGTTGGTAATTTACTAATTGTCTAAACATCAAGTCATTTCACCGCAGGGGTAGGCAGAGAGAACGGACCGCCAAACAACTCAGTCTATTTACAACATATTCTCCAGCTACACTTTTATGCCAACACGATTTTCATAATAATATAACTATATTATTAAGCTTAAGAGATGACAATAACTTACTTAGGGGGTATTTCACCATCCTCTTGATAGCTTATCCGTAGGATAATGTATACTAATAAATAATGAATAAATACTTCGCTATAGGTAGAAAACTTGGCTAACTTATCCGATTTGTAGTCACCGTTCTCAAGTTCGAGTAGGTGTAGAATAGTAAGCTCCGACTTTATAAGGAAATAAATCTTAAATTGGAATTCTAAAATATACATATTCCTATGGCCTATGGGTAAGCTATCAAGAGGATGGTGAAATACTCATGTATACTATGACAGTAATAATTAGTTAACTTACAGGTACGGACTCCGTGGCAGTACGTCCATATACTGCCTCGGCCGCAATGATGGCCAGGATCCTTTCCTCCAACGGAGTCAAGGGTTGTGCCTGGCTGGGGCCACCTCCGCTCTTCATCATCTCCGATCGCAAGCCAGATGCTTTTTTTTGACGCCATTTCTCTGATCCCTCCACGTCTGAAATAAAGAGACATTTTTGTACTACAGAAAATATAATAAAATTCAAATTATATCAATAAAGAATATAAATATAATTTTTTTATTTCAATCCGTAATCCAATTGAAGTCCGTACCTCGTTGCAATAATAGAAACGACTCCAGATACTAATATCTACAGCCTGTATGTCGGACGAATATCTACAGCTCATATGTTGAACTAATATCTACGAACTTCAGAGTGTTGACTAATATCTACAGAGCTAAGGTCGGACGAATATCTACGACGGTCCCAGTGTTGACTAATATCTACAGAGCGTAGGTTGAACTAATATCTACAGAGCGTAGGTTGGACTAATCAGCTAAATGTGTCCAATATTAGGGATTTTTACATACATACTTACATAAATTAAGTTTTTTAAACTGCATACGCAAAATTACGTTATTCCAATATGCTATACATAATTGCAAATCCAACCACTGCCAGTGCTGTAGATATTCGTCAACACTTTGGTTCTCATAGATATTATTTCAGTTTTTGGAATTCCTGTAGATATTAGTAGACACCTCCATAGAAACATAATAGTGGTAATAATATAATGAATGCATACCTATTGCCACTTGTCGCCACTCTTCGTGCACCCGAGCTTCATAGCATTCAGGTCGACCGCCAGGGAAGACCACGCCAATTCGTTATTGATGCGGCCATCGTTTCCCTGCTGCCGCCCCGAAGTCATTGTCGGTCTCTCTTCCAGCCGACTAATCATCATCTCCAGCTGCCCGCTCGTCGCACGGCTCCTACTAGACATCTGTTGAAGAAATAGGAGCTTAATACATATCTCGATGGCAAATCAACATCTGTAGAACAATTGAATATTTGGGGACGAAAAAACCGCTAACCGCCGCACTTTTAGGCAAAGATTATGGAAATTACACTTCATTTCAAAAATTAGTAGAAGAAACAACTATTTACGTACAAAAAAATAGATTTTTAGGTTAATTTTGACAAACTACCTAATTCATGCGAATTTGAATTGAAACGAAATTTTGCAAACGTCAAATCCTTGGTATACAACTTTAAACATACATTAGTGGATAAATAATCATGCATTCTTACAGTATTTCGTATTTTAAACCACTTAAAACCGACGAAGTTAGCATTGAAAAGGAAATTGACGTTTTGAAAACCATAGAAAATTACACAAATCTATGCACAAATCTGACAGCCCATTTCACTTTTTATTCATCTCACCTCACTTTTTTTAGAGAATCGCTCCGCAGGTAAAAAATATTGAACCCATGTTGATTGTGATTCATTTTTTTTTTATTTTATTGTAACACATAACAAAAGTTACAATTTTACAATATATAATATATACATCAATGTTTCAATCACTCTAACTAAAAAAAATGAAAATAAAAAAAAAATAGTGATTTTATGAGAAAATACAGATAAAAGTAATAAAAATATAGGTTAGTTAATAAATGATTTAAAGTATTGATAAGGCAAAAACATATTTCTAAATATGCAATACATATTTCTAAATATAATATACCATAAGTTAAATTTATGAGGTGGTTCTAGAATATTTTTTATATATATATATTTTTTTTTATATTTTTCGTAACCTGTAATATTAAACGTCTTTTATGTTTCATCTACACAACAAAGCAATACAATATGGAAGTTCCTCAAAAAGTTGGTTTTTGAATCTTCAAAAAATGTACCTAGAGAAGGCATGGATGACATTTTAAAACTGTCTCAGAGAATCACTATTATTGGAACATAAGACTAAGTATTTGACCTAATCTCAGTACTTTGGAACTTCAATATGTATCAGTGGTTGCGACGTCAGTGCCATCTGAACGCTTGCTTTCACTAGCCGGAAACACTTTCAGATAGACGCAATCGCTTAAATCCGCAACGCCAGGGCCTGTCTAGACTCTTGTTTATACATAGCCTCACCGCCTCTCAATGGCAATTGCATAATATTGTAATAGGTAAAACTTCCGTTTTCAAGAAAATAAAGCCCTTTTTACTATTCAAACTAATACTTTTATTTTATTTTAACCTGTTTAAAAAATGGATAAATATCGTGTGTATCGATACTAGACGTTGCGAAATATCGCTGAATCGATACGATGGGTTGCAATAAGTAATTTGAATTTCTAATAAAAGATCGAAATGGAAATAATTTGAATTTCTAATAAAAGATCGAAAGTAGGAACTGTCAGACGCCATTTAAAAAAAAAAATGACTTCGATGTTCCATTATCTATGGAAATATCATTGGCAGATGGCAGATCCCAGATCCCAGATCCCCAGATGTTACGTCAGCGCATTACCATTTCTGCTCAGATTTTCTGAAGTATTATTGTATTAACTGCACAATACCTGTGTTCCATTTATACAATTCGGGGTCAGTTCAAAAACCATCACATTAATATCCTGAAATTGTTTAAATTCTTCCTCTACTCCTTTTCTAGTGACGTTTCATCAACACATTGGAATTGACCGCCGCGCTTCGCCTTGTACGTAAGTAGGCTCATGTTATATTGACTAAATAGATC
Organism: Limnephilus marmoratus; assembly: GCA_917880885.1. Lineage (NCBI taxonomy): Eukaryota > Metazoa > Arthropoda > Insecta > Trichoptera > Limnephilidae > Limnephilus > Limnephilus marmoratus. The sequence continues at coordinate 58,203,809 of OU862913.1, forward strand.
TAAGCAGCTCATGTGGTGCTTGCTCATTGATATTGCTAGTGGTGTAATGCTGCGATGTGGTTTGCGATGTAATATATTGAGCCACCCGACAGACTAGAGTGCATGGCTTTTGTTCATGTAGATTTACGGCAGGTTTATTATTATTACTATGTTAGCGCAGATTTCACAGCCGGGCTACGTTTTTCAGTTGCTTATAAAGCTCAGCTTAAGTGAATCTGCTTGCTGAGAGAGAGACTTGTCTACATCATTCAACATGATCTGGTAGCTCTTGGTACGAATCCTGACATACATAAAATTATTTCTAAATGGATTATTTATCTGTGTAACGTTTTTAAAGCCCACCTTGTGATTGTCCCTTCACCGAGTAGTCGCCCTTCTGTCATTTTAATTATGAAAACGACAATAATTTTATTTTAGTGTTATTTGTCCAGTTGCCTATAAATATTATTTTTTACTTATTGTTCTTCAAAGTGTAAACCCATTCAATAAGAAGTTTGTCAACAGCATGTTTGAGTTCAATTACAAAGTAATTATCGTATATAAATAATCTTATTGCTAATAGAGAACTCCAGTCCAATTTTTTTATTTTTTTTAATGAATAAAGACCTTCAAACTTAAATAACTGCATTTTTATTTTTATTTTTATAGTTAGTTTTAATAGTTAAAATAATTGTCAAAGTTTTAATTTTTCTAGACCATCAGAAAAGCACCATATCTATGGTAAATTGTTAATATGGTGATATGGTTTTCACCCACCGATATTTTATTTACCTTCAAGTTGTCATATTGTATCAGTGATATTATGTCGAGGGAAATTTCCCTATATCTAGGGGAGAAAAATATTTTTTAGGGATAAGGGAAATCAGGACAAAATCTAGGGAAATTTCGAACTCTGGCAAAATGTTTATTACATATGACAACATTACTGGTATTATTTTATATATATATATATTATATACGTATACATATATATTTTTTGGAATTCCTATGAATCTTAATTATTGTTCATGTACTTACATGCAATGCTATTTTTAACACTGACAATTAAAAATGATATTATATGTATCTAAAAAGATAAATGGGACCTCTGAAAAAAATTTAATTTATGTTTTAAGTTCTGTTCTTTCGGTGATTGTGGTTAATTTTTATTTTGCAAAGTGTTTTTTTTTTATTTGGAATTCAATTTCTAATTCAGTGGTGAGTGCATTCGTACTTTTAAATTATTACTTCTTATAGCAAAGTGTTTTATTTGGAAAAGCACAGTATTATTAGTATATTTACCACGTTCCGATATCTTTCCAATTAATTAATCATATTAATTAACATATATAACAGGATTAGTGTTACACAATCAGGTGGCTACGTAGGTAATTGCGTAAATGTGAAATTCTAGGGAAATTTCACTTCGAAATCTAGGGAAATAATTTTTTTGGGCAGAACATCCCTGTTTTAAATGATAAACAATATGGCGGAATCATGAGGCTACTATGAAATTTAGGTGATGTTTATGTGTGGGAAATCGTTTTTTATTCAAGATTAACTACTTTTAATATTGAAAAACATTGGTAAAATGTCCACATTTCACCGCTACTGTTATTGTATTTAATCAAAGTGCAATATAAAAACAAATCTCTCTTATTGCAAATACATGTGACATCGTGTTTTGTGTTAGGCGTTACTTTGTAGGTACATTGTTTTATGTACTGGTATTTATAATACATTGATCATGACGATTGTGTGTATAAAAAGCCCTTGATACTAAAAAGAATTTGAAAATACGATCGATGTATCGTCAACCAAATATCAAAAATGACACGCTCTAACCTCAAATAGGCAAAATTTATTCCAGATTGTCCGCAAATATAGCCCCTTTCGTAAATTGTTGAGGGCCTAAATTATGTTTCAATAAACACAATAACTATTATTTATCTAAATCTCTATAAACAGTATGAAAATAAACCAAAAACACGAAATTTTGAATTGCATATGTATACTTGTCATTAATGTCAATACAATACAATACACGCGATCACCAGGTGACAGGTGGGTGTGGTGGGTGAGTGTGACGCGTGACGTCACGTTTCACCATTTCAGTAATGCCAACTTAACGCTGTGTTTTCAGGAGAGGTTTAAAAATGCACTTTTTAATAATTTTTTAAAAACTCTGCGTTTAATATTATGAAATAAAAGTTATATATTCAGAATCAGCGTTTATTGGTCTGTATGAACATATTTTTTTAAAGCCATAATATTTTTCACTGGAGTTCCTTATTATAAAAATACAGTTTATTAATTTTTTTTAAACTTCAACAAAAAAAATACTTAGGTACTATATATACTTGTAATAAATAACAACTATTGATTGATATCATCGCTCAATATAAATCATCTCCTTTAAAGAGACATGTTTTAATTATGTATCTAAATCTATTTCGTTATTTGCAATTTTTATATTACTTGGCAACATGGTTAGTATTTTATGTTTATTATACTCCGGGGTTCGCTGTCCGTATGCCTTCATTTCTTATAAACCTATAAACTTTTGTGTTCATGTTCCACATTCCTTTTGTAATCAGAGTCAGATATTCGCAGAATCAATATTTGTTCAGTTAATCCATATAATATGTTTACTAATGTTTAAGTAGATCCGAACAATTAAATGTTCATTAAATTTGAAATGAAAAATACTATTTCGTGAAAATTAATTGTTCCCGTCAGCATTTAAACTTTCATCTAAATTGCAACATTAGTACATATCTAAGATATAAGTTATATAAAACTTTTTTGTTTTCCTAACACCATAAAATTGTATATCTTTAATCCACCAGGGGGCCTAGTCACTAATTTTTGTAAACCTCCGTTTCATGAAGTTACGGGTTTAGCTACGTCACATACCCGTATTTTGACAGATTCGCCAACTTAAATAACAACAACAACGGGTATGTGACGTAGCTAAACCCGTAACTTCATGAAACGGAGGTTTACAAAAATTAGTGACTAGGCACACTGGTCAGAGAACCGTTTATCATATTTATTTCAGGGTGGGTCAGTTCACCGCCAACACTTTGAATATTTTTTTTAATTGAAGCTGTTTGTAATAGATCTTTTATAAACACTCGCAAATACAATAATTATTTTTTTCTTATAAAGGTCTTATTTACTTTGAGCTGAAGTCAGTATTAATATCACCTAACAGGACGCTATCACAGCAGTGCCATGGATCTTCCCAACCCAGAGAGTGTTTCCATCAAGACTGAACCAGGCTCCCAGGAAGAAGTGGCAAGTGAAATGTCTTACACAGAAATAGATGTCGACCTCCCGGATGTAAAGAAGGAATGTTTACAACATACTGAGAGTTCTTCTACAGCCAGTAAGTTGCATTTGTACTCGAATTTGCTTAATTCCGATTATCGTTTTTAGGAGCATTTTAATAATTAAATTGACTATTAAGAAATTTAATTATAAAGTATACTCGGAACATGAAATCTTCTTAATGGTTTTAATTTATTTTTATAAGAACATTAAGTGCATTGAAAACAGAAGCTTTTGCTATCCTTTTTTCTCTGATGTTAAAACGTTGGTCACTGTCTGTCATCAAGGCAGATGTGATGATCATCAGTGATGACGAATACTGTAACGCATTTTTAGTTTCGTGAGGTGGCACATGACGGCACAATACCCCAAAAATAAATTACTATAATAATACCTGTAGCCGTGAAAATCTAAAATCACACCAAACGTCGAAATTTTGAAAATATGTTCAAGCCGGTTTAAACAAATCGACAGACGATATTTATTCTAGAATATTTTGAGATCCTATTCCAGTGTATTTTGTGTAGTTTCATATCACGACTATCAAAGACAAGGACCAACAAACCAGTACTACGAGTATATTAGTAAAACTTGACTGAATCACCCTAAGCATCAGTGATTTTAATTATTCCATTTAAACTGTACTATTGATATTGTATCCTTGAAATGGCAATATTTGACTGGTTACTATTTTAATTTCTGGTAAATAACAGTTTTTTTTTTTTTTTTTATTGAGTACAATTCTCCATTCTGGAACCAACATCTCAATATCCTCGTGCAAACTATTGAAAGAATACAAAGTAAATTCTTACGCTTTATAAGTTTTAAATTGAGAGTTCCTGCAATTTTATTCTATCTCAACACCCTAAATGACTTCAAAAAGGAGGAGGTTCTTAATTCGACTGTATTTTTTTTTTTATGTTTATTACCTCAGAACTTTCGACTGGGTGAACCAATATTGATGATTCTTTTTTATTTGAAAGCTGGTGCTTTCCTTGTGGTCCCAATTTAATTTGGTCCTGTTCCAACAATGGCATCCACGAGAAAACCATATAAGTCTTAAATTTGCATTAAGTACGTGCGCGACAAATGGGCGAATAACTCATTCACGCCAACCGATTTCGATGTTTCTTTTTTTATTGGAAAGGATGTACTTCAAGGGTAGTTTGATGAGAGTTTGGTTAGGTTCTGATTATGGGATCCATGACAAATAACGGAACTCTTCAATTCTTAGGAGCAAATTAACGAAACTCGGCCGAATCTCTTAATTTGATCCTCACGTCGTTATGGTCAAATTATGTCTGTCTCATATGAGCAGCACGTTTAAAAGGTCTATCCATGTTTCGATAGCTATTGGAAGTTGTTATTTTCTTCCGCGGAGTCTGAAATCTCTACCTACCACTATTGGAACGAAAAGGATGAAGAGGAAAAAATGGGATGTCAACCGAATACAAGATGATCCTACATTGCCGGTGATGTCCCGGGGTCCCACACTCATCCACCAAAGAAAAACTCCACGGTTGAAAACACGTATCTCGCGCAGATCCGGGTTTCGAATATAAGGCGACGAGACCAAAGTACTTGGCTGTCAGTACCGCGCGGGTGTTGAAATTGCACTGCTGTTCGCGGTTAGAATCAATATTTTACCGATGACAATGGGAAGATGGATATATAAGGATAGGTAGGTATTACGGGAGGAATACATGGGTGTAGGTACAAATATGCCCGAACAACCCATATTCAGACAAATTAGTTAGTGTACCTCAGATTCACTAAAAATCAAAAATAAACAAAAATTTTAACAAAACAAAAAACGACTTAAAAAAATGCACCAAAAAGTAAAAAAAAAATTTCTTATTCTTCTATAACTTCATAATCAACTTACTTTTTCTACTCATCAATATGTAGGTACGATTGTTATTTTTGGAGTCGGTGTCAGTCAGCAAAGGTACCTTGCCCGGCGTGTTCACTTGACAGCTCCCCTCACGACGCGGCCCCGCTCTCGCCTCTCGCCTCGTCAAGTCGCTTGTGCGACACAAGCACATCTCTCCTATAACTATGTATGTAGTTACAAACCTACCTTGACTGACACCGACTCCAAAAATATCAATCGTGCCTACATATTGATGAGTAGAAAAAATAAGTTGATTATGAAGTTATGGAATAATACGAATTATTTTTTTTTACTTTTTAGTGCATTTTTTGAAGTCGTTTTTTGTTTTGTTAAAATTTTTGTTTATTTAAATGATATGGATATACTGAGGTTGTCGGACAGAAGGAATACCACTGACCTTGAAATATTTTATGAGGACGGTGGATATGTACTGTGTATGAATCAAATGAGCTTTACTCTTTACTTACAGGTTTATTTAAACTATTATCCACGTACCATAAATTACATATAAACAATAATAGTTATCGGAAAAGTGGGCTGCGACCACAAAGCAATGCGCGGGTTGTTGAATCGGCGGCAATCAGGAACAAAATCCCAGGCCCAAAATTAACTTGTGAGTATCATCCATTTCTTATTCGTTTTATTTATTATTTTAATAAAAGTCTTTCTGTAAATTAGGTATAACAATAGCGTGTCAATTAATAGTTAAGTGTTAAAAAGTGTTCCCATATATTTCGAAATAATTGAAATCATTTTGTTTAGTTCCCAATCATATGGTGCATTTGATAGTCTGGAATCGCTAGTATTGATAAGCTTACGTATTCCGCTACGTAATACTAGATGTAGGGGTTTATTTCAGTGCAGAAATTCTTGGACTAACTACCATATTGTTATAACTAAAAAATCTTTACGCATGCTCGCCTTGGGGGGTAAGCTGGTGAATGCGTTACGAAAAGTGTGATGCGAACGGTGATCGGGTGAACGGTGGTCGGGTGAGGCGAACCGTCGGGCCTTTAAGCACGCTTGACTTGGGGATTAAGCTGGCGAATGCGTGACGAGAGCGTTATGAAAAGTGTGATCGGGCAAGGCGAACGGTCGGGAGAGGCGAACGGAAGTTGACAGGGAGATATAAGTTAGTGAAGTATTACTTCAGTCGCGCGGTCTAAAGTTGGCTTCTTTTTTTGATTATTTAATGCCCCTATGGCACTCACGTGTAATGCAGTACACCTTTTTAAACTTTACAATAAAAATAAAGAGTTTCAAAATACAAGTAACATAAAATATGAGACACGAAATATAGGTTACATAAAATATAAGAGTTTACAAAAAGTAGTTATAATATAAATGAAATAAAAATTGATAATATGCCAATATCCTCCAAATCGACAATAATATTAATAAAAATTCACTGAAAAGTAAGTACATGAAAGTGACGGTTGTGTTCAAATTTGTCCTACGAATTTCAGTATTATCAGCTGTTTATAACTATCATTTAAGCATTTACTCGCAAGAAACGCAGTCTTCATATCATTCTACACATTGTGAATCAAAATTGTGCCCTGATCCTTGCAATCTAAACGTTAATTCATCGTTTTATAAGTGTTAACGGTTACTGAATATTGAAGTTTAAAAATGTCTGTCTTACCCACTAGCCTTTTAAATGCCAGTATGTAGGAGTGTAGCTGTGAACAGCAGGCCATGATTTTTTTATCAAAATAATCATTTTAAAATCTTATTTTTATAAATTAAAAACATTACACCTTGAAAGGATATTTAAATGATTTAGCGTAAATCTTGAAAAAATAAAAAAAATAAAAAAAACAAAAATTAAAAAATAAAATAATCTTGCTCAAAGAATAGCGAGATAACTCGCTATTTTTCTATGGCCGGCCTGCTGAGCACGGCCAATAATGCGAGTTATCTCGCTCTTGGCAGAGAAACGGCTAGTAGAACATGCAACAAATCAAGACGCATTGCTGCTATGGATAACCCGTCTGACGTCACTGGCTCAGAGCCAGACTTGAGTAACACACTAATTTCTTTCAAAGATGAAATAAAACAACAAATTTTCAAAGTGTTTAATGAATTAAAAACACTGAATGAATAACTAAAGGAGTGTCATAATATTATTAATGACCTCACAGTTAAAAATAAGGAACTTGATACAAATTATAATCTGGTTTTATCCAAATTAAACCGCCTGGAGCAAACCTCATTAAAAAAACAATGTAGAAATTATTGGCATTCCTGAAAAAAAAAACGAAAATTTAGTAGATGTCATAAAATTGCTGGGAACCAAGGCAGGTATTGATGTTCTCCCGATTGATATTGACGGTATTTCTCGTACGAGGGTCAAGGAATTACCTAGAGAAAATCCTAAATTTACTCGATCAATTGTAGTGAAGTTCACAACCAGCCGCTGCAGAGACAACTTTCTTGCTGCTATAAGGAAGAAAGGCGGCATAAACTCTGGCGACCTGAAGCTTCCTGGGGAAAACAACGTTTATGTTAATGAACATCTGACGGCGTCTACCCGTGCACTTTTTAAGAGAGTGAGAGACTTATGCAAGGAAAAGAACTTTAAATTCAGGTGGAACAAGTTTGGAAAAATATTTATCCGAAGAAATGAATCCAGTCCCATTATTCAAGTAACTTTGGAATCGGACTTGATTAAAGTTTTTTGCTGAAATCTCTTTTAGTTTTAGCAATCCTAACAGTTAACTCTTTTTATAATACCAAAATTTCTCTGTTTAATTTTTAATTTTTTTCTGCTTTACTACAACAACACTCTTATACTTACAATGTACTTCAACATGCCTACAACTCTTTTAAAAATGTAATATTTATATATTTTATGAAATGAATGAACCAAAATGTTAAATGTTTATTACCAGAATGTAACTGGACTGCGATCCAAAACTAACAGTTTTTATTTTAATGTTACCAATAACAACTTTGATATTATAATGATAACAGAAACTTGGCTTTTAGATAGCATTGCCAGTGATGAGCTATTTGACAACCGCTACCTGGTATTTAGGCGTGACCGCAAAGAACAAAAACGAGGAGGAGGTGTACTGATTGCTCTGAAGAAGCACCTCGTAGCTCACGAACGTAATGAATGGGTCACGAATGCAGAAGATATATGGGTGACTACTTCGATCAAGAATATCATAGAAATCCATTCATGTTGCGTGTACATACCACCAGGAGTCAATCACTCTCATAGCATTAATGAATTCATGAATAAATTATGTGAACTTAGAGCACTTCATCATGACGATCATTTTGGATCTCGGGTGATTTTAACTTACCTTTAATTAACTGGTCTCTTGATAATGGAAACAGTATGCAAATTATGAATGGTTATCAATCTGAAATTATCTCAAAACTATCTGACACTCTTTCATTTACAGATCTATCGCAGTATTGCACCTTTCCGAATAATAATCATAAGTTCTTGGACCTTGTTTTTAGTTCGACCCCTCTTAACGTATCGAATACTGACCAGTATCTCACCCCGGAATGTAAATATGATAAAGCCATTCTCTTTGACATAAACATAGTCCTGGAAACCCCTATGGTGAACAATAAACGGACAATCAATCTCTTTAGGAAAGCTAATTTTGAAACAATAAATAACATCCTCAGTAGTATTGATTGGGACGCTGAATTCTTAAATTTATCAACCAATAATGCCATTGATCGTTTTAATGTTATATTATATGAAATCATTCGTTTAAACGTCCCATCAAAGGATGTTAACAACTCTTATCCCTATAGGTTTAGTCCAGCTCTGATAAAACTGACTAAAGAAAAATATAAAGTGTTCAAAATATGGAAAAAGTGGTCCAATCCTTTAGACTACCATGAATTCTGTATCCTTCGACCAAGGCAGAAGAAAATGTCTAAGGAATGTCTTAAACAATTTATAACAAACGCTGAATTTAATATATCCCGTGACCCCAAAAAATTCTGGTCTTTTACGTTAAAGGAAAAAGAAATAATTCTAGTTTACCTCATGTAATGCAACTGGGCGACGTTACTGCTGTTAATCTTTTTGCAATATGCAACCTGTTCTCACAGCACTTCGTCTCCACCTTTAATTATAACACTACCTCCGATGTACACTCTACCAACCATCATATAAATAATCAAGTTAACATCTCTTCGGTATCAGTTTCAAAAGAAAAAATAGAAAAAATATTTGATACTATTTCTAACTCATTGGGTGCGGGTATTGATAAAATTCCAGCATTCTTTATCAAAATGTGTAGCAAGGTAATCTCGAAGCCCTTATTATTGCTCTTTCAATCCTCATTGAAAGAAGGTATCTTTCCGGATCGTTGGAAGTGTGCTCTTATCACACCAGTATTTAAGTCTGGGGCTAAAAATGATGTCCAGAACTATCGTCCTATATCTAAGTTACCAATTTTCAGTAAAATCTTTGAAAAAATTGTTCACGAACAACTTTACAACTGCGTCCAGTCTGTAATACTCGGAAGCCAACATGGCTTTATGAAAAAAAGATCGGTTGTCTCTAATCTTTATTTTATTTATTTATTTATTGTTTGTAAATATTACATACTACAATATAATGAACTTAAAATGTCCAACTAGGCAATTGCCCGTTTTAGGACATTCCAATATGATAATGTTTTTACATGTAAATTATAGTAAGTTATAGTGTTGACTATTCTGTTGTAAAATAATACATATGTATATTCATATTCTAGAATACTTTCAGTTATACCACGACATTTATATTATTGTTTAGCTGACATAATAAACTAAAGAAATATTAATAGATAAAACAAGAAAAATGAATTTGAAAATGAAAATGAATGAATAAATTCTGTTGGTAAAATAATACATATATATATTCATAATCTAGTATACTTTCAGTTATACCACGACATTTTTTACAATTGTTTAGCTGACATAATAAACTAAAGAAATGTTAATAGATAAAACAAGAAAATGAAAAATAAAAAACTGAAAGTAAAGAAGGAACTTATCCTTTAAGGAAAAATATCACGAAGAATTGAGCAATTTTCGAACTTACTTTATGTAAAAATACAGTTACTGTAATGCTAATATAATCAATATATATTATAAAAGAAAGTCCAGAAAAACGTGCGGAACGCAAAAACTCAGAAGCGAGTCCCGGTACGATCAAGGGAGTTATATTGTGTGGTAGATCTCGATCCCCCCTAGGGAATAAGGGCACCCGTTTTTACCTAAAGAGCGTTCTTTTGGAGATATAAGGCCTGAAAGTTCTAAGAAGACTAGAAATTTCAAGAAGACTAAAAATATCCAGAAACTTCGAGAAGATTCGATAAAACTCTGGAAAGTTCTGGAAGGAGTGGAGGAGTATGTCAGGGAGTCTAGAAGGTTCCGGAAAGTTCTATAAGGTTCGATAAAGCTGTGCAAAGTTCTGGAAGGAGTGGCGGAGTATGTTGGTGGGTCTAGAAGGTTCCGAAAAATTCTAGAAGGTTCGATAAAGCTTCTAAAAGCTCTGGAAGGAGTGGTGGAATATGCCAGTGGGTCTAGAAGGTTCCGGAAAGTTCTTTAAGGTCGATAAAGCTATGAAAAGTTCTGGAAGGAGTAGAGGAGTTTTTCGGTGAGTCTAGAAGGTTCTGGAAAGTTCTATAAGGTTCGATAAAGCTGTGAAAAGTTCTGGAAGAAGTAGATGAGTTTTTCGGTGAGTCTAGAAGGTTCGGGAAAGTTCTATAAGGTTCGATAAAGCTGTGAAAAGTTCTGAAAGAAGTGGCGGAGTATGTTGGTGAGTTTAGAACATTCCGGAAAGTTATCTAAGGTTCGATAAAGCTGTACAAAGTTTTGGAAAGAGTGACGGAGTATATCGGCGAGTCTAGAAGTTGCCGGAATGTTCTATAAGGTTCGATAAAGCTATAGAAAGTTCTGGAAGGAGTGGCGGAATATGTCGGTGGGTCTAGAAGGTTCCGGAAAGGTTTAGAAGGTTCGATAAAGCTGTAGAAAGTTCTGGAAAGAGTGGCGGAGTAGCTCGGTGAGTCCAGAAGGATTCCAAAAATTCTATAAGGTTCAATAAAGCTGTAGAAGGCTGTTCTGGCAGGAGGGCGGAGTACGTTGGTAAGTCTAGAAGGTTCTAGATAGTTCTGGAAGGTTTCCTAATGCTCTAGGATGTCATGAAAGGAGAAAGTTCTAGAAGGTTTTTAAAATTGAGTGACGGAGAGTGTCGGCGAGTCTTGAAGTTTCTGGAAAATTCTTTATGTTTGGATTATCTTAATCTTCAGTATGCATTATTAAAAAGTTGTAAAATGAGCATGCGGCTAAAACTCAAAGACGAGTCCCGGTACGATAACGGAAGTAATATTGTATGGTAGCCCTCTACCATCATCCATGAAGAAAGTTCCTGTATTACCTGAAGGGCGGGCTTTTAAATATATAAAGGCTGGAAGTTTCGCCCCCTTGAAATTTTTAGAACAGTTCAAAACATTTCATAGTATTCTTGAGCATTTCACCACATTCCAGAACATCCCGGAACATTTTGGAAAATTGTGGAATGTTCGGGAATACGGAATCGGGAACATCAATGTGAAACATTCCAGTTCTCGAATGCTGTCCTGAGCGAAGCCGGGTAACCCAGCTTGTACCAATATAAATTAAAATGTAGAGAAAAACAAAAATTACAATTCAATTACTGTTGTTTAGCATATTCTCGCATTCAGCTCTCCCCAAGACCAGAAGCCAATTATTTACCTGCATACGCAGAATATTAGTACTCTTTGCCTTCCATGCATCAGGTATGAGATTGAGCAATTTAGGGCCTAAGTATGAGAATTGTCTCTGTGCTAAAGATGAGGAAGTGGTGGACGGAACTATTGGTTTTTTTTGCATGTCTTGTATTATGACAGTGGTTTACGGAAGCGTAGTGGTGCCTCTGTTTTTGAGTATGTAATATGATTTTCCTCATGTATAATTGTCTTACATCAAGAACACGAAACTCTGCGAACAATGAATCGCTGGGGGTACCCCAGCGATTCATTGTTCGGGTACCTGAAAGGTTTTTTCAGTATGACTTATAAGCGATTTCTGGGATTTAGCTAAGGGATCGAGTATAGTTTTAGCACAACCGCCCCAACCTAAGGAAGCATAGTCTAATATGGAATTACACATTGCAAAGTAAATTCGTTTCAAATCATTTACGCATAGAATATTTCTTATTGCTATAAACAGATGTGTAAGTTTCCTGACCTTTGTGGAAGTAAATGCTATATATTTGTCCCATCTCAGAAATTTATCAATGATAAATTATAAAGTAAAGTCCCCCGCGCCGTCTTTCTGTCTGTCTGTCTGTCTGTTCGCGATAAACTCGAAAACTACTGAACGGATTTTCATGCGGTTTTCACCAATAGATAGAGTGTTTCGTGAGGAAGGTTTACGTATGTAATTTGTCAAGGATTTGTGTAAATTGGTTGAAACATAACGATAACTGTTAGAAGTGTCGGAAAAATTCCAGCCGCCTGGTAACTTTCATCGAAAACGCTGCCTAATCCTTTTGGGATATAACAAAACAATTAATGGTGAGATATTCCTCTTTTATAGATCTACAAAAAAGTCCGCGATGGCATATATCTATCTTTTACGTATAGCTTACTATACGCATTCTATCTTCTTATCTTATTATTCTTATTAATTGTATATTAGATATAATGTGAATAGTAAGCTATCCGTAAAAGATAGATATATGCCTTCACGGACTTTTTTGTAGATCTATAAAAGAGAAATTTCCCACCATTAATTTTTTTGTTATATCCTAAAAGGATTAGGCATCGTTTTCGATGAAAGCTACCAGGCGGCTGGACTTTTTTCCGACACTTCTAACAATTATCGTTATGATTCAACCAATTTACACAAATCATTGACAAATTACATACTTAAATCTTCCTCACAAAATACTCTATATATTGGTGAAAACCGCATGAAAATCCGTTCAGTAGTTTTCGAGTTTATTGCGAACAGACAAACAGACGGCGCGGGGGACTTTACTTTATAATATGTAGAGATAGAGATAATCGGTCAAAAATACATTTTTGTTGCATATGCATTTTTGAGTTTTTTTTTTTAATAAGATAGTTAAGTGCCAAATTAAATCAGTAGAAATTTAAGTTTTTTGGTAGGTATCATCATTACATAGTATAAAATGAAATCGCTCAAAATGTATGTGCGCATAGATCTTTTAAACTACGCAACAGATTTTCATGCGGTTTTCACCAATAGATAGAGTGATTTAAGAGGAAGGTTTATATGTATAATAAATGCTTATTATAGTAGAGAAAAGCCGAGAAATTCAAATATTCAATTTAAGCAACGGGCAGCGGGCAGCTGGCGAGCGGATGGTGTGGATGTTATAAAGGTTGGGTAAATGGCGTTGTGTTTCGTTAGCCACAGCAACGTGTGGCCGGGTCTGCTAGTCAATGATAATTCCTAGGTATCTTATATTGTCCACACATTCTAATCTTGCCATATTCATTGAAAATATTACGAAATCAATGGATGATCAAATCCAAGTTGACGTAATCTATACAGACTTCTCGAAAGCGTTTGATAAAATTGATCACAATCTTCTTTTATCCAAATTACTGGCTTTGGGAATTCACGGGGATTTGTATCGATGGTTAGTCTCTTATCTTGATGGGCGCACTCAAGGAGTAACAATTAATGGTTTCATATCTGAGTTCGTAAATATACCTTCCGGTGTACCCCAAGGATCTCACATGGGACCGTTACTATTTACAATTTTCATCAACGACATTATTAAATGCTTTCATTATGCAAAAGTTCTACTATTCGCTGATGATATGAAAATATATCTTCCGATTAACTCTATCATCTACTGCATTAAATTACAGGAAGATCTTTATAGACTTAATGACTACTGTATAATTAATCATCATCAACGACTAAGGAAAAGTACATATTAACGAGGTGACCTCTTGCCGAACATTATTTACTTTCGTATTTTAAATATTAAGTTAATATAAGGGCCATTAACCCGCCAGCGGCCGAGAATTCAAATTTCCTCGAAAGTTGTCCTTACGATCGTATAGGGCGGTTCCAATGAGAAAGATTCATTATACTCCGTACAAACTATTTTTAAATAATAACTCAATATCGATTTTGTGTCATTCAAAATTTGCTAATTTATTCCTACATTCAAAAATGCTGAAAGGCATGATGATAAAACTATTAAAATTATGTCCTTTTTGTAATTATTTTTTATCATAAGTACCTATTTATAATTTTTAAAAATATTGATTACATATTCCTGGTTTTGTCTGGTTATTCCCTCTTAAATATTTTGGAAATTGCCAAACACAAAAAACATTAAATGTTTAAAAGTCGCTTACAGTTTCCGATTCCTCAAGCTCTTTCATGTCTGAATAGTGCATTCGCCTTACTGTCAACTTGCTCTATTGATTCGCCTTACTGAAGCTACTATAATTTTACAAGTCACGACTTCAATTTATTATTCTAAAATACTCTAAAAATTAATCAAATAATTAAATGACAAAAATACAACTACACAGACATATGGCATAAATGGCTCATTACTAAAAAAAGTTAAATAGTCTTTGAGTAGTTTTATTCTTAAATTAAACTTGAAATCATAATCTTGATTCCATATTTCGTAAGTTTGTTGGGTTAGAACGTTTAATTTGGGAGGACCTTTGAAAGCTAATAGCAATTCATAGAAACAGGCGTTTTCGTGTCTTCAGACTATCTTCTCCCCTGGAAAATCAACAAATTAACAATAATATTAACAATTTTCTTTTCATTAATATGAGCTAATGTTCCAGTAGCCTGTCTCTACATTGTAGGTCTATCGCTCACCATCTGAAAACAATATAGCTATACTGAGATGATTTCAGTGAAATATTACGCCGTTTACGTATTTTCTTTTGTTAATTACTTGTAGACAATTTAATTATTAACGTGCAACCACAAAGGCTGCCGCCGCCGTACTTACAACTCCCGGGTGGAGGGAGCTGGCTCAGGAATCAGGAAAGTACCGAGCGAGACGTAGCGACTGCATACAGATTTTGCGGTATCATATTTTGTACAAACGTGGTGTCAACGGCAGAGCATTAAAGAATCAAAGGCTTTTTCTCAGGTGAAAACATTGATCCCAAAAGGGGTCATCTGTAGTCCTTCTTATCACTAAAATTTACTTTAATTTTATTTTCTGTAAACCGAATACATTGCTGTTTTGTTATTACAGGTAAAATGAATGTGGATTTTGTTCCCATCAAGACAGAACCAGTCCCTCGAGAAGAAGGTGAAGAAGTTATTCCTTATATGGAAATGGACATAGACCTGCCGGATGTTAAAAGAGAATGCTTGGAGCACATTCAAACAGCTACCCAAATATCAGGTATATCCGATTTTACTTCGTAAAATTTTCTATTTGAGCCCTTTAAATTTTTCGTGTTTTACGAATTAATTTACTTTACAAGTATTTAACTTTATTCGCTATCTTTTTCAGACTTAATAACAATCCTAAAGACGCACCACAGCTCTCGTAAGTCAGTGATAGAAGTGCACTTACGTACCCACACTGGAGGAAAACCTTTTTCGTGTTCCGTCTGCAACTATTCGTGTTCTCAAAAGCTTAATTTGACGAAGCACATGCTGACCCATAGTGGAGAAAAACCCTTTTCATGTTCCGAATGCGAAAAATCATTTTCTCAAAAGGGCACTTTGACGATCCACATGCTGACACATAGTGGTGAAAAACCCTTTTCTTGTTCCGATTGCGAAAAATCATTTTCTCAAAAGGGAAATTTGATGACCCACATGCTGACACACAGTGGAGAAAAACCCTTTTCGTGTTCCGAATGCGAAAAATCATTTTCTCAAAAGGGAACTTTGACGAATCACATGCTGACACATAGTGGTGAAAAACCCTTTTCATGTTCGGACTGCAAAAAATCATTTTCTTGTAAGTCAAATTTGACAAAGCACATGCTGAT
Organism: Limnephilus marmoratus; assembly: GCA_917880885.1. Taxonomy (NCBI): domain Eukaryota; kingdom Metazoa; phylum Arthropoda; class Insecta; order Trichoptera; family Limnephilidae; genus Limnephilus; species Limnephilus marmoratus. The sequence continues at coordinate 58,220,030 of OU862913.1, forward strand.
ACACAGTGGAAAAAAACCCTTTGCATGTTCCGAATGCCAAAACTCATTTTCTCATAAGGGAACTTTGACCAATCACATGCTGACACACAGTGGAGAAAAACCCTTTTCGTGTTCCGAATGCGAAAAATCATTTTCTCTAAAGCGAAACTTGTCACGCCACATGCTGACACACAGTGGAGAAAAACCCTTTTCATGTCCTGGCTGCAAAAAATCATTTTCTCAAATGGGGCATTTGACTACCCACATTTTGAAACATTGTAAAAAACTATAGAAAAAAATGTTATTTGGTGTTAGGATCCTAAAATAAGGTTTGATAAAAAAAAATCTTCGTATAACGTTTATTTCGTCAAGTTCAAATTTTTATTTTAAATCTGTGGCTCTGTTTTGCATACTAATCAATATTCATTTTGTTTCACAATCGTTCGTGACCTTTTAACTGGATTTTCTTGCAACTTATTTTTTTTTACAGTGAATACCGTACAAGAATCTCAACTGCTCCAGTCTGGAGCCAGTGAGACTATGATATCCCCATTTGGGGTATGTTGTGAGGCTGAAGGTAGTGGGGGAGGGGAAGGAGGTGGGGAAGAGGAAGGTTGGGAAGTACCTTGCTATTCAGATCTGGTCACCAAACACGGCTAAAGCCATTTTCAAGAAACGTTTCAATTCTGAATGGTGGTCTTACTCCAGCGCGACACTAATAGTATCTTTCACTCTGGAACATGCCGCAAATAAAACTACATATTATTTTTAATTAATTATTTGTGAAATACCACAAATTAATCAAATTAAATTTTTTGAGCATGCCGGGTTCGAACCCGCGACCTCCGGATTGTGAGTCAAGAGTCTTACCCACTGGACTACGGAGGTCGTCAAACTAAAAGTAACATTACATTTAAAAAGTACCTTCCTATTGAAAATAAATTTGAATTAAAATTTATAAAGAATAACGCTTATTTATTTATTTATTTATTGAAAAAAAATAAGAAGTACATGAGAAACATAAGCTGCATATCTCACTAGTGCATTCCTGTATCGAGATATGCAGTTTCACAGTGTAATTTAAACAAAAAAACATACATATGAACTAAATAAAAATAAAATTATTAACCTACCAAAAAATATAACAATAAGCAAATTAAAGATAACTTAACAATAAGCAAATTAGATACTATAACAATAAGCAAATTAAAAAGTACATAATAATATATAAGTTAAGTTATTAAATATGGATTGTATGAAATATAGCTGAATTCCAGAATGATTTATGATACAAGCGACAACATGGGTAATCCAAAACCATCACTCTCAGTTATTATACATATTTTTACCATTTTCTTGAATAAATGTAATGTACCAATAGTTTTTATTTTTTCATTGAGCATATTATAAAGCAACGGAGCTTTATATGAAAAACTTCTTTGTCCAAAGGATGTTTTGGTATGTACCGGCTGATACATTAAAGAAGAGCCCAATCTAGTGATGCGCACTTGTTGAGATCTTTTCGCAGTGATAATGTTGTTGAAAAATTTACAGAGAGCCTGTATTATGTACAACTGCCTTATTGTCATAATTTTGCTTTCGCCATATAGTAACTGTGATGAATACATAAAACTTTTCTTGAACATTATTTTTAAAATTATTTTTTGTGCAATATTTAAAGGCTCTAGAGTAGTCTTATGGCAAGAACCCCAACAAATAACGTTATATGAAAGCATTGATTGAACAAGAGCATAGTATACAGTTCTTAGTGTAATTTTGTCCAATACATTTCTTAGAGTCTTGAAGATATAGGCTAGCTTTCTTAATTTTTTTGTTAATATAGTAATATGATTGTTCCATTTTAAATTTTTATCAATAATTAAGCCAAGATATTTGATATTGTCTACTCTTTCCAAAGATTGACAATTACTTTCCTGTACGCAACAATGTATTTTTAAAGTGCGGTCCAAAGATGGTTGATCTACAGAAGAAATACTAAAAGTAATATATTTAGTTTTCTTCTTGTTTAAGGTTAACAAGTTTTGATCAAGCCAATTTTTGACTGCCCTTAATCCTGTCTCGCAATTAGCATAGGTATCATCAGTGGCGTAGCGTGGGTTTCGGCCGCCTGGGGCGGAGGAAAATTTTGCCCCCCCCCCCCCCCCCCCCCCCTCCCTACGGGGGGTAGATGGTAGGTATCCTTTTTTTATAATCCCATTTGCCGATTACGCTTCCAATAAAATCATGTTTATAAATTCTAGCACAAAATTATATATAACTGCTCTCAGAAATCGAGAACGGTATGCTTATGATAGAATTTCGCATCTTCATCACGCATACGTATGGAATGAAAAGCTTCACTCGGTACACGATGAATCGGCAGCTTATTGTTATATTGATAACACAAATCTGGTTTAAATTAAACTAAATATGCGGTGTATCAAAACTACACTCAGAACACAAAAATGGTTTTTCTTTGATTCTAGCGGCATTTACATAAACACAAAACGGGTTTTAATAAAATCTGTATGCGGTGAATTAAAACTACACTCAGAACATCGGGGTGGATGAAAATTTCGCCGCCCCCTTATTTGGGTACTTTAAGCGGTGTGGGGGGGGGGAGGGGTGGTGTATATGTAGACCTATTTATAAACGAGCCGTATTTTTTTAATCATCACATTTAACAAGTATTATTTCAAGGAAAATCATGTTTATAAATTCTACTATAAAGTTGATTGATAGAGTCCCCAAATAATCACAATCAATTTCTCAGAATTTTACAGATGTATGTAACTCAAATGTAAAGCTTCACTCGATGCTCGATGAATCTGCAACTCGTTATTTAATTTATCGTTGTATTCTGAACACAAAACCAGTTTGTGTGCGGTGAATTAAAACTACACTCAGAACATGAACATGGTTTTTCTTTGATTCTGGCATTAAATAAATAGTCTGCAACTAGAATTTTATAACTGCACATCGAATAACAGAATGTTTTCCTTCGAAATGTGTTAGCAGATGAATTCTGCTGGAATTTTAGATTCTGTAATGGTTTAAATTAAATCTGTACCTGGCGAATTAAAACTACATTCAGAATATGAAAATGGTTTTTCTTTGATTCTAGCGGCACACATAGTCTGCAAATAGAATAATATAACTGAACTTCAAATAAGATAATGTTTTCCTTTGAATTGTGTCAGCAGATGAATCCTCAAATGGAATTTTACATACTGAAAACTGGTTTAACTTCGAATAATAAGAAAAAAATATCCATAAACTTTTACCTGTCAATTTCCGGTTCTTCCCATGCATTTGAAATGTTCCTTTTTATTGTTTTTTTATCCTTTTGCAAAAAACAAAATTGTTCTAAAATCTAGATAAAGTAATTTTTCCGACGTGTTTATTAGAACATTATTGTTTCTAAATATTAAAATTTTGATATTGGAAATGTGAATTGGCTCAAAAATACACCCCTGCGATTATTCGAATTAAAGTACCTAATATAGAATAAACTTAATATTTTAAATACAGATTCCTTTTCTTAAGAAAAATGTAATAAAACTTTATCTTAAGTTTTTATCGCAATCAGAAATTTATTTTAAAATTAAATGTGTGTGATATAATTTCACAGTTTTATTTTAAAATTAAGTGTGTGGAATAATTTGCGTCTCCAGTGATTAGACGGGTTAAATTAAATCTGTATTTGGCGAATTAAAACTACACTCAGAATTTGAAAATGATATCTCTTTGATTCTGGCAGCACATACATAATATTGTCTGTTACTAGAATTTTATAACCGCACTTGAAATAAAATAATGGTCTCTTTCGAAATGTATCAGCAGATGAATATACAACTGAAATTCATTCGTTAATACATTCTGAATAACTCGAATTCTTTAACCCCCAATAAAACAATAAAATTACTTTCAAAGGTGGGCCAAAAAAGCACACCAATACACGTACAAACTTACTCAATGTTAAGGTACTCAAACCTAAGGGATTAACGAATATTGGAATTTTATGATTATAGGACGGTTCCTTTTATTAGGTAAAAATGCCGCCAGCAAACCCTTTCCATTTTGGCGGCTGCAATAAATATTTATGGATTCTATTTGAACTGTACAGGTATACAAACCTACTTAAAAATAAACAATTAAAGAAATTAACCTTTTGTTTCTTATCGGTAAAGGAATGTCCCCATATAATATCAGGCAGAATACATTTATTTCTAAAGGTTGGGAGCTTACTTGAAAAACCCAAGGGAGAATTTTATTTGCAAAGGTGAAAATACGTGTAACTAAAATGACTAAAATAACACAAATGATACGACTAATTATTTTACTTAAAGCGAAATGGATAAATCGCATTCTGGAACGAACAAATACATTACAGAACGTGCTGGCAAGCCGCCGCGGCCGTAGCAGCATTGATGAGTTATTTTTTATTAGTGATGTATATATCATTTAAATATCAGAAATGAAAAAAAAATAACTCCGAAATCCACTGGTAATTAGAATAAGAGCACCGGTGAAATGTAGTGGACGAGCCATCTATTTTTGTAACATATCTATGGCCAAGATGTCAAAAAGGAAGAAGACGATAATACAGCACAATGTGGTACTTCCACAAACGAGGAATTCTGTGGAAAATGTACGGAATATTTAAAGAACATTTTCTGATTTTTATCATTATACTAAAAAAGTTTGTTTTTTATGTATTCATTCAATATTTTTGATTTTAAAAACAATCTAAGACCGACAAAATGAAAACGGCCCGTGATTGACTATCGGATTGTGACGTCACAAGTGACCCAATGGCTTCGCCAGTTTTTTTTATTTAGTTATTTAAATAAAACATGCAACGAAGTTGCATTCCCATGAGTTATCAAATCTCATTAAGGGAACGCCAATTGGTACATTTAAGAAGTTAAACCCAACCCAACCCAGTATGCAGACACAATACATGAAGAAAAATTTTACAAAACATTTCACAGAATCAACGTACAGACACAAACACATGAAAAATCACTTAACAAATATTTCACAGAAACGTGACTTTATGAATAATATTTATTTATTTATACATAACCTTACGCAAAAAAACCTTACGCAATGAAACTTTGTCTGTCCAACTGGGAAGGAAACCCGTTTCAGGACAGCCAAATTGTATATTTAGTTCATAATATTATTAATAAATGAATGGTTTCGTTCGAACTTTTGAAAACATTAAAAATTGTATTCTGAACGAAGGGATGGTTTCAAGTCTTTGAAAGAATCGCAAAGATGTGATTTTTTTTAAGGTCATTTTGGAGAACATTCATAAATGAATTCAGAGTGAATGAGTGGTTTCTTTAGTGAGATCACAAGTAGGAGATTCTTTCCAGGCCATTTTAGAGAACATTTACAATTGCATAATAAGAATTTACAGATTTATAAACCTATATTTTACTTTATTTTACGCCCATAGTGCTTTTACATAAATAATAAAGGCAGTACCTCCATCTTTAACATGAAAAAAAAAATAGTTTAGATAATATTACGGTGGAAATACAAAGTATATAAATGAAATAAAAATATAAACAACAAAAATTTAGTACAGTGAGATATATAATAGATATCAATATGTTACGATGAATAAAAACACGTACGTAATATAAAAATATAACCAATAAAAATTTAAAAGTAAGTGAACAAAGGTTTGCCAAATTGTCACAATAAACAAGGTTTTAACACCTAAGTACGAGTAGATTCGCTCAGCGTCAAGCCGATATAGACCGGGAGGGGAGATAGGTTAACCCTACGTCATCGACTACACGGATGAAACTACTTTTAAGAGGAATATAAACGCTAGAAATATTTCGAATCTCATGCCTGCAAAATTTTAAAATCGAGCGTCTTTTTGCACGAGGCTAGTAAGCGAAAAAGTGGTTTTTATTTATTTTGTGCATAATTTTATAAGAACGAAAAAAAGTTAGAACATAGATAAAGTCAAAAATAGTCTTAGCCGTAAAGGGGTATTTTTTAAAAATTGTTACTTACATTACTTCTTAGTTAAGTCATGAGAAAACATTTTTTTTAGTGGTTTACGCTTATATTTTTTGTTACGTAAATAATAATTTTATTGTAATTCCAGTACATAGATAAAGTAGTTAAAGCTTCAATTTATCCGTAGCATATTTTTTGATGTTCATACTGTAAGCCGATTCGTCGTAAATATTAATCAAAATAGTATCTAAATAGGATTTCACGTATATATTCATCTTAAGTGATAATGGGCATCTAGAAAACCTTAAAAAAGCTGGTCTGCCGGTGCGCCTCTTGGCAGGAGCCGCGCAGTCATGGAAATAGTCAGCGATTTTTTTGGTCTAAATTACGTCATCGACTACATGAACGGGAATGGTCTCATATGATAAAGGTCGATTAGAAAATGAGAAAAAAGCAGGTCTGCCAACCGGCAGCCTGGCAAGTTCGGAGGCAGCCGGCGTCAAAGTGGGGAAAAAATTGGTCGATTTTACGTCATCGACTACACGAATGAAACCAATGAATAACTATAGTCCAGATCATTCCATATAAGAATTTCGCGGTCTGCCGACCAGCAGCCTGGCAAATTTTTGTGTGCGATTTTTTTAAGTTTTTTTTTTTATTTTTAAAATTTTTCGTTTATCTTTATTATTATTTTTATTTCACCATATTTTTAAAAAATTTGAATGACATATTTTTAAAAAAATAATCGAAAAATATAAAAAAAAATAATTTAAGAGTTCCCAGTGTACCCATACGTCAGGCGAGCCTTTAGACGCCAAACCACTTACGAAACCTGCCGCGGTGCCCCTCACCGCTGTCGCGTGTTAGTATTTTTGTACAAATTTATAATAATAATAGTCCTTTTAAGATTGCCTAATAGTCCATAGTAGTTAGAAGTTCGAACAACCAACCCACCGTCGCCGTAAGAGCTGCGTTCGTCCGAAAAACGACGGAAATTTCCGAACCCCCTCCATTTCATATCGGTTTCGCTTGCCCTGCTGCATCGATTACATAGAGTACAAGATCGGAACTAACGAAAACCTGTAGTCTAAATCATCCCATTTATGACTTCTTTCGTTTGCCGACCAGCAGCCTGTCAGTTTTTTGTGTACGATCTTTTAAAGTTTTAAATATTTTTTAAATTAAATTTTATTTTTTTTCAATATCTTTGTTATTATTTTTATTTGAATATTGTTTGAAAAACTTGGAATGCAATATTTTAAATAAAATAAGTTGTAATCATAAAAAAATAAATTTTGAGTGTTCCGAGTGTACCCATCGGACGGGAGAGCCTTTCGACGTGAAACAACTTACTGGAAACTGGCCGCGGAGCCCTTCGCCGTCAACGCGTGCCCATATTATTAAACCAATTTATAATAATATAAGTCTTTTTAAGATAACCTAATAATCCATAGTGGTTGGAAGTTCGAACAACAACCGCACCGTCGTCGTAAGAGCTGCGTTCGTCCGAAAAACGACTGAAATTTCCGAACCCCGTCCATTTCATATCGGTTTCGCTTGCTCTGTTGCACCGATTACTTCGAATTCAAGATCGAAACTAGCGAAAAACTGTAGTCTAGACAATTGCATTCATGACTTCCTTGGTCTGCCGACCAGCAGCCTGGCAGTTTTTTACGTACGATTTCTAAAGTTTTTTTAATTTTATTAAAATTATTTTCATTGTATTTATTATTATTTTTATTTCAATATCGTTTTAAAAAATTGGAATGCCAGATTAAATAAAAATAAGTGGCAATGATAAAAAAATTAATTAAAGTGTTTCGAGTCTACCAACCAGGCTATAATATGGGCACGCAATGTCAGCGAAGGGCTCCGCGGCCAATTTCCATTAAGTTGTTTCGCGTCGAAAGGCTCTCCCGTCGGATGGGTACAATCAGAACACTCAATAATTTTTTTTTTTTATGATTACAACTTATTTTATTTAAAATCTCGCATTCTAAGATTTTAAAACTATATTCAAATAAAAATAATAATAAAGATATTAAAAATATATTTTTTTTTTATAAAAAAAAATTTAAAACTTTAAAAGATCGTACACAAAAAACTGACAGGCTGCTGGTCGGCAGACGAAAGAAGTCATAAATGAGATGATTTAGACTACAGGTTTTCGTTAGTTCCGATCTTGTAATCGATGTAATCGATGCAGCAGGGCAAGCGAAACCGATATGAAACGGACGGGGTTCGGAAATTTCCGTCGTTTTTCGTACGAACGCAGCTCTTATGGCAACGGTGCGGTGATTGTTCGAACTTCCAACCACCATTGACTATTAGATTATCTTAAAAAGACTATTATTATGATAAATTTGTTTAATAATATGGGCACGCGTTGGCGGCGAAGGACTCCTTGGCCAGTTTCCAGTAAGTTGTTTCGCGTCGAAAGGCTCCCCCGTCCGATGGGTACACTCGGAACACTCAATTTTTTTTTTTTTATGATTACAACTTATTTCATTTAAAATCTTGCATTCTAAGTTTTTAAAACCATATTCAAATAAAAATGATAATAAAGATATTGAAAATATTTTATTTAAAAAAAAAAAATAAAATAAAAATTTAAAAGATCCTACACAAAAACAGCCAGGCTGCTGGTCGGCAGACCAAAGAAGTCATAAATGGAATGATCTATGTTAAAATTGTTAGGGTCCTTTTAAATAATAAACTCCTTTTGCAAAAAACTTCACTTTTTATTCACTGTGACATGTTGTAGAAAATGTATAAAATAACGGTGTTAATATTGTATGCACCGGGCCAAAAACACTGGCAGTTGTTTTACTGTTAAACTTTGCGTAGGAAAGAAGCCACAATAATCAGGTGCTCGCATTTTTATAGTAAAAACTGCACACATTTAAAGAATTCAAAAACCACACATTTGACGTTTTGTAAGTATTTACAAACACTAGGTAGTAACAAACATGGCGTCTAACTAACTAGTAGCTAAGGCAGATTCCTAAGCCTAGCAGAGACTCACACCATTTATTTGAAATGGTCAGCCCATGGGAGTTTGCTCAAACCACCCATAGATGGCGGTAGTAGGTCAATTTTTGCCACCGGTAGCCTCAATTTTCAACATGGTCGGCCGCCACGGGATTCATAAATCACCTTTATTGATTTATGAAGCCTTCAAGAAAACAACAAAAACAGAAGGAGACTACCAAGGCAAAAAACAATTCCTAAATCTAAATACTGTACCAATACCAATAAATAATTTAACCTATTAAATTAGCAGCCAAAAACTTATTTTTTTTTAAAAACTACAATACTGCACTGATTATCATACTATTATTTAAAATTATACATTCACAAGTTGGATTTTAAAGTGATTAACCTAAACTAACTACATAAACTTAAATTAACCCAAAACAAAATATTTTTTTTTTCACATATTTAAATAATAATTCAACACAAAATAATATTATAATAGAACACAACACAATTGTCTTTTTTTTCAAGTTCATTTGTTTTGATCTGCTCCAGGTGCAGTCCACGAGATAAGCACCACAGTGCGGGGTGCGTCATCAATTTATAGGTCGTCATGTTGTTCCTGAGTTTGGTACCTTTAAAGGGTCTTTTTTTTAATATCTTCACCCTAAAAAAGTTTTTTTGAATTTATTCATCATGGCCGTCCAGGGTGTCCGGACTGACGGAGGGGTCCGGGGCGTCCGTTGCAGGTTCAGCTTCCGGATCCAGAGGCATCAGACATATCTTTGTGATAGGCCTGACAAAGATTCCTTGAGGGGTTTTCAGGGTAACCACTCGTACTACACCATCCGCGCCGGGATGTGTACATATGACTCGCGCCATTTTCCATAATGGTGGAGGTAAATTATCTTCCTTCAGAATAACCAGATCATCCTTTTGCAGTGCCCGTTGATTACTGGTTTGCCATTTAGTCCTTTTTTGTAGTTCCATCAAGTACTCTCGCTTCCATCTAGACCAAAAGGATAACATTAGCGCATGGATTCTCTGATATTGGGTCAGTCTGTTGTCTGGTATGGCTCGGACATCTCTCTCCGGAATGATAGAGGATTTAGTGCCTATAAGGAAATGGTTTGGGGTGAGGGGTTGGTAATCGTGGATGTCATCAGACAAGGAAGTCAATGGACGGGAATTTAGACAGGCCTCAATCTGACAAATTAAAGTATACAAAAGTTCAAAGGTTAAAGCAGAATTATTAGTGACTCTATACAAATGAAATTTTGCTGACTTGACCGCAGCTTCCCACAGCCCTCCCTGACTAGGGGCTCGAGGGGTTATGAACCTCCACTCTATACCTCTGTTGGCTAAATAATTTTGAATTTTGTCGTTGTTTTCCCTCAAGCTGGTATACAGCTCCTTGAGCCTGTTACAGGCTCCCCGAAAGTTGCTAGCGTTGTCGGAAAAGATCTTATCAGGTTCTCCCCTGCGGGATATAAACCTCTTTAAACTGTTCAAGAAAGCATTGCTAGATAAATCCGAAACTAATTCCAAGTGAACCGCTTTTGTGGAAAAACAGACAAAAATACATAAATACGATTTCACGAGCGGAGCCTTCCGCAGTGGCCCACTTTTGGTTGGAATCGGTCCGGCAAAATCGACCTTCGTGACAGCGAACGGTCGGCTCGGTGTGATTCTTTCGCTCGGTGAGTTGCCCATGATTTGGTTACCAGTACGAGGATGACTCCTAGAACACACAATACACTTATGTAATATCTTTTTAACAGTATTTTTCCCAAAAATAGGCCAAAACTTTAATCTTATTTCAGCTAATAGGGCTTGAGGTCCTGCGTGCAAGTTTACATAGTGATAGTGACGTATAATCAATTCGGTCAGCTTATGCTTAGCTGGCAATATAATTGGATGTCTTTGTTGGTACGATAGGTGTGTAGCTAAATTTAGTCTACCGCCCACATGTATAAGACCATCACGTAAAAAAGGATGAAGGGATTTTAAGTTACTATCTTTGTTGACGTTTCCTTGATTTTTTAATGTCTTCAACTCCTTATGAAAGGCATGTGCCTGAGCTGATTTCAGTAGATAATTCAAACTTGCCTCTAGTTCAGCTACACTTAAATTACTTACCCGAAATTTTACTTTTAATATTTCTGCAGTTATTCACAAACCGCAGCACATATGCTGTAACCCTTTTCAATTTGATAAATGAGGAAAATTTTCCAAATATTTCCCATTCTTGAATATCTGTAGATAATAGAATATTTTTGCTCTTGAGCTCCGGAGGGTTTGAACAGGAAATGTTCGATATAGGCCAATCGTTGACTCCGTCAGTCAACCAACTTGGTCCATTCCACCATATTGTAGAATTTATCAATTTATCTGCAGTAGTTCCTCTTGACAGTACATCCGCTGCATTGTCGGATGATGATACGTGTCTCCATTGATCTGGATCACTCAGTTCTTGTATTTCGGCAACTCGATTAGCCACGAAAGTGCTCCAACGAGTAGGTTGACCTTTCAGCCAACACAGCGCTATCGTAGAGTCACACCAATAATATGTGTTGATCTCCATTATATTTAGTGCTTGTTTTATAGTTTTCATTAATTTCGCCAGTAGTACAGCACTACACAGCTCCAACTTAGGCAGTGAAATACACTTTAATGATGCTACCCTTGATTTGGATGTTATTAAATGTGAATGCCACTTACCGCTGTGGTCCATTGACACCATATAAATACAGGCTCCGAAAGCCTTCTCAGACGAATCGCAAAAACCGTGTAGCTGTAGCTCCTTTGCTTGCTTGCAAATAATTTTTCTTGGTATTTTCAACACATTTAGCTGAATTAAATCTTGCAGGTAGGTCCTCCAGGGTGCTAATATTTCATTATTTAATTGATCATCCCACGCTGCTTTGGACTGCCACAGCCTTTGCATTATCAATTTGGCTATGACTATTATCGGTCCTAGGAGTCCCAATGGATCGAAGGTTGATGCGATGCAAGATAATATCTCTCGTTTGCTCTCGGTTGGACCTGATGGCTTCATTATTACATAAGAAAAGTAATCAGATTCATTGTTCCATGTTAATCCTAATATTTTCTCAGTCTTTGGATTGTCAGTAATAATTTTGTCGGAATTGTCTGAATCGGCACACTTAGCTTGGCCCGACTCGGCTGACAATTCCAAGGCATTGGACCTCCACTTCCTCAACGTCATCCCCGCAGATGACAAGATGCTAATCAGTTCTTCTTTTAACTTCTTACACGATTCCAGCTCATCTGCTCCCGTTAACAAGTCATCCATATAGAAGTCATTTTCTATGACCCGACTAGTGCTAGGAAAAATTAAATTATTATCCATACCAATTTGCTTTAAACATTTTGTGGCCAAGAAGGAGGAAGGTGCCAGCCCATAAGTCACAGTCTTCAGACGATAATGCTTGAGCACATCCTGTGGCGACTCGCGCCATACTATCTTCTGCAGGTCAAGGTCATCTTCACACATGTTAATCTGGCGGTACATCTTCTCGATGTCGGCAGTCATGACTATTTGATGTTTCCTGAAATGCAATAGTTGGTTATATAGATCCTTTTGTATAACAGGTCCTGTCATCAAGGCTTCATTGAGGGAAATTCCATTTGAGGTTTTGGCGGAGCCGTCAAAAACGACCCTCACTTTAGTAGTAGTGCTGGATTCCTTCACTACAGCGTGATGCGGTAAAAAATAGGATTCACGATCCCCTTTTGACTGGTCACACACCTCCATGTGTCCCAATTCTTCATATTCACGCATGAATTTTACATATTGTGTCTTCAACTCGGGATGTGACACAAATTTTCTTTCCATATTTTTAAATCTCTTTTCGGCAGTGAGCAATGAGTTTCCCAACTGATCAATGCATGCCCGACGCGGTAAACTTACTACATATCTACCGTCATCTTCTCTAGTATGAGTATTAACAAAACTGACTTCGCAAGCCTTTTCTTCTTGAGTTTGAATTTTAGTGGAATTAATCTCTTCCAATTTCCAAAATTTTTCTATTTGATGACTCAACTTATTTATAGATAAACTGCAAAAATCTGATACAGGCCTTTGTTTGGGGTACACGTTTATCGGACCGGACACAATCCAACCCAGTTGCGTACGTTGAAGCGTTGGTCCTGACTCGAGTTTCAATCTATCGTTGCTTAGCATTTCCCAGAAGCTCTCCGCGCCCAACAGGATGTCGATGGGTGCAGCTATATTGAAGTTCGGGTCTGCCAGCTCCAGTCCTGGTGGTAGTTTGAACTCTTTTTTCGCCATTGTCACTTGTGGTAAATTGGTTGTAATTTCCTGTAAAATCAGACATGATATTTCGCATTTATAATCAGTATTAAGCGAAGTCATCTCCACCGAAATTCTCCTTTTTATATGTGTAATATTATTATGGATCCCAGACACGGGTTTGTTTATCCATTCACATGGTAAATTTAATTTATTAGCAAATTCAGCTCTCATAAAATTACTCTGCGCGCCAGAATCAATCAGGGCGCGAGCCTTAAACATTTTATTGTTGGCCCCCACAATTCCTATGTAGGCGGTTGACAATAATATTATTTTTTCTGCCTTTTCCGATGCAGAAAAATTCGATACTATAACCTCGTTATTAGCATCCATATTTGAGGTCTCCGGCGGAGGTACCTCCCTGTGTAGTAGAGTATTGTGGCTATACTTGCCACAAATTTTGCAGATTAGGTTTGTCTTGCAACTCTGTGCTTGATGACCCAACCTCAAACATTTAAAACATGCCCGGATTGATTTCGTAGCATCAATCCTATCCTGTAATTTTAATTTTAGAAATTTTTTGCAAAAATAAATTTGATGACCTTTTTCATTACAATAAATGCAATTGTTTGCCTTTACTGCTAAGAATACCGATGAATCTTTTTTGTTATTATTGTTGCCTATTTGCGTTTTATGTAGGTTAGAATATTTTTTCTCTGAAACATTCATGAGCTCCAATACTTGCGCCCTGGTAGATAAACATTTCATGAATTCCTTTAATGTAGGTAATTCACCTTGCAATGTATATTGTTCCCAATTTTTTCGGGTAGCTACATCTAATTTATTTGAAATTATGTAAATAATCAAAGGATCCCACTGATCTACCTTGACTCCGATGTTTTGTAATGCCTTTAAATTTACATTGGTTTCGTCAATTAAATACCTTAATGCTACAGGCTCTTCATGTTTCATATCTTTTAATTGAAATAGCGTTTGGATATGTTTATGTACGGTAGCCCTGAGATTAGCAAATCTGTCATGCAACAACTCCCAGGCCGAAAGATAGTTTAATTCCGAAACTTCTAGATTAGCAATTATTTTCAATGCGTTCCCTTTCAGCGTAGATTGCAAGTAAAAGAATTTTTGGACGTTGCTCAAGGAACTGTTATTATGAACCAAAGTTTTAAAGGTTTCAACGAAATTTACCCACTCCTTTTGATTTCCATCGAATTCTCTCAATTGGAGAGTTGGAAGTTTGATCTCGACCCTACCCTGCTCGATTGACATAATCGCCCCCTTGGCAGTTGCCAATACGGAAAAATATTGATTTTCGAATGTTTCACGCTGGATTGAATTCTCCCGCTCCTCATCTGATAAAATTTCAATTTCGTCTTGTATAGATTCGAATTGATCCAACAACGGTTTAATTCGGTCGTACCTCAGTTTAATCTCATTCGCGGACAATGAATTTAAAGAATCCGCGAACCGTGTCAATTTCCCTTTGATCACGCCTCTCTTGGCTATTAAAGACTTGATCTTATCCATTTTGCTATGATAAAATATGTTCCGACAATGCGTATTTATTTATTTGAGAAGCTACCTGCGTGAAAGATAACAACGACAATATTCCTGGCAATTATTAATTGAGAACCTATTGTTCAAACATCAATTGATAATCATGACTTGCATAAAAACTTTACGTGGGTAGTGATTTTATTTTTTACAATACGATATATACGGGATTAATCTTGTTAAAAAACTACAGGTCTAAATAGGTGTTAAAGGATGTGGGAACGGGTGGGAAGGCAACTAAACACTTATCTCATTTCCGTGGCGGTTCATGGTCTTCCTTTATTCATCTTTGTCATTCCGGTATTTTAATTTTGGTCATCTGTTTTTTGGCAGCTGGTTCTTGTTTTTATATTAGCAATCCTCTGATTGCCATCCGGATCGTAAGGCCCATGTTAAAATTGTTAGGGTCCTTTTAAATAATAAACTCCTTTTGCAAAAAACTTCACTTTTTATTCACTGTGACATGTTGTAGAAAATGTATAAAATAACGGTGTTAATATTGTATGCACCGGGCCAAAAACACTGGCAGTTGTTTTACTGTTAAACTTTGCGTAGGAAAGAAGCCACAATAATCAGGTGCTCGCATTTTTATAGTAAAAACTGCACACATTTAAAGAATTCAAAAACCACACATTTGACGTTTTGTAAGTATTTACAAACACTAGGTAGTAACAAACATGGCGTCTAACTAACTAGTAGCTAAGGCAGATTCCTAAGCCTAGCAGAGACTCACACCATTTATTTGAAATGGTCAGCCCATGGGAGTTTGCTCAAACCACCCATAGATGGCGGTAGTAGGTCAATTTTTGCCACCGGTAGCCTCAATTTTCAACAATCTAGACTACAGGTTTTCGTTAGTTTCGATCTTGTATTCGATGTAATCGATGCAGCAGGGCAAGCGAAACCGAAATGAAACGGACGGGATTCGGAAATTTCCGTCGTTTTTCGTACGAACGCAGCTCTTATGGCAACGGTGCGGTGATTGTTCAATCTTCCAACCACCATAGACTATTAGGTTATCTTAAAAAGACTATTATTATGATAAATTTGTTTAATAATATGGGCACGCGTTGGCGGCGAAGGACTCCGTGGCCAGTTTCCAGTAAGCTGTTTCGCGTCGAAAGGCTCTCCCGTCCGATGGGTACACTCGGAACACTCAAAATTTATTTTTTTGTGATTACAACTTATTTCATTTAAAATCTTGCATTCTAAGTTTTTAAAACCATATTCAAATAAAAATGATAATAAAGATATTGAAAATATTTTTTTATAATTAAAAAAAATTAAAAAGATCCTACACAAAAACAGCCAGGCTGCTGGTCGGCAGACCAAAGAATTCATAAATGGAATAATCTAGACTACAGTTTTTCGTTAGTTTCGATCTTGTATTCGATGTAATCGATGCAGCAGGGCAAGCGAAACCGAAATGAAACGGACGGGATTCGGAAATTTCCGTCGTTTTTCGTACGAACGCAGCTCTTATGGCAACGGTGCGGTGATTGTTCAATCTTCCAACCACCATAGACTATTAGGTTATCTTAAAAAGACTATTATTATGATAAATTTGTTTAATAATATGGGCACGCGTTGGCGGCGAAGGACTCCGTGGCCAGTTTCCAGTAAGCTGTTTCGCGTCGAAAGGCTCTCCCGTCCGATGGGTACACTCGGAACACTCAAAATTTATTTTTTTGTGATTACAACTTATTTCATTTAAAATCTTGCATTCTAAGTTTTTAAAACCATATTCAAATAAAAATGATAATAAAGATATTGAAAATATTTTTTTATAATTAAAAAAAATTAAAAAAATTAAAAAGATCCTACACAAAAACAGCCAGGCTGCTGGTCGGCAGACCGAAGAATTCATAAATGGAATAATCTAGACTACAGTTTTTCGTTAGTTTCGATCTTGTATTCGATGTAATCGATGCAGCAGGGCAAGCGAAACCGATATGAAATGGACGGGGTTCGGAAATTTCAGTCGTTTTTCGGACGAACGCAGCTCTTACGACGACGGTGCGGTTGTTGTTCGAACTTCCAACCACTATGGATTATTAGGTTATCTTAAAAAGACTTATATTATTATAAATTGGTTTAATAATATGGGCACGCGTTGACGGCGAAGGGCTCCGCGGCCAGTTTCCAGTAAGTTGTTCCATGTCGAAAGGCTCTCCCGTCCGATGGGTACACTCGGAACACTCAAAATTTATTTTTTTATGATTACAACTTATTTTGTTTAAAATCTTGCATTCTAAGTTTTTAAAACCATATTCAAATAAAAATAATAATAAAGATATTGAAAAGAAATAAAATTTAATTTAAAAAAAATTTAAAACTTTAAAAGATCGTACACAAAAAACTGAGAGGCTGCTGGTCGGCAATGAAAGAAGTCATAAATGGGATGATTTAGACTACAGGTTTTCGTTAGTTCAGATCTTGTATTCGATGTAATCGATGCAGCAGGGCAAGCGAAAACGATATGAAACGGACGGAGTTCGGAAATTTCCGTCGTTTTTCGGACGAACGCAGCTCTTACGGCGACGGTGGGTTGGTTGTTCGAACTTCCAACTACTATGGACTATTAGGCAATCTTAAAAGGACTATTATTATTATAAATTTGTACAAAAATATTAACACGCGACAGCGGTGAGGGGCACCGCGGCAGGTTTCGTAAGTGGTTTGGCGTCTAAAGGCTCGCCTGAGAGATGGGTACACTGGGAACTCTTAAATTATTTTTTTTTATATTTTTAGATTATTTTTTTTAAATATGTCATTCAAAGTTTTTAAAAATATAGTGAAATAAAAATAATAATAAAGATAAACCAAAAATTAAAAAAAAAAAAAAACTTAATAAAATCCTACACAAAAATTTGCCAGGCTGCTGGTCGGCAGACCGCGAAATTCTTATATGGAATAATCTGGACTACAGTTATTCATTGGTTTCATTCGTGTAGTCGATGACGTAAAATCGACCAATTTTTTCCCCACTTTGACGCCGGCTGCCTCCGAACTTGCCAGGCTGCCGGTTGGCAGACCTGCTTTTTTCTCATTTTCTAATCGACCTTTATCATATGAGACCATTCCCGTTCGTGTAGTCGATGACGTAATTTAGACCAAAAAAATCGCTGACTATTTCCATGACTGCGCGGCTCCTGCCAAGAGGCGCACCGGCAGACCAGCTTTTTTAAGGTTTTCTAGATGCCCATTATCACTTAAAAGTAGTTTCATCCATGTAGTCGATGACGTAGGGTTTACCTATCTCCCCTCCCGGTCTAATACGCGATGTATCGATGGTACCTACCTCCTATGCGAGTTTCAGGAGTTCGAAACCATCCAATTTCGAATTTAATATTTTGGGTAAAAATGTTAACAATTTTTTTTTCAATGAAATTACAAAGGCATACATATAAGTGGATGGTTTCTTTGAGATTCTTTCCAGGTTATTTTGAAGAACATTTGAAATTGCATAATTATTAGACTTTACACATTTATACACCAAAATATGACGTATGAATTCCCAATGCATTTGTGACCGTTTAATTTTTATAAATGAACTATAATTGTTAGAATTTCCTAAGTAATAGAGATTACCCATTTAAAAACCAGAATAAATTAATATGAATTTCCAATGTATTAGTATAGAGAATTTCAAAACTTATTTTTTGAAATGTTTAGTCGTTATTTAGAAGAATCAAAGACCAGTCGTTATTTTACACGGATCCAAAAACAGAGCAAAAGATTTATTTTTATGCATTAACATAAGCTTTTAAGTACATATTAGGTATGTGAGATTGTGTTAGCATATGTTCGCTCTCGACTCTCCCCATGACCATAAGCCAATTGCTAACCCATTTCCGTAAAGTGCCTGCACTTTTCAGTTTCCATGCATCGGGTATGATGTTGAACAATTTAGGCCCTAGGTAGGAGTATTGTCTTTGGGCATGTGATGTGTTTGTGGTAGGTGGAACTGCTGGATTCCTCCCTGCATGGCGGGTGTTGTGGAAATAATCAATGGATGAATAGTGGTGTCGGTGTTTTTGTGTATGTAAAATAATTTTTCTTATGTATAGTTGCCGAACATCTACAACTCGTATCTCTTCAAATCCTTGTGTAATGTCCTCTCTATACACAGTAAGGTATATTATCAATTAACGCTAGATGAATTCTGGAATACAGAATTCAAAAAACCTGTAAACCACAACTACCCTACTAGGCATAGAGAAGCACAAATGTTTATTATTAATAAATCTCAAAATGTATACGGTGATAGAACAAAGAGGCATAGAATTCCGAAAATATTTAATGCATTACCTGAAGATATTAAAAATGAGACATCTTATTCAAATAAAAAAAAAAGTTAAATCATTCTATCTCCGTAGAACATGAAAGCAAATAATATTGTATACAAATACCCAAATCGAATATTGATCAAATACCTGGAAATTACTATCACACACTGTATTCATAAACATTATAATAATTAGTAGTTTATAATAATTAGTGTTTTAAATTTTACACAGTTATTACAATGTTAAACATAAAAGTATAATAGTATAAATTAAATAGAAAAAATGAGAGATTTCTTACAATCAAACTGATTGATCAGTTTTGTAAGATTTTTAAGATAAATATTGTAAAATGAAAAAAAACTGAATAAACGTACTTAAAAAAAAAATAATAATAATAGATCACTGGGATACCTGAAGGGTTTCTTAAGGATGGCCCTTAATAATAATTGGTTAATTGCATACAAATGAATACAACAATTCAGTTTGTTTAGGATTAGGTGCCTACAACGTAATTATTATTTATAGGTTATTTTTAACAAAAACGACATGTTATAATTTATTATTAATCATAACGCTCGCATATTATCAATATTAATAAAGGGATTTTGAACTTTCTAACTAAACTAAGGACCATATCAGCAGGAGCTTACAATATTATATAAAACAGATATAAAAGAACATTAAATGAAAATTGCAGTACAAAAAAATGGTACAGGTAGGTACCCGTTATATCATAAGGTACAGGTAGGTACCCAACATTAAACACGCCTCTAAAATATGTAGATAAGTAGGTTTAAAAAATAAAATAAACAGTGACAGTTTTTATATCTAATTGGGTTGGACCTATTTTCGGTACATAACCTATAATCCTAAATAACGTAAAGTAAATTATATCGATTATGAAAATGTATCGATTATTCCCATCACTAAAACTCGCTCAATATCCGGTACCTAACACAAATGTTGAAACTAACCATCTACATATTGACGCATGACGCATCTATGGCCTGGCTGTCAACAAAAACTAAGACGATTTGCAGGAAATTTAAATCAGCAAACATCAATGTGAATATTAGTATTCACACGACTACCTGAAATTAAAACACGTTGTTGAACATTGCGGTATGTAGGCACCTACAAAATAAATAGATATTTATCACCATTTCTTTGTCTGTGTCCATATTGTCTGTGTATAACTTAACTTTTAAACATTCTTTGTTTTACCCCAGAAACAGATTGATTCAGCGTCTTACTTGTTTGCCTAATTTCCTAACCTTACCAAGAACTGATTATTCATTTCGAAGTTATATTTTGAATTAACTGTACGTAATTGTGTTAAATTTTTATGATTTGACATTGTTTTATTAACCATCACATTTGTATGTCAAACTTGTTAAAATTTGAACTTGCACTTTCTTAGTGACGTTTCTTCAACACCCAGTAGTTGACAGTCGCGCCTTGTCTTGTACATAAGTAGCTCCTTGTTATATTGACTAAGTAACACCTAAGTTCCTTAATTGGTGCTAGTTTATCTTAAAAATGTATCGCCTATCTCTTGATTTATCAGTTTTGACAGTATTCCCGATATAATATATTCAGCTACACATTTTTTTTTAAATTCCTTTATTTTTCCCAGGGTATATAAAGCAAAAACAAAATTTGTTTAAATAGTTTGTACAAAAAGTGTATACAATAGTGTAGGGTTAAATACGTGTAAAGTGTAATAAATAATATACATTGTAATAATAGGTGTAAAGTTTGTGAGAAAAGTGATATAAAACTAAATAAATAGAATTATTAGAAACATAAAGTGATATAAAACTAAATAAATAGAGTTTTTACGTCTGTATGGTTTAGCCATAATTTTAACAATACCAACCAGGTTAACATGCGACAAAGGAGAGTACAGAAGTTTGTTCATTGTTGATTTACGGCCACTCGACCAAATTGTAATGAAACCGCCGTACTTTTATTTGGCACAGACATTTCAACTTTATTACTAAGTAGGTACAAGAAACATTATTTATGCATTGAACCGCTTAGGTACTCGTTAATACGGATTTTTTTTCAAACAGTTAGATTTAGCTTTATTATTACGAAAAGTGAGCATTTATATGTCGGGGGAGACAAAAACAAGCAAAAAATATGCATTTAACATTTTTATTTTCTTTAAATTAATTCACTACGCGTTAACTCCATTTTATATTTATCGTTTTTATTTTGTATTTCATTGGTAATCAATCAATGCTGCCAATCATAGACAATATATGATTGCCTTATAAAACAAGATGAATGCATTATTGACAAGTTTGTACCTGTGTTTATAACAGTAGAACATGGAAAGAAATGTATTAGAATAATTACACATTCTCGCTAGACAAACCCTGCTTTGCCAAACAAACCATTCAAAACCTGGAATGTTTTTTTAAATTATGATAACACGCAGCTTTCGTAATTTGAATCTCAACCCAATAATTCGAAGTAGGTACTTTTTTGTTTTTATTTTGACGAGAATTTGTTTTATAAGATTGGTACTTCCGACAAATGTCATATTTGATTGTTAGTTAAAAATGAATACCTTTTAGGTATTATCCGTGCATTAAACTTCGACAACACGAACGTTTCGTATTATCCGTGAGGTGGACTCTATGCATCTTTAACCAAGATACAATTAATTATGTTTGGAAAGGTGTTAAAAGATGCATTAATATTCCATTTTTATTTAATCATAGTTCAAAATTTCCTTTGTCAAATGATCTCATTTCAATTATTTTTTGTTTGGTTTGATATTTTTAGTTTGAGTTTATTTTCAATATAAACATTCATCACTAAGTTAACCCAAACTAAGAACCTAATTACTTACTTTGTGCATGTAAACAGTTGTTTCTTGTAGTAATTGGTAAAACGATGTGGTATTTCCATAATCTGTGCCTAAAAGTGCGGGTTAGTGGAATAATTATCAATTTTAGATTTTTCAGGTCATCAGTATTATCCTTATTTATTTTTGTCTTAACTGAGCTGTTGCTTTTATGAGTAAAAACAGCCGTTTATTGCAAGAGGGTACAGTCAATGATAAATCAATCATTTCTACAATGATGTTTTCCAAAATCATCAAGAGCACTTGACTTAACCGCCAATGGCATTAGTATTTTTCCATCTGTTATCTATTTTAATCTCCTTTATAACCAAATACATTGGTCTACTAGTCTACTTAATTAATGTTTGTTTATAAGTTTAGTCTACTTATTTTCAGCAAGACAAATTATCAATAGACAACTGGACGCCATCACAGCAGTGCCATGGATCTTCCCAACCCAGAGAGTGTCTCCATCAAGACGGAACCAGGCTCCCAGGAAGAAGTGGCAGGTGAAATGCCTTTTGCAGATGAAAAAACCCATCTCCTTGATATAAAGAAGGAATGTTTGCAGTATGCAGAGAATGTTCAGCCAACGAGTAAGTTGCATTGCGTATATCGCAAAGTTATGGACGCAGTCAGGACAGTTTCTTGTTTCTACCCCCTCTTGTGGTATATCGGTACTTTTGAATTTACTTTTGAAAAATGTCTTTACAGTAAACTTTTGTTTAAGCCTGCGTTCAGAATTCGGGCACATTTTGTCAGAAGGTCAACATATTTTCGCTTTGCAATAAAATTCATGCATTCGTCACTCCTTGACACACTGACCCCCAGATTCCTTACCACCTCTCATACCTTTTCCTTCCCAAAACATCTTCTCCTTCGTTTCCTTTAAAACGCCCTTTACACAGCACCCCCAAAGATGACAAGCCCTGGGGGGAAATTGTATTCCACAAGGCCTCCTGTGTGGAGCTATTGTAAGTTGTGAAGTATTAAAGTATCTGCAGGAACTGTACTGAATGTCCAGCTTCTGGGAGGCTAACTAAACTATGACTTCGATGGAGCCCCCGTGCCTGAGCTGGTTACTCAGAGTTACATCAAGAATTTCAATGGAAAGCCTTGGTGCATATTAATTTATTGTTGTTTAATTATTCCAGCTAGTGTAAATGTGCGGACTGTTTCCATCAAGACAGAACCAGGACCCCGAGAAGAAGATGGAGGAAGAATTCCTTATACTGAAATATACCTGTTGGATGTTAAAAAGGAATGCTTGGAGCCCTCAGAAAGTATTACCCAGACTGAAGGTAAAGTAGACTTTTGTTTGTCTGAATTCGTTTTAATAATGTTCTTTTTTCATTGCAGACATTAGGACTGAGCGTTAACAAACCTTCACATTTACCACATCCAAAATGCATTCCAATTCCACTACTACTTTAATAAAAATAAATTAACACACTACTTGAGATTCGAGACCTTTGCGTGAATTTTGAAATCAACCTTTTTTTTTTAAACTCGCACTTGTCTTACGTTGTCTCCCTGACTAACATGTTCTTGAATGAAGCGCTTGTTGGCAGACTCTTGGAATATAGCTTCACAATTTGGCCCCATCTGAACGAAATCATATCCTAGAAAAAGAGAGAGTATATAAGGGGTTTATGCGTTAAACGTTTATGAGGGAAGATACGTACTAACCTGTACCTAAACCTTGTTTTTAACACGAATGCTCAATTTATGCACCTTAGAAGCCCCCCGAAAAATAGTTTACATGCATTTTTTTAAAGTTATTTCTGGAAGTAAATACTTAATTCACATAAATTGAAAGATTTTTTATTTTGTGTGCCAAACACGAACACTAGTGGGAGATCCCATTTACTTTTTTTTGCTCCGAATGCGAAGACTTCTGCATATCAGAACGTGCCAATCAACGGAACTTACATGCCTAACGATTATGAATTGATCTTCGACATTTTCAACGTCTTTTACAGACAGTTCAACTTTGTAATCTTCTTAGTAATAGATTTGATTTTAGATTTTCACGGCCAAAAGTATTTTTGTTTTTTATTTTTGGGTATTATGCCTTGTTGCGCTGCCTCCTCCTTTAGCCAACGTTTCGGACAGCGTTACAGTGTCCATCATCAGGGCAGATGTGGTGTCAGTAATAAGTTTTATGGCGAACTTGAATAAATAAATACTGTAAGCATGTGTTTATCCTGACGCTGGTTTCGAAACATTCTGAATAAATAGTGTTGTGTCAAAATGTATATATTTTTTATTCAATATCGTATATAAATCAATCATCAATGTATTAACTGTACGTGCTATTATGTGGCAAAAAATTGTATTGCAGCATATATCCGGCAGTCCATATAAAACAATGGTGGATCATGCACACAATACTCGTTTCATACAAAATAAAGGAATGAAAGTACCCGTGTTTCAAACAAATATGGTCAAAAAACACTTGAATATATTATACCATTAATATTTAACAAATTGCCATATGAATTTAAAGAAAATTGCTCTATAACGAAATTCTCACTGATGTTAAAATCATGGCTATTAAGGAGTAATCTTATGTATTAAGTTTATATTCTGCTCACTCTCACCATGTTCTAATTTGCAATTTTGTTATTAATGACTAGTGTATTATATACTCAACTGTCTAATGATATTTAAAAAAAAAGTTCTTAATCTACATTTTTTCACTATAAAATAGGTCTCTGAATAATAATTATCAATTATCATAAGCAATAATTATCAGCCTGAAACACCCATCCACATTGAAAAATCTTCCGAGAAAAGATACATGATGCCAACGGTACTTGAACCCGTGTCCTTCTGATTGCCGGTCAGCTGCTCTCCCAATTGAGCTATGGCGGCTTATCTTGTACCCGCCAAATGATTCAATATATACTAGTGTTTCATTCAACAATTACTGCTTATTATATTTTTCCCCCTGAAAACAATTAACTTTATTTTTGCGAGAGAGACATTGTTAGTGTTAAAATCCCTCGCTAGGTGGCGTCGAGACAAATTATGTCTTCATTTATTGGGGAAATACTTAAACTTTTCATATATACATAAGTTTTATCCAACGCTAAAGAGAGGTTAGGTTCGGACCATTCCGCAGGCAAAACAAACAACAACATTAAACTGCCGATAGTAGAGTTACCAAAATTTAAGGGTGATTACTGCGAATGGATAGAATTCCGAGATGCGTTTATATCTTTAGTAGACAGTAATTCTAACCTAGATGCCGTTCAAAAATTTTATTATTTGCGTTCTTGTCTAAAAGGGGAAGCGCTTAAGCTTATAACAGCATTGCCAATGCAAGTTGACAACTATTTAATGGCCTGGGAGATGCTCACGGACAGATACGAAAACTCAAAAATAATTATAAATAATCATGTAAACGCGTTGTTTAAATTACCGGACTTAAAAGCAGAAAATCACGTCGCAATAAGAAGCCTATTGGACGAGGCACAGTTGCATTTAAAATCGCTAAATAAATTAAATATAGCTACGAAAAATTGGGATGTAGTATTGATTTATTTGTTATCAAACAAGCTAGATTCAAATACAAGGGCTCATTGGGAACAATACCCAACAAAAAATAATCTACCTACCTACGAAGAATTTATTAAATGTTTGTATACAAGGGCCCAAGTATTAGAGGCCTCATCAAATAACGAAAAAAGAATTAATCCGGGAAAAACGAATCCGCATAATTATAAAAAGGAAGCTATGGTTTCATTTTCTGCACAAAAATTAAAATGTTTACATTGCAACGATAATCATAAGATTTATTATTGCCGCAAATTTTTGGAATTGAAGCCAAAAGAACGAATTGATAAAATACACAAATTAGGCGCTTGTTTAAAATGTTTAAACTTCGGTCATAAATTAAAGGATTGCAAATCAAAATTTAATTGCCGTAAATGCGATGGCGTAAATCACAATACGTTACTTCATTTTAAGCAAGAGGAGGAATCAAAACACGAAAGGGCATCAACATCTTCCGCGAAGGAAGCGCCTTTGGTAACAAATCATGCCGCGAAGGTAGAACCAAATTTCGTGTTATTGTCCACTGCCATCATCAACATAAAGGACGATGCCGGACAATCAATTCAAGCAAGAGCTCTATTAGATTCTGGGGCACAAACTAATTTTATAAGTAAGGAATTTGCAAAGAAATTGAAATCAAAAGAGAAAAGGGTCAACATTCCTGTTACGGGAATCCACAATAAGATTTTAAATATAAAATATAAAGTGGAATTCAATATAACTTCAAGCTATTCTGAATATAAAAGGAATATAGAATGCCTGATAATACCTGAAGTGACCAGTAACCTGCCACAAATTTCCTTTCAGAGAAAAGACGCGGGGATCCCTAGCGGTCTCCAATTAGCAGATCCGAACTTCAACATTACCAGCCCGATAGATCTGCTACTGGGAGCGGAGGTGTTCTGGGAGGTCTTGCATACCGATCGAATGAGAATTGGAGATGCTGGACTCACGCTACAAAGGACCGAGCTAGGATGGCTTGTCGCTGGACCTATCTCCACTCCGAAACCAAAAAGGCCAGTAAATTCCTGTAATTTATCCTTAAATTTATTGCATAAGCAATTAGAAAGCTTTTGGAAAATAGAGGAACTAACTCCTGTAAAACATAGAAGCCACGAAGAAAGAGCATGTGAAGAGAGCTTCTTACGCACGCATGAAAGAGATGAGAAAGGACGTTTTGCGGTAAGATTACCGCTGCGGCCCAATATAAATCAAATGGGTGAAACCCTAAAGGTGGCTGAAAAAAGATTCTATAATATGGAAAAAAAATTTCTTGCCAATAAGGACCTGATGCTAGATTATAAAAAATTCATGAAAGAGTATCAGGAATTGGGGCATATGACGCTGTGCGAAGCACCGCCAAAAGATAAAATTTATTATTATTTGCCACACCATGCAGTGATGAAGGAGTCTAGCACGACAACCAAAACCAGGGTCGTGTTTGACGGATCAGCCAAGTCATCAACCGGTATATCATTAAACGACGCCCTCATGGTAGGGCCAGTTTTACAAAAGGATTTATGTGCGCAATTATTATTTTTCAGAAAGCACCAGTATGCATTAACGGCCGACATCGAGAAGATGTATCGTCAAATATTGGTGCAGCCTGAGGATAGAGATTTGCAGCGCATAGTTTGGAGGGACTCTCCGGAAGAAGAAATCCGACACTATCAACTCAATACTGTCACCTACGGTTTGGGACCATCATCCTTTCTGGCTACCAGATGCTTGGAACAGTTAGGAACAGAAAATCAAGAAGCATACAGAAAGGTCAGTCGCATCCTCAAATACAACTTTTATATGGATGATTTGATAACTGGCGACGAAAATGAGGCAGATTGTCTCACTATTAAGCAACAGTTGAGCAGCATTTTGGCATCTGCTGGCATGAATTTACGAAAATGGCGATCAAATTTACCCTCTATAAGTTCGAAACCAGAGAGTGATGCAGATATGATTATTACTGATAACCCCAAGGAAAAGAAAATTCTAGGGTTGTCATGGAATAATCAGCAGGACTATTTTCAGTACATTGTAGAGCCCTTAGAAGCCTGCGTTAAAAGCAAACGCCAAATGTTATCATGTATCGCCTCTACCTTTGACCCATTGGGACTGATAGGCCCAATAACTTTAGTCGCAAAACTGATAATGCAAGGTTTGTGGCAAACTAAGATTCAGTGGGACGAAGATGTTCCATCTGAACAGATGAATGCGTGGAATTCATACATAAATGAATTACCTCTTTTAAATAATTTAAAAATACCGAGAAAGGTAATTTGCAAACATCAAGTTAAACTGCATCTGCATGGATTCTGTGACGCCTCGGAGAGGGCCTATGCAGCATGTATATATATAGTGTCTACTGATGAATCGGGAAACACAACTTCTTATTTAGTCACATCAAAATCAAGGGTGGCACCGTTGAAAAGCATATCACTACCAAAGCTGGAGCTTTGTGGTGATGTTTTACTCACAAAATTAGTGAACTATGTCAAAATAGCTATGAACTTAAATGAAATAGATACAACCTACTGGTGCGATTCCATGATAACGCTATTCTGGATTCGTGGACAGCCAGCAAGGTGGAACACATTTGTGGCCAATAGGGTAGCTGAAATCCAAGAGTCCAGTCAACCCGCACAATGGAAACACGTAAGATCGGAGGATAATGCGGCGGACGTTTTATCCAGAGGCGCGACGGTGTCGCAGCTACTAAAGTCTGACATTTGGTGGCATGGACCCACCTGGTTGATTTCAGGCGATTACCCGATTACCAGCAGTGAAGTTACGCCGTTGGATCTACCAGAAGAAAGATTAAAACTAACTTTAATTTCAGCCGTAAAACAGGATTGGGAAATATTTTCCAGATACTCTTGCTTAACCAAATTGCAAAGGGTGACAGCTTATATTTTAAGATTTATATTTAATTGCAGAAATTCTTTGTCCAGGCGTAGCGGAGCACTAACTGTTTACGAATTGGAGAATTCACTTCACTTATTAATATATCGTGCACAATTTTTTGCATTCCCCGAAGAGACGAGGGCCTTACAAGCCGGGGTAAATGTAAAGAATAGTAGTAGGTTAAAGTCATTAAATCCTTATTTGTTTAAGGATTTAATCCGGGTGGGGGGTAGGTTGTCCAACGGAAAAATGATATCGGAAAGCCAACAGCACCCCATAGTACTACCATCACATCATAAACTAAGTGAGCTTATTGTCAGGCACTACCATTATTTATATTTACATGCAGGAACGCAGGCATTGTTAGCGTTATTAAGAATGAAATACTGGCCGATTATGGGTAAAAATTTAATTAAAAAGGTTCTCAGATACTGTATTATATGTTTTAGATGTAACCCGAAAACAGAGCAACAACTGATGGCGGACCTACCTGCCGAACGAATAACGGAAGGTCGCGCATTTCAATCATCAGGCGTGGATTTCTGCGGCCCCATTTTGATCAAATCAGGTGTTAGCCGTAAGACTCACAGCGTAAAATCTTATATATGTCTATTTATATGTATGGTAACCAAAGCAATACATCTGGAACTAGTAATGTCTTTAAGCACTGATAGCTTCTTAAAT
The DNA here is from genome assembly GCA_917880885.1 of Limnephilus marmoratus. NCBI lineage: Eukaryota > Metazoa > Arthropoda > Insecta > Trichoptera > Limnephilidae > Limnephilus > Limnephilus marmoratus. The sequence continues at coordinate 58,249,110 of OU862913.1, forward strand.
GCGTTTAAACGTTTCATCTCGCGAAGAGGGAACCCAGTAAAATGCTTTCAGATAACGCCACTAATTTTAGGGGCGCGAATAATGAATTAAGGGAAATATATGAATTTTTGGAAAATTCAAATGAAAAAATTGATAAATACTTAGCCAATTTATCTATTCGCTGGAAATTCATACCAGCAAGGGCCCCGCACTTCGGGGGACTTTGGGAGGCAGGGGTCAAATCAGTAAAATATCATTTGAAAAGGGTAGCAAACGCTTCACTATTAACATATGAGGAATTCAGTACTGTATTATGTCAAATTGAATCATGCTTGAATTCCCGTCCCCTCTGTCCGCTGTCCAATGACCCCAAAGACCTAAAACCTCTCAGTCCTGGTCACTTTCTCATTGGAACGAGTTTAGCAGCGATCCCGGAGCAGAATTTACAGAATGTAGCAGTCAATAGATTGAATCATTACCAAAAATTAAACCAACTAATACAGTCTTTTTGGTCGAGGTGGCGCAAAGAATACTTGGCTGAGCTGCAGACCCGGACGAAATGGACTGGCAACAACCAAAGGCAGCTGCAACCAGGCCAGATGGTCATTCTGAAGGAAGACAACGAACCTCCTTGTTTTTGGAGGCTAGGACGAGTGCACGCTGTACATCCCGGGCCTGATGGAAGAGTACGAGTGGCTACCATCATCACAGCACAGGGAACGGTCCAGAGGGCAATATCAAAACTATGCCTGCTTCCAATTGAGGACAACAAATGCGAAGACCATTTACCCGAGATGGACCAGGGAGAATAAGAAGCGACCCAGTAGCGCCAACACAGTGTGGTGCTCCCAAGCAAGACATAATAACCAGAATAACCAAGTTCTATAACCAGACTTTAAATTAACAAAAAGTACAAATAAAAGCGAAAAACAATAAAAAATTAATGAAAAAATGCAAACAAAAGTGTAAAACAATAAAAAGGCAAAATGAATAAAGGTGGTGGAGGTCGTGACCTCTTGTGAAACTCGTGTAAAAAGAAAAACCAGATTGAGTGAAAATTAAAGGTTATAAGCTAACCAAAATAATAATAATAATTAAAAAAAAAAAACACTGCAAGTGCCCACATATATTTAATTTTAGACATTTAATAATATTTACAATAAAATTGGCTGTCCTGGAAGGAAGACCTGGTCCCGTCCTCATTGTATTGTGTTTGTCCTAAAATTGAATGTGTAATTTATTGTTATAACTCTTTGATTTAATTTTTAACTTTGAATTTTTAGCTAGAGCATGTAAATATGAATTTGTTAATTGCACAATTTAATCTGGGGTGAAATAGTTAAAGTAAAAAAAAATTTGTGAGCTATTTTTAGTATTATAAGTAGTATATTTTTTGTTCATTTTAGTTTAATAAAAAACTCATTCCTCACCGTTTTTTGGCTGGGAATATGTCTAAAATTCAGACCTTTAAAAATCGAATTTAGCCAGGACTCACACCTCTCGAGATCCACGTAAAAACATTAGGTGAGAACTCTCATAGTTAGTTAGCTAAATTATCAACAGATGTCCGGAAGGTACAAAACTGTGACTAGCCAAGGAGATTTTCTATAAATGACGGTTTTTTAAAAGGATATACCTCTTTCCTCTTCGTCGCTTCGCTGAAACTACATCTAATTAACTACTAACTCCTTGGTCTGTCTCGGGTAGTTTTGTATCTTCCGATTATAAAAAATGTAATTGGAAATAGAACGAAATAAATCAAGAGTTCCTTAGAATTTGTCCTGAAGATGAGTCTTTATTTTACCGGTTCCTTACCTTAAAACTTTACACCTTATTTTAGGATCCTAACACAAAATTACATTTTTTCTATAGTTTTTTACAATGTTTCAGCATGTGGGTCGTCAAATTCCCCTTTTGATAAAATGATGTTTTGCAGTCAGAACATGAAAAGGGTTTTTCTCCACTGTGTGTCAGCATGTGATTCGTCAATGTTCCCTTATGAGAAAATGATTTTTTGCAGTCAGAACATGAAAACGGCGTTTCTCCACTGTGTATCAACATGTGCCTTGTCAAATTTGACCTTAAAGAAAATGATTTTTCGCATTCGGAACATGTAAAGGGTTTTTCTCCACTGTGTGTCAGCATGTGATTCGTCAATGTTCCCTTATGAGAAAATGATTTTTTGCAGTCAGAACATGAAAACGGTGTTTCTCCACTGTGTATCAGCATGTGCTTTGTTAAATTTGACTTTAAAGAAAATGATTTTTCGCATTCGGAACATGTAAAGGGTTTTTCTCCACTGTGTGTCAGCATGTGATACGTCAATGTTCCCTTTTGAGAAAATGATTTTTGGCAGTCAGAACATGAAAACGGTTTTTCACCACTGTGTGTCAGCATGTGACTTGTCAAATGTGCCTTTCGAGAAAATGATTTTTCACAGTCGGAACATAAAAAGGGTTTTTCTCCACTATGTGTCAGCATGTGGTTCATCCAAGTTCTCTTTTGAGAAAATGATTTTTCGCAGTCAGAACATGAAAAGGGTTTTTCTCCACTGTGTGTCAGCATGTGGATCGTCAAAGTGCCCTTTTGATAAAATGATTTTTCGCATTCGGAACATGTGAAGGGTTTTTCTCCACTGTGTGTTAGCATGTGGGTTGTTAACTTTCCCTTTTTAGAAAAAGATGTTTCGCAGTCAGAACATGAAAAGGGTTTTACTTTACTGTGTGTCAGCATGTGGATCTTCAAAGTGCCCTTTCGAGAAAATGATTTTTCGCAGTCGGAGCATGAAAACGGTTTTTCTCCACTGTGTGTCAGCATGTGGGTTGTCAAACTTCCCTTTATAAAAAAAGATTTTTCGCAGCCAGAACATGAAAAGGGTTTTTCTCCACTGTGTGTCAGCATGTGGGTTGTCAAACTTCCCTTTATAAAAAAAGATTTTTCGCAGTCAGAACATGAAAAGGGTTTTTCTCCACTGTGTGTCAGCATGTGGATCGTCAAAGTGCCCTTTTGAGAAAATGATTTTTCGCATTCGGAACATGTAAATGGTTTTTTTCCACTGTGTGTCCGCATGTGATTTGTCAAATGTCCCTTTTGAGAACACGAATAGTTGCAGACGGAACACGAAAAAGGTTTTCCTCCAGTGTGGGTACGTAAGTGCACTTCTATCACTGACTTACGAGAGCTGTGGTGCGTCTTTAGGATTGTTATTAAGTCTGAAAAAGATAGCGAATAAAGTTTAATACTTGTAAAGTAAATTAATTCGTAACACACAAAATATTGAAAGAGCTCAAATAGTAAATTTCACGAAGTAAAATCGGTTATACCTGATGTTTGGGTAGCTGTTTGAATGTGCTCCAAGCATTCTCTTTTAACATCCGGCAGGTCTATGTCCATTTCCGTATAAGGAATAACTTCTTCACCTTCTTCTCGGGGTCCTGGTTCTGTCTTGATGGGAACAGTATCCACATTCATTTTACCTGTAATAACAAAACAGCAATGTATTCGGTTACAGAAAATATAATTAAAGTTAATTTTAGTGATAAGAAGGACTACAGATGACCCCTTTTGGCATCAATGTTTTCACCTGAGAAAAAGCCTCTGATTCTTTAATGCTCTGCCGCTGACATTACGTTTGTACAAAATATGATACCGCAAAATCTGCATGCAGTCGCTACGTCTCGCTCGGTAATTTCCTGATTCCTGAGCCAGCTTCCGCCACCCGGTAGTTGTAAGTACGGCCGCGGAAGCGTTTGTGATTGCACGTCAATAATTAAATTGTCTACGAGTAGTCAACTAAATAAAATACGTAAACGGCGTAATATTTCACTGCAGTCAGCTTCATTGTTTTCAGATGGTGAGCGATAGACCTACAATGTAGAGACAGGCTACTGGAACATCAGGTGATATTAATTCTAAGAAAATTATTAGTATTATTGTTAATTTGTTGATTTTCCGGGGGAGAAGATAGTCTGATTGAAGACACGAATACACCCGTTTCTATGAATTGCTATTAGCTTTCAAAGGTCCTTCCAAATTAAACGTTCTAACTCAGCAAACTTACGAAATATGGAATCAATATTATGATTTCAAGTTAAATTTAAGAATAAAACTACTAAAAGACAATTTGCCTTTTTTTAATAATCAGCCATTTATGCCATTTGTCTGTGTAGTTGTTTTTTTGTCATTTAATTATTTGATTAATTTTTAGAGAAGGCTTTGCTAAAAGGATCATGCTTAAGTAAACATTAATAAGATTTTAATAATCCTTTATAAATTAATTTTATTAGACAATTTCCTGCACTCTAATACATATAAAATATTTATTTAAAAAACGCTATCAACAATAAATGAAGTCATGACTTGTAAAATAATAGTAGCTTCAGTAAGGCGAATCAATAGAGCAAGTTGACAGTAAGGCGAATGCATTATTCAGCCATGAAAGAGCTTGAGGAATCGGAAACTGTAAGCGACTTTAATTTTTTTTGTGTTTGGCAATTTCCAAAATAGTTAAGAGGGAATAACCAGACAAAACAAGAAATATTTAATTTTTAAATAACATTTAAGTCAAAATTTGATTGTAATTTGATTTCGAAATATTGTTTTTTAATCTGGTAAGGTTATGTTTTAAATTATGAGAAAATATGTATACTTTTCGCATAAGTTTATAAAGTAGGTCGTTGGCAGATTAATTAAATTTTCGAACAAAATTTTGTAATCTACAAAACACATTTCAAATCATGCAGTAAAATAAATCAATAAATTAATTAATATTTGAAAGCTATGTTTAAGAATTTTCATTTTTGTTTAAATAAAATCATTAAAAAAAAGATCTGCGTACGTGTTTTGTGACGAAAATACATCAGTTTGTCTATTTATTTACGGTCCTACAAACTAATATACCTATTTGAGATTTTTTACATTCTTATTTTGATTAGACATTTTTGAAAAATTGTAAATACTTATGACAAAAAAATAAATCCAAACAGTACATAATTTTTATAGTTTTATCATCACGCCTTATAAATTAAAGCAAATTTTGAATGACATAAAATCGATAATGAGTTATTATTTTTAAAAGTTTGTACGGAGAATAATGAATCTTTCCATTGGAACCGCCCTGTACGGTCGTAGGGACATCTTTCAAGGAAATTGAAATTCCCGGCCGCTAGCTGGTTAATGGCCCTTATATTAACTTAATATTTACCGGAAATAAGAAAGTAAGTTCGGCAAGAGGTCACCTCGTTAATATGCAATTTTCCTAGTTGTTTTACATTCCATAACGGACAGGAATCTGAACATTTAATTTACAATTTAAACACAATAAAAGAAATAAACTTACAGGCTGTCGGAGTACTCTCGCCTTCTTCCTGGGACCCTGGTTCCATCTTGATGGAGACACTCACTGGGTTGGGAAGATTCACGGTACTGCTGTGATTGCGTCCTGTTATGTAATGGTAATTGTTTGAACTCTCAAAAAATGAGCCTGAATAGAACATTGTTTCAAAGGAATAAGTATACCTATCTGAAAAGACAAGTAAGTGATTGGGATGTTCAATGGTATTAATACTCAAAATAATAGGTATGTTTAATTCATAGTTGAAATCATTTAGAGCCAATAGTAAAATCGAGCAAATATATTCCCTAACTTAGTGTATATTTATAGCGTAAGTAAAGCTAAGTCGTAGAAGGGTGTATTAAAGTATGCGTTAGTATAAATTAAAGCTCATCGGTCGCCCAGTTTGGTTCGGAACAATATGAATTGCTTTGGCAATATGAATTGCGTTATTTACTCGAGTAGAAGATATGAAAGACTTTTCATTAATGAAATAATTAAAAACACTTTGTTTTTACCACAATAAACTTTATTTAAAAGTCAACATGTTTCGAGAACGATGTTCTCTTCATCAGGACATATAATGTACTAAAACCAAATGATCGGACATAGAAGACAGGTGTGGGTAAAAATGGAATTAGTGGGGGAGGAGTGAGGTGGAAAGGGGCGGTGTTTAGGAGAGCAACAAGGGGGAGGGGGGGTGGGGGAAGAGGTGGAAAGGGGGGTGCTTAGAAGAAAAAAGACAAAATTACAATGGGAATATGTTTAAGATAGGGTTATTCACAAAATTAATTTGATTGTTAATAATATTTAAATTTCTATTGACATTTTTCCTAATTTCTAATATTTCTAAAAGATCTAAGTGAAAACCACTAACGTTAGTGTGTAAAATTTTAAAACCAGTATTTATATCAAATGAATGGTTAAATTCAATTAGATGGTTAGCAAATTCCGAATAATTAATGCTATTTAGACATCTCAAATGTTCCTTAATCCTCGTTTCAAAATTACTGCAAGTTTTACCTACGTAAAAATGATTGCAGTCATTACAATTCAATTGGTAAACTCCGGATTTTTTCCTTTTTTGGTCTTTGTCCTTGTTATTTAAAATATAATTTTTCAATTTATTATTCGTATAAAAAGCAGGCTGTATTGTATTAGGAATTTTTTTCATGATTAAATTGGAGGTTTGATGATTTACAAACAATATTTTTCTCCATTGCTTTTTAATATTATCAGTAAGCAATGGGTAAGCAATGGGTATATGTTTAATATATCGTATATTAATTTGGAGTTATTACCTTGTTGCTCTTCTAAACACCGCCCCTTTCCACCTCACTCCTCCCCCACTAATTCCATTTCTACCCACACCTGTCTTCTATGTCCGATCATTTGGTTTTAGTACATTATATGTCCTGATGAAGAGAACATCGTTCTCGAAACATGTTGACTTTTAAATAAAGTTTATTGTGGTAAAAACAAAGTGTTTTTAATTATTTCATTAATAAAATGGTGCCACAAAGTGAATTTGCTATATTTGAAGAAAAGACTTTTCAGACTGCGCGTGAAAAATGTCTGTCTATGGAGGTAGGTAATTTCTGCAGGTAACATTTCAAAGCACGTTATTATATCAGGAACGCGTGTGAACAATGATTTTCACGTTGATGTCTCTGCAGATTTATAAATTCCAAGAAATCGGGCTGTTTTATCGTCTCAATTCTCTTTGACAGCTAGGCCATAGATGCGTGTCAAAATAGATAGTTAGTTTAGGTAGGTACTGGAGCAATAGTTAAAATATAATGGTTTCAAAGTCGTTTCGACATTATATAAAGACAATAGCATCTCCCACACGCACACTTCGGAGCGACCGAGTCCCACGCCACTTCATAAAGTAAAGACCGATAGGTTTACAGCGCAGTTCACTGAGACTTTTCTGCGCGGCCGGCGGCCTGAAGTGGCGCGGGGGACTCAGTCGCTCCGAAGTGTGCGAGTGGGAGATTCTATTATTGAGATTACAAATCGCAATCAATCACATCATGTGTTTGTATTAGGAATGCGTGTGAACAATAATGTTCACCTTGATGTCTACAGATTAAAATTTCCAACAAATCCGGCTGTTCAACAGTTTTGTTCCTTTCTGAGAAATAAGAGTATGTTATAAGACGGTAGAAATTCGGAATGCCATGGCTAAAGATAAGTTAACTTCACCTTAACCGAAGAATAGTGCATCTGTTCTTCGTTGAGATTTGTGTTTAATGTATTTTGAAGGTTTCCGTTTTACAAAATAACAACATTTTCTTGACGAATTATTGAACTTTTAAATATTATAATTCCAAAATTAAAAAACCAACACAACTTTATTGAATTAACCGCCAAAATTGAAGATACTTTACTAAGTTTTTTAATATTACCAAATGAAAAAATCGAAAGCATTTATTGTTTTAGCCTTGCGGATATATTTTCACCTGCGGCGCTTTATTTTTACCCACTTTGATTGTTTTATTAAACAAATATTGTTTTACAATACATAAAGTAGGTTTGAAACTCCACCGACAACAAAGTTAAGCAGGTAATGTTGTACATTAAAGGTCAGCGTACAAAGAAATAATGGATACATTAATAATATTTCGACTAAAAAGATTGATCCTTTCTAAAACACAGAGGGGGGGGGGGGGGTGAATTTAAAAGCGGGTCGCGCTTTAAAAAAGTTTGAAAACCACTGCCATATTGTGACACAGCCCTTATTGTATGCATGTAGTCGGTCAGTCGTGACGTCATAAGCATTGTGGTGATTCAATGACGTCAGAAACTTTGCTAGACAGAAAATTAAAAACTGTCTTTTTTTCACGTTAATGAATGCGGTGCCTAAAAGCTATCTGTAAGGTATATATTTTCTTTTGTATTGAGATAGCCGACAACATTTCCAAAAATAAATTCCACGGCGTGTACCTTGTACAATATTCGGAAGTGTGATATTTGTGTGTTTGAAAAAAAAAATAACGCGGTCCGGACGGCTAACAATTAGTTTCAGTGAAGACCTTGAAGACCGCTAAAAGGTACAACACAAAGCACTATGCGATCTAAACGATGCAAAACAATGCACGCAATTTTTCATAAATGGGTCTTGAGACAATTTTATTTGGATTCTGGCGTCATTGTGCATCTCACAGGGCAGTCTAGATATCATACATCAATGGTGAAAGCCAAATAAATAATTAAAAGGTACAGTTTTGCCCTAGTGACAGAAACTCGAAACAACAGGTTGTAGTTACGCCGATAATGCAGAAAGTATTTATTTTTAATAATATGCGTTTTGGATAACGGTACACGGATATTTACCTACCTCCGGCCGGACTAAACTTCTGATTTGTTTACGTTTGATTTATTAAATGTCACCGCTTATGAATTGTTTGGTTGTTATTTATATTATTAATTAATAATGAATTTTATTATTTTTTTTGCAAACATAATTACAAAATTTTGTTTGAAAACAGGGTGCATATGTACACGTATTACAAGATATGAAATATTTAATATAAAATATTTTATTTTCAACAAAGTAGTTCATTATTTTTTTTTTCTGAAAATAAATGGCGATTCCAAATGTTAATACCTACCTGTACGAAGGAAGAATTAACGGTACTATTAGAGGATAGGAAGATTGTTCCTGATTCAACTTTGTCAGCTATGCGACAGCAAGCCCGTCATTTCAATACGGCGGTGGCAGCCTTTGTTATTGCACGTGAGGAGTTGCAGCCGTTAGGTGACGTCGAAACGTAAAGTCAGTAATCAGTTAATAATCTGTTAGACGTATTGCTAATTTAATTATTATAATGCCAAACTGTCTAAAAGACGTCATGTCAGTAAATAAATTACATCCATAGTATCCATCCATAATATCCTCAGCAGAATGAAAACAAAACTTCACCTCAGTGGCAGATGGTTAAAAAGGAGATGTTGCTTATTATTATTTCTCGCATCAATGGCATATATTATATCGGTGCTTAATAATACGCGATTCACAAATCAAATAGAAAGAGAGCAAGTTGTCAGTAAGGTGAATCAATTATTTCAGCAATAAAACAGTTTGAGAATTCGGAAACTTTTAGCGAGCATTACAGGTTGAAAGTTTGTTGCGTTTGGCAATTTTCAATATGGTTAATATAATATGGAAACACAAAAGTAACCAATGTTCGGAAAGACGTCACATCATAAAGATGCTTTTGTTCTGGTTGCTTTACATTTCTTAAAGGACGGGAATCTGAACATTTTAATTTAGCAACCTACAGTTTGAACACAATAAGAGTAATAAACTTACTGGCTGTCGGAGAACTCTCCGCATACTGCAAACATTCCTTCTTTACATCCTGTAAGTTGATCACTATATCCGTATACGGCACTTGTATACCATCTGCGCCTTCTTCCTGGAACCCTGGTTCCGTCTTGATGGAAACACTTTGCGGGTTGGGAAGATCCATGGTACTGCAGTGAGAGGGTCCTGTTATGTAATAGTAACTGATCAAAGCTCAATGAACCTGAAACAGAACATTGATTGAACTGAAATAGAACGTCTATCTGAGAAGACAAGTAAAGGAGAATTTAAGATGGTCTTCTGGATCTGGTCTATGGATTCTATGGTCAAATACGAGATTGACACATCATTTTAAGAGTGCATTATTTAACTTACAAACCGCAAAATAACATCTAAATAAGTCTGAAAAGTGTGTGAAATAGTGAAAAACAATAAAGTGCATCGGCCAAAAGCCAAAATTTACACTCATAAACCACTTCGCGGCTATTTCTATGTCACCGAAAAATAACAACATTGTACTGAGATTGACACATCATTTTAAGAGTGCACTATTTAACCTACAAACCGTAAAATAACATCTTAATAAGTCTGAAAAGTGTGTGAAATAGTGAAAAACAATAAAGTGCATCGGCCAAAAGCCAAAATTTACACTCATAAACCACTTTGACGGCTATTTCTATGTCACCGAAAAATAACAACATTGTACTGTTATGAATTGATCACTAAAATATCTAATAATAATGAGTAATGGGTTGTCATTAAACATAAAGTTGTGTTACAGTACACCACAGTGCTAATTACTAATGTTTTAAATAACAGTTGCCCAATTCGATAACTTAATAGTGATATAATTAAAATCAATAACAATCTCGAAACAGTGCGGTAGTATTAATTTCGATCAGGTACATTAGTACATTATACAGGTTAACCAGATTGCCTGCCCACAGGCGCAACGAAACCGTGCGCTAAAAATAATTACAATCAGGTACCAAATTACAGGTTACCCTGATTGCCTGCCCACAGGCGCTACTACCAAATCACAGATTACCCTGATTGCCTGCCCACAGGCGTTACTACCAAAACAACATAAACAAATATAATATAATCAAATATAAACAACAAAACAATATAAATATAAAACAATATAAACACATATTAATACAATAAATCGAAATGGAGAACATAGCATGCTTCAAGTGTCCTGAACCAATATTGACGAAGGAGTCAATGTTTTACTGCTCTTGCTGCAAAGAAAATCTACATTTCGCCTGCGGTGGAATAGGAGAGGCGCAGTACCGCAAGCTAACACAGGAGAAACGAGCAACCATTAAGTGCAGCAGTTGCAAGACCGATACGCGGAGTACGACGAGATCCACGGGAAAGGGTAGCGCTGCGGCCAGCTCCAACAAGCCTGGACTCACACAAGGAGAAACGCAGCACGACTTAATTATGGCTGAACTTCGACACATCAAAACAGAATTGCTAGGGTTCAAGAGCGTCCGGACTCAAGTGACGGCGATTTACACCGAGTTCACAGAATTTAAAGCTTCGCTAACGTTCTTCAACTCTAAAATGGAGGGATTCGAGGCAGAATTAAAAAAAATCCATGGAAAAATTGAAAACCATAGATTCCGTACAGCAAAAAAATACAAAGCTCGAAGCCAAGCTAACAAGGCTTGAGCAAAAAATTGACGAACAAGATCGTCAACAAAAAAATTTTGAAGCGGAAATTAGAGGAGTACCGGAGTTTGAAGATGAAAACCTGCAAAATATTATCTTCAACATAAACAAGGAAATAAAAACCACCACAACCAACAAGGACATAGAAACCAGCTATAGGGTTCCTGGAAAAACAGTTCCACATAGACCTAGACCAATAATTATACGGTTTAGACACATACATTTAAGGGATGAATTTTTAAACAAATCTAAACGGTATAACCTTAATGCCATAAGTAAGGAAGATAAGCTCAACACAAGCTCTATAGGTCTCTCTGGTCCCTGTATGCCAGTTTTCATCTCGGAACACTTAACCTCATGTAATAAACGTCTACTATACCTAGCAAAAAAAATGGCAATTGAAAAAAAACTGGCTTTTGTATGGATAAAATCGGGCCGAATCTACGTACGCCAAAACTCAGATTCGCGAGCAATTCAGGTTACTTCAGAGAATACCTTAATTTCCTTATGACTTACGAATAAATGGATACGCATACTTATTAACTGCACTTTACACTTACACATGGAGGATTACGATCATTACTATTGTTTATGCACACTATTGTTTATGCGACTCTTTCATCTTGGTACTTTGGAAATGGATTTTAAATCTGATATACTACCTTACATTATATTCAAAATTAGATTATGATTCACTTACCCACTGACATTTCTGTTGAAACCAGTATCATAGGTAACAATCAAAATATGAAAAACACCTTCAATATAATGCATCAAAATGTACAATGCATCCGAAATAAAATCCTTGAACTAGAAAATATTCTATATGAAAAAAACATTGATGTATTTTGTGTTAGCGAACACTGGCTACAGAAAGAAGAAGCGACATCTATTAATTTTGATAGTTATAAATTAGGTTCAATTTTTTGTCGAGAGAGCCATTTTCACGGAGGCGTCTCTATTTACTTAAATGAAAACACTACATTTACTGAACTAGAATATGTTAAACAAATAACAAAAGAATTTGTATTTGAATGTGTTGGCATTGAAATTCCAAAGCTTAAAATGATCATTTGTACAGTTTACTATAATGACTCCGATATTAATTTATTTTTTGAGCAACTTGAACTTCTTTTAAACAAAATTTGCAAAAACAATAAAAAACAAATAATACTCTGCGGAGACCTTAACATTGACACACACTACAAGAACAAAAACGCTGACTTACTCAAAAACACATTAAAATCACACAACATACGATTGATTATTGATAAACCCACTCGTATACAAGGAAATAAAAAAAGTATAATTGATCATATATGTACAAATATACCAAAAAGCTCTTACACATGGGAAGTCACAGAATTAGCTGTATCAGATCACATGGCACAGTTAATGCACATAAAAACAGATAATAATATAAAACAAACTTGGTATGCAAAAAAAACAATTATTTAATAAAGAAAATACAAAAAAAATTAACAATTACTTATCAGGAATATGTTGGGATCTATTAAAATCGTTTGAATCCATTGATGACAGTTATGAGTACTTCATTAATAAAGTAAATGAGGGTATGAAACTTTTTTTCCCCTTTAAACAACATAGATATCCCCAAAAACGCCAAATAAATTGGATAACACCTGGTATTAAAATATCTATTACACAAAAAAGACATCTATACATAAAACAAAAAAACACAAATGACCTGTCAATCATAAACCATTACAAACAATACAAAAAAGTTCTCAGTAAAGTAAAACAAGTAGCTAAACGAAATTACAATAGTAAACGTATTCAAAATGCGCAGAATAAAACCAAAACATCATGGAACATAATAAAAGAGAACTCAAATAATTTAAAATCTAAAATTAAGCCAAAAATCTGTCTTAAAATAAATGATACCATGGTATCAGAACCAGAAAACATTGCAAATGAATTTAATACTTTCTTTGCACCTTCGCTACCACCACAAAATACATCTCAATGTACACAATCTGCTAACACAGTCTCAAACAAACAGTCTCGATCATTCTTTATAACGCCTGTAAGCAAGGAGGAAATTATCAGAATTATCGTAAAACTGAAAGATAAAAGCAGTGTCGGCACTGACAAAGTCCCTATAAAAATTATAAAAGCAAGTGCAGAAGCGTTGAGTTACCCGTTGGAAATATTAATTAACAAATCTTTTGAATCAGGAACCTTCCCAGAACACCTAAAACAATCTATTATTGTGCCTTTATATAAAAAGGGTCCCAAACAGGAAATCTCAAATTATAGACCAATATCCTTATTACAAAATTTTTCAAAAATATTTGAAAGAGCAATGTACAACCGCATTTACAACTTTCTCGAAAACTTTAAGATAATATGTCCACAACAATTTGGATTCCGTAAAGGCCGTTCGACAACACAAGCAGTCTTCAATTTCTTGAACAAAATTCTGGAAAGTATTAATGTTAGCAAAAAAACCGTAGGTATTTTTCTCGACCTCTCAAAAGCATTCGACAATGTTGATCATAAGCTTCTTCTAATTAAACTTGAACACGTGGGTATAAGAGGTTTAGCATTAAAATGGTTTGAATCGTACCTAATAAATCGTAAACAAAAAGTTCAAATTTCAAACATTGACGAAAAAATGATGCAGTACATGGTAGAATCCAAATGGAGAACAATCAACAAGGGTGTGCCTCAAGGAAGCATTCTTGGGCCCCTCCTGTTCCTTATATACATAAACGAACTTCCAATTGTTGCTGGCACAGAATGTTCAATGTTTGCTGATGACACTGCTTTGTTGTTTGAATGTAATGGAGACGTTGACGAATTTAATAAACATATTAACGAGACTTGCCAATCAATAGCAAATTGGCTGTTATCACAAAATCTGTCACTCAACACTAACAAAACTCAAGTTTTACAATTTTGTCCAGTGCAAGCTACACCTATAAATATAAATGTAAACTTCAATAATAATATTATCGAACCTTCCCAAACTTGTTCACTGCTGGGAATACAACTAGATGCAAATATAAACTGGAAAGAACATGTATCCAAAATAGTAGCCAAAATCAGTAGCTTTTCTTTTGTTCTAGGTACACTGAGAAATATATCAAACATCGAATCGGTAATGGCCGCATACTATGGTTATGTATATTCAATAATAAAATACGGAATTATTTTTTGGGGAAACTCAGTAAACGCCAAAGATGTTTTTATCATCCAAAAAAGATGTTTAAGAAAAATGACAAACTCTGCTAATCGGGATTCATGTAGACCTATATTTAAAAATTTGAAAATTCTTACAGTCACCGACATATATATAATGGAGTTATGCATGTTAGTGCGATCATCTCCAGAAAAGTTTCCACAAAAAAACTCTACACATAAATACGCTACAAGGTTTACAGAAAATTTATTAATACCAAAAGCAAACAAAACAATTTTCCAAAAAGGACCCTTTTACATGGCCATTAAAGTATATAACAACCTTCCACATGATATTAAACAAATACAAGATACACTCAGATTTAAGTCATCACTAAAAACATTCCTTCTGAACAGGTCTCATTACACATTAAGTGAATACCTCACATAGGTACAACTGTTTTTATATTTATGTTTATATAATAAATTAAAACAAACTCAATTTGTATTACACCACTTTTATATTTATATTTCATTTGTGTTCATTTCTGTATAACATGTTAGGTTAACTGGAAGAAATAGGATGTAGGTACCTATAAGTTATACCTTTTGTACTAAATGAAAATTTTGTACAATAAATGATTTTGATTTTGATTTTGATGAGCGTCAAACGAACACCTCGAAAAAGACATTCACAGTAAGTATGCATCATAATTAGAAAAGTCGCACACTATTCGCGAAGCTATTTAGGGCAAGATAAATAAATATACTTACTTTGTTTTTATTGTGTTAAATTGTGTAAAAATGTTTTCTAGACAATTTAGTCAGCTTGTATATTAAGTTAATAGTTAATATAATTTATTTCTTTTGTAGTACCTATTAGCAAATGGATTCCCTAACTTTGTGTACTTCGGCGTAAGTTAGGCTTAATCGCATTAAACAACAAGAAAATGTGTATTTAAGTATGCCTTTGTCCAAATTAAAGCTCATTGGTCACTAGTTTGATTCGAAACAACGTGAACCGTTTAGGCAATATGAACTACGTGATTTACTCGGGTAGAAAAAATAAGCATTATATTTTACCGGTAAATATAAGATTAATACTTTCGAATTGACTACGTGGGGTAACAGTGTGAGCGAAAGTATGTAAAATTAGAGTTCGGAATCAGGAAGACAAGTTTTGCAGAGACTAAAGCAAGCTTCTTTAAAAGTTAGGTTATACATAGACAATATGGACGTAGACTAAGAAATCGTGATTAATATCAAGTTTTCGGTTGGTAGGTACTTACTGGAAGCAACATTCAACAACATGTTTTTGTTTCAGAACGCATGTGAATACTGATATTCCCCTTGATGTTTGTAGATTTCAATTTCCTGCAGATCGTCATAATTTTTTTGACAGCCAGGCCATAGATGTGTGCGATCATATAGATGGCTAGTCTATGACATTTGGGATAGGTAGATACTGGAGCAATAAATCACAAAACATTTTCAAAATGTCGCACTGTTTGATATTTTGCAATATTAGTTCCACTCTACGAAATGTTTCTACCCATGTTTTACTTTTTAGTACTAAGGCAGTATCATCGGCAAAAGTGAAAAGCGAATGAACGAGGAAAGGAGTGTAAGGTAAGGCGGCTAACCGTTCCGCATTCTGCGGGACCATCCCGCAATGACAGTTGTAGTCCCGCATTAAAATTTTCACAAACATAGTCCCTAAAATCATCTAAAGCGTCCCGCATTCCTATATTTTTATAATTTTACCTATGATAGTCAGATAAACTTCCTCCTTTTGCCTATTTTAGCCATTAGGTTAAGTTCAAGACAAAATTTGTCCCTCGAAAAGGCCCGAAGACATCGGTCTAGGGATTGGTTTATTTATGTTACAAGCAAGAGTCAAATAGCGTCAGTTTTGTAGTGATTGAGTAGTTTCGTTTACGAATTAGTGCATGCCGTGACACGTAATATTGATAACTCATATTTATCATTCAAATCAAATCAAATCATTTATTGACCATGCCGCCGACCACGAAAAAGCGATGTTGTAAGTTCGGTAAAGACTTGCAAAAAGAATTTCCTTTTTGGCAAAAAATGTTTTCCTTCATTTCTGAATGTAGTTTTAATTCAGTTCTGAATGTAAAATTTCGTTTCGGAAAATATTCTCTTATTCGAAGTGCAGTGTGCAGTTATCAAATTTTAGTTGCAGACTGTGTATGTGCTGCTAGAATCAAAGAGAAACGATTTATATGCTTTGGCGGGCGGCAGCGGGCGGGCTGTCGTAGTTCGGAAGTGAAATTTTATTTAACGACATTGCAAATTAAAATGCATTATTTTCCGCCAGCCGTGATGCAATAAGTTTCCTTTTATAGTGATTAAGGCGAATCTAAAGTTCTTTTCTAAAAATTATTCGTAATAGCCTTGGCCACCAATCCCAAAAATTTACCATATTTTTTTAAGAGCTTAAAAACTTCAAATGTTTAAGGGAGATACATAAGAAATTGGTTGAAATTCGGGTAGCGGCGGTTACTCCCTGGGTACTCTGGTAGCCAAGGCCAAAAGCGCGAAAATTTCGCTTCCCGAATTTTGCTTAAATATCCGTATAAATACGAAAATTAACTGATATTGTAATTTTTACATAAAGCTGAATAGACATCCTACGTGAAAAAATACATTTCAATGGTGATTGATAATAAATAAATACCTTAATACGCATTTGAAAAAGGAACAAAAATGCTAAAACTCACGACTTTTCGGTTTTGACAGCGGTCTGAAGTCACAGATAAATTAAATACAAAAATTCTAGAGTTGCCACATGAATGAAATCTTTTACCCTACCTATAAAGATATTGGTGCCAGCGATTTTGACCTTGTTTTCATACAGTTCCTTTATACATGAGGGTCAAAATTGCATATAAAAATTTTTGATTTTGAAATTTCATAGGGGACAACGGTGTCCCCTTGGCCCCCAATAGGTTTTTTTTTATTTTTTTTTATTATTAAGTTAAAAGAAATATAATATATCGCTTTCTTAACTTTTAAGTACAGAGCATATATAGTGTTTTGTAATGCTGTATTGAATCTCGATAAATTTATTCCGTTTCATATGGCAAGGCCAGAATTCAAATTATTAGAATTCGCATACTGGGTACTGACACTGTTCGGTAACTACTCGCTGACTTTCGTTACCAAGGAACAAAAAAGTGTTTTGACAGTACACATTCTAACGCTTTTGTCTTCGTATCGTTTTTTCTAACGTGGCATTAGAATCGACTCAAAACCTAGAAATACCGCCGTTATCATTCGTGATAAGTTCATTTCGTAACTGCCTGTGGATCAAAACCAACTACGAGGGATCACAATCAGCCAAGACCGTCAATTTGCCGTAAGTACCCATATGGGAATACCTTAGCTATTTTGATTCGGAAAACATACTAAATCGAGATTCTGCAGGCATAATTTGCATAGAGTGGACAGTTTGTTCTACCCTAAACCATGTAAGGTGGCGTCAAAATTACGTTCATCTTTTATTATTGGTGCCGAAATCAGCGAACTTTAGATATTAAAATCTGCAATTGCAAAGCAAAAAAATATTATGAAATGTTTAGTGAATTTAAATGTCAATCATTTCGAACTGCTAATTTCAAACAGTGAAGTTTAGAATTAGGTATCTAGTTCTTAAATATTTACGACCTACCGTAGGTACTTTTAAATTATAACAAATTCTATTGATTTATTCAATTTCCTTTCGAGGTACGTATCTATTTTATTTTTGTGTTTTTTATCAAAATGGCGCCAACTATTCAAACATTGCGCCGAAAACGGACATTAGCAAATAATAGATTGATAAAAACGTATGAAATCGCAAAAATCGCTTTACACGATATAACGAAGAAAGACTTACTGTTGGCTCATTATACAACTCTTGAAAGGATAGTTCTTGAATTTGAAACATCTCACGACGAAATATTAAATTTAGACGACTCAAACCAAATAGAGGAAGATAAAATTCGCGAAGCTTTTGATGAAATGTATTACCAAATTGTCGCAATTTATCAGAAGTTGACTAGTCAACCAGTCGAATCTGAGACCGCGAATGTATGCACGAACATCAAATTACCAAAGATAAGCATTCCAATATTCTCTGGCGATATCAAACAATGGCCGGAATTTTATGATACGTTGCCTTAATTCATGAAAACAAATTATTGTCAAATATCGAACGCATGCAGTATTTGTTTTCGTGTGTATCTGGCGAGGCATTAGGCTTAATTCGGACATTCCCGGTCCAGGGAGCCCACTATTTGGAAGCTTATCAAAGACTGATCGGGCGTTATCGCAACGCGCGCGAACTGGCATTTACGTGTTGGCGGGAAATGCAAAATGTAAATTTTCCGCCCAACGATCCATACGAATTTCGCCGCGTTTTCGACGTGTTTAACGAAAATCTAACAATCTTAAGGGAATTGGATCTCCCTACAGACAATTGGGACTTCGTGCTTTGTTATTTGATTCTGTCAAAATTGGATTCACTAACGAGGTGCGCTTTCGAACAACTGCAGTCTCCTACCGAGTTGCCATCATATTCGAAGCTAAAGGAGTTTTTATATAACCAGTGTGAAGCTCGTGTACGAGATTTACATTTTTTGAGTCCCGATCGCAATCATGTTGAAAAACACCACGGTGTAGGATGAGCGTACAAACATCCCGCACGTAAATCTGAACAGGCTTCCAAAAAACATACTTCATCGCTTCTTTGCGATGTAACGAAGGTGCGACCTGAATCCAATGGGTCCTCGATCTCGATTAATTTTCCAAAGTGCTCCTGTTGTGAGGAAGAACATTTAATTTACAAGTGCAAGGCATTCGCGCTAAAATCAGTTCAAGATCGCATCCAATACGCCAAAGCTCACCGTTGGTGCTTTAATTGTCTTCGTTCTTCTCATTATCTTAAAGATTGTAAATCTATATTTAAATGTCAGAAATGTAACCAAAAGCATCACACTCTACTCCATCGTGATG
Source organism: Limnephilus marmoratus (assembly GCA_917880885.1). Lineage (NCBI taxonomy): Eukaryota > Metazoa > Arthropoda > Insecta > Trichoptera > Limnephilidae > Limnephilus > Limnephilus marmoratus. Next base: position 58,268,576 of record OU862913.1, read on the forward strand.
AAACCATATCTTCTAAAGAGGGGGGTCATCACCCCACGACGTCTACGGACCAAGAGGACCCTCAAATTAGTGTCCTCACCAATTTAGGTGACAGGTCCGTAGTTCTATTGTCTACTGCCAAGGTTAACATTCGCGATTCCTCCGGCAGGTTTCAAACTTTTCGTGCGTTGATCGATTCAGGCAGTCAAGCTCATTTCATCACCGATCGCGCTGCAGAGCGTCTAGGCATCCATCGTACGGCCAGTTCTCGGAGAATTAGTGGCTTAGGCCAATCTTCCGCAACTGCGTCAGGAATCATTCAATTAGAAGTTGGTGTTGAGGAACAGGTTCTCTTTAACATTAAGGCACTCACGCTGCCTACTATCTGCGGCAACATGCCAACGGTTCGATTAGATAAGTCGTCATGGCATCAGTTGCAAGAATTACCTCTTGCTGACCCTGACTGTCACAAACCGGGACCGATTGACCTTCTTCTGGGTGCTGAGGTCTTTACTTCTCTTTTGAGACCTGGTAACGTGAAGGGTGGTCGTAATCAGCCATCAGCTTTCAATTCTGTATTTGGTTGGCTTCTTCTAGGTTCGGTTGGTTCTGACGCCGGTCACGAAATAAAATCGTTCGTCGTAACTAACGAGGACCGGCTCCATGAAGAGGTTCAGCGACTATGGGAGTTGGACACCATTCCCCAGTCTTCACAGCTCACCCCCGAGGTACAACTCTGTGAACAGATGTACTGCACGGACCATTCCCGTGACACTTCGGAACGATACATCGTAGCCTTGCCTTTTCGAGAAAGGGACAAGAATATCTCTTTTCCCGGGTCGCGCGAAGTCGCTTTACGCAGATTCCTTTCACTTGAACGCAAACTCATAGCAAATCCAACGTTCTTCGCCAAATCTCTAGTACAAAGGTTGTGGATTTTAAGAGTTGGTTGGGGTGACACCCCACCCGTTGACAACGTTCGTCAATGGGAACGTTACACTAAACAATTACCGCTCTTGAAGTCGTTTGAAATCCCTCGTTGGGTTTCAGTCCCTCACCTGAAATCGTGCCAACTATATGGCTTCTCAGATAGTTCGGAAATCGGATATGGTGCGGTAGTTTACTTACGAACCACAGACGTTGACGGTAACGTCCAAGTCTTTTTAATTTGCGCCAAGTCTCTAGTCGCCCCCACCAAAAGTATTTCATTGCCTTGTCTCGAACTTTGTGCGGCAATTCTTCTTGCAGATCTATTAAAATTCGTCAAGGAATTATACGTAACCTTGCTTTTAATCTCTAATACTTTTGCGTGGTCCGATTTAACCGTTGTGCTTGCATGGTTACGTTCTCCTTCATATCGCTGGAAAACTTTCGTGGTGAACCGTGTTAGTCACATCCAGGATGCCCTCGAAGATACTTCGTGGCATCACGTATTATCCGGCGATAACCCAGCGGACGTCGCTTCACGTGGTCAATCCCCAGCCGATCTAGTTGATAATACGTTATGGTGGGCGGGGCCGCCGTGGCTAATTCAGCCAGTTGATTCTTGGCCATCCTTAGATGGCAAGGTCGACGAAATTGAACCTCACTTTGAGGAACGAGTTCAATCGTTATTAGTCCAACAGGATGAAAATTTGGTGGACTTACTACTTGTTAAATTTTCTTCTCTCCGGAAGATTCAACGTATTTTCGGTTATTGTAATAGATTCATTTACAACCTACGTAACAAAGAGTCTCGTCGGTCGGATCTTCCATTAAACCGTACCGAAGTTCACGCTTCGCTGTTGACAGTAGTTAAACATATTCAATCTGTACATTTCAATGATGATATCACGCGCTTGAATGAGGGCAACCTTCTTTCGAAACAAATGCGAAAGCTCAATCCATTCATTGACGACTACGGTGTGCTCGGGGTGGGTGGCAGGTTATCTCGATCTGGGCTTGAATTTGAGCATAAACATCCTGCCCTACTTCCTCGTGAATCCAAGCTCACATTTCTTGTGATAGAAACTCTCCGTCGAGAACATTGTCATCCAGGTATTAACACGATGCAATATTTGTTGACACAGCAGTTTTGGATTCTGTCGCCCAAGCGCGCCATCCGCCACTGTTTTTCAAAGTGTATACAATGTTATCGCATAAAACCAGCCCCTCTAGAACCTTTCATGAGTGACCTAACCGCTGTTCGTGTAAATCAGGTTAAACCATTTTCGATCGTGGGCGTTTATTACGGTGATCCGTTTCACATTAAAGCTGGTAAATACCACGGCGCTAAGATAGACAAAACTTATCTTTGCTTATTCGTATGTTTTACCACCAAGGCTCTACATCTCGAAGTAGCTTCAGATCTGTCTACCGAATCTTTCATTGCAGCGCTACGTCGATTTGTAGGTAGACGAGGTCGTGTAAATGCCATACACTCAGATTGCGGTACAAATTTCGTCGGAGCTAAAACTCAACTTAATTCGTTCATGCACACTGCTTCACAGTCAGAACAAATCGATTTTCGTTTTAATCCTCCATCTAGTCCCCATTTCGGTGGCGTATGGGAGATTCAAATTAAATCGGTTAAATCTCATCTTTATCGCATAATTGGTAACCAAACCTTAACTTTCGAGGAATTGACAACACTCTTCGTGCAGATTGAGGCCATGTTAAACTCTCGACCTCTCTACCCGATGAGTTCTGACCCAAACGATTTGCGAGTGTTAACTCCAGGTCATTTTTTGACATTGGAACCCTTGACCTCCGTGCCGGATGAGGATTATACTGATCTTAAAATCAACCGTCTGAGTCGTTGGCAACTTATTCAACGTTTTCAGCAGGATTTTTGGAAACGATGGAAGGTTGAATACCTTCAATCGCTAACTCAGCGTGCCAAGTGGACCAAGCATTGCAGATCACTCTCTGTAAATGATGTGGTTATAATCCGAAGCGAAAATACTGTCCCTTTGCATTGGCCTATTGCACGAGTCGATAAATTGCATCCAGGTTCAGACGGCGTTGTGCGTGTCGGTACGGTCCGTACATCTAATGGTTCTATTCTCACGAGACCATTAACCAAATTATGTCCACTACCTAGTCAAGTTGACTAATCGTTCTCGCTGTCGCGGATAATTTTAATAATATGATTATTATTTTTTTTTATTACGTCTTAGTATATCGTATCATCTAGTTTTATTCTTTCTTCGTTCACACAACATTTCATAACATTTGCATGCTTTAGTTAAGGTTTAAATTTTTTCTTTTTTAAAATACACTTTGCTGTATTTTGGTGGGCGGAATGTTTTGTAATGCTGTATTGAATCTCGATAAATTTATTCCGTTTCATATGGCAAGGCCAGAATTCAAATTATTAGAATTCGCATACTGGGTACTGACACTGTTCGGTAACTACTCGCTGACTTTCGTTACCAAGGAACAAAAAAGTGTTTTGACAGTACACATTCTAACGCTTTTGTCTTCGTATCGTTTTTTCTAACGTGGCATTAGAATCGACTCAAAACCTAGAAATACCGCCGTTATCATTCGTGATAAGTTCATTTCGTAACTGCCTGTGGATCAAAACCAACTACGAGGGATCACAATCAGCCAAGACCGTCAATTTGCCGTAAGTACCCATATGGGAATACCTTAGCTATTTTGATTCGGAAAACATACTAAATCGAGATTCTGCAGGCATAATTTGCATAGAGTGGACAGTTTGTTCTACCCTAAACCATGTAAGGTGGCGTCAAAATTACGTTCATCTTTCATATAGTATAGTAGTAATATTTTTAATTTTGTTCCAACATCCAAGTTTTTGTACTGTTGTACAGGGTGGATCGCCATTGTATGGAATTTTTTATTTTTTATAAATCAGTTTTCGCGGGGTGCGGAATAGATGCTCTAGCTACGTATAATTAAGCATACAAAATATCAATTTAAAATTTTGATGGCAAGTACTGCCCCAAAGCAGTTTAATTATTTGAAATCCGGTAAAAAATTGTCCCTTTATAAAACAGTTTTGTATCAATACTAATACTTTAATTTTTACTTTTACATTTCACAATGAATGAAAATTGCCGCGCCTTAAATAATAATATTAAAAAAATGTGATAATATTTATTTTCCCGCAAAAATTTGACAAATTGCTGAGTCCACTTTTGCGCCTCGCTCCGTGCACCGCGCATTCCCGTGCGCAGGGTTGCGGGGCCGCGGGGGTGCGTTATTACAATCATCAGTAAACAATTGTCATTAGCGTCGCGAGCATGTCCATTTGAGTAATTATTATTTGGGGGTCAAGTTAAACAAAATAACAATGAGTTTACGCAGCGGCGACAAAAACTGTCCTTTGTTTGGTTGTGGTGCGGAATTACTAGCTAGTGTGTTACCAAGTTATGAAGACATGATGAAATATTTTATTCACGTCTCGCAAAGCACAGAAAAATGTTTCCAGGATTTGGTAAGAGATACTAGTGAAATTGTTGCTACTAAAATAGAAAATATTTGGAAACGAGCGTCTCTACCGATCGTGGAACATCGCACAATTTTGGCGCGAATAAAGGACTACCATGAAAAATATCGGGCGATTCTTAAACCATACAAAGGTAGAAAGCATAGTGAAAGTTACCTTAGAAAACTGGATGATTTCAAAAGACGCAGCCATACGTTATTTGATATCGCTGCTTGCAAATGTAGTTCGTTCGAAAATTGTTTTTGTGCGCAAGATCGGAAAGTACCTATTAAAGAAAGACATTTTTTGATAGATCAAAGAGGCGACAGAAAAATGATGATTGGTTCTTTAGATAGAAAAACTACTAAGCAAAATGAGAGCAATATGTTAAGAAAATTAAAGCGCAAACTATACCAAGAAACACAACAAACAACGTTAAATCAACCGTCCACATCTCGCAGTACAGTTTCAAGTTTTACTAACGTTGATCTTCTAACTGACCAACAATACTTTGCTTCATCTACTTCTTCTTCTTATGTAATAAATCCAACAGACAGTGGACTATCTGTTGTATCCAGAACATTAGATCGATACAGTATTTCTGATCGGGCAGGTGCTGCCATCGTCTGCGCTACATTGCAAGATATTGGATTAGTGACAACGGATAATCTAACGAACGTGATCGATCGTAATAAGATTCGACGTGCTCGTGCCAAAACTAGGACCACACTGACTGCCATCAATCAGCCCCATTTTGATTCGTGCATTTACATATCGTTTGACGGTCGAAAGGATAAAACATTAATCATGGAGGATGGACGCAGAAAAGTTGTGATAGAAGAACATATCAGTCTTTTGAAAGAACCTGGCTCACAATACATTGGCCACATAGGCGTTAAGTTTGGTGATGCTAAAACAATAGCACATAAATTGTTTGCATATTTTGTGGCAAAATCCATTGATTTAGCGTGCATCGTGGCTATGGGATGTGACGGAACAGCAGTTAATACCGGATCTAAATCTGGCATTATTCGACTTCTTGAAGGAAAGCTCCATCGTCCACTTCAGTGGTTGGTCTGTCAGTTACATGCTAACGAGTTAAGTTTGAGACACCTTTTCGAATACCTTGATGGAACGACAACAGGTCCTAGAAGCTTTAGCGGCCAACTAGGAAAGTTACTCAAGAACTGTGAACATCTTCCTGTGATAGAATTTCAAGCAATAGAATGCAACTTACCGGACATTACAAAATCCCGTGAAGACCTTAGCACAGACCAGCTTTATTTATTGGAAATGTGCCGAGCAATCGCCGAAGGACAATGTAACGAAAACTTAGCGAAAAGAAACCCGGGTAAAATCTGTCATTCGCGTTGGTTAACAACAGCCAATACTATTCTCCGACTTTACATTTCAACCATGAATCCGACAGAAAATCAGGTGATATTGACTGAATTTGTGCTAAGAGTGTATGCTCCGATGTGGTTTAAAATAAAAACACAACCTTCATGTGTTTACGGGGCGAGACACCTCCACGAAACCATAAAATTGTCTCGTTACCTTCCAGAGCATTTGAAAAAGGTGGTAGATCCCGTAATTCAACGCAACGGGTATTTTGGCCACAGCGAAAATATACTTATTTGTATGCTAAACGACGAACGAAGACAAATTAGAGAGTTGGCTCTGAGACGGATTCTAAGTATCCGAGAACGTACGTCAGGGTTCTCTCCAATAAAAGTATTTAAGTTACCTACTTTTAATTTCAACGCAGCAGACTATATTGACTTGATATACTGGGAAAAACCATCAGAACCACCTCTTACAAAACTGATATCTAGCGAGACAATAATGGATGCCATTGCAGACCACGAAATTATCGAATCCAACATTTTGTGTAAGTTCCGATTGATGCCCTGTCACACGCAAGCTACGGAAAGATGCATCAAAGTGGTAACGGCATCATGCTCTGCTGTTTGCGGTCCTGAAAGACGTGAAGGGTGGATACAAAACAAGCTAGAATCTTGTCGTATAATGCCAGTATTCAATTCGAAGAAGGACTATAAAACACAATAACTTTTATCATTTTTGACTTTATTTTTTAACATTGTTTGTGATTTTTTGTATAGCAATGGTACTTTTATTGTTTCTTGATTAGTAGATAATGTTATTAGTAAATGAAAAGTTTATTTTTTTTATATTTTAGTACTTTTATTGAGCAAAGATTAAACCCTTCTTTTTCTAGTTTCTCGCTGTTTTTCTTAAATTTGAATTGACTTGGGGCAGTACTTGCACTCAAAATTTCTTAATGTTGTCATAGACTCTTGACTCACATTCCGGAGGACGCGGGTTCGAACCCGGCATGCGCAAATAAATTTTATTTGATTAATTTGTGTTATTTCACAATAAATTCATTTAAAATAATATATAGTATATTTGCGGCATGTTCCAGAGTGGAAGATACTATCAGTATCGCCCTGGTGTAAGACCACCATTCAGAATTGAAACGTTGCTTGAAAATGGCTTTAGCCGTGTTTAGTGACCAGATCTGAATAGCCAGGTATTTCCCAACCTGCCTCTTCCCCACCTCCTTCCCCTCCCCGCTACCTTCAGCCTCACAACATACCCCAATTGGGGATGCCATAGTCTCACTGGCTCCAGACGGGAGCAGTTGAGATTCTCGTGCGGTATTCACTGTAAAAAAAAATAAAAAATAATGACTTTTAAAAGTATCCCCATAGAGCATCCATTCCACACCCCGCTGTTAAGAAAAACAAAAAAAACAAAAAAATCGATCCACACTATGTACATTTTAGTTGATCATGTCCAGCACTCGCGTTTGATTTTAGGGATTTTATAATAGCTAATATTTCGGGTTCAGTTGTGGGTTGTAAGTATATTGATTCCGCACTTTCATACTTTAATGTAATTTTAGCATCTAGTTTATGGGTGTATTTGTTGATTATATTATCAGCCAAAGTAGCGCCAATATTACAAAAGTAGTTATTAAAGTATTCGCATATCTTGATGTCTTCTGTGATGATTCCATTCCTGTGTTGATGATTACCTTTCTTTAATTTAAGATGGTTTACTTTGTGTGTTTGTTTGGTTCTTGGTGATGCTGTTTATTACATTCCATGTCTTTTTGGTATTATTTTCACATTTTTAAATAGGCTGCTGTAGTATTGTTTTTTTAAGTTTCGTTTTTTTATAGTAATGTTGTTACGTATTTTGGTTAATTCTGTTTTCAGTAATAGGTTACAGGGTTGTTTTTTTAATTTTTAGGTGCAGTTTATTTCTTTTTTAATCATTATATTTTATTTGTTTTTATTGTTATTGAACTATTGCAATTGATTTTGTTTATCAGATAGTTTACAAAGTTATTGTAGTTTTTAACAAATTAAAAAAAATTCAAAAAATCAATAAAAACTCTTTTTATATAACTTATCAACATAACAATTCAAATATAATATTAGTTATCCTTTTTCTCTCATTATTTTTTGTCTCCTCCGCTTCAATCTGTTGTTTTTCTTATCTATTATTTTTTTGTACATATATATAAAAAAAATATTTATATATATGTGCAAATATGATTTTTTCTTATTTTCTGTTAATTATCTATTTTTTGTTTTATATATTTAAAAAAATATTATTTTTCGTTTGCTAAATTGTTGCGTTTATCCGCCTTTTTAACTCGAGCTTTGCTCTTAAAAAGGGTGTAAAGCGTATTATTAAATGTAATTTAATAGAAAACTCTATTTAATGTATATAAACATGTAAATAAAAAAATAAAAAAAGTTTATTTCCGAGTCCTCATTGTTGTTTATAGAAAAGGGGTTTTGTCGGATATCCTCCTCTAGTTTATCATAATCAATTTTTGTATATTTGTAAGTGGACTTTTGCGATTTTTTTTTAGTGAAGTGTGAAGTTTGTCAAGAATCAGTAGGTTGTGACTATTATAATGTTAGGTATCATAGAGATCTTAACATAACAGTGACTTCCTGGGTACAGGCCTTAGAGACATGGCCATATTGATGGCACTTAAAACATCGCATAGCCCCGAGGTAATCGCGAGCTCTGCACGCATTTCAGCCAAGAAAACACAGGCCGCTGTCAATGAGAATCTTTCTGGCCTCCGGATGGCAGGTAATAACAATATTCATAGTGCCAGTATCTCTTTTGCCAAACAAAGATACTCTTCTCATCGTACGGAGGTGGTCTTCTTTCGTGACATTACACTTACCTAATATGTTGTTATCGAATATCTCACTGAAAAGGGGTATTTATTTATTTATTTATTTATTACACGCCCTGATGGGCTTTTACATTATAATTTATAAGTTGAGTAACAAACAATGAAGAAAATATAATACAATGAGAAAAGAAAATACACAAAACAGTGTAACAACAAAACAAACAATAAAATAAAAATACATATTATGTAAAAATGATAAAATGGCTCATATTCAATATAAACAAAAATTGAAGAAATTATGTAAATCTATTTGTGCCTAGAAGAATAAAAGTGATAGAATATACAACGTTTATACTGATTAGTTTTAAGATGAAATATATCACCTAGATTAGAATATTTATTTCCGAGACTGTGAAGTCTCGGAAACGGAGAATTTTGATAGGCTAGTGTCCTGATGTTATTGAAGTAGAAGGGTAATAAATGTCGACAAGATTTTTGGGGAACATGGATATTGATAAATTGAAGTAATTCAGAACAGTCAATTTTGTAATGCAGTATTTTATGTAATAATATTAAATCTGTGCTTATTCTTCTTTCTGAAAGTTTCAATAGATATGTTTTATCCAGGAGATAATTGTAATCAATGTTTAGTATGGGAATATGCAATTTATAGTTTATAAACCTTAGAAACTTCCGTTGAATCTTTTCAATGTTGTCTGAATGAATGTTGTAAAAGGGAGACCATAACGTCGAGTTATATTCAAGTTGGCATCTGACAAGGGTTTTATATAACATAATAAATGTGTCTAAATCATTGAAATCTTTTGCAGCTCTCAAAACAAAACCAAGAGTCTTTAGGGCTTTGTTGATAATATTATTAATATGACATACAAAGGTGAGTTTACTGTCGAACATAATGCCTAGATCCATAATTTCACTAACACAATTTAAATTTTCATCATTTAAAGAATACTGAAAAATAATAGGATTATTTATTTTTGAAAAATGAATGAACTGACATTTATTTATATTTAATGCTAGTTTGTTGATAGAGCACCATTCAAAAAGATATATCAAGTTAGTTTGAAGTATAATACAATCATTAATGTGGTTAATCTCTTTATATAGTTTCATGTCATCGGCAAACAGTAGCACATTTATGTCAGTAAATATATCAACAATATCATTTATAAATATAATAAACAAAATGGGCCCTAAATGGGAGCCTTGCGGCACTCCACTTGTTGCTATAAATTTGTAAGACTGTGTGCCATTTATTTTCACACTAAGAATTCTTTTGGACAAATAACTAACAAACCAATTTAATAAACTACCATAAACTCCAAGTTTCGCCAATTTATTGATTAGTATTTTGTGACAAACCTTGTCAAAGGCCTTGCTAAAATCAGTGTATATTGAGTCAACCTGGCACCTGTTGGCTAAAGATTTAGATATGAAGTTTTCGTATATTAGTAAATTGGTCAGTGTAGATTTATTTGAACAAAAGCCATGTTGGTAGGGAGTTATAATTTTTTTAATGTTTGTGGATATTTTATGGAGGACAATTTTTTCAAAAAGCTTGGGTATCGATGATTGGATACATATTGGTCTATAATTTGTTACGTCCGTTTTGTCCCCTTTTTTAAAAATGGGTGTAAGAAAGCTGTGTTTCCATGTATCAGAGAAACTGCCTGTCTCTAGTGACTGGTTAAAAATTAGAAAAAGAGGAACAACTAAGCCGTTTAAACATTCTTTAATTAGCACAGGTGGAATATTATCAGGTCCTGCATTTTTTCTAGCATCTAACAAATTTACATGGTTTTTGATATCTTTAATTTCTATGCGTACTTCAGATATATCCAGACTAAGATTCGATGAGAAATTTGGAATTTCGTTGCTAGGTATATCCTCTTCATACACAGATTTAAAATAATCGGCGAAAAGATTTACAATGTTTTGATCATTACACCCAATTTTTCCATTGAAATTCATAGAAGTTGGAATACCTAAGTTATGTATTTTTTTGAGAATTAGTGTAATTCCAAAACTGTTTTATATTTACACGAATTTCACTTTCAATTTTGTCAATGTAATTTTTATAGCACAATTTTGAGATTTTACAACACTCCCTTCTTAACAATTGAAATTTATTGTAATCACTCGTCAGTCTGGATCGCTTGTAATTTTTATGAGCTATTTTCTTACTATATGTTAAAGTGATCAAATTGGGACTAAACCAGTTTGGAAAATGAGAAATTCTATTATGTCGAAGGGGCACAAAATTTGCTATAGCATCATTTAGAATGTCATAGAATTTATTTACATTATCGTTAATATCTGCGTTTTCCAGAAAGGACCAATCTGTTGTATTTAAGCAATCAGATATTTTTTGAAAATTTGCTTTACGGAAGTTATAAGATGACTTGATATTTTTAAGATGAGTGTTGTTAACAAAGGGAATAACTATGTCCAGAGGGGGATGGTAAACGTCTACAGGTAATAGTTCTTCCAAAGATTTACATACGTTAGCAGTGGGCTCACTGCAAAAAACTAGATCAAGAATGCGACTATTTATATTAGCGACAGTGTTTAGTTGTGGGATTGATAAATAATTCGACATACCCAGAATCTCTCTTTCACTAAGATTAGCAGTTGACATATTAATACCAGACAATTCAGGGTCATCATGGTTCCAGGATATATTTGGTAAGTTATAGTCTCCTACTACGACAAGTTTGGCACTGGGATATTTAAACCTTAAAAATTCCACGTCCTCAATATGTTTTGTATACAGCTGTGTATCGGAGGATGGCGGTAAATATAAACATCCAATTATTAACTTGCCAGCATTTTTGTTTTCGAGCAACACGAATAATTGTTCAACCTCACTATTCTTGTTTTTAAGCACTTTTGACGGAATACGTTTGTGGACAGCAATCAGGACTCCACCCCCTCTTGTTTTGGAGCTGGTGTTTGAACTACGGTCTACTCGGTAGATGTGGTGATCGTGCAATCCAAGCTCCGCTGAGAAAATTGATGGTGTTAACCAGGTTTCCGTTAACATGATGACATCGTGTGAGAGAGTCGGGGCACTTATTCTGAATTCCTTTAGTTTCGTTTTGATGCCTCTGACGTTCTGATAGTAGATGTTACATTTATTTAGTTGGAGTTTTTTGGCAAAATATTGACAATTTTAGGTAGGTTATTTATATATTTTATAGTTAAATTTGATTCACCATTTTTTTTTCTAGTCTCCAGCTCGTCCCGAAGCATTATCAAGTGTTTTCTTTGTTGAATGGTCTGATCATTTCTGGCTTTGATACCATCTTTGAATTTTTTGTTATTGATCAAAATTGTCCTAACAAAATGTTCCTCTTTGAATTCTAACTTAATTGGTCTACATTTATTCGTGACTTTCTTTGTTCCCAACCTGTATATTTTAATATCATGAGCATTAAAGGAAGTATCAATGTTTTTCAGGGCCGTGGTAACTTTATTCGCGTCATCGGAAATATTTATTGAGGTTAGATCAGACGTGCTCTCAGGAACATTGAAAAGAATAACATTTTTTGCACGGAACTTCCTCTCTTCAATTTCCGTCAACACGTCACAAATGTTTGATGAAGGATTTGTGGGGTTAGCATCTGTTGGCTGAGTGAGTGCTACACTTTTTAAGGCTGACAATTCGCCTTCAAGTATTCCCATACGTACAGCCATCAATCCTGTAGTTCCCAGCAGTTCCGTTGTTATAGGTGTTATTTTACCCATCTGCTCCTTCGTAAACTTGTTTCCGGGGTCATTAATAATTTTGATTAGTGAACTTAGCAAATCTTTAGCTTTGGTCATATAGTTTAGCGAGTTTTCGTTTAAATCCATGTTTGAGTAGGTTTTGAAGATGTTTTTGAAGATGAATAGACCGAAATTTCTCAATAGCGCCTGTTTACCGCAATTAGTTGAACACAAACCGAAAATGACAACACTTTCGACCAATAGCGTTGCAGGTGACGACACTTTAGACCAGTGGTGATAGAATGACGACACTTTTCATGCGCCTGCGTGTTTGTGTTGTTTTTGGTTTCAGATAATTTTGGACAATTGTTTTGATTTTTAAAACACCTCACTATCACAGCAAGCACTATTATAAAGAAATCTAACTGACTGGAGATTAATTCACCAGTTGATTTCAACTTCAGAACACTTTCTCGTACGTTTACTTGCAAAAATACACTTGTTTTAGTTATTTTTAAAGTGGAGGTTATCAAGACAGATTGACACTTATTGCCAGTGTTACCAGTATTAATGTATGGTATGGGGTATGTCGGACTATGGTTCTCCCTTGGGTACATCGTAGATTACTATCTTGGGTAACCTACCTTGAGGAGCAACCATTTTTAGGCCTTTAGCTGTTAATTTGTCTGCAACTTTTTTACGTTGGACATGCCGTTAGGTGAGCTGGTATGCAAGGCAATACCTGCGCCTCTAATTTTATGTGTTTTCACCACTTGAAAACCATCCTTCTTGGGATCTAGAATCGAGGTCAGGTTTTTCTGCAGCTCTTCAGATGTCTTACCCTCTGGTTGTGTTGGATAGAAGAGCAGGGTCGGTTGAAGCGCTGGTAAAGGTCTTTCGTAACCATTCATTGTAATGGTTTTGGAGGCAGGAACTTCCGAGGTCACGCCAGCATTGGATTTTCTGGGAATAGGGATTTGTCCAGAGGGTTTGGTTGGAGCTAGACTAGTTTGTGTTATTATTTTATCTAATTTCGTCGACGTGCTCTTATTTTGGGTCGCTAAGACTTCTGACAGTGTTTTCGCTCTCGAGGTCACCGCTGCATGGGCAAATGCAAAGATTAGTAAATTTTTGTTTTATTTCATCCAAAGATCTCGCGACCGTGGCTCGGTCCTCTTTATTTAATCTATTTTTGCCTTCGGAGATGGTCTGTGAAATTATCGTCATCTGGGTCCATATTGGGTCTAGAGTTTCAGCATTAAAATCGAAATAATCGTTATTCGCTTCCGGCAATGTAGAATCCTCCTCTCTATGGCGCTTTCTGTTGGCTTGATTTGGTGAAGATCTGATTTGTGTAGCGGGATCTACTGATTGCCCTTTTGGTGTAGGGGCTTCCGTGTCGGGATCCTGGGATGTTTGTGGCTCGTCAGAGTGACTACCATGGATGCTTATATACAGTGATTCAACACGACTAGTCGCTGCTGATGACAGTGGTGGTTCTCGTACGCACAACGATCTTTCTAGGGCTTTCATCCTTGGGGAGACTTCCTGAGTGGATCGAAGTGCCCTCCTAAGGTCCATATTTTCTTTCGCTAAAAATTGGAAATTTGTCAAAATTTCATCCTGCTGTTGCTCAACCTCTTCATGCTCATCTGAGTCAGACTCCATTATGACTCTCTCAACAGGGAAGCCGTCACGAGTGATAAAATCACTTTGAAAATAAAATGAAAAACAACAGTAGGTAAGTATAAAAAAAAAAAGTTTTTTTTTTAAAGAAGACGAAGACTTCGTAAGATTGTTGTATGCTTTACCGGACTAACCCTCGCCAGTAAGCATCTATTAAAAAAAAATCAATGTTTATTTGTCTACTTTAGGTATAGAATTTTTTAAAACTGCGTAAAAGGAAGAAGAAGAAGACGATGTTTTTCTGCTTCGGGTGACACCCCTCCTTATATATTAATTTTTTTTTCTTCAAATAAACTGAAAATGAATGTAACTAAAAGTAAATTCATGGTATTAGAGAAGAAACTCAACAAAATTACTACTCTAAATATAGAAAAGCAAAATATTGAAGAAGTAGAAGAAATTAAATACTCAGGAATCATAATCTATAACAAATTAAAACTAACTACCTAACACTAACTATGAAATGTTAAATTAAAAAAATTGCAGAAAAGATTAAAAAGAAAAAGAAAAGTAGGAGAAAGGGAAAGTTAGACGTCAAAACACGGAAATTGGTCTACAATACCACTGTAGCGTGTCACGTGAATTACTGCACAAGTGTAATCTTTCTGAGCAATAAAACCTAAGTAAAACAATGAAAATAATTCAGAACGGTTCCATGACAACTCAGAATTAAACCATCTCAGAAACACCTCAGAAAGGTCAATAAAAGCTATGAAAAAGAAAAAATAATTTGAAAATTGCCGGTAACATTAACCTAACTTAACCAATTTTTTTTTTCATCACTCTTTAATGACCTTTATGAGGTGCCTGTGAGTTGGTTTCATTCTGAGTTGGCCGGTCACCAAATAAAATATACAATAAAAAAATTAAAAAAACGCATCTTGCCCCATCCTATCTCCCCCCCCCCCCCCCCCCGTTGTGGTAAATATAATCGTGACGACAATCACTGTTTCAGATTGACGAGTTGGGGGGCGCTAGAAAAAAAATATTCTCAAAGTGGGCGGTGGGCAAAAAAGGTTGGGAACCTATGCCCTAGATCCTAGATCGATATCTTCGGGCCTTTTCCTCCTAAGGCCAGGGGTGGGGAACCAGCAGGCTACACTATTGTATGCAACGACAAATTTCAATTGTGATTTCATCTGCCGATGCATTTTGACGGAAACCATTCTCCATTCTTGTGTTCAAAGTACAGTTATAAAATTCTGGTTCCAGACTACATGCAGCCAAATTTTAGGAAAACCATTTGCATGTTCTGAGTGAAGCTATAATTAAAGAGTGCTGGCAGTTCTTTGATTCGAATGTGTCTCCCACCCCCCCCCCCCTTTCCCCGCGACGGAAAACGGAATGTGGCCCGTGGGTTAAAGGACGAACATCCAAATGGCCCGCGACGCTAAAAAGGTTACCCACCCCTGTCCTAAGCGGTTTTGTCTTCAACATAACAAAGGCTGCCGCCGCCGTATTGAAATGACGGGCTTGCTGTCGCATAACTGACAAAGTTTAATCAGGAACAATCTTCCTATCCTCTAATAGTACCGTTAATTCTTCCTTCGTACAGGTAGGTATTAACATTTGGAATCGCCATTTTTTTTCAGAAAAAAAAATGAAGTATCTATGTAGAAATAGTAAGCGCTTGAAAATCTGCGGAAGAAGTACCTGTAGACGTTAGGGAGGGGGGGGGGGGGGGGGGGGGGGGGGGCAAATTTTCATCCGCCCCGGGCGGCTGAAACCCACGCTACGCCACTGATGAGGTCATAATAAAAAAATCAATGTGCGGCCCGCGGAGATACCAGTGACATATAAATGGCCCCCGAAGATTCCCGACCCCTGGGTCAAAGCATGAATATGTTCTATAAGCCTACATTTTTCAGAAAGTAGGTATTTTAGATTTTTTAGCCCTTCTGTTCGGGCATAACTGATAAATAGTATACTATTTCATATTCCCCTCATTCCCTACTGTCTGACCTACCTACACAAATATTAACTACCCATTCACCCAGTCACCGTGAGAAGAATTGTCCCGAACTTTCAATACAATTTCTACCGCGCTACAGGACGTACATGGTCTTATGCAACGGGCAAGAGTGTTCATGGTGATAACGAGCAAAGCAGTTTTTTACGTCATGCATTTTGTGCAGCATCCAGAGGGAGCAAGAGAAGATACCAGTTCATAAGGTAGGACTTTCATTATTCTGGTGGCATCCTCTCCAAGTTCATTTCCGTTCCCTATTTCCTCCCAGCTTACACATTCAAGATCCAGAGCTTACACATTCAATTCACGCGGCCTGAAATCGCCCTAAGTTTTCAAGAGCTATCAAAACACCCACAGTTTCAAATTCTGGCTACGCCCACGGTAACGTATTTAACGCTTTACATTTTCAACATCTAGAAAATGAATAACTTATTTTTATTTATTTCATACATTACAAATGATCATCTATGCAAGGTTATAAAATAATTCATATTTTATTCTACAACTCCATAAGTTGAGCTCTAGGAGCTCGTGAGGAGTATTTGCATAGAGAAAATAATAATAATGTTCTAATGAAAAGTGTAAACAATCAAAGAACTTATAAAATAAATATCAACATTCAGATAGGTACATAATTTAGAAAAAAAGTAGTTATAGAAGGACAATAACAATACATTTTTTTTAATATTAAATATTACAATTTACGTAAGGGTTAATTGCAATATATCATTATCCAATTTCAGGGACTTAATTTGCTTTTTAAATAATTCATATTTCAGTGTTTCTGATACATTAATTTTGTTAACCATAATATATTGTACCATCTCACACCTAAATATAAATACTGGTGCTGAGCCGTGGTCGTTTTAAGCATAGGGATGGCTATTAAGTCATTAGTTTTAAATCTATTGCTTATGCCATCTGAATAAAATATTTTGAATAAAATATTCTTTATAAATTTGATACAAGGCATTTCTCTTATACAGTTCTGTGATATATGGTACATTAAATTCCCGAAATATCTCTGTAGTAGGGAAGTCGTATGGTTTCCTAAGGATGATTTTTATACTTATTCTTTGAATTATAATTATGGGCTGTATGGAATAAAAACTGCATTAGGAACACGAAAAAAGTTTTTTTCCAATATTGGTAAGCATGTGGATCTTTAAAACTCCTTTTTGAGAACATGAATAGTTGCAGACGGAACACGAAAAAGGTTATTCTCCAGTATGGGTAAGCATGTGGAGGTTAAAATTTTCCTTTTGAGGACATGAATAATTGCAGACGGGACACGAAAAAAGTTTTTCTCCGATATGGCAAAGCATGTGAAGCTGCAAATTTCCACTTTCAGAACATGAGTAACGACAGTGAGAACACGAAAACGGTTTTTTCCTATTATGGGTATTCAGGTGGTTTTTTAAAGATTCCGCACTAGCTAATGATTTGTTGCAGTACGAACATGGATAAGTTTTTTTTCCAGTGTGGGTATACATGTGGTTGTTTAAAGATGACTTATGAGTACACGAATAGTTGCAGACGGAACACGAAAAAGGTTTTTCTCCCGTATGGATGTGCACGTGACTTTTTAAATATGATTTACTAGCAAATGATTTGTTGCAGTAAGAACATGGATAAGGTTTATCGCCAGTATGGGCGAGCATGTGACGTTGTAAAGATCCTTTCAGATAACTCGAATAGTTGCAGTAGGTACACGCAAAAGGTTTTTCTCCGGTATGCGTAAGCATGTGACATTGTAAAGCTGGTTTTCGGGCATACGAACAATTACATAAGGAACACAAGAAACGGTTTTCTGTAGTAGTGGTGCAAAGGTTGCAATTTTCTCCAGGATGCGTCTTATAATGCGATGTTAAGTCTGAAAAAGACAGGCATCTATTAGAACTGCATTAAAATATAACCAGCCGTAGGAAATAATTTCTGTACGCTGTCAACGTTCAACGCTCAACAACGAAAAGTTGTACAAACAGTTGAAAAATATCACAAACATGCGAATATTATTCCACGTAGTAAACTGGCAAGGTTTCATGTACTTGTTGTTTTTAGAAGTTTTGTAACTAAATAAATAAAACGTTTAAAACAAGAACCAAAAAGAGTTATAAAGTGCGAAGGACATAAATATTAGTATTATTTGTAACAATAATATTAATAAAAGTGTTAATTTAAAAGGTAAGAAAATAGTAGTACCGGGCATTTCAATAAAAAGAGGGATTTTTCGAGGAGACTCATTGAGTCCTCTTTGGTTTTGCTTAACATTGAATCCTCTATCTAAAATGTTAATTAAAAGCAAGTTTGGAATAAAAATTAAGGGTAATACAAGAGAGAGTAGTATAGTTTCACATCTATTATATTTGGATGGTATAAAATTATTTTCGAATTCTGTATCAAATTTAGAGAAAATGATTAAGGTAGTTAACATTTTTTCAGATGATATTAAAATTACTTTTGGTTTAGATAAATGTAAAACGATTCATATAGAGAAAGGCAAAATTGTAGATGGAGAAGAGAGTATATTTAGAAATTTCAAAATCAAAAGTATGAAAGGGGATGAGGTTTATAAATATTTAGGATACCTGCAATCGAATAGATTAGATCATACTGGTATTAAAAATTATACTTGGATTAAATTTCAAACTTTGATCGGAAATTTTTTAAAATGCAATCTATCTGCTAAAAGCTTAGTTAAAACAATAAATACTTGGGCAATACCTCAATTAACGTACTCATTTGGCATAATAAAATGGTCTAATACAGATTTAAATAGCTTAGACCAATTAATTAGAACTACGTAACCAAAGTTTATTTGCCATCATCCAAATTCGGCTATGGAACGAATTAATTTACATCGAAATTTACGAGGTAGAGGTGTAGTCAAAATAATATTTTTGAAACACAATCAGGTAGAAATGCTTAGAATTTTTTTCCATAGGAAAGCTAATAGTTCAGAAATGCACAAAATAATTTGCAAGGCAGATAGAAACATTATATCTTTAAATTTATATGACGAGAATGCCAACATTTTTAAAAATGCTAACCAGGAATTATTAGATTCCTGGTCAAATAAAATTTATTCAAGCAAAACACTTCAATTATTTCACCAAAACGTATGTTGACAAACTTTCGTCAAACAAATGGTGGAGTATTGGAGAGTTGAGCGCAGAAATAGAAGGATTTATGCTTGCCATTCAATATAGAGTCATTAATACTAAAAAATAAAGGAAGCATGTAATCAAAGATATAAATCAAATTGATGATTTATTTAGAATATGTTTGACTTTTCCGGAAACTATAGAACATATTATATCGGGATGTTCTGCATAAGCGCCGTCCGAGTATACATTTAGGCACAATCCGGTTTTAAAAATAATTCACTAAAGTTTGGTAATTAAACATAACTTGATTGACTGCCGTAATATAGTAGTATATTATGAATATGAACCAAATTCATTTTTAGCAAATGAATTTTATAAAATATATTATGACAAAACTATACTAACAGACAGAACAATTAATCATAATTTTTTTTTATTTTTTTTTTTATTATTAATGACAATATAAGAGAGTAACATTACAAAATAAGTAAAATACAGAGTATACAAAGTAAAGTAGATTGTGCACAGTCCTCCTCACTAGGTATTCCTGTTCTGAGGCGGACTGTATGTTGCTGAAATGGGTGATTGATTTTTCTTTCATCATCTTCTAGTCTTGATTTTCACAAATAACAAGAAATAAAATAAAAGTAATTATATTTGTTGTCTGCAGGTTGTATTGGGGTTACTTCATAATTTTAATGATTTCCTCATCTTCCTGTTTACTTAACCATAATTTGACGTCTTTTTTAAACATTTGTATCTCCATGGTGTTCTTAATTTCAAATGGAAGGGCATTATATAATTTTGTAGCATGGAAATTATGGTTTTTCTGGCCAAAAGATGTATTTAATTGCGGGATGTTCAATAGTTTTGAGGATTTTGATCTTGTAGTGTAGGTGTGTTAGTCAGCAAGGTATTCATATTTTTCTTTAAATTTGAGAAGTGCATTTTTTGAGTATAATTTAATAATGCTGAACACATTAAAGTTTTTAAAAATTTCTTTTGATGGTGTTTTTATGGGTACTTTTAGGATTATTTTTATTATTGCTTTTTGCGTTTTAGCTAGCTTCTTCATGTGGATGTTTGAGGCAGTTCCCCATCCTATAATCCCATATTCTATGCGTGATTGGCAAAGAGCATAGTAGACTTTATATAGATCATTTTTACTTAGTATATTGCGGATGTTTCTAAAGTAGTACATGAGCTTTGTAAGTTTCTTTGTGATGCTATTTATGTGGGAGTCCCATCGAAGATTTTCATCGATTTCAATGCCGAGATATTTTATGTTTTTAGAATGTGTTATGGTGGGGCAGTGGCATGATTGGGTTAAGTCTTTTCCTTGACAATTGTGTAATTTAAGAGTATAATCCTCTGCTGGTTGTCCTCTGGCGGTTATAGAAAAAGTTAAATATTTAGTTTTGTTAACATTAAGTGTAAGTGAGTTTTGCTTAAGCCATTTTTGCAGAAGTACAAGCCCGTGTTCAGCATTTTTGAAAGTGGTTAACCAATCACATTCATTAAATAGAATGACAGACATGATAATAGACATGATATACTTTTACATGAACAAAAAAAAACTTATATCATTGATGTCGCTATATTATATTAAAATATATTAATAATTCATAATTCTGTAATATTCAAAAATCTGTTTCTGAAAAAATAAGAAAATATACAGATTTAGGAAATGAGATTAAAAGAATTTGGCATTCTCAGACTATAAATATATTACCAATTGTTATTACGGCTACTGGCATTATACCTAGCTCTCTCATTCAAAGTTTAGGCATATTAGATTTCTCAGAGAATTTATATTAAAAATGCAAAAATCAGTCATTTTAAATACTTGTAGGATTACAAAAGATTTTTTAAATATTTATATTGAGGGATCAGTAGAAATTATAGGTCTAATTAGGAGTTCCACGGAGCCGAACCCTTTGATATGAAAATATCTGGAGTCGGTGAATTATTTTCCCATTTGGACTCATTGACATGCTGTTCTTGTATTATTTTTTTGTATTTATTATACTTATATGTATAGTGCAAGTGCATAACGTGGATTGACTAGGACTAAATGATCATTTGTGGAAAAGTGCGTGAAAGGGTTAAGTTTTTCCTGCGGGAACGATCTAACCCGGACAAAATATCTGAAGCCTAATATATCTTATTGAACGAAATTTGCAAGATTATAACTAAAAAGTACATATTAAGTGTTTATGTTTTCAGTGGTTTAAAATTACAAAATTACAAAAGGATATCAATAGAAAAAAATATAAATACAAACAGTAGATAAATGAAGAATAGAAAATAGTTATAAATTTAGGTGTTTCAGTAATCCGCCTCACTAGGCTAGCCTGTGTTGAGGCAGTAACTTTTAAATCAATTTATAATACTTGTAAATATACCTACACTTTTGTTACAATGTACATAAATATGAAATCTAATATATGAAAATCTTGTGTCATGGTGTATGTGGTCGCACTCCTCCGAAACGACTGGACCGATTTTATGAATCTTTTGATGTATATTTGGTAGGAATGAGAATAGGTTTTAAAGTATATTTCATTCCGCTAAGGAATTAGGATGTCCTTATTCAGTTTTTTTTTAATATTCACTAGATTTACTTTATATGGCAGAACAACGTTAGCCGGGTCAGCTAGTAACACTGTATTTTACAGTTCATTCTAAATATAACTAATGAAACCTTCAAGGCCAATGTTGAAAATGTCAAGAGACCTAGAGATAACATATAGCAGCACAATACCCTACAATTAGTTTTCAATTGTTGAAAATGATGAAGGTTATCAGCATTGGCATTGGATGGAACACTCGGTACTATCATTAACAATGAAAACTGAACATTATTAAAACGAATTCAGATATATGATAATCGATTTTACCTGCAGTCTGGCTAATGCCCTCAGAGTGCTCTAAGCATTCCTTTTTAACATCCAACAGGTCTATATCAATTTTAGTATAAGGAATATCCTCTCCACCTTCTTCACGGGGTCTTGGTTCTGTCTTGATGGGAACAGTGTCCACTTTAATGCTACCTGGAATAAAAAAATAAAAACATGTGTAAAGATACGCTAAGTGTAACATTAAGAGTTAGGGTTGTTGGCGATGCCGTTTTATACTTGCTTGTACTAATTGTTGTATTATATTATATGTTTAACTAAGTTACCGCTACCTGCAGTAGCTTTAAGCGAGTTTAACAAAAAACATAGAGATCGGTGACGTTTTCCGAGAGAGATCAACGAAAAAAAAACAAAATTAAACATTGTTTATTACAAACTTCAGACGTTAAATATAACTTCTTCAATAATGGCAAAATCACTTTCAATTTGTATTTAATAAAAATTAATCATTTTATTTAATTACAACACAATTTAATCAAAACGTTTCGAAACCAGCGTCAGTATAAATATACGTTCTCGTATTAAAGTTCTCAATAAAATGCTAACGCACTAATTTAGTACTGAGAAGATTACAAATTGAAGGTACGTATATGTATAAAAGCAGCGACGCAGCAAGGGGGGGTGGGGGGACGGACCGCCCTGGGTGCCACCCGAGACTTAACATGACCGAGACCGAGACTTAAGACACCAGAGAAAAAACTTACGAAAGTGCAAAATTGCCGCAAAAAATATTTTACATGTGAACACTGACTGTTATTTAGTTCTATGGCTTGGTTGGTCGGGGATTCTTGAAAAAATGTTTTTTTTTTTTTTTCGTTCCCAACTCGAAGTATTGCTCGGTCAGGGATTTCCCTGAAATATTCCATGTATCATTCTAATTTTGTTCATATATTGGGATTGACGTAAACTCGTGAAGTGAATTGTTATCTATTGACTGACGTGAATTAGTGAAAAGTTTTTTTTTTCTGTTGGCGTTTATTAGTTCTTTTTATTAGTGCTGAAAGAAGAACAAACGGTAAGTGGATTTGATAGTTCACTTTCATAATAGACGCATAACTTGAATACAATTACACCAGAATCGATCGATAACTGATTGAAGAAAAATGATCAAGCATCTGTATGTTTTTTCTGTATTATGTTGTTTTGTGTTCATTATTAAATATTAATTATTAATGAGATAATGAGTAATAAGTAATTTGAAGGATTTCAAATTACTTTGGGACGGCAAATTTTCACAAAAAATAATAATATTATCTAGGAAAAATTTAAACCACTTCAAATCATTATTTGAAAATGTCCTACGATACTTTCGTTTACGAATCCAATTCTTTTTTTTATTATTTATTAAAAATATCATAATTATATTTTTTAAGCTGCAAATTTCGCAATTCGTAGGAAAACCGTACGCATATTATTATTAAACAAAGCTGATAACTCGCAAACAGATTTACTCTTAATTAAAACCAGAATTGTGTTCAGAATGTATTAACGAATGAATTTCAGCTGTGTATCATCTGCTGATACATTTCGAAAAAGACCATTATTTTATTTGAAAATTCTAGTAACAGACAATATGTATGTGCTGCCAGAATCAAAGAAAAACCATTTAAAATTCTAAGTGTAGTTTTAATTCGCCAAATACAGATTTAATTTAACCCGTCTAATCACAGGAGACGCAAATTATCCCACACACTTAATGTAGGAGATGGGTTTTTTCATCTGTAAAAGGCATTTCACCTGCCACTTCTTCCTGGGAGCCTGGTTCCGTCTTGATGGAAACACTCTCTGGGTTGGGAAGATCCATGGCACTGCTGTGATAGCGTCCTGTTGTCTATTGATAATTGGTCTAGCTGAAAATAAGTAGACTTATAAACAAACATTAATTAAATAGACTAGTAGACAAATGTGGTTGGTTATAAAGGAGATTAAAATAGATAACAGATGGAAAAATACTAATGCCATTGGCGGTTAAGTCAAGTGCTCTTGATGATATTTGGAAAACATCATTGTAGAAATGATTGATTTATCATTGACTGTAACCTCTTGCAATAAACGGCTGCTTTTACCCATAAAAGACCGACATAAAAGCAACAGCTCAGTTAAGACAAAAATAAATAAGGATAATACTGATGACGTTGAAAATCTAAAATTGATAATTATTCCACTAACCCGCACTTTTAGGCACAGAATATGGAAAAAACACATCTTTTTAAAAATTACTACAAGAAACAACTGTTAACATGCACAAAGTAAGTAATCAGGTTCTTAGGTTAACTCAGTGATGAATGTTTATATTGAAACTAAGCTCAAGCAAAAAATATCAAACCAAACAAAAAATAATTGAAATGAGATCATTTGACAAAGGAAATTTTGAACTATGATAGAATAAAAATGTAAATTTAATGCATCTTTTAACATCATTCCAAACGTAATTATTTGTTTCTTGGGTAAATATGCATACTTGTCGAAGTTTGATGCACGGAAAATACCTAATATTCCTTTTTTAATTAATAGACAATCAAATACT
The DNA here is from genome assembly GCA_917880885.1 of Limnephilus marmoratus. Classification (NCBI taxonomy): domain Eukaryota; kingdom Metazoa; phylum Arthropoda; class Insecta; order Trichoptera; family Limnephilidae; genus Limnephilus; species Limnephilus marmoratus. The sequence continues at coordinate 58,293,115 of OU862913.1, forward strand.
TATGACATTTATCGGAATTGCCAATCTTATAAAATAAATTCTCGTCAAAATAAAAAGATACACTAGCACCAATTAAGAAACTTAGGTGTTACTTAGTTAATATAACAAGAAGCTACTTACGTACAAGACAAGGCGCGACTGTCAACAGACTAAGCTTGAAGTTGAAGAGACGTCACTAGGAAAGTACACGATCGTTCAAATTTTAACAAGTTTGACATAAAAATGTTATGGTTAATAAAATAATGTCAAATCATATAAATTTAACACAATTACGTACAGTTACTACAAAACATAACTTCGAAATGAACAATCAATTCTTGGTAAGGTAGGGAAATTTGCAAACAAGAAAGACGCTGAATCAATGTTGCCAAATTCCAAAAATTAAAATCCCTGTTTCTGGGGTAAAACAATGAATATGTAAAAGTTAAGTTTTACATAGACAAAAAAGGACACAGACTAAGGAATGGTGATAAATATCTATTTATTGCTGTAGGTGCCTACTTACCGCAATGTTCAACAACGCGTTTTTATTTCAGGTAGTCGTGTGAATACTAATATTCACATTGATGTTTGCTGATTTAAATTTCCTGCAAATCGTCTTAGTTTTTGGTTTTTGTTGACAGCCAGGCCATAGATGCTTCCGATTATGTAGATGGTTAGTTTACAATATTTAGATTAGGCAAGTACGGTAGCAATAAATCTCAAAAAAATTTCATTTCACCGGTGATTAGTTTAATATTCCACTAAAACTAAAGCCTCACTTATATTGAGCGAGTTTACAAGCTACTTAACAATCCAGCAAATTCATTATCTGCTAGTGAAATCATATTACCAGCTAACTAGCAGATATTACACTGAAGGGGTTTACTTACAGATAGTAAATTCGCCGGCTAGTACCTAGCTTGTAAACAAAAGTACTTCTCGTTTGGAAAAAAAAAAGTTTTTTTATAACAAATGCACTATTGCGATGAGAAACAATAATTGAAACATAAGTTGTAAACAAAATTATGAATTACGAAATCACACCATAATTAAATAAGACAATCTAAATAAAAACAACGAAAAAAAATTAGGGAACTAATTATATTATACTAGCTGGTACCCGGCATGCGTTGCAAAGCTATTCGAGGAAATACATTGATTCTCCCTTCATATCCTTTCCCGTACATCCCCGTTCGGTTCGACTCCCGAGTCCCCTCCCCTCCTGCGTACCCCTTCCACATTACCTGCCTTCACCCTCTCTCGTCACCCCTCCCGCGAATCCCATTTCCCCCTCCTGCTTTCCTCCCTACCCCTAAAATAAATGAAATTCACATATTTTCGATTTATACAAATATCATATTTCCACATCTTAACATCAAATACAGCTGATAACTGTTTTTTTTTTTTTAGTTAATGTTGTGGTATATTATCAGGAGGTTGTTTAAAAAAAGTTAATTTTTTTAAAGTTTGTATCCTAGAAGTTGGTTTAATAATATCGGAGTATTCATTAATTAAAAGGCATGAGAGGAAAGTGTGTCTCCTGTAACTTCAAAATACCTTTGTGATCGTGAAATACCAAAATGTAATCGAGATTTTTTTATTTATTTATTTTATTTATTGGGGAAAATCAACAGATATTTTACACTTATAATAACAAAATTTATTAATAATACACATAATATCCAATAACAGATTTTCACATAAGTAATTAAAATTATAATTAAAAAGCAAAAAAAGTAAGGGTTCTGTATCGTGGAAGGCATCAAAATACGTGCTGTACACCTGCTGGAACATGGTTACGGTCTCAAAAGGAAAACGGATGTACATTTTGCGGTTAGATTCATAAAAAAAGTTTCAAATATATCCGGTTAAAATGAATCGGATTTCAATACCTCGAATCGATTTTATTTTCTAAAAGATCGAAAATAGGAATTGTCAGACAGTGTACGTTCACGGTGAACAGTGCAGTTACAGTTTGGCAAGAAAGTGTAGAAAATAAATGATGGCGCTGCGATCGTTTTCTAGTTTTAAATGGCAACACCAAGATGGCTCATAAGACAAAGAACGTATGTTTTAAAAAAACACTTCTGGCAAAATGCATATTTCATAGCGTATTTGTATTTTTTAAAAAATTGCACAAAAAACTGTAATTTAATCGAAGCAAAATAAAACAAAACAAGTTTTAAGTGGGCGTTTATTTCGATATAAAAACGTAGGTACTTAAAAATTTAAGTCTATTAATTCAACACCCGACATGTAATTATTGTCTTTGTCCTCGTGTGATTCTTCTTCTTCCGTATCTTCATCTTCATCTAAACGCAGTTCATCGATATCATCATATATAGTACTGCCTCGTGCATAATATTCTGCCTCAATTTTCATCAAGTGTTTGCAACAATTTTTCCAATCATCAGCACTTATGCTATTACATATTATTATTATTATGCCCATTTTCCGTTTTCCCGGTGTTTCAAATTTTCCATCTGCCTTTTCCCCTTCCTTGACGATTCGTCTTACCGTTGTTTCAGATTTACCTGTGTGTGAAAAACATCATTAAAATTATTATTATAGAAGGTAGTTTTAAAAACACACACTAGATAATATTCACTTAGAAAGAAAAAAAGAGAAAACGAGAAAAAAGGAACTTTTCTACGAGTTTAAAGAAGTTGCATATTATTATTTTTTTATTGAGTTATTCCCTTTTTCCTGTGGCCGCATATGAACTGTCAAATCGAAATGTCAAATTCGAATTTTTTTAACATAACCTCAAATCAGATTGTAATGATTATTATCGCTCGAAAATTGGCATAAATCTTGTAATACTAATGAAATTTATTAAACAAACTATACTACGTACCATTCATTTCTGCAGTTCGTTTTTAAACATCTTCTAAATCAAACAAAAGCTTCTTCGCGTGACACTCGGCTAGGCAGCGTTGAAAAACGCAGAATGTAACCCCTCTTGTATCACTATGTAATAATTTATTCATTTTAATTAAATTCAGGCAAACAATGAATAAAAATATTATCAAATCAGCGATATTCTACTCAGATTTAAGACAATAAATCAACCGTAACACCCGATAACACGACAGCCATAGGAAACGTCATATAATTCGGTGTTGCCATAGTAATGAACAGGTTTAGTTCCAATTGATTTAATTTCTAGACTTTCTTGCCAAACTATACCTTAGTATGTGTCAGTAGGTACCCACTAAGCAAAGAAATCTTAAAAAATATCTACTCTATGTATAAATTATTATCTATGCTTAACCTTACTATTTCTGACATGTCAGACGTCATTTAAAAAAATAAATTTTCTTCAATTTTCCATTATCTATGGAAATGTCATTGACAGATGGCAGATGTTCCGTCACCGCATTACCATTCCTGCGCAGGTTTTCTGAAGTATTATTGTGTAAACTGCACAATACCTGTGTTCTATTTATACAGTTCAGTGTCATTTCAAAGATCATCACATTAATATCCTGAAACTGTTTAAATTCTTCCTCTACACCTTTTCTAGTGACGTTTCTTCAACACATTGGAATTGCCCGCCGCGCTTCGCCTTGTACGCAAGTAGGCAGTAGCGTAGCGAGGGGGGGGCGGGGGGGGCGGACCGCCCCGGGTGCCACCCGAGGAGGGGGTGACACTCGAACGTGGAGAAAAAACTTACGAAAGTGCAAAATTGCCGTAAAAAATATTTTACACATTAACACTGACTGTTTTTTTGCTCTATGGCTTGGTTGTTCGGGATTCCCGAAAAATGTTTTTTTTTGTTCCTAGCTCAGTCGGGGATTTCCCTGAAATATTCCTTGTGTCATTCTAATTTCGTTCGTATATTGTGTTTAACGTAGACTCGTGAAGTGAATTGTTATCTATGGACTGACGTGAATTAGTGAAAAAGTTATTATTGTGTTAGCGTGTTTATTAGTGCTGAAAGACCAGTTTGAAAAACAAGGTAGGTAGGTGTGAATTTTTAGATACCGTTTTGTAGCGCATGAATAGTTACAGCCGGGACCAGAAAAAGGTTTTTTATCACTGTGAGTTAGCAAGTGCCGTTTTAGTTATTTTTTTCGAGAATAAGAATAGTTGCAGTCAGGACAAGAAAAAGGTTTTTTTCCTCTGTCGGTAAACGTGTGATTTTTAGATTTCTCTTCATAGTACATGAATAGTTGCAGTTGGAACATGAACAAGGTTTTTCTCCGCAGTGAGTCAGCAACTAACTTCTCATGTATCCCTTTTGAGAACACGAATAGTTACAATCAGGGCATGAAAAATGTTTTTCTCTTCTGTGAATCATACTGTGGACTTTTAAATCTTCGTTTTGAGGACTTGTATAATTGCATTCAGATCATGAAAAAGGTTTTACTCCACTCTGAGTAAGCTTATGAATCGTAGTGGAGTAAAGTGCTGCTCCATATGGAAACCTTTGTAAAATTACTTTCTTCAGGGCCTCCTCAGTGTAGCTAATGTAACACGAAATATGTGTTATAAAACCATGTAGGTGTATTAAAGGTAAGACAGTTTTAAATTGTGGAGATCCGGAAGGAATGAAAGGCCGATAAAAATAATAATATTTTCCCAATTTGTTTATGAATTACAATTTAAAACAATAAAATAAACAATATACGCATGGACCTATTGCGAGTTTGAAATCTCTTGTTTAATTTTTACCGCAAACGCGATTAAAACAAGAAAAAGGTATTTATGCGACTTTCCAGTACTTTGCTCAATTTAATTGAGATTTTTATGTAAAAATAGTCACTTGGGTGTTACGTAACGTTCAGGGGGAGGGAGGTGCAGAAAACTGTTATGGCGCGTTGCATGGGGGGAGAGAGGGTCAAAATTTTCAAAAATTGCGTTACGTTATACTTGAACGCCCCATTTACTATTTCACAATTGAAATTTTATCGTTACACTCTGAACACAAAACTGGTTTTAACTTAAGTATCGGTTGTTATGTTTTCATGACAGCAAATGATTTTCTTCAGATTTTTGCAGCATATTAGAATTGAAGACTCCACACGGAACTCTGTTATTTGTAGCTATATGGCGGTCAGCATTCCCCAAAAATTCTGTTATTTTATTTTCGTTCCTAGCTCTTACTATTGATTTATTTGGGATTCCCGTGAAATATTCCTCGCTTTTCCCCTGTCATTCTCATTTCTTTCGTACATTGTGATTGACGGGAACTCGCGAAGGAAATTATCACCTATCGATTGTTGAAAAATCTGTTGTTCTGTTAGTGTTTTAATTTTGAGGATAAATTTTTTGCATATTTGACTAGCTAGAAATGTTTTTTTTTTTATATTTTAGGAAGTCAAAATTTGGGTTTGAAATCAAGTTTGGGTTCAAAAAAAAAATTTATGGGGGGGGGGGGGGTGACACCGCGTTTTCCGCCCCGGGTGCCACCCATGCTAGCTACGCCACTGCAAGTAGGTTCATGTTATATTGACTAAATAGATCTAAGCTTTTCGTGTGGTGCTTGTTTATTGCAAAATATATTATTCAACACTGACAAATTCAATTTTTACAACATTTGCGATGTAATATATTGAACTATCCAACACGAAACACCCGACCGACGAGAGTAAATGGGTTTTAATTAAGGTAGATTTATGTCGGGATAATTATTATTACTATAAAGCTTCTGTATAGATTTCACAGCTGGGCTACGTATTTCAGTTGCTTATAAAGCTCGATGTGAATTTGCTTGCTAAGCGAGTGAATTCTCTACAACGTTTAACGTTTTGAGGTAGCTCTCAGAAAGAAACCGGAAATAAATATTAATATTTCATAACCGATTATTTTTCTTTTAAACGTGTTTAAAGCCCGCCGTGGGACTGTCCCTTCACCGAGTAGTCTTTCTTCTGTCATTTTATTTATCAAAGCGACAGTAAAATATTTTATTTAAATGTATTTTGTTGTACTATTTGTTCAGTGGCTTATAATACTTTATTTTTTACTTAACCCGTCAAACTGCAATAAAGAAGATTATAAACAGGATGTTGGAGTTCATTTACAAAGTTAACATTTTATAGAATTGTTATTGCTTATTATTAATTTGCAGTTATTTTTATAATTTACAACATACAAAAAAATAATATTATATCTACATGTTATGAATAATAATTATTGATTGATATCATCGCCCAGTATAAAGCATCCTTATTTTGAGAAAGGTTTTCATAATGTGTCTGAATTTATTTCATCATTTGCATTTTTTTATATAACTTGGCACCATGGTAAGTATTTTAGGCTTATTGTACTCCGGGGTTCGCTGTCCGTATGCCTTCATTTCTTATAAACCTAGTTTTGTGTTCATGTGTCGAAAGAAATAGGTACCTACAATAACAGTAGTTAGGTAGATATGCACAAAAATTAAAACATCCACAATATGAAATTGAGTTTTATTATATTTATAAGAATTCAGAATTGGAACAGAGAATAAAAAAAACTTGGGAAAAAAATAAAATACGATAGTTAGTTGGTCAAATCAATGTGACGGGTGAGCTTGATTATTTCCGCACTGTTTTTCAAAGCAAGGAATAAAACATGAGACAGCTACTCTCATTTCTTGCGATATTTGTTCTTGATTACAGCTACAGCTGAAAGTCCAGCTTCACATAAGTATGATGTGGCAAACGGAATGAAAATTTTTAAAGCTTCATGGATATTCATTTTGAATAGATAACCAAAACTCCACCAAATGGGAAATGGTGAATCTAATTTTTTCTGGCTGTTGTCGCAAGAGAGATCAATGAGACTCTCTTGCTCTTGTGTTGTGAATCCTGGCGGAGCTTGTGCACGGAAATGTGCATGCAAATTTTTCGACATCATCATCTGCAAAGTACTTCGAAAACCATTCGGTTAGAAGGGCCATCAGGTTTTGTGAGACAACCAGTTCATTAGATACCGCATATTTGTACAATAGCGGGAAGCAATCTGACCGCTGCCTTCATTCATTTTTTTTATCCGCAACTGCAGTCTCTTCTTAAACGCCGCAATTCTCTCCGATAGTTTCAGAATGTGCGTGTTGTTGCCTTGCAAAGAAAGATTCAAATTATTTAGTTTCTCAAGTATATCGCTCAAGTACGCTAGTTTTAGAAAAAGATCTGTTTCATATTATTGCGAGCAAGTAGTTGTGGTTGTTTTTTTGCCGTGACGCGAGCAGGCGGTATAAAGGGGCACAAACCATGTTACACAAACCTAGCGTTAGGTTAGGTTAGGTTACGCATTTTTAAGACTACGAATTTTCATACTTTTGGTTTAAGAATACGGCCGTTGAGATTGTCGTAATTCATAATATAGGGATAAATATTTTTGAGAGCTGGTAACACTGCCGGCACATGTTTTTGTACATTTCTTGTTTTTCTATGATCTTTGTACTTCGTGTGTCAAAATGCTTCCGAAATGATTATTTTCATGTGTGTGTGTATAGAAAATTTTAAAGTCGTGTAATTCAGTTAATATTGCTTGCCGCCGCCTGATTCTTTCAGATTCGGATTCCCCGGCCCATAGTTAGTATAAAAATAACTAGTTTGATTTTCTAGGAATCGGAATGCTTCCAAAATGACTATTTTACTGTGTGTGTATAAAATTTTTTAAAGTCGTGTAACTCAGTTAATATTGCTTGCCGCCGCCTAATTCTTTCAGATTCGGATTCCCCGACCCAAAATTAGTATAAAAGTAACTAGTTTTATTTTTTAGGAATTTCCCCCATAAACCGAACTTTAGCCAAAATTAATTGTCCCCGTCAGCATTTAAACTTTTTTCTAATTTACAACATTAGTTTTTTTCCAAGATTTCCAAGAAGTTTTGTTAAACTATTTTGTGTTCCCAACACTTTAAAATAGTATATCTTTAATCCAACTGGTCAGAGAATCGTTTATCATGTTTATTTCAGGGTGGGTCAGTTCACCGCCAACACTATGAATATTCTGTTCTAATTGAAGCTGTTTTTTTAAAAGATTTTTTATAAACACTCGAAAATGCAATAATTATTGATTTCCGATAAAGGTCTCATTTGTTTTTAGCTGACGTCAGTATTAATATCACATAACAGGACGCTATCACAGCAGTGCCATGGATCTTCCCAACCCAGAGAGTGTTTCCATCAAGACTGAACCAGGGTCCCAAGAAGAAGTGGCAGGTGAAACGTCTTACGCAGAAATAGATGTCGACCTCCCGGATGTAAAGAAGGAATGTTTACAACAAACTGAGAGTTCTTCTACAGACAGTAAGTTGCATTAAGTACTCGAATTTGCTAAATTCCGATTTTCTTTTTTAGGAGCATTTTTATAATTAAATATACTTTTGAGAAATTTAATTATAAAATATACTCGGAACATGGAAATAATTTCTTCATGGTACTCGCAAAATTATTAAGTACTTTTAAGGGATACTTTTTAATTTATTAATATAAGAACATTAAATGCATTAAATAAATAAATAAAGGTCTTTATTCCAGAATGTGGGGAGGTGAGTGCAATCCCACACATCCTATATAGTGTGTAAGTACATACATAAAACACATAGATATTTATAAAATATGGTACTTAAACATAGGAACTTTTGCTATCCCTTTTTCTTCGATTTTACAACGTCAGTGCGTTTTTAAATCCATATATATTTATTGTCAGATCACCAGAATGGTCTGAAGAAAGAGATCTATTATGTAAAATATTTGTAAATGTTCGATTCCCCTTCAAAATTGACTATGAACTAAATGTAGTGTATAGGTATTTTGATCGGATAATATAAAGGAACGACAAAAGGTCAAAATGTTCAGAAATACGAGTGTAGGTCGCGGGCTGAACAAACTTGCCGCAGTTAGTCCTGGCATGCGACTAATTCACGTCAAATAAACACAGAAACCACACATAGATACTTCCGTTAAGTGAAATGCAACTAGGAATGCGAATCTTACATCAAAATTTTATGGAGATTTATTTTTGAGGTGTTGCGCTACCTCCTTCTTTAGTCAACGTTTCGGACAGCATTACACCGTCCGTCATCAGGCCAGATGTGATGATTATCAGTAATGATGAACACTGTAACGCTGTTTGAAACGTTAGTTTCGTGAGGTAACACATCACGGCACAATGCCCCAAAAATAAATTCCAATAATAATGCCTTTGGCCGTGAAAATTTTTAATCATATCCTTTGTCGAAATTTTGGAAATAGATACAAGCCGGGTTTCAAAAAATGGTCAAAGGATTTTGATTCTTTAACTTTTTAATATCCTAATTCGGTTTTTCTGTGTAGTTTTATATCACGACTAACCAAAAAACCACTTCTGTACTGGTAAAACTAGTGTGAATCACCCTAAATATCAGTGATTTTAATTTTACTATTGATATAGTTTCATTGAAATGGCTATATTTGAGTGGTTAAAATTTTAATTTATAGTAAATAATAGTGTTTTTTTTCTTACATTGAGTACAATTCTACATTGCGGAATCCACATCACAATGTTCATGTGCAAACTATTAAAAGTATACCATGTAAACTTCTTACTGTTTCTAATTCTTAAATTGAGACTTCCTTCAATTTTATTGAATTTCAACACTCTTTTAAATGATATGGATATACTGAGGTTGTCGGACAGAAGGAATACCTCTGACTTTCATAACATTTTATGAGGACGGTGGATGTGTGTGTGTATAAATCATATAAGCTTTACTCCTTACTTACAGGTTACAGGTTTATTTTTATCTATTATCCACGTGCCATAAATTACATTCAAACAATAATCGGTATCGGAAAAGTGGGTTACGAACACAAAGCAATTCGCGAGCTGTTGGATCGGCGGCAATCAGAAACAGAATCCCTGTCCCAAAATATGGGTAAATAAAAGAAACATTAAATAGCAACATGAGATACATACATATTGTTGGTAATGAGTGGCACTTAAATGCTTCTTGAATCTTTCAAGTCAACTGTTAAAGATGTCAACAGTTTTGGAAGCGTTATTTAACAACACCATACCTCGTGTCATGCTATACCGAGCCAGTACACCCTTTCTGTTGTATAGGGTACATAGAAGATCGTGGTACTGACCTTGGCTGTAGTTGTTCGGAACATACAACTTATAACATTCCAGGAGGTATCGGTATGGGCTATCTTTTAAATTATTAATGATTTTATGCGCCGTTACTGCTAGGGCCCCACTCCTCTTTGGGGTGCTGGAGACTTTGGCAACGCGTTTCTGTGAGCAGAACTTCATGATGCATGAATTGAGGGTACTCCCCCTGCATTCTCATATACAGGTATCTAAGAAACATTTTTGAATCTGTTCCAATTTTTCAATGTATGTTTTCTGGTATGGGGCCCATACAGCAGCGGCGTATTTAATTTTAGACCTTATAATGCAGTTATACAAAGCCAGCATTGCTTCAGGATTTGAAAACTGTTTCCATCTTATGACAAACCCTAGAAGCTTGTTGCATGATGTTGTCAACTGCAATATATGATCGGAAAATATAAGTTTGGGATCAAAGACTACCCCTAGCTCCTCAATGGATTTTACTACTGACAATATATCAAAGACTACCCCTAGCTCCTCAATGGATTTTACTGCTGACAATATATCAAAGACTAACCTTAGCTCCTCAATGGATTTTACTGCTGACAATATATCGAAGACTACCCCTAGCTCCTCAATGGATTTTACTGCTGACAATATATCAAAGACTACCCCTAGCTCCTCAATGGATTTTATTGCTGACAATATATCAAAGACTACCCCTAGCTCCTCAATGGATTTTACTGCTGACAATATATCTTTTTAATACTATAATCAAATTTAATGAGGTTTTACGAACGTGTATATGACATTGCGACTTATTTTTTTTATTATTAATGAATATTTTTTTTAATCAGCCCATGATGAAATTGAATCTAAATCGATTGGTAATTTAACACAATCTTGCCCGTCAAAAATCCTCTTATATTATTTCAGATCGTCAGCAAAAAGCAAGCAAGTGGAATGTTTGATGCATTCTTCAATGTTATCAATTAATATTCCAAATAGTAGAGGTCCCAGGTTTGACCCCTGTGGTATTCCAAAGAATGCAGAGAATTCCCTAGACCTTTATCCATCGATGCATACACACTGTTTCCTATTTCTCAGATATGTGGCAAAAAATTTTAGAAGAGACTTGTCGAAACCGTTTTCTGTGTAATTTCCGTAATAACACATCGTGATTGACTCGATCAAACGCCTATTTGATTGTTACCTCGGGGTGTTTGATTGTTGATTTTACACGCGAGCTGTTTGAAAAATAAATGTATGGAGGAGAGATGAGCGAGGGGAGAGGGGGGAGGGGGTGGGAGAGGCGGACTGGAGGAGGGGTAGGTTAGGGTTGGTGGGTTTTTTGGAGTGGGGGGAGGGGTGAGGGGTGGGAAGGGTAGTTGTGGGATTGGGGGGGGGGAGTGGACTGGGGATAGGGAAGGTATAGGAGGCGGAGTGGGAACCCCCCTTATACTATGCGAGCGAAGCCGGGGCCAAAAGCTAGTATATTATTAAAGAAATTAAAAAAAAACGTGCTTTCTGCAAAAACTCAGAAACGAGTCCCGATACGATCAATGGATGGTAGGTCTCTATCCACGGTGAAGGTTCCCGTTTTTACCTAAAGGGCGGGCTTTTGAAGATTTAAGAGTTAAAGTAAAGTTTCGCCCTCTAGAAATTTCATAAACAGTCTTCCGAAAATTTCTAGAAGGTTCGATAAAATTCTCAAAAGTTCTGGAAGGAGTGGCGGAGTATGTCGGGGTACCTAGAAGGCTCCAGAATGTTCTGGATGGTTCGCTAATGCTCTGTAATGTTGTGGAAAAAAATTCTAGAAGCTTTCAGAAATGAGTGGCGGAGTGCTTCGTTGAGTCTAGAAGAAACTTCTAGAAAGTTCGATAATCATAATTTAAATCAATTTTTATTATAAAAAAAGTAGTCGAGAGCATTCCACAATATTCCAGAATATCCCGGAAATTGGAAATCAGGAACATCATTGTGAATATTTCAGAACACTCTCGAATGTTAATAATAATAATTTTCTTTTGTGAAAAATCACCTCAAGGGCGCTGTACAATTTATTAAGAGTTCTTAGTTTCTATCAAAATTTACTATTTACAAAAAGATACAGAAACGTACTTACCTGGCAGGTCACTTCTGATAAACACACTAGTATCTGGTGTGGCGTCGGTTCCTTTAACCTTCCGATAGCTGATGATGCTGCTAATCTCAGGGTTGACTGTCGAGAATTGGAATTTTCTGGAATACACAATTCCGATAAGTACCTAAGCCGGAGCCATTCCATTAAGGGACTTAAAGACCACCCACCAGAGCTTGAACTGGATTCTTTCAGGAAATTTGAGCAAGTGAAAATTTTTAAGATGCCTCGAAATATGGGAATATTTAGATACGCCAGTGATACGTCTTGCCGCAGCGTTGAAAACGGATTATAATTTATTGATGTGCTATTTTGGAAGACTTGCTGTTCGGGCAAATCTGTACCTACTCCCATCTATCCCTCCCGTCTTACCTACCTATCCTGTTACATCCATCTTGCTATTGTCACCGGTTCAAGTTTGACTCCTAACCGTGAAATCAGTACAATTTCAACATCGCGCGGACTGGCAGCCCAAATACTTTGGTGTCTCGTCGCTTATAGTCAAAACCCGGATCCGCGCAAAATATATGCTTTCAACCGCGAGTTATCTTGAGTGCATGAAGTGTGGGACCCAGGACGTCATCAGCAAGGTAGGATTTCATCTTGTTTTCGGTGGACATCCCATTTTTTCCCCTTCATCCCTTTTTCCATTCCAACAGTGATAGGTGGAGATTCCGAACTCCGCGAAAGAAAGTAACAGGCTTCCAATCAGCTATCGAAACATTGGTCCTTCGGCGGATGTACATTCTTTACAGATTAGTTAATTTATGTACATGATTAGAAATTGTACTCAAACTAGTTTCATTACAAGACGATTATCAATAGTAGGTAGTTTCGGTAGATACGGCTTATCAGTTCAGCTGGTAGGTAGATAATATTGGGTGCAAATAAAATACTTTATTTGTTGCAAGTAGATACCTACTATTATAATTGTTAATTTACGTATTTAATACATTTCAAAATGGATAAAGTTGCAACCAAAATTTGTTCGTTAAAATTAAAACGGCAAAGGCTATTTGGGAGGGTGCAGGTCGCATATGATCTCATTAAAGATTTAGAACAAAAAACAAAACTTTGTCAATTTAAGGCTAGAATGGATAAATTAGAGTCCACATATGACGAATTTCAAAGTATTCAATGTGAGCTGTCAGATCTGGTTTCACTTCCCGAGTTTGAGTCGAAAAATGATATATTGGAGGTTTCGCGTGTATTTGAGGAATTGTTCTTTGAAGTTACATCGGCACGTGATGCCTTAGAAGCGAGTCAAAATAATCGTCATGACGTGTCAGGCGGAGAAGTACAACGCTCTGGGCCGCCCGGTCGCAACTTACTAGCTCCAGAAATAAAAATTCCTATGTTTAGTGGATGTATTAAAGATTGGCCTCCGTTTTTTAATATATTCAGAAGTATTGTGCATGAGAACAGTTCTCTGAGTGACATTGAAAAATTTCATTATTTATTGACCTCTTTGAAGGGAACAGCTTTGTCATTGGTTAAGACTATTCCACTGATTCAAGAAAATTATGAATTAGCGTGGGAAACATTGTGGAACCATTATTCTGAATCTAGAGCATTATTTATATATTATGCCAACTCGATTTTAAATTGTAATTTTGCTAATAATGAAGAGATTTTGAATGTCTTGCGTGAAAATCTCTCGGGGCTTCGCGATTTAAACCGAGGAAAATTATTTGAAGAATTCGTTTGTCATATGGTTCTGCAAAAAATAGATTTAAAAACGCGTCGGTCTTTTGAATCTCTTGTTAAAAAAGATGAAATACCGGATACTGGAAAATTAATAGAATTTTTAGCAACTCAAAACCGTATAAATATGTTATCAGATATTAAAGAAAAAAAGATTCCTAAGCGGGTATTATTTTCAAATGCGAGTTCAAACGGGCATAATGTCAAGAAAATTACTTGTATAATGTGCAATCACACACATCACTTAACAAAGTGTCAAGACTTTCTATCACTAAATATGGTCAGTAGAAGGGACTTCGTTAAAAGGGAACGGTTATGTTTCAACTGTTTAAATGCGCACCTTATTAAAAATTGCCTTTCAAAGTTTCGATGCAAACGGTGCAATCGATCGCACAATACTCTACTTCATACTGATGAAAGGTCTCCTTCGCCGAACAACCGTGATACTGAAAGTGATAACCGCAGTGCAACGGACGCGGACGATTCTGTACAGTGTAATATTGCTTACGGGCGATCAAAACGTTCGATATTACCTACCGCGCTAGCAGAATTCCTGGACCGTTCGGGACGTAAACACCGAGCGCGGGTTTTAATTGATACGGGTAGTGAAATATCATTTATGTCCGAAAAACTATATAACATTTTAGGACTCCATTCACAAAAATGGTCCGGGAAAGTTCGGGGTGTAAACAATGCTATTGTCAACAATGTACAGGGTTTAGTTACCTGTAAAATCTTCTCTATTCAAAATCACTGCTTTGTGAAAGGGCAAGCTATAATAATATCAAATATTACGTCTAAAATTACGCCCGTAGATTTACAAGAATCATTCGAAGATTTCAAACATTTAAATTTGGCTGACCCAGATTTCCAAAAGCCAGGAGAGATAGATTTCCTATTGGGGTCTGACTTGATTGCAAAAATATGGAGGCAAGGTTATATTTCAAACCGTGATTTAATAGCTGTTAATACAATATTCGGATACATAGTTATGGGATCATGTATACAAGGTTATAATTCCGTACAACCCGTTATGACGTCAGCGTTGACTGCAGTTGAAAATAGTGACTTAAATCACGCGGTAAGTCGTTTCTGGGAAATTGAAGAGGTTTCTAACGAAATTATTCAGAATAAGGACGATAATGAATGCGAAACCATATTCCAATCAACAGTCAACCGGGAAGCGTGCGGCAGGTATATCGTGGCACTACCTTTCAAGAACAGAGATCATGTGGATATCGGAAGTACATATGATATCGCCCTTAAGAGATTTTATAATCTTGAAAAACGCTTGTCATTAAATCCAACATTGGCAGCCCATTACTGTAAATATATGGATGATTTCTTACAGCAAGGCTTCATGACAAGAGTTTCCCCATCGACTGAGATACCGAATACTTATTACATTTCACATCATGCGGTTGTTAAAAAAATAGGAAATGACATTAAAATTCGGGTGGTCTTTGACGCTTCCTGTAAATCAAACAAACAAATTTCATTAAATGATTGTTTATATTCGGGTCCTAAATTACAAAATGAAATAGGTCAAATCTTATTAAAATTTCGTTTATATCCTATAGTATTTACTACGGATATTCAGAAGATGTTTCTTCAAATTGGAATCAGAGAAGAAGATACAAATTTTCAAAGGATTCTCTGGCGATCTTCACCGTTACAGCCGGTAGGGCAATATATACTTGGTACTGTCACATTCGGGGTGACTTCTTCGCCCTATTTGGCCATAAGAACTTTACATGAACTGGTGAAGGATGAAGGTACTCGATTTCCAAAGGCTTCTAAAGCACTGTTGTCGGACACATACGTGGACGACATCGTTACCGGTGAATGGGAACCGGAAAGCGCCGCTCAGCTGCAGACGGAGCTAAAAGAACTCCTTACAAAAGGAGGCTTTCAATTGAGAAAATGGATGAGCAATTCGCAGTCAGTTTTAAATAACATCCCAATTGAACATCGGATCCACGCAAGTGGTCAAGTTGCGTTTGATGATAGCACATCTTTCTCGTTGAAGATATTAGGTTTAATTTGGAATCCTGATAAGGATACATTTTCGTACTCGGTAGAAGAAAAAGAAAAGGTTTTTACAAAACGTGCGATACTGAGCTGTGTTGCACGTATTTTCGATCCCATTGGATTAATAACACCTGTTGTTTTTAAGGTGAAATGTCTTCTACAGGAACTATGGAAATTAAAGTTAGGTTGGGATGACTCCCTCCCGGAAAAAATTGTTAATTTATGGGAAAATTTCTTGGATGAACTACCTAGGTTATGTTATTTACAAATACCGAGACATTGCAGTACAATAAAAAACTCAAATTGTACTTTAGTAGGATTTTCAGATGCGAGTGAATTAGGTTACGCGGCTTGTATATATTTGGTTACGAACGAAGCACAGCCTCAAGTCACATTACTTACGAGTAAATCTAAAGTTGCACCGCTGAAAATATTATCAATACCACGTCTCGAGCTTATGGGAGCTTACCTACTTTCAAAGCTTGTAAAAATGACGAAGTCGTCTATAGAAACTCTCGTGAAAATTACAGAAATAATATTGTTTTCCGATTCTACCATAGTTTTATCATGGATCAAAACACCACCTCATACTTTGAAAACTTTTGTCGCGAACCGTGTTATCAAAATTATTGATGAAATCGAGGACGCAAAGTGGCACCACGTTGCGTCAAAGGAAAATCCAGCCGATTTTGCTTCTCGCGGTTTATGTCCATCGCAAATAATAGTCAACAAATTGTGGTTTCAAGGGCCTCCTTGGTTGGCTCAGCCAAGTCAGAAGTGGCCATTGTCTTTACCGGAAAAATTAAAGGTTGAAGAGCTACCGGAAGTAAAATCCCACGTCTCAACAGTTCACAGGCCGCTTGATTACTATGAGGGCCTACAATTTTTCCGATTTTCTTCTTGGAACCGTCTTCGGTATGTGGTCGCTTGGTCGCTTAGGTTTATTTACAATACGCAGCAACGGACCAAGGATGCTCGTAGATCTGGAATTCTGACCGGCGCAGAAATAAATCGCGCGGTCATGGCTAATAGTAAAATGCGATCAGCAGTTTCATTTTCCCGAGGAATTCAGAATGCTGCAAAATGATGCGGTCAACTCAGTGGCATTTCAAAAATTAAATGTGTTTATTGACCACGAAAACATACTTCGCGTTGGCGGGCGGCTCCGCAACTCTCATTTAAAATATAATACTAAGTTCCCAATAATCTTGGCAAAAAACAGTAAGATTACGGAACTGTTAATATCTTATTACCATAAGGCCTATCTACACGCTGGTTCACGAACTCTGCAATTCCTGATTCAGCAAAATTATTGGATTGTGTCGGCACGTAATAAAATCAAGAAAATGGTGTCCAAATGTGTGAGATGCGCGAGATTGCGAGCGTCCCCGCAAAATCCTCTCATGGCCAGTCTGCCAGAAGCGCGTGTCACACCGAACCGCGTATTCAATCGGGTGGGGGTGGATTTGGCCGGCCCATACGTCTTAAAGGAAGGAAAACGCAGAGGTGCTAAGACATACAAGGCTTACTTTGCAATTTTTGTCTGCATGTCAACGAAGGCGATTCATCTCGAGGTTCTCTCAGATCTCTCGTCTGACGCTTTCATCGCTACCCTCGATAGGTTTGTTTCACGACGGGGTATTTGTCAGGCCATTTATTCGGATTGCGGTACGAACTTTGTTGGGGCGAAACGCCATTTGATTGGAACACAAAATTTTTTAAATAGTTGTCGTAATGATGAACAAGTCATGCGTACATGTTCAGAAAAGGGAATAGTGTGGAACTTCAACCCTCCCTCCAGTCCTCACTTCGGAGGACTATGGGAAGGGAACATTCGAGTCGTTAAAAATCATTTAAAACGAGTACCTAATAGGGGACACTTCATTGACGTTTGAGGAATTTACAACTATATTACATAAAATAGAAGCCATACTAAATTCTCGTCCCCTCTGTCCTCTAACCTCAGACCCTGAGGACATTCAGGCCCTTACTCCAGGTCACTTTTTAATTGGAGAACCGTTAATTTCGATTCCAGAATATAACTATTCAGAGGTTAAGATAAATCGTCTCAATCGGTGGGAACATTTAAAGAAAATGACACAACATTTTTGGCAGCGCTGGAATACAGAATATTTACAAGCGTTACAAAATCGAGTCAAATGGTATAAGGCTACCCGTAACCTTCAAGTAAATGACCTAGTGGTCATCAAAGATACTAGGAGTCCTCCATTGAAATGGCCGCTCGGCAGGATAAGGGAGGTGAAACCGGGCTCTGACGGGGTCGTAAGATTAGCCTCAGTACAAACCAGCGATGGTATATATCTACGGCCTGTGGCAAAGCTTTGTCTTTTACCTGTAGAATAAGATAGCAACGTTTTTTTTTTTTTTTTTTTCTTTTTTTTATATGAATATTGGAATAGGTTCATATATTTTTTGTTTTGTGTTTATGCCTTCAATGGTTTCGCATTGATTGCGATTCAGCTATCTTTTGTTTTAGTTATGTTTTTCGAGTTATTATTTTTTCATTACATTCTGCACGTATAGTCTTTAGTTTCACGTGCACCTAGTTTGTAAGGAGTAGGTTTCTTTTCATATTCTTTTTAATGTTAGGAGTAGGTTTCTTTTCATATTCTTTTAAATGTTAGGAGTAGGTTTCTTGGCCAGTTTCGATGGGTGTTGGAAAAATGGTATTTTTGGCGGGCGGTATATGTTCGGGCAAATCTGTACCTACTCCCATCTATCCCTCCCGTCTTACCTACCTATCCTGTTACATCCATCTTGCTATTGTCACCGGTTCAAGTTTGACTCCTAACCGTGAAATCAGTACAATTTCAACATCGCGCGGACTGGCAGCCCAAATACTTTGGTGTCTCGTCGCTTATAGTCAAAACCCGGATCCGCGCAAAATATATGCTTTCAACCGCGAGTTATCTTGAGTGCATGAAGTGTGGGACCCAGGACGTCATCAGCAAGGTAGGATTTCATCTTGTTTTCGGTGGACATCCCATTTTTTCCCCTTCATCCCTTTTTCCATTCCAACAGTGATAGGTGGAGATTCCGAACTCCGCGAAAGAAAGTAACAGGCTTCCATATATTCCGTTGCCATATTCTAGACGTGAAACAACATACGAATTGACTAGTAATTTGGTCGCTTTAATTGGCAGGTTTCTCCTTGCTGCTTTAATTTGCCTTCATTGAAAGAACCTCGTGCTTACGGTTCGGTTCACTTGAGTTTAAAGGAAAAAAATCAGCCTCAAGATTGACACCCCGTAGTTTTATACATGTCTTTAGAGTGATATCTCTTCCTGAAATGGTTATTGGGGAGTTATCAATGTTATGCTGACGTCTGCATGTGGCGGTCCAGAGAAACTCAGTCTTTGACGGATTAAATTTTAATCTATTTGAGGTTATCCCGCGGGTGATTGGTTCCAGACACTCAATTATGCGAGTTTTTAGACTGTCTACTTCCTCTGGTAGGCAGTAAAAGTAAACTTGTTGATCATCAGCGTAGCAGTGAGATATGATTCGATTATTTTAGCGACATCATTTTTGAAGAGGATGAAGAGAAGTGGGCCCGGAACAAACCCCTGGGGTACTCCAGATGAAAGGGTATTTAATGATTGGTTTTTCCCCGCCATTACGGCCTGTTAACGGTTGCCCAAGTACGATATCAGCCAGCTCTTAACGCCGCCATTTAAACCAAAGGATTCTTCTAATCGTTTAATAAGAAAATCATGGTCGATCGTGTCTAAAGCTAGTGGTAAGCGGCACTCATGTCTAAGACTGAAAGGAGTGCCAGTTTTCTCGACTCGATAGCAAGCGTTATTATGTCTGAAAAAACACCGGGTAATCTAGTCACACCGATCAGTTAATCCTTACACCGATATTGTTTTTATGAATAAGTTTGGCGCCGGTTGTTTTGTCAAATTTATGATCTTTGAGGCATAGACGAAAAAGATCATAAATTTGACAAAACGGCCGGCGCCAAACTTATTCATAAAAACAATATCGGTGTAAGGTTGGATAATTTAGAGGCACCTGAACTTAGGAAAGCCATAAACACTAATCGTAAGTCGTAAGGTAGTTAATAATCAACTAAATTTAAATAAAAGTCCCATACTAAGATTGTTCCCTATTGATAAATAACACGTCCGTTCCCTTCCCAATTCTCCATCTATGCCTTCTTCCTCCCCCTACACTTGTAACCTAATGTTAGTAGAGTATTATACTGACCTGATGAAGCTACGGTTGTAGCGAAACCCGGTCGGCATAAAGTATAAAAAATAAAAGTGGTGTTTACAAATTTATTGTTTTATTTTAAATTAATAATGTCACATCACAAAGTATCCGCTTCATATGAACAAAAATTATTAATTTCCTTACTTCCTCTAGGGTTGTCGGTTTGAAGGCAGAAAAGTTTCCGCTATTGCTTTTAGTGAAAGATGGTTGTGGAGCGGAGGCTGTTAGGGCGCGTATTGACTTAATTTTGTCAAGAAAAAATTTGGAAAAAAATTCCGGAGCTATGTCGGTCGGGTATCCAATCGTCCCGTGATGTAACTCTTGAGTGTCTGTAGGACCTCTCCAATTTACGCATTGGTCTCTTCTGGTTTTGACATTCTTCGACAAAAAATTCATCAGATTTTCGCAGTCGCCGAGTTTTTGTTGAAGTTGGAGCATATTTATTTAGAAGGGTTGAAAGTAATGTTTTGTAATAATCCGCCAGTTTGGTTAGTGACTTCGTTTCCCAAACGCTTTGTTCGATTTTCAAACAAAAAAATAATGTTCCGCCTGCATCGTGAGTTGGAGCATTATCCCACTAATGGCATCTGTTAAGTACTGAATTGATTGATATTATTAATTTATTATGAGGTGAAAGTTATTTAAAAAAAGAATGCTGTTGTTTCTTGTTTGATTTTTAGTTGCTGTCATATTTTGTTAGAGAACAAAATATCGTATTGGAAAACGGTCAAAATTATTAAAAAATGTGTTGTTTTGTAAATAAATGACTCAAACAGAAAAGAAAGTGTCTTTTAATGTAATTAAAGACTAAAAAACCCCTAACAGCATCCATAAAGTGAATCCGGACGCTCTACGTGTATATTAATATCGCCTGTTATAAAAATTGTACCGGAGTTTCATTCAACTCGCTAGAGAAAACACGACAGTTCGTTGAAATAATCTGAGGTGATTCGCTGTGAGCTTTTTTTAATGTTGTCCTGAGCAAAGCCGGGTACCCCAGCTCATTTAATATAATCCCCGAATAGCAAAACATTGACGTCTTTAAAGTCGTTATGTATTTCTCATCCCCCAGAATACTAATGGATAGAAATAATAAGTTGGTCTTTAATCAAGTCTTCAATTTATCACTAAATAAGTACCTTCAAAAGATTATTACTCCGTTAGTTCACTTGTATATTATACCGTATATTTTGTTAACTATACATTCCCGCATTAAAGCCCCTATTAGGTGTTAATAATTAAAAACTTAAGTATATTTTTTCGGAAAATGTTTTAAATAGTATGACTCAGCATGTTGTTGATTGCTTGTTTTATTATTACAGATTCGTACAGCAGTAGAGGGCATAAAATGGTAGAACCAGGACCTAGAGAACAAGATGGACGGATGATTCCTTATACTGAAATAGACATAGCCTTGCTGGATGTTAAAAAGGAATGCTTGAAGCAAGCCGATTGTATTGCCCAGACAGCAGGTAAAATCATTTTGTATCTGTTAGATTTCATTTAACTGATTTTATGTTTGCATATTAGATGTGAACTTTTAAAGGATTCGTATTATCTAAAATCTTTTTCAGATTTTGCAATGGATCTGAAGATGCATCCTGGAGGAAAACCTTATTCATGTTCCTATTGTAAGTACTCTGGCTTCAGTAAGTCAGCGTTAGCACTGCACTTGCGCATACATACTGGAGAAAAACCTTATTCATGTATCCTCTGTAACTATTCGTGTTCTCAAAAGGGAAATTTGAAAAGTCACATGCTTAGACATACTGGAGAAAAACCTTATTCATGTTCCTATTGTTACTACTCCTGCTATAGTAAGTCAGTGTTAGCACAGCACTTGCACATCCATACTGGAGAAAAACCTTATTCATGTTCCTATTGTAAGTACTCTGGCTTCAGCAAGTCAGCGTTAGTACTGCACTTGCGCATCCATACTGGAGAAAAACCTTATTCATGTTCCCTCTGCAACTATTCGTGTTCTCTAAAGGGAAATTTAAAACGTCACATGCTTAGACATACTGGGGAAAATCCTTATTCATGTTCCTTATGTAACTACTCCTGCTATAGCAAGTCAGTGTTAGCACAGCACTTGCGCATCCATACTGGAGAAAAACCTTATTCATGTATCCTCTGCAACTATTCGTGTTCTCAAAAGGGAAGTTTGAAAAGTCACATGCTTAGACATACTGGGGAAAATCCTTATTCATGTTCCTATTGTAACTACTCCTGCTATAGCAAGTCAGTGTTAGCACAGCACTTGCGCGTCCATACTGGAGAAAAACCTTATTCATGTATCCACTGCCACTATTCGTGTTCTCAAAAGGGAAGTTTGAAAAGTCACATGCTTAAACATACTGGGGAAAAACCTTATTCATGTTCCATCTGCAAATATTCGTGTTCTCGTAAGGAAAATTTGAAAAGTCACATGCTTAGACATATTGGGGAAAATCCTTATTCATGTTCCTTATCTAACTACTCCTGCTATAGCAAGTCAGTGTTAACACAGCGCTTGCGCATCCGTACTGGAGAAAAACCTTATTCATGTTCCATCTGCAACTATTCGTGTTCTCTAAAGGGAAGTTTGAAAAGTCACATGCTTAGACATACTGGGGAAAAACTTTTTTCATGTTCCATCTGCAAATATTCATGTTCTCGTAAGGATAATTTGAAAAGTCACATGCTAAGACATACTGGAAAAAATCCTTACTCATGTTCCTATTGTAACTACTCCTGCTCAAGCAAGTCAGCGTTATCACAGCACTTGCGTTTCCATGCCTGAGAAAAACCTTATTTTTTTGTTGTTCAGTCTGCAACTATTCGAGTTCTCAAAAAGAAACTTTAACCCAATTGCCTCAATCGTCGCCACCCTTGCGGGTGTACAAGGGTTTGTCATAAACTCCAACCACGCAAGCCTGGCGGGTGTGAAATATGTCGGATGCAAACCGACAAACGGGTATCCGCGTAAAATCTGTTTTTTTTTTAAATTTTAAATGCCAAACGTACCATAGATATTTAAGCATTCATTTCGCAGTCCTGGTAATAAAACCTTTTTTAAGTTTTTTTACCTGATATTTACAAATCAATTTTTGTAAGCCAACTGCCTCATCGAGAGTTTGTCAAAATGTCGAGTCTTGAAAATCTTGCACAGTGCCCCTCCACGTCCCTGATTGCTTCGAGGACTAACACACAATATTATGTTTTAAGTTATAAGTATATATATACATTAACACAATAAATTATGCTAATGAGATTGACCAATGTACAATGTTTTTTAATCAAAATAAATACTCAAAAAAATTCCTATTTCCAGTCATTTTTAAATCTAGATTTCATCATATTAAAATTTAATTTTAAAACACAAAATATATTTTTTCATTCCTGGATTCGTAAACAAGTAAATTTTAACAAATATATTATGATTAAACACGTTGTTCAAAATTTATGTTAGATTTAGTACGCCACTAACGATTTAAAATGTTTGGTACAAAATTAATTCCGACATGAAGGATAATTTTTTAACCCCCGACGCAAGGAGTGTTGTTATAAGTTTGATTGTGTGTCTGTCTCTGGCCTCGTAGCTCCTAAACGAATTGACCGATTACGATGCTGTTTTTTTGTTTGAAAGCTGACGTGATCGAGATGGTTCTTAGCTACAATTCGGTGAAAATCTGTTCAGGCGTTTCAAGGTTATCAGCTCTTTTTTATAATTTTTAGTTAGCACCAGTAGCAGTAGGGATCTTATCATAATTGGTATTTTCTTATTTTCAAACATATTAGTGACCTCATACCTGTAAAGCAGGGGTGGCCAACTTGATTAGGCCCAAGATTTACCGTTCACTGACGAAATCTTGTGCAATCTACCCAGTGGCGTATAATGGGTTTCAGCCGCCCGGGGCGGAGTAAAATTTCACCGCCCCCTTATTTGGGTACTTCAACCGCAGATTTTCAGGCGCCGGGGGTAAGGGAATCAATCTTAGGTTAAAACCTGCCTTGTGTTCTAAACACAGTGTCAAAATTCAATATGCGAAATTCTATTACATGAATACCATTCTAGATTTCCGAGAACAGTCATAAATTTGTGGTAGAATTTTTAAAACGAATTTTATTGGAAGAATACTTGTCACATGTGATACAAAGATCGGCATAAAATGAGGTTTTAATTAAGAAAAAGATTTATTTCCCCCTTCCCCCCCCCCCCCACCAGCGCTTGAAAATCTGCTGTTGAAGAACCTATGTAGGGGGGCGGCGAAATTTTTGTTTGCCCCGGGCGACTGACACCCACGCTACGCCACTGAATATCGTGTGGTCTATGTGTCTCTGTGTATGAGAAGCTCGGTGTGCGATCAATTTATGGAAAGGCAAAAGGGCGTAACCTCTTTTGTGTGATTTGTAGCTCTTAAAACCATGGTGTAAGCCTCTTCGAAGGAAATTAGACTTTCAATTAGTTGGTGTTGTAACCTTAATAATTAGGTGAATAAGGTATCATTAATGTAATAATATTAATTTACTCAATGTGGCTATCTGCAGTGAACTGTAAACGTAGATCATGTAAAACATGAAATCATTCGCAATAAAAGACGGACATTAAAAAATAATATAAAGTATGATTTATTGGATTCATTTTAAGATACAATTGGTAAGAAGCAAAGTAAGTTTGGATCTTAAACTTGCGGAGAGAATTTGTTTTGAAACGATTACAATAAGCTACTACTCTTTGCAATTTGTGTAAAGTAGAATAACGATCAAAGATATCAGTGTCATGTACTTGCGTTATTAACGCTTGAGTAGTGGTTTTATGTTCCGGAAGTTCTGGTGAATCTGTGATAACAGTAGTTGGTCAATGTGTTTCATCTTGAGATAGCCACAAAGGACCATTCCAACAGAGGTTGCAAGATGCGAGATCATTTGGAGACACTCCTCTAGATATGAGATCAGCGGGGTTTTGTTTGGTTGAAATATGTCTCCATTGTCCCTGTGAGGTTTTGTCCTGAATCTCAGACACGCGGTTGGCGACAAAGGTTTTCCATCAATAATATATTAGGGTGGACCATTTTCCGTTCTCATTAGGGTGGAGCATATTTTTTTAACAATATTTTTTTTCCCAATTATACATTAGAAGTTGAGACATTAAACAACACTCTCAACTTATTCAAACCCAAAAAAAATTACATTACAAACTCAAACTGTCTTCAAATAACAAACAACGTCAACACGTGTATCATTGCACTTTACCGCTCTCCTTCTAAACCCAATATCTCCTCCTTTTTGCACGACCTAAACTGCTATCATTAAAACTAACTAAACTGCTATTACACCAGATAACAATAAATAAAAGCCTTCTCACTGTGTATCTGTAATTTTTTGTTTTGTTTATTTATTGTACCGTGAAAATAAAATGTATCCAAACATACTAAATACCCTGCAAATATTTATATACCAATATAAATACCTTGGTCTTACAATAGATGTCAATTTTAACTGGTCAAATCATATTGAAAATGTATGTCATAGATTAAGATCCGTATTAGGGAAATTTTACCACCTAAAAAAACTTTGTTAATAAAAATATATTACACTGTATAGACAACGCATTAGCAGAATCAATTATAGGATACGGAATAAATAGTTACGGATTAACGTACAAAACGTACTTAAATAAAATTGAACAGTTACAAATCCGTTTCCTAAAATTGATATCAGGCAAAAAAAGAGTTCGATTATGTGAAGGCGATTATAAAAAAAAATTCTCCTTGTGTAATGTCCTCTCTATTCACAGTAAGGTAGAATACCAATTAATGCTAGATGAATTCTGGAATACAGAATTCAAAAAACCTGTAAACCACAACTACCCTACTAGGCATAGAGAAGCACAAATGTTTATTAGTAATAAATCTCAAAATGTATACGGTGATAGAACAAAGAGACATAAAATTCCGGAAATATTTAACGTATTATCTGAAAATATTAAAAATGAGACATCTTATTCAAAAAAAAAAAAGTTATATCATTCTATCTCTATATTGTATACCTAGATCGAATATTGATTAAATATCTGAAAATAACTATCATACACTGTATTCATAAACATTATAATAATTAGTTGTTTATAATATTTTTTTTATTTTTATTTTTTATTAGTATCTATAGCAAAATTTGTACATAATGTATTTTTAAATTATATTATATTATTTTGTAAAGCTGTTTGTTTTCCAAATAAAGATATTATTATTATTATATCTGCTAAAAAAAAATGTATATATATAGCCAGTTATGAGCTGTATTGCAATAAGAAGTTATCTTTGGTAAAATTTTATATATTAACATCACAAATGCAATGTGCAATATGATATCTATGCTGAATCCATTTTGGACATTTATAACTATTATTGTAAATATATATATATATAATTATAATAAAACGTTAAATGAATAGCAAAATACCTGAGGCTTCTTTGAGATCCTCTAAACGAGTCAGTGCCTGAGATTCTACCATCCAAAGAAAAATTCCAAATTATTATTTCGAAAGAAAAAAAAAATTACCCATTCTTTATCATTAATCAATAATGATTCTTATGAGCATATATGAAAATCTCATTCTTCCAAGCATATATGGAATGAAACGTAAACTTCTCGTAAAGTATAAACATTTACACAAAGAAATTCTTCGTCTCACGTGAAATGAAGATAATCAGCGAAACGATAACGCCATCCACGACCGAATCGAAACGTGTTTGCGAACTCAATGACAAGAAAATATTTCATAACCTGTATGGAACGCTAAACCCGAAAAATCTGCCGTACACAGAGGGTATCTCCGTGAGATCATATTGCGCCTCGGCCTCACTAATCGTCTAACGTTAGCAACGTCAACATAAATTCATTGTAAGTATTATCACTGAAATTTAGGCACGTCTCCAAATCGTTTTGTAAAACAAAACATTGTGCGATTTCCTATCACAAGGAACAGAACACGCAGTACACAATCCACAAAACAAAAAACAGTACCTATATACAAACCCGCAAAACTACTTTCAACGATCAACGCCATCTATCGTTTGAAAGTTGAAAGTGCTTTTGAAAAAACATAGGTATCTGAGATCGGTGGCGCTCCAAACCCAGACATATGTAATGTTTCCCTTGACAAATAAATACAAAATTATCTGACAGCTGAACTACATAATCGCTACGCAATTATGGTTATATCAAAATATTTGCAGCGTCTCGGAGCTACGAGAACATATCCCCTTTCAACTCCACTGCACATTATTTAAGCCATCTATTAAATCGATGATTGGAAGTAATTATTAACAGAAATACTCCTGTTGTAGCGTAGGTGCAAACCAAAACCCGTGATATATAAAATTACTCAACCTACGAATCCGAGTCGTACGATAAACACTAATCATTTTGATTATTACGCGTAATTTTAATTAAATTAATCGTTCCGAAAAATATATGCTGTATATCTCTGATCGCCCATAATAGGAAGATATACCTGCAATTTAAGGAACCGCCTACCATTGTTAAAGAATAAAATGCAACCTCTATCAGGTAACATTTGATTAAGAATCCCAAAAGGATTAAAAACCAAAAGTTATTTTGACCAAGATGAAATTCCACCAACCGTGAAAACAATAAAATTAATAATAAACCAGAATAAACGAAAGGATTGATTAATAATCAGTGACTTAATTCTTAGCGATAGCGAAGTCTCATACCCAAAACCCTATAAGTTACTCAATCTACCGACAGATGGCAATGAACATGGTCTCATATTTAATAAAGTTCCTATGAAACAGAAATCATAACTACAGCACGAACCGACATTTTTAAACATGTAAAGCCCTAAGAAGGAATGTAAAATAATGCAAGCAAGCACTGCACTAATAGTCCCGGTCCTAAAGAAAGGAAAAATTGAGAAAGTCCTCGAAAAATTCATCTCGTTATGAAATGACTCAATCAGTAAAACCTCAAGAAAACTAAAACTTAGAACCTCGACACGAATAAGCAATTTGTCCTTCTGTCACTCAAATTTCCCATTGGAATGCCTGACTTTCAAAACGAAAAAATATAAGATAAAATCCAATCACATAATGATAACGCAGTTTAGTGTACCTTTAAACTGCCATCGGAATGTGTAAAGAAACTTATCCGACCCAAAGAATTTACCAGTGTACCATAATTATATCAGAAAACCTCAAGCCGAAAGAACTTGTGAAAAAAAAATGAACGCTTATCATCGAGCCTCATGTAAACTTCATGATAATTGAGAAAAACTATCAACTGCAGAAAACAATTTTCTATATTCCAAATTACTCAAACTTAATTACAAAACTCAATGATCCTTATAAAACAAAAACAAAATCTCATACAATATTACTATTTGTATAGAAATTTTAAACATCTGAGATTGTTATTTTTTTTTTTAATTCAGATTGTTGGTTCTGTTTAAACAAATCTAGTGAGAAAATTAACCCTTGTCAGGTTACTATGGAGTTTCCAAAAACTCTATAAAATAGATATTTTGAGCATCTGGATGCTATCATGTTGGGTACCATTTAATGTACAATAAGGGATTTGTTTAAACAGAAGTTATGTTATAATAACAAAAAAAATATTATTATTTTTTTTTTTTATCCATATATTACATGTTTATCTGATATACTCGAACAGACACAGATTAATGTTAAAGACACATCAAACTATTCAACACACCTATCCTAGGACAAGCACAATTATTAGGTCAGCGGAAGATTTACCAACAGGGATAGTAAACCCTTCTTTAAGCGCAATACTAAACTTAAACAAAACATTAATATACCATTAAAAAGAACAATACAACCAAGTATTCAATGTGTGAACATAAGTTAGGTCATCCTCACACGTTGAACAAAAATGAGAATGAAGACTGTCCCCGATTTAGGTGAATAAGTCAGCGGCAATCATCATTCACTTATCCTAACTGATGCATACCAATGCAAGTGGCAAGTATCCTTCTACGTTTCTACTTTTATTAAATCTTTTATGTGAAACGTACCAACTGACTTGCCTTGTAAGTCTGACAATTTGTATGCTACGGGAGAAATTTTACCAATGACCTTACTTCGAGTGAATTTCGGACCTAATTTAGCTGAGAAATTCTTGCTAGCGTCCGAGAGGACAAAGGAGCGTCTCCATACAATGTCTCCGAGTTTGTATTGGACGTCCCTCCTACGAAGGTCATAATTTACCTTATTTTTTTCATATGATTGACGGAGGTATGTCCTTACCCTTACCTGGCTGAATATATCATTCAGTTCAGATAAGTCTGAGGCCCACGAGTCCCTTTTAGCAAAAGTTATTTCTTCCGAATTAAAATCAACTGACTTGTAATAATTTCCCGAGGTTAACCCTTATTGGGCGGCTGGCTATATTTGCGAATGTTCCCATGAAACGGCGTGAATTTTCAGTGTTGCAACTTATATATTAAAGTTCTAATTACTCTGCAATCAGATGTTTTAAAATATTGAAAAAATTGTGTAATACGAACAATTGTTTAATGTACAGTTAAAAATAATAATAATAAAATGTTGAATAGAGGTCGACTAATAAATAAATAAATAAACTTGTAATTACCAAAAAAATGTAGCCTTCCCGCAAATAATCAGTCATAAAGTAGTAATGGTATAGTTTGTCGTAAAACTTAATTAGTATGTGTCATAAATGTACTTTTCCACATAATGTTATAAAAAATAAAAACTTTTTTTTTTCAACTAATATACGTAAACAAATGATTTTTTCAGTCACTATAAGAAATC
This sequence comes from Limnephilus marmoratus, assembly GCA_917880885.1. NCBI lineage: Eukaryota > Metazoa > Arthropoda > Insecta > Trichoptera > Limnephilidae > Limnephilus > Limnephilus marmoratus. The sequence goes on from OU862913.1 coordinate 58,323,042, forward strand.
GCCCTTCTCACTCACACACATTCAAGTTACGCTGCGTCGGCATTGGACACGGTGACCACGCGTTAGTTTTGTGGTGACTGATATATTTTAAAACATTTTGTTGGGCATAAGGCAACTTCACAGTCACTACACCAATGACGATTCTGAACTAGCTTTTTTGGTTCTCGCGTAGTGTTTTTACAAACATAACATCGCCGCGCCGGTATGATGTTTGTCGCTTTGAGTTGACTGTTTGCATTTTAAAATAAAACTGTAACCATTTCTCCACGCAGGCGAAAAACTCTGTCCATCTATTTCTGCCGGGGTATTAATTTTTAATAAATCAGAATTCTCAATTTCACCGTCATTTATTTCTGGAGGATCATCTGGATCCTCTAAATTGTCCACTCTATACTCATCATCGTCACTCATAGAAAAATCTGAATCAATGTTTAAAACATATCGTTCTGCGTCTTCCTCTTCCATTGTTGAAACAGTAAAATTAAGATCAAACACAATAAAATAAATAATAAAATTCACGTAACAAAATACGACGTAGTCAACCAAATCTTAATTGTTTATAATATAACACCAACAAGTCATAAGCAATATCCAGTTACCGGCGCCTCGAAACGATCAAAACTAATGGATACCCTACAATATAAACAAACACACTACAAACGCGTGTACCGACAAGCGAACACGGCGCGACCAGTACACAAGCATGCTGTAACGTAACTGTGTGAGTGGCGTATCTTCCGACAGGAGATTTCTGTGAGATGAGATGTTACTAAAACAGCTCAGAAATTAAAAACTCCCAAGTGAAAGTGTTAATATATTTTTTATTAGGTAGATAAATCATCAGGCTAATGAAAAATCCCTTTTCTTTCGTCTTTGATCAGTAAATAAGCGTTACAAATAATAATTAAAGTGACTCACGCTCCGTGGCTACGAATGTAGCCAGCCGTCAGCTAGACCCGAATTATCCGGGCTGCAAATGTAGCCAGCCGCCCAATAGGGGTTAAGACCTCTCTACCGAAATTAAGGAAAAATGGCGTATAACCAGTAATTTCATGGACCGCGGAGTTGATGGCGAGTTCGATTTCCGATAGATGATTGGCCCAAGTTCTATGATCCGTACCAACGTAAGAACTTAGAGCTGTCACCAGTACCTTGTTTACTCTTTCCACTGGGTTATTTTGAGGGTGGTATCTACAATTATAGAACAAATGTCTTATGTGATACTTGTTAGCTAATGCTTTCATGTTCCTAGAAATATATTGCGGTCCGTTATCCAAAATAATTGTGTCTGGTTCACCAAATTTTAAGAAGATGTCATCTTCTAGAATTGCGGTTACATTTTTCCCCGTAGCCCGTCTCAAAGGAAATAATTTTGTATATTTTGAGAAAAAATCTGACACCACTAAGAGATACGTATATCCCTTTTTATACGAACTCGGCAACGGTCCTAGCAGGTCTGTTGAAATCATCTGCCACGGACGTTGTACAAGTTTGGGATTACCCATCAAACCTGGCTGTGGCAAATTTGAACTCTTGTAACCTAAACATATTTGGCATGAAGAGATGAACCTTTTAACATCAGCTGCCATTTTTGGCCAGTAATAATGAAGGGAAATTCGATTTAACGTCTTCATTATACCGAAGTGGGCCGATGTCGGAGGAACATGATATTGCTCTATTATATTGCGTCTACGTTCTCTAGGTACTACTTCTTTCCAATCGTGCGCTCTGTGTAGAGCTTCCATACTCTGTATGTGTTTGTACAAGATACGATTGTTAACTTTCCACGCGGGAAATTTATCCGGGGAAGTGAGAACATTTCTACACATTTTCTCATACCATGAGTCTGTGGTCGGTATCGTTTGGTCTATTACAGCTACATTTAAAGGGTCACGCGATAATGCGTCGGGTACTATGTTATCCTTTCCTTTGCGGTGTTCGACTACAAAGTTGAATTGTTGGAGTCTAACTGCCTACCTGGCGAGCCTGCCTGTAGGCGATTTTATGTTTACCAACCATTTAAAACTGTAATGATCTGTTATAACCTTCACAGGTATGACTGATCCTTCTATGTACCCCCTGAACTTTTCTAAAGCAAATATCATTGCATTGAGCTCTTTTTCTGTAGTTGAATGATTTTTCTCTTGAGCGGTAAGAGACCTACTAATGAATGATATAGGGTGTTCCATGCCTGAATCGTCAATCTGAGTCAAAACTGCGCCCAAGCCTGTATTCGAGGCGTCTCAAGATATGGTGAACGGCTTATCAAAATTTGGACAAGCTAGTACTGGTGCGTTAACAAGGGAATTCTTAAGGCGTATAAAAGCTGAATCTGCCTGACTATTCCATTTAAATTTAGGTCCCGTGAATTCCTTTCTAGTCAGATAGTGTAAAGGAGCCGCTATTATCGAAAAGTTAGAGATAAATCTCTTATACCACGAGAGGATACCTATAAATCGTCTTAGACTCTTTTGTGAATTCGGAGTAGGAAAGTCCACTATGGCTTTGACCTTATCTGGGTCGGTTCTTAAACCCTGATTGTCGACGACGTAACCTAAAAATTTAAGGAGTCCCTACAAAAGACCGATTTGTCAATATTGATTGTTAGACCCGCATCTGAAAGTTTGCGTTTGACTTCCCTCAAGAGTGACATATGTTCCTCAAAAGAAGAACTTATTATTATAATGTCATCTAGGTAATACAATACTTTGCCGTCAAATTCCGGTCCAAAAATTTTGTTCATGAGGCGCATCATTCTGAGGCGCATCGTGGAGACCAAACGGCATTTTGACAAAATGAAATAATCCTCTTTTAGGAACTGTAAATGCTGTCTTTTCTTTGGAATTTTCCTCCAAAGGTATCTGCCAAAAAGCCGTCGTCAAGTCAATGGTGGACAGATATCGTGCACCGCCTAATGAGTCTAATATGCTTGAAACAAAAGGTATTGGAAAACTATCTCTTTTTGATATTGAATTTATTTTCCTACTATCCAAACATAATCTGAAAGTTCCATCTTTCTTGGGAACAAGTAAGATGGGACTGTTCCACGCGCTATGACTTGGCTCAACAATGCCTAGTTCCAACATTCTATCTAGTTCTTTGTGAACGGCAGAAAGCAAGTGCGGTGATACTGGGTAATATCGTTGTTTCACCGGTTCACTATCACCTGTGTCAATGATGTGATGCTCTAAGTTGGTTCTTCCCAACCTGTCACCCGATATTGATTTGAATTCGTCTATGACGCATTTCAGATCATATTTTTGTCTATCCGATAGATTAAAAGTATTATTTATTCCTTTAACCTCAGCCACTGATTTTAGATCAGATCTTGTTTGTCTAGGTGTTATAAAATTCGAAATTTCAGGACAAATATTAAAATGTTTCCAAAAATCTACCCCTAGAATAATATTTGATTTGATTTCGGGCATTACTAAAAAGGTAAATTTTTTGACTATTTGATTATAGATTACCGGAATTGTAATTTTTTGTTTACATTTAACAGAGTGACCTGTGGCAGATGTAAGAGAAAAATTTTGCTTGAAAGCGGTCAATTTAAATCCTAATTTCACGAAATTAGTGTGAAAGTTATTTCCTAAAATTGAAAGATGTGAACCAGAATCTAATAGTCCACTATAATTATCACTCAATACCTGGAAAGTTACAAAAGGACGACCATCCCTGTTAGTCTCCCCTTTGACGTTCGAGGTCCGCAGCTCAGAATAGAAACGGCTTACTTCCGCAAGAAATCTCTCCCACTCCGGATCAATAGTTTGTCTTCGAAGAGACGTCTCTCTTCTTAACGGCGCCATTGTCCGGGTCCCGCGTTTTTTGAGTGATTGCAGCTGCAGTCCTGTATTTTAACATTTGGACGCCCGCACTTGAAGCATACCACGTTCTGCCTGAAATCATTTTTACCTTTTTTTTTTATTATCACGGCTAGAAAATTTTAAGTCTTTATTGACATGGGAATTAAAATTAGTATTCCTAAAATCTTTTGTGGCATTTGAATTACTGACATTAGGATTATTAGCATTGGAATTTGCAGGCACCGGTTTATTCAATTGGTTTCTGTCATCTGCACGACTGTCGGCTAGCTCCATGAGCTTTCCTAACCGTTTTAGGGTCGCTATATCTGGTATTGTATCGAATGCCAGCTTTTGAATATAGCGCGCAGCCATGTTGCATTGCAGGATGTCTAGTATCTCTTCTTCTGGCAATTTTTTAGATAAACGACTATTCAATAGCAATATTTTAGTAATGAAAGCTCCCATTGATTCTTTAGGATCTTGATAAGTACTCCTTATTTTTGCCAAAAGTCTCTTTTCAAAGTCTAATATTTCGAACTCTTCTTTGATTCCTGCTTCTATTTCTTTCCAGGTATTAAAAGTTGGACTATTGACACGATACCAGTCCAAAGCAACTCCATCAAACAATTTAAACGCTCCTTTTTAAATAAACAAATGGTACTTACTCCCCGAGCTTGTGCGAGTTTTTTGACGCGCTCTAAAAATTGTCTAGCACAGGTCGTTTAAAAACTTACTAGTATTAAATCCCAATATTTCCTTGTTAAATTGACAGGAACTGCCACGACTTATGACATAATAATATAAAATGCGCTTGGCACAAGGAGTTCCGAGTGATTACAAAACTGAGTAACTTTATAAAATTAGTAATATATTGGAAACTCACCGAGTCCCCGCTGAACAGCAGGCATTCTCGAGACACGAAGCCAAAAGCAACCACCATACATTTTCAAATTCACTGACATGTGTTTAAAACCTACCTACCGTCTTTACAACATTGTTATATATTGCAATATTGTAAAAATTATCTAAAAGGAAAGAAAAGAGAAACCCACGTTCGCGCCAAATGTTACAGATTAATTTACTATGCGTCGTATTTAATGCTGAAAAGTAAAAGTTTTATGCAATGCTACTGGAAATGAAAAGTCGAAGTACATTTAACAAAGGTAAGGGTTTATTATGTTACTTATCATACAAACATGATTTGAAATATTATTTAAGATAACGCTATTACTTCAGGGCATGGATTCGTCGGACTCGAAGAGTCCTCTTTGATTTCCTTAATATTCAATTCCAGAGAACCAAAATTAAATAGCTACCTACTTGGCACATGTCAAGACTTCATTTACGTAAATATTAGGAACCACTAACTGGTTGATGGGCGCCATACCCTGCGTTACAGGGTAAAATATAAATAAAACTACTTCATAACTAATTGTGGTGTTGCTGGTTGGCTTCATGTCTCCAGAAGTCACCCTCCTGCTGCTTCAAAGGGAACCCGATCTGTCGCCCGCTAATCAAATCTCGGAACTGACCATAAATGAACTAATACCTAGATCGATATCTTCCGGCTTTTTGTTCCCAACTGGTTTCAACACTATTTTAACTGTCAAAATGAAAATTTTATTACTCTGACGTCACATACCATCGACAAGAATAGTGAAAAGTAAAAAAAAAAGGAGGTACTACCATAAACAATATAAATCCCTACCCACTACCCAATTTATCAGCCTAAAAATTATTTTAAAAATAAAATATCCAAGATAAAAGTATTTATTTATTAATCCACATATGTATAAATTCACAAAATAATATACAAACATATTTTAAAGGTGTTGAAAGATATTCATTACAAAGCAGTCTTTTTAGGATAATTTTAAAAAGATGTTCATTGTGATGTCTTATAAATAATAAAAAAGAACAAGACAAGTAAGATACATGAGGACAACAATTTCATCCTATATTGAGTATACTTTAAATATATGCATTCAGAGAGAGCCGGAAAGAAAATCTTCAATACTCGTAGCGATGCGTTCCGTTGCATTATTTTGTTGGGCGTATCTCAATTGACGCCTGGTCCCCGCCATTTGCAACTGCATTCTCCTCTTTCTGGGTGTTAGAGTTGAGACTTCCTCTTACCTAGAAAAACACAATATTTCAAACAAATTACCACATTATTCAAAACAAAAACCTATAGTTGCACCGTGTAAAAAGGTAGTCCAGTTAAATGACCATCTTTACCATCATGCTGTTTCTGCAGGGGTAGGCAGAGAGGACAGACCACCAAACAACTCAATCTTGGCACACACTCCTTGCCTCGTTCACATTCATACATGCTATTCTATTATTCTGACTCTTGACATGGCCTGACTCAAGTATCAGATTCACTTGGTCATGCCATGTCTTCCTCGGCTTCTTTTACCATTCACATTTGGAACGTGTACACTATTTTCCTCGTTCATTCGCTTTACATGGCCAAACCATCTGAGCGTCTCTTTCTTAACCTTACTCAGTATGCTTACATCAGCCTTGCATTCTTTGCGGATCTCCACGTTTCTCACACGATCATGGATGGTTTTACTACACACATGCCTCAGGGATCTCATTTCTACAACATTCAATATACTTTTTTCCTTCCTCTGCCAGTTTAATGCCTCACTGCCATACATCAGGGCAGGTACCAGCAGTCCATTACAGACGAGGTGATTTTTCACAAAAACGGTGCTATACAAATCATCCAAATATTATTAAAATGTACTTATAAACGTACCCAATATCTGATTTCATCATCTTCCTCTTCTTTGAAGTCGTTGATTTTGTCCTCGTCAAAGGTAAAGCTCTTGTGGAAGTCCTCCTTGTATTACTGATATTACATTCTGGTATTGATTATCAATTATTTTATCTAGAAAAACACAATATTGCAGGTCAATTATCACATTATTCTAAACAAAAGATACCAGACGCCGATTACCAAGCGAACGCTTACCCGGGATGCTTTTGAGGATCGAATTGCTGCTGCTGGGCTTCGGGACACTCCTTAAGTGGGTCGGTAACTTATGTCGAATCATTGTCGAATTGAATCAATACAGCCTTCGACACCGCAATGATATCAAGCCACAAGGAATCATTTTCACAAATATTTACGCCGGTGTTGGGAGGTTAGGAATATCCGGTTCGAACAATGTGCTATCTCTATTTGACAATTTTGACTTTTGACATATAATGCCATAGATATCCTACTAGATATACTACTCAGTTCTCAACAGTGTTTCTATGGAAATTTGGACCAATAAAATGATATTTTCATTAATCATACGTCACGACATGGTCACGACACAAAAAAGTTCGGAGTTATACCCCCCTGGAACTGACATTTGCAATAGTTGTCTCTGGTAGCGGTTCCAAGACCATTGAGTGACACATCGGTAGAATTCCTGTAACCGGCATTTACTGCGTTACAAAGGTAGGTACAGTTTCTTTCCGGAACGTCTATGCTTAAGTGATGTGGTCAATGCTCTCCGATATTCGTGATGTATTCGGGGTTGGAAGGTAACGATGTTATTTATCGGTTACAGTTTTGATTAAGAGTGAATCTATTTGCGAGTTAATTAGCTTTAGTATTCTTCTCATAATATGCGTACCTACTGTTTTCCTACGAATTGCGAAATTTGCAGCTTAAAAATATAATTATTGATATTTTTAATAAATTATGAGTTGGATTCGTAAACGAAAGTATCGTAGAACATTTTCAAAAAATGATTGGAAATGGTTTATATTTTCCAAGATAATATAATAATTTATAGTGAAAATTTGCCGCCCCCCTTAGAAGTGCCGCCCGGTCAGAGTTTCCGTCAGAGCGAATTGGATTGTGAGTCCCCAGCTTTAATCAATACTGCACCTAGAACACCAAAATGGTTTTACCTTCGAAATGCGTTATGCGTTAGGATTAGCAGATGAATCCGCAACAGGAAATTGCATTGTGAAAACAGGCGCGGATCCACCGTTGTGGGCACGGTGGGCAGTGGGCATGCCCACAAACCTAATAGACAAATGACTTATAACGTCACACTTTCACGGTTTATTGAGATCGATAGGCTGATGATAATAAACGCTATGCCTTAACTCTCCCAAATCCACGATGCGATTATAGTTTACAACGCTCTTTAAAACGTCAATAACTCCCCAAATGCTTCAATCATTAAATCAACATTTTAGGTATTCCTAAAAAATATATTTTTGCATCCGTAAAAAATATTTTAAAAATTGTGACGATTCTGCATAAAATAATAAAAAATGTTTTCCTAAAAGTCGACACATTTTTATGTCAGTTGAGACAACAAATTTTAAATTTCTATGGGAATAACAGAGAAGACAAAACATTAATTCATTTCAACCTCATTAACCTACGTCCAATATTACGATCTCCTTTTAGTTATGTATGACAAAAAGAGATGTAAAATAAAACAAATTAAGTTATCCAATAAATAGCTCCCGGGGCGGCGGCACCCATACCCGCCTCCCAAATTGAAAAGTAAGGCATTGAACTGGCAAAGGAAAGATAATTGTTGAAATGCTCTATAATTGAGATTCCTGATATGTATGTGTTGTAAAACCATATAGTTACATTATAGGTAGAGCCATGTTAATTTGTGGAGATCTGGAAGGGATACAAGGCCGATAAAAATTAAAATAATTTCCACCTTTTTATAGCGCCGTTTAGTGATTAAGTCACGTCAAGTGTACTTGATGGATGGGATTAAAAGGTACGCTTAATTAGTTAGGGCATTCAAAAAGGAAGATATGACGCGAAGTGAATAATAGCCAAGGAAGTCATGGCATGGTCAAGTGAATCAAATACGTTCAGTCGGACCACGCCAAGAGACAGAATAATAGAAATATACAAATAAATCATTTTAAAAAGAGCACGTTTGAATGTATCTCTTACCTAGCGGTAGTCTTCCGATAGAATGCACCGTAATGCAACCAAGCATCTATTTATTCAGATTTATCTGGACGAGTATTAGACAATTTAAGAATGCGAATGAAGCAAGGAGTATTTGTCGAGATAGAGGGTTTTGGTGGTATATCCTCTCTGCTGCATGATGTAGTTTCGGTATCGAAGACAATACTTCATCCAAAATACGATTGTAAACATTACTGCACCACCATAAAACTCTTTTGTGAGGGTTGGGTGCAATATTTAGAATCTTACCTAAAACTACCCCCATAAAATAATTATTTTAAAAAGGGACTTTCTTTCCATTGAAACAGTAGCAAAGTGACGTCTTTACAAATGATTATTACATGGAAGGAAGTAGCAATAAATATAAATGGTTAGGTTTCAATGAATTGAAGGTACAATTTGCAATGAATTTTAGGAGTTTTAAAATATATATATTTTTGAATCATTTATTATTTTTACTATTTTAGAACGCTCACTGTCTTTGCGTAACTTGCTATTTCGATCATCTTCTAAAATGCATATTTTCATAATAACGGCATGCCGCCGCCTCGAAAACCATTTATTGGAGAACCAACACTTCTGCCATAAGTGACTTCAAGTAGTTTATTACGTTTGGTGACTTAGCAGGGGTGACCAGGTTCATGGGGTAGGTTTGGTTCCGGATCTTGGCGGCGGGTACGTCTGCCTAGCAACTGACTCTGTGTGTCTGGCCGGGTCGGGAGAGACTGGTTGAGGGAGACCTTTTGACCTCTCCAGCAGGAAGACCTCTCCCCAAAGATGACATAGGCCCTGAAGCGAATTATTTTCCTAAGGGCCCCATGTGTGAAGCTAATGTAAAAAAAATACTGTATGTCTGCACTACAGTATCCACAGCTTAAGTTCTTATAGTTTCGTATAGTACTAGATGACGTGTGGTCGCCATTTTACGATTTAATGTAGATTTACTATAGGCGAATGCATTACATAATATGTAGGTAAATATAATAACAAAGTCTTTGTTTTGCTTTTTTGAAAAAATCTTTTACATCTACATTTTTACTTATATTTTATTATGATAAACACGTCTGATTAATTAAATAAGAATTTACCTAATAGGTTTTTGTCGTTATGTTCCTGTGAAATAAATATTTTAATTTGCTATGTAAACTATTTCCACTCATAAAAGTAAATTTTATCCTAAAGGTTATCTCTAAATTTCGGAAAAATGTTAAAACATATAAGTGAGTATTATAAAAAATTCTAGTGTGCAGTTCACACCGGTAGAAGCGAAACCTTCAGAAAAAAGAGTCGGAAGGCTACGAAGCACCGCAAAAAGAGGAGACCGATTATTCTAACCCATTCTCTATAAATGCTATAGATGCATGTGTTTGTTTCTTTTTAGTGTCGCTTTTTCGTTTCATCCAGTTTCAAATCACAACGGTACTAAAGAGATTTTCACTTCAAAGTAATTATAAAATTATTTTTTCGTGGTTTGCTTATTGTTCGTGGTTTGCTTTTTAGTGTCGCTTTTTAGTTTCAACTAGTTTCAAATCACAACGGTGCTAAAGAAGTTTTCACTTCAAAGTAATTATAACACTATTTTTTTCTTGGTTTTTTTATTGTTTTTTTTTGTGTCGCTTTTTCGTTTCATCCAGTTTCAAATCACAACGGTGCTAAAGAAGTTTTTCACTTCAAAATAATTATAAAATTTTTTTTTTCGTGGTTTGCTTATTCTTTCTTTTAGTGTGGCTTTTTCGTTTCATCCAGTTTCAAATCGCAACGGTGCTAAAGAAGTTTTCACTTCAAAGTAATTATAACATAATTTTTTTCGTGGTTTGCTTAATGTTTTTTTAGTGTCGCTTTTTCGTTTCATCCAGTTTCAAATCACAACGGTGCAAAAGAAGTTTTTCGCTTCAAAATAATTATAATTTATATTTTCGTGGTTTGCTTTTGCGTAAAACTGTAAAAAAAATTAAAATTCGAGTGTCCTTTGAGTATTGTATTTTTCTTGTAATCTATGTCTCTACGCAACTAGTGTTAAAACCATTCAATCTGGTATTAACATGGATCAGCAAACATAAAAAGCTCTTTACGATAAAGTATTTTTTGTAAATGTATTTAAAAAATGATAGTAGGTCGGTGTCAGCCCTTACTAGTACCTAGCGCATTCCACATGTGGCTTTCTGAAACAATGGTGCTCTTCTCGAGGCTAACGTGACAATAGGCGGTCGCTGTCACAGCCGCCCGCCTTGTTGGGCGTTTCAAATAATATTTGATTATTTATTATGAATGATTATTTTTTTAATATATCAGATTTAGGGCACAAAATCAATATTTTTTTCTTACAATAAATTCATATAAGCCAAATAAAAAATATTCACAACAATATTTTTACAAAAAACCCAAAATAATTTCCAAATCCCATAGAGTAACGCTGTGTAACAAGACGGTTTGTCGAGGGTATTTTTAGCATGGTATGGGAAAGGTTAATAAAAAAAATAAAAAAGCATGTATCGTGCGTAATTCAGAACGCAGCAAAGAGCCATAGACGATATTCTGACACGTTATGTCACATTTTTGACAACATATTGTGAAAACCAGATTGGTTTTACCTATAAAATGAATCTGCACAGGAGTCCACTAGTCAACCAGCTTTAATTAAATTGTACTCTGATTACGTAAATGGTTTTTCTACATTTTGTATCATATTTATTGTCCGCAATACAATTGTATTTTTATTTTACTAATTACAATAAATTACTTGTAATGATTTTTTTTTATGTCAGAAGTGTGGCAATTATCATGGCATTATTGTTTGTATTATATGTATACAAAATGTTAAGGGACATGCATGAATTAATATAACTAGTGATTCCTGACTTTATTTGGGGAGATATCTTTATTTGTTATATCTATCGCTTTGTAATTGAATGAATTCGTGCTGCAGATTATCAGGCACATTCGATGGTTCGACGTTGAACTGTGTATTAAATATATTCGAATCCGTTTGCTCTCTTTTCACGTCCTTAAATCGTTCATTAAATGCCTCACTTAATTTCGCGCAATCACCAGCGTGTTCAAACGAAGTCGAACGCTTTTGTCCTTGCAGTGTTGGAAAATGCGTCGTGTTATTCATTTCGAGTTATTTTCCACAGCCTTAATTTAGTTTCAAATGATTTAACGTTTCGGGTGAAATGCAGATCCGGGCACAGTTTGGAAATTTAATAAAAAGGCACTTTCTAGATGAGAAAAGTGTGGAGAAGATGAATAAAAAATAAATTAAGGCGCGCTCGGCAAAATTGAGGGAGATACAACCGTTCAAAGTATTTAAAAATTCACTTCGCGAACTGATATTGACAGTTCGTTCGCCATGTTTTCATTGCTTATGTTGGATCCCAGACCTAATACAGAATTAATAGTACGCCAAAATCACAAACCATATTACACAAACCTAGCGTAGCCGCTAAACCACTTGAAAACTGGGATGTTTTTTTGCCGTGACGCGAGCAGGCGCTACGAAGGGGGCACTTTCTTTTCTATCACAAACCATGTTTAGCGTATTAGGTTATAAAAAAAATGGCGGGCGGACGCGGGCGAACTGTCAATATCAGTTTGTAAAGTGAAATTTTAAATACTTTGAACGGTTGTATCTCCCTCAATTTTGCCGAGCGCGCCTTAATTTTTGTTTTATTCTGCTTTTCCACACTTTTCTCATCTAGAAAGTGCCTTTTTATTAAATTTCCAAACTGTGCCCGGATCTGCATTCCTCCCAACGTTTCACTCAGCTTCAACTTTTCTTTTCTTCGTAGTTGTCATTAATAGGATTTTATTGATTTACTATCCACTTTACTTCCGCAAAGATGACTAGAAAATAATGTTTATGACAGACTGTTTAAGATTCCCCTCCGAATAGAGTTGCCATCAATCTTGAAATATCGGGACTGTCCCGTAAAAGAAAAATTAAAGTTACGATGGAATTTCATTATCGTTTTACAATAACAAATTATAATAAAAGTAAGATGGGAGGTTTTATCACGTTTTTGTTTGTATCTTAACTACTTGTTAGTAACGATTTTGTTATAACGTCTTAAAAATGCATCTGAAACACCGTGTAACAACCATCCCGTTCTGTGTAATTTTTTGTGGTTCTTGCAGCAGGCCGCACCAAAAGTGCCCGCGGGCTGCACCAAAAGTTCCCGCGGGCTGCAGGTTCCCACCCTTGATTTACAGGTTTCCACAAGGGTGTTGTATTTAATACCCATGTAATGTTAAATTAGATTTAGTAAACCTATGTGGTGTTTTAAATCTAAATTAACTAGTGAAATACATCATTATATATTTTAAATTTACCTGTGTACGAATCAAGGTATGAAAAAAATAAATTTCGTGTTTTAAAATAAAATGTTAATATGATGAAATCTATATATATATAAATGAATGGAAAAAAAGGTAATATTTTATATATATTTTTTAAGATTAAAAAAAATGTACATTGGTCAATCGTATTGGCATAATTTATTTTTTTAACATATATACTTATAACTAAAAAAATAATTTTGTGCGCTACTCCTCGAAGCAATCAGGGTCGTGGAGGGCCACTTTGCAAGATTTTCAAGGCTTACAAAAGTTGATTTGTAAATATCAGGTAAAAAACTTAAGGAAGGTTTTATTGCCAATACTGCGAAATGAATGCTTAAATATCTATGGTACGTTTGGCATTTAAAATTAAAAAAAAAAAAAAAACAGATGTTACGCGGATGTCCGTTTAAATCCGACGTATTTCACACCCGCCAGGCTCGCGTGGTTGGAGTTTGCGACAAACCCTTGTACACCCGCAAGGGTTGAGTCGTTTGTGGCCAATGGGTTAAAGCTCCATTTTGAGAACTCGAATAGTTGCAGACTGGTTTGTCTTCGGCATGGAAGCGCAAGTGCTGTATTAACCCTGACTTGCTTGAGCATGATAAGTTACAATAGGAACATGAATAAAGATTTTCCCTAGCATGTCCAAGCATGTGACTTTTCAAACTTCCTTTATGAGAACATGAATAGTTGCAGATGGAACATGAATATGGTTTTTCTCCAGTATGGATGCACAAGTGCTGTGTTAACGCTGACTTTCTTGAGCAGGAGTAGTTACAATAGGAACATGAATAAGGATTTTCCCCAGTATGTCTAAGCATGTGACTTTTCAAACATCCCTTTTGAGAACACGAATAGTTGCAGATGGAACATGAATAAGGTTTCTCTCCAGTATGGATGCGCAAGTGCTGTGCTAACACTGACTTGCTATAGCAGGAGTAGTTACAATAGGAACATGAGTAAGGATTTTTTCCAGTATGTCTTAGCATGTGACTTTTCAAATTATCCTTACGAGAACATGAATATTTGCAGATGGAACATGAAAAAAGTTTTTCCCCAGTGTGTCTAAGCATGTGACTTTTCAAATTTCCCTTAAGAGAACACGAATAGTTGCAGACGGAACATGAATAAGGTTTTTCTCCAGTGTGGATGCGCAAGTGCTGTGTTAACGCTGACTTTCTTGAGCAGGAGTAGTTACAATAGGAACACGAATAAGGGTTTTCCCCAGTATGTCTAAGCAAGTGACTTTTCAAATATCCTTTTAGATAACACGAATAGTTGCAGATAGAACATGAATAAGGTTTTTCTCCAGTATGGATGCGCAAGTGCTGTGCTAACGCAGACTTGCTGAAGCAGGAGTAGTTACAATAGCAACATGGATAAGATTTTCCTCCAGGATGCATCTTCAGGTCAGTTACAAAGTCTGAAAAAGATTGCGGATAATACAAGTCCTTAATAAGTTCACGTCTAATATGCAAACATAAAATCATTCAAATGAAATGCAACGAATTCAAAATGATTTTACCTTCTGACTGGGCAATACATTCGGATTGCTTCAAGCATTCCTTTTTAACATCCAGCAGGTCTATGTCTATTTCAGTATAAGGAATCCTCCTTCCATCATGTTCTCGGGGTCCTGGTTCTGCCTTGGTGGGAACTGTCGGCCCTTTAATGCTACCTGTAATAATAAAACAAGCAATTATTAACAATTTGAGTGATACCATTTAAAAATATTTCCGAAATTAAACATTTAATTATAAACACCCTGTTACGGGCTTTAATGGAGAAATATACAGTAAGCCAAACTAATAGTATAATATATTACTGAACTATTAGAGTAAAAATCTTCATATGAACAAATAAAAATCTTTAGTTTATAAATTGAAGACTGACTTATTATTTCCATCCATTAGTATTCTGGGCAATGAGGAATACGTAACGAGTGACAAGACGTCAACGATTTGCTATTCGCCGATTATATTAAATTATTTAAAGAAATAACTCTCTTAAACCAATGTCAAGTTCTTCAATATAAAATAAAATTGCTCAATGACTGATTTTCACAAAACAAATTACGTAGAAAAATTAAAGAGTTACGGAAATGCGAGATCTTGGCATAATAAATATAATAATGGATGAGCAACTAGACTTCACGGTCCATGTTCAACAAATTGTTAAAAAGGGAATGAAAACATTAGGATTTATATAATAAATAATTCAAACAAATCATAAAATTGTTGTACATAACGCTTGTTAATGAATTCAAGGAAAGTTATATATTTAATAAACAATTGTGAACCTCAATTTTAAACATCTTTATTAATATATTGGTTGATTTGGGGGATATTGGCGAATTATCAATTTTTATTTCAATTATACTATAATTACTTATTGTAAACTCTTATATTTTATGTAACCTATATTTCGTGTCTCATATTTTATGTTACTTGTATTTGGTAACCCTTTATTTTTATTGTAAAGTTTAACCCTTCAAAAATTTGGCATTTTTTTCAGACGGTCAAAATATTTTCGCTTTACAATAAAATGCAAATATTTGGAATATTTCTGAGCACATTCAAAAACCAAAAACTGTTTTAGAAAGGTGATGAAATACGCTTTTCAAAAAGTTTTAAAAATGGCTCACTTTACGTTTTTTTCTAACTTAAGTAACTGATAATTAAAAAAAATAAAAACACATACATATTTTATTAGACAAATGTATAACAAACACATATTGTAACCTCATAACCACATATTTGTCGCTCTGTAAAAATAATTTATAAAAAATTTCAAATTCTTTTTTCAATTTGCGATTCAAAACTTTGTTTACATAAAAGCGTACATTTTACTTTTTGGTGGCTATTTATTAGATTGGAATATAAAGCGTGGTGTTTTTCCTTTCTAACACCGATTAGAACATATTTCTAACTATGGTAGTAAGGAAGTTACGACGTTTTCTATAAGACCTATGTGCGTTGGGACAAATATGGTCTCCTGTGATAAAACGGGTGTACTGCACGGTACTGTGCTGTACTGTACTGTACGGGTGTACAAAAGGTGTACTGCATTACACGTGAGTGCCATAGGGGCCTTAAATAATCAAAAAACGAGTCTACTTTAGACCACGAGACTGAAGTAATACTTCACTAACTTATATCTCCCTGTCAACTTCCGTTCGCCTCTCCCGACCGTTCGCCTCACCCGATCACACTTTTCATAACGCTCTCGTCAAGCATTCACCAGCTTAATCCCCAAGTCAAGCGTGCGTAAAGGCCCGACCGTTGGCCTCACCCGACCACCGTTCACCCGATCACCGTTCGCATCACATTTTTCGTAACGCATTCACCAGCTTACCCCCCAAGGCGAGCATGCGTAAAGAATTTTTACTTAAAATAATATGGTAGTTAGTCGCAGAATTTCTGCGCTGAAAAAAACCCCTACATCTAGTTTTACGTAGGAATACGTAAGCTTATCAATACCAGCGATTCCAGACTATAAATGCACCATATGATTGGGAACTGAACAAAATGATGTCAATTATTTCGAAATATATGGGAACACTTTTAAACACTTAACTATTAATTGTTACGCTATTGTAATACCTAATTTACAATAAGACTTTTAATAAAATAATAAATAAAACGAATAAGAAATGGATGATACTCACAAGTTAATTTTGGGCCTGGGATTCTGTTCCTGATTGCCGCCGATTCAACAACACGCGCATTGCTTTGTGTTCGCAGCCCACTTTTCCGATAACTATTATTGTTTGTATGTAATTTATGGTACGTGGATAATAGTTTAAATAAGCCTGTAAGTAAAGAGTAAAGCTCATTTGATTCATACACAATACATATCCACCGTCCTCATAAAATGTTTCAAGGTCAGTGGTATTCCTTCTGTCCGACAACCTCAGTATATCCATATCATTTAAAAGAGCGTTGAGATACAATAAAATTGCAGGAACTCTCAGGGACTTTAAAACTTATAAAGCGTAAGAATTTACTTTGTATTCTTTCAATAGTTTGCACGAGGATATTGAGATGTGGGTTCCAGAATGCAGAATTGTACTCAACGCAAAAAAAACTGTTATTTACCACAAATTAAAATAGTAACCACTCAAATATTGCCATTTCAAGGATACAATATCAATAGTACAATTTAAATGGAATAATTTAAATAACTGATGCTTAGGGTGATTCAGTCTAGTTTTACTAATATACTCGTAGTACTGGTTTTTTGGTCCTTGTCTTTTCGTGATATGAAACTAAACAAAATACACTGGAATAGAATCTCAAAAAACCCTAGAATAAATATCGTCTGTCGATTTGTTTAAATCCATTTTCTAAATTTTGACGATTGGTGTGATTTTAGATTTTCACGGCAACAGGTATTATTACAGTAATTTATTTTTGGGGTATTGTGCCGTCATGTTCCACCTCACGAAACTAAAGTTGCGTTACAGAATTCGTCATCACTGATGATCATCACATCTGCCCTGATGACAGACAGTGACTAACGTTTTAACATCAGAGAAAATAGGATAGCAAAAGTTTCTATGTTTTCAATGCATTTAATGTTCTTATAAAAATAAATTAAGAAGTATTCTTTAGAAGTATTTAAATCTTTTGCGAGTACCAGGAAGAAATCATTTCCATGTTCCGATTAAATTTAAAAATTAAATTTCCCGAAATTCAATTAAATTATAAAACTGCTTCTAAAAACGATAATCGGAATTTAGCAAATTCGAGTACTTAATGCAACTTACTGTCTGTAGAAGAACTCTCAGTATGTTGTAAACATTCCTTCTTTACATCCGGGAGGTCGACATCTCTTTCTGTGTAAGACATTTCACTTGCCACTTCTTCCTGGGAGCCTGGTTCAGTCTTGATGGAAACACTCTCTGGGTTGGGAAGATCCATGGCACTGCTGTGATATCGTCCTGTTATGTGATATTAATACTGACTTCAGTTCAAAATAAATGAGAACTTTATCAGAAAACATTAATTATTGCATTTGCGCGAGTTTTAGAAGATCTATTAAAAAACAGTTTCAATTGGAACAAAATATTCAAAGTGTTGGCGGTGAACTGACCCACAATGAAATAAACATGATAAACAATTTTCTGACCAGGTGGATTAAAGATACACTATTTTAAGTTGGGAACACAAACAAGTTTTACATAACTTATATATTAGAAATAAACTAACGTTATAAATTAGAAAAAAAGTTTAAATGCTGACGGGGACAATGAATTTTCACGAAACAGTATTTTTCATTGCAATTTTAATGAACATTAAATTGTTCGGATCGACTAAAATATTAGTCAATATATTATATGGATTAACAGAACAAATATTTTTTCAGCGTTTATCTGACTCTGATTTAACAGAAGGAATGTGGAACATGGACACAATTCTAGGTTTATAAGAAATGAAGGCATACGGACAGCGAACCCCGGAGTACAATAAGCCTAAAATATTAACTATGTTATCAAGTAAAATAAAAAAATTGCAAATGACGAAATAGATTCAGACACATAATGAAAACCTTTCTCCAAAATAAGGATACTTTGTACTGGGCGATGATATCAATCAATATTTATTATTCATAACATGTAGATATAATATTATTTTTGTTTATGTCGTAAATAATAATTAGCAATAACAATTCTATAAAATGTTAATTTTGTAATTGAACTCCAACATCCTGTTTATAAACTTCTTTATTGCAGTTTGACGGGTTTTCACTTCGAAGCACAATAAGTAAAAAATAATGTTCTAAGCCACTGAAAAAATAACATTAAAATAAAATATTTTACTGTCGCTTTGATAATTAAAATGACAGAAGAAAGACTACTCGGTGAAGGGACAGTCCCAAGGCGGGCTTTAAACACGTTTCAAAGAAAAATAATCGGTTAATAAATATTATTATTTATGTCAGGTTTCTTACTAAGAGCTACTTCAAAACGATAACGTTGTAGACAAGTCACTCGCTTAGCAAGCAAATTCACATTGAGTTTTATAAGCAACTGAAATACGTAGCCCAGCTGTGAAATCTACGCCGAAGCTTTATAGTAATAATAATTGTCCCGCCATAAATCTACCTTAACAAAAACCCATTTACTCTCGTCTGTCGGGTGTTTCGTGTTGGATAGTTCAATATATTACATCGCAAATGTTGTATAAATTGAATTTGTCCGTGTTGAACAATATATTTTGCAATAAAGAAGCACCACATGAGAAGCATAGATCTATTTAGTCAATTTAACATGAACCTACTTACGTACAAGGTGAAGCGCGGCGGTCAATTCCAATGTGTTGAAGAAACGTCACTAGAAAAGGAGTAGAGGAAGAATTTAAACAATTTCAGGATATTAATGTGATGGTCTTTGAAATGACCCTGAACTGTATAAATGGAACACAGGTATTGTGCAGTTTATACAATAATACTTCAGAAAAATTGCGCAGGAATGGTAATGCGCTGACGTAACATCTGCCATCTGCCAATGACATTTTCATAGATAATGGAAAATTAGGCTTAATTTCGGTTTACGGAAGGTCTTCCAAAATAATAAAACTTTTTTTTTTTATACTAACTATTGGCTGGAGAATCCGAATCCGAAAGAATTTTTTTTCGGAAAGCAATATTAACAAAGTTACACGACTTTAAAATTTTCTATACGCATACATTAAAATCGACATATTGGAAGTATTATGACAGTTTAAAGTCATAGAAACAGCCACATAAAATTAAGTGTTGCCATATCAATAACTAACTTAAGTAATTATTTTTTATAAATTTTACTCACTTTTGGCGTAAACGCTAAACTACTTGAAAACAGGGATATTTTTTTAAATTGACGCGAGCAGGCGGTATAAAGGGGCACAAACCATGTGACACAAACCTAGCGTAGCCGTTAAACTACTTGAAAACGTAGGCTGTTTTTTAAAATTGACGCGAGCAGGCGGTATAAAGGGGCACAAACCATGTTACACAAACCTAGCTTAGCCGCTAAACTACTTGAAAACGTAGGCTGTTTTTTAAAATTGACGCGAGCAGGCGGTATACAGGGGCACAAACCATGTTACACAAACCTAGCGTAGCCGCTAAACTACTTGAAAACGTAGGCTGTTTTTTAAAATTGACGCGAGCAGGCGGTATAAAGGGGCACAAACCATGTTACACAAACCTAGCGTAGCCGCTAAACTACTTGAAAACGTAGGCTGTTTTTTTAAATTGACGCGAGCAGGCGGTATAAAGGGGCACAAACCATGTTACACAAACCTAGCGTAGCCGCTAAACTACTTGAAAACGTAGGCTGTTTTTTAAAATT
Organism: Limnephilus marmoratus; assembly: GCA_917880885.1. Classification (NCBI taxonomy): domain Eukaryota; kingdom Metazoa; phylum Arthropoda; class Insecta; order Trichoptera; family Limnephilidae; genus Limnephilus; species Limnephilus marmoratus. The sequence continues at coordinate 58,343,482 of OU862913.1, forward strand.
GACGCGAGTAGGCGGTATAAAGGGGCACAAACCATGTTACACAAACCTAGCGTAGCCGCTAAACTACTTGAAAACGTAGGCTGTTTTTTAAAATTGACGCGAGCAGGCGGTATAAAGGGGTTAGGTTAGGTTAGGTTACGCATTTTTAAGACTACGAATTTTCATACTTTTGGTTTAAGAATACGGCCGTTGAGATAGTTGTAATTCATAAAATAGGGATAAATATTTTTGAGACTTGGTAACACTGCCAACACATGTTCCTGTATTTCTTGTTTTTCTATGACTTTGTATTGCGTCAGTCAAAATCAGCTTCTGAAATGAATATTTTCATCTGTGTGTGTATAGAAAATTTTAAAGTCGTGTAATTTAGTTAATATTGCTTACCGCCGCCTAATTCTTTCAGATTCGGATTCCCCGGCCCATAGTTAGTATAAAAATAACTAGTTTGATTTTGTAGGAATCAGAATACATCGAAAATGACTATTTTCCTGTGTGTGTGTATAAAAAATTTTAAAGTCGTGTAACTTTGTTAATATTGCTTTCCGAAAAAAAATTCTTTCAGTTTTGGATTTTCCGGCCCATAATTAGTATATAAAAAAAAAAAAAATTAATTTGGAAGACCTTCCGTAAACCGAAATTATTCCGAAAATTAAAGAAAATTTATTTTTTAAAATGGCGTCTGACAGTTCCTACTTTCGATCCTTTAGAAATTCAAATTAATTCCAGGTATTGAAATCCAATACATTTTAACCGGATATATTCGAAACTTTATTTATGAATCTAACCACAAATTGTACATCCGTTTTCCTTTTGAGACCGTAACCATGTTCCAGCAGGTATACAACATGTATTTTGATGCCTTCCAAGATCTCGATTACATTTTGGTATTTCACGATCACAAAGGTATTTTGAAGTTACAGGAGACACACTTTCCTCTCAAGCCTTTTAATTAATGAATACTCACATATTATTAATCCAACTTCTAGGATACAAACTTATAAAAAAAAAACTTTTTTAAAACGACCTCCTGATAATATACCACCACATTAACTAAAAAAACAGTTATCAGCTGTATTTGATGGTAAGATATGGCAATATGAAATTTGTATAAACGAAAATGTGTGAATTTCTTGTATTTTAGGGGTAGGGAGGAAAGCAGGAGGGGGAAATGGGAGTCGCGGGAGGGGTGACGAGAGAGGGTGAACGCAGGTTAGGTGGAAGGGGTACGCAGGAGGGGAGGGGACTCGGGAGTCGAACGGGGATTCACGGGAAAGGACATGAAGGGAGAATCAATGTATTTCCTCGAATGGCATTGCAACGCATGCCGGGTACCAGCTAGTATAATATAATTAGTTCCCTATTTTTTTTCGTTGTTTTTAATTCGAGTGTCGTATTTAAATATGGTGTGATTTCGTAATTCATAATTTTGTTTACAACTTATGTTTCAATTATTGTTTCTCGTCACAATGGTACATTTGTTATAAAAAGCTTTGTTTTTTTTTCAAACGAGTAGTACTTTCATATTTACAAGCTAGATACTAGCCGGCGAATTTACTATCTGCAAGTAAATTAACCCATTCAGTGTAATACCTGCTAGTTAGCTAGTAATATATATACACATATAATATATATACACAGTAATATAGAGGAGAGGGGGTCATTTTAATCACGGAGCTGCCAAGACCGGTGGGTGACAGATGCTAAGTTCATAGATTCAGTACAAAAAATGCGCACTCCGTGGCCGCTCGCTAATTCAACTGACCCCCTCTCCTACCATAGGAAGAAATATTTTATCTGTGCCGTGTGAACGGCACGAAACATAAGCGCTCGCGGTTCAACAGATACCTGCTAGCGGTTATATTATATGTCTAAACACCCCTTTAGGAATAAATACATCCCAAAACACATAATGGCGTTATACTTTCATAAGACCAAAAACGTCCCGAGCGACCTTACATTTTAAAAGCTATATATCTCTCTTCCTCTCATGCAAACATAATGTATTTTTCTTTTGACCAGAAAGAGAGCAAAATAGTGCTTCTTATTGTCTTTGAAATATGAAAGCTATCTTGCATAGATATTTTACAATCTCGATCCAAAGTGACGTTCTTTTTCTTAAAAGGAACATTTAAAAGTCCACAAGCCGTGTTATAGTGGAGAAAAACCCTTTTCGTGTTCTGACTGCAACTATTCATGTTCTTGAAAGTCACAATTTAATATTCAAAATTCAATGTGGAGAAAAACCTTTTTTATGTTCCGATTGCAACTATTTATGTTCTCAAAAGGAACATTTAATAGTTCACTAGCCATCTCACAGTGGAGAAAACCTTTTACATGTTCCGACTGCAACTATTCATGTTCTATAAAGTGACAATTTAAAATCCACAAGCCGTCTCACAGAGGAGAAAACCTTTTACATGTTCCGACTGCAACTATTCATGTCCTCGAAAGTGACAATTTTTATATCATCAACAAGCCGTCTCGCAGTGGAAAAAACCTTTTGTATGTTCCGATTGCAATTATTTATGTGCTAAAAAGGAGACTTTAAAAACTCACAAGTGAACTCATAGTGGAGAAAAACCATTTTCATGTTCCGACTGCAACTATTCACGTTCTCAAAAGGAATATTTAAAAGTCCACAAGCCGTCTCACAGTGGAGAAAACCTTTTACATGTTCCGTCTGCAACTATTCATGTTCTCGAAAGTGACAATTTAAAATCCACATGCTGACTCACTGTGGAGAAAAACCTTTCTTATGTTCCGACTGCAACTATTCATCTTCTCAAAAGGAACATTTAGAAGTCCACAAGCAGTCTCACAGTGAAAATAACCTTTTTCATATTCCGACTGCAACTATTCATATTCTCAAACGGAACATTTAAAAGTCCGCAAGCCGTCTCACAGGGGAAAAAAACCTTTTTTAATGAATGTTTGAAGTTTAATCCTTGCCAAAATGTTAACCTAAAAAAATTGCTTTAAATATGTTGTTAATATATATTTTTTTTTTACATGAAGTCCACACTGGAGGCCCTGAGGAAAATAATTTCCCTGAGGGCCTATGTCATCTTTGGGAATGCTGTGTGGAGGGTTTTTTTAGGGAAAGGAAGGAGAGGAGAGTTCTGGGAAGGAAAAGGGTGTAAGGGGTGGGTAAGAATCTGGGGTTTAGTGTGTCCTGGTCATCAGGCCTAGACAAACCTCATCCCATGAACCCGGGCACCCCTGCTAAATCACTAAACGTAGCGAACCACTTGGGGTGACCTATGGCAGAGGTGTTGGTTATCCAATAAAGGTTCCCGGGGCGGCGGTACCCATTCCCGCCTCCCAAATTGTTATATCCAAATATAAGTAAGCATCCAGCACTTATTCTGTGAGTGTTCGGTAGTACCTATTTCAGCGAGCGGATGTTTTCCGTTTTGAAAATAAATAAGAACAAACATCGCTCAAGGTTTACGGATGAGCATCTCCAATTGATTCTTAAAATAACTACTTACCACGAATATGACACCCGACTTAAAAAATAAGAGAAGTCAGGTGTCTGGCTCAAGATAATTTACCATTTTACCCTCCTTTTTAACTTGAATGAAAATTTATAATAACTAGGTACTTACATATCTAACTAAATAAAGATTTAAACAATTGAGCATGGGTTTTAATTTTGAGACTGGCCCGCTTACACACGCAAAATCTTATAAATCGCCCCTAAAAATCCACTTTGACACTCCTCCGTTACGTAATAAATTATAATTTCCAGCTCATAATTCATAAATGATCGATGATCGGTTTGTATGGGTCTATAATAGAGATATGCTTAGATTGCAGAATTTTGTAATTATTCTGGTCAATACCCGAATCCGGGGAATATTTTTTTTTTAACCACAGACAATAATTTGCCTTTTGAGCGGACCATAAACAAAGAATTGACGAGAAACGACAAATCGCTGGGAACTTTGAAAAATCGGGAGATTTTGATGCCATTCCGGTAGATCGGGAGATGAAGTGAAAACTCGGGAGATCTCCCGCGAAATCGGGAGCTTCGGTAACACTGATGCTGAGCGACCGAGCAATACAGCTACAAATAACACCGTGTGGAGTCTTCAATTCTAATATGCTGCAAAAATCTAGAGAAAATCATTTGCTGGCATGAAAACATAATATCCAATACCTACTAAGGTAGTACCTTAAAGGTGTACCTTAGTAGGTATTGGATATTATGTTTTCATGCCAGCTTTACTTTAACCTAAGTAGGTTAAAACCAGTTTTGTGTTCAGAGTGTAACGATAAAATTTCAATCGTGAAATAGAAAAGGGGGCGTTCAAGTATAACGTAACGCAATTTTTGAAAAATTTTGACCCTCTCTCCCCCCATGCAACGCACCGTAACATTTTTCTGCACCTCCCTCCACCTAAACGTTACGTAAGACCCAAGTGACTATTTTTTACCTAAAAGTCTCAATTAAATTGCGCAAAGTTCTGGAAAGTCGCTTAAATACCTTTTTCTTGTTTTAATCGCGTTTGCGGTAAGAATAAAACAAGAAATTTCAAACTCGCAATAGGTGCATGCGAATATTCATTATTTTATTGTTTTAAATTGTAATTCATAAACACATTGGGAAAATATTATTATTTTTATCGGCCTTTAATTTCTTCCGGATATCCACAATTTAATACTGTCTTACCATTAATAAACCTACATGGTTTTAGAACACATATTTTGTTTTACATTAGCTAAACTGAGGAGGCCCTGAAGAAAGTAATTTTACGAAGGTTTCCATATGGAGCAACACTTTACTCCACTATGATTCATAAGCTTACTCAGAGTGGAGTAAAACCTTTTTCATGATCTGAATGCAGTTATACAAGTCCTCAAAATGAAGATTTAAAAGTCCACAGTATGATTCACAGAAGAGAAAAACCTTTTTCATGTCCTGATTGTAACTATTCGTGTTCTCAAAAGGGATACGTAAGAAGTCAGTTGCTGACTCAGTGTGGAGAAAACCCTTTTTCATGTTCCAACTGCAACTATTCATGTTCTATGAAGAGAAATCTAAAAATCACACGTTTACCGACAGTGGATTTGCCGGCCTCTGTGTTTCCTCCCTCCTACAACATGGGTCTCTTCAAGACCCATGTTCACTCCTTCCTGTCCTCAAAAAGACCCTCCACACAGCATCTACAAAGATGACATAGGCCCTGAGGGAAATTATTTTCCTCAGGGCCTCCTGTGTGGTGTTAATGTAAAAAAAAAAAAAAAAAAAAAGTGGAAAAATCCCTATTTCATGTCCTGACTGCAACTATTCTTAATCTCGAAAAAAATAACTAAAACGGCACTTGCTAACTCACAGTGATGAAAAACCTTTTTCTTGTCCCGACTGTAACTATTCATGCGCTATATAACGGTATCAAAAATTCACATGCTTACCCATACTGGACAAAAACCCTTTTCATGTCCCGACTGCAGTAATACAAGTTTTCAAAGGGAAGATTCAAAAATCCGCAGTACGATTCACAGAAGAGAAAAACCTTTTTCATGTCCTGATTGTAACTATTCGTGTTCTCAAAAGGGATACATATGAAGTCAGTTGCTGACTCAATGTGGAGAAAAACTTTTTTCATGTTCCAACTGCAATTATTCATGTTCTATGAAGAGAAATCTAAAAATCACACGTTTACCGACAGTGGAAAAATCCCTTTTTCATGTCCTGACTGCAACTATTCTTAATCTCGAAAAAAATAACTAAAACGGCACTTGCTAACTCACAGTGATGAAAAACCTTTTTCTTGTCCCGACTGTAACTATTCATGCGCTACAAAACGGTATCAAAAATTCACATGCTTACCCATACTGGACAAAAACCCTTTTCATGTCCCGACTGCAGTAATACAAGTTTTCAAAGGGAAGATTCAAAAATCCGCAGTACGATTCACAGAAGAGAAAAACCTTTTTCATGTCCTGATTGTAACTATTCGTGTTCTCAAAAGGGATACATATGAAGTCAGTTGCTGACTCAATGTGGAGAAAAACTTTTTTCATGTTCCAACTGCAACTATTCATGTACTATGAAGAGAAATCTAAAAATCACACGTTTACCGACTGTGGAAAAAAACCTATTTCATGTCCTGACTGCAACTATTCTTAAGCGCCCTCCTCACCATCCAATTTCTAGTGACTGCGGCAGTGACTGCATAGAACGTGGAGTTGAACGAACTAGCGCTGTCTCGTTCTAGCGGCCCTTTAACAAACGAGACAGCGCTAGTTCGCTCAACTCCACGCTCTCTGCAGTCACTGCCGCAGTCACTAGAAATTGGATGGTGAGGAGGGCGCTTTATTCTCGAAAAAAAATAACTAAAACGGCACTTGCTAACGCACAGTGATGAAAAACCCCTTTCTTACCTTGTTTTTCAAAGTGGTCTTTCAGCACTAATTAACACGCTAACACAATAATAACTTCTTCACTTATTCACGTCAGTCCATAGATAACAATTCACTTCACGAGTCTACGTCAATCACAATATACGAACGAAATTAGAACGACATGAGGAATATTTCAGGGAAATCCCCGATTGAGCTTGGAACAAAAAAAACATTTTTCGGGAATTCCCGACCAACCAAGCCATAGAGCAAAATAACAGACAGTGTTAACGTTTAAATATTTTTTACGGCAATTTTGCACTTCCGTAAGTTTTTTTTCCACGTTCGAGTGTCACCCCCTCCTCGGGTGGCACCCGGGATTTCATTTTGCCTCTTTCCCTCGAAATGAACCGTGTGAACACGAAAGTGAATAGAGACAGTGCCGAATGAAGCATTCCAACTATGTTGGAATGCTTCCTTCGGCACTGTTCACTCGCAACCGGAATTTAACATCACGTGACGCGAATGATGTGTGTGAACACTCAAGTGTACAGTCTTTCACTCGCAAATCAGTCGGCCGAAATGTTCTGGCGTGAGGACGAGTAGCCGGAGCGGCTTAAACGTCAAAATGCTCCGTTTAGTTCGCTTTTCGAAATAACTCCTACACGTCTCATAGAAATCGTTGTTTCTCCCTTACTATCATAGTGAAAAATATGATCTAAACGGTATTGGAAAGAGAAAATAATGCTCTATATATTCAATGTAACAATTTACCACAAAAAATATGAATGTTCACTTCTATGGATCCAAAGTTTCTGATCGAATTTGAAAAAAAAATGAAACATTGTGAATTTTTTATGAATTATTTTTATATGAAACGACAACAAAGTGAGGTGACAGAAACGTTTATAATTTATTTGTCTAACAAAATAAGTGTGTGTTTTTATTTTTTTTTGTTACCAGTAATTTTAGTTAGAATAAACGCAACTAGTGCCATTTTTTAAACTTTAAAAAGTTTACATTAAAAATTATTCCATTTAAAAAATTACGTGGTTATTTCTAATAATAAATTTTGAAAGCATATTTCATCACCTTTCCAAAACAGTTTTTAGTTTATGGATAAGTTAATAAATATTCCATTTATATGGATTTTATTGCAAGCCGAGGCCTATTTTGGAATAAAAATATTTTCATGGTGCAAAAATAGTGGTAGATATCAGTTTTCAGGTTATTATTTAACCATATGTTCATTTTATGGTGCTGAAATTTATTTACTGTTTACAAGAATCGCCAATTTCTCGTAATTTAGTTCGACGTTATCGGAAATGTCAATTGAAATCGTAAATATTCCCGAACTGCCGGCAGCGCCGGACGAATTCCAATGCGGCCGCGACTACTCTCGACGACTTCGTAGCGAGAATGTCGAGTGAACTCTTCCTTCGAAGGAACCGTCTGAACACTCGGTGAAACGAGAATGGAACATTTCATCGAGTAAACCTTCATCCGAGTGAATCTTGTCACTTCAGCATAAAGCTGAAGTCACAAGGAATATTTACGATTTCAATTGACATTTCCGATAATGTCGAACTAAATTACGAGAAATTGGCGATTCTTGTAAACAGTAAATAAATTTCAGCACCATAAAATGAACATATGGTTAAATAATAACCTGAAAACTGATATCTACCACTATTTTTGCACCATGAAAATATTTTTATTCCAAAATAGGCCTCGGCTTGCAATAAAATCCATATAAATGGAATATTTATTAACGTATCCAAAATCTAAAAACTGTTTTGGAAAGGTGATGAAATATGCTTCCAAAATTTATTATTAGAAATAACGCCAAACGCGTGCCCAACATTTGTACACAGTTGACATTTGTCACATGAGAACGGGTCGTTTCTTCGACTCATTCTTGTGTTCAACAGCTCGGCTGTGGAATGATTTGCCGGCCTCTGTGTTTCCTCCTTCCTACAACATGGGTCTCTTCAAGACCAATGTTCATTCCTTCCTCTCCTCAAAAAGACCCTCCACACAGCATCCCAGATGACATAGGCCCTGAGGGAAATTATTTTCCTCAGGGCCTCCTGTGTGGAGTTAATGTAAAAAAAAAAAAAAAAACCACGTAATTTTTTAAATAGAGTAATTTTTAATATAAACTTTTGAAAGTTTAAAAAAATGGCTCTCCTTGCTATTTATTCTAACTAAAATTACTGGTTAACAAAAGAAATATAAAAACACACACTTATTTTGTTAGACAAATAAATTATAAACGTTTCTGTCACCTCACTTCTTTATCGTTACATATAAAAATAATTCATAAAAAATTCACAATGTTTCATAATTTTTTTTTCAAATTCGATCAGAAACTTTGGTTCCATAGAAGTGTACATTCGTATTCGTTTGTGGTTAATCGTTATATTGAATATATAGAGCATTATTTTCTCTTTCCAATACCGTTTAGATCATATTTTTCACTATGATAGTAAGGGAGAAATAACGATTTCTATGAGACGTGTAGGAGTTATTTCGAAAAGCGAACTAAACGGAGCATTTTGACGTTTAAGCCGCTCCGGCTACTCGTCCTCACGCCAGAACATTTCGGCCGACTAATTTGCGAGTGAAAGACTGTTCACTTGAGTGTTCACACACATCATTCGCGTCACGTGATGTTAAATTCCGGTTGCGAGTGAACAGTGCCGAAGGAAGCATTCCAACATTGTTGGAATGCTTCATTCGGAACTGTCTCTATTCACTTTCGTGTTCACACGGTTCATTTCGAGGGAAAGAGGCGGAATGAAATCACGAAATGAACGATAAATGAATGGTGTGAATGGGCTATAAAGCTGAAGTCACAAGGATCACTCGGATGAAGGTTTACTCGATGAAATGTTCCATTCTCGTTTCACCGAGTGTTCACACGGTTCCTTCTAAGGAATAGGAAGAGTTCACTCGACATTCTCGCTGCGAAGTCGTCGAGAGTAGTCGCGGCCGCATTGGAATTCGTCCGGCGCTGACGGCTATGTTCGGGAATATTTACGATTTCAATTGACATTTCCGATAACGTCGAACTAAATTACGAGAAATTGGCGATTCTTGTAAACAGTAAATAAATTTCAGCACCATAAAATGAACATATGGTTAAATAATAACCTGAAAACTGATATCTACCACTATTTTTGCACCATGAAAATATTTTTATTCCAAAATAGGCCTCGGCTTGCAATAAAATCCATATAAATGGAATATTTAGTAACGTATCTTAAAACTAAAAACTGTTTTGGAAAGGTGATGAAATATGCTTCCAAAATTTATTATTAGAAATAACCACGTAATTTTTTAAATAGAGTAATTTTTAATATAAACTTTTAAAAGTTAAAAAAATGGCTCTCCTTGCTTTTTATTGTAACTAAACTTACTGGTTAACAAAAGAAATATAAAAACACACACACTTATTTTGTTAGACAAATAAATTATAAACGTTTCTGTCACCTCACTTCTTTATCGTTTCATATAAAAATAATTCATAAAAAATTCACAATGTTTCATAATTTTTTTTTCAAATTCGATCAGAAACTTTGGTTCCATAGAAGTGTACATTCGTATTCGTTTGTGGTTAATCGTTATTCTGAATACATAGAGCTTTCCTTTTTTTCAAAGAAACAACGATTTCTATGAGACGTGTAGGAGTTATTTCGAAAAGCGAACTAAACGGAGCATTTTGACGTTTAAGCCGCTCCGGCTACTCGTCCTCACGCCAGAACATTTCGGCCGACTAATTTGCGAGTGAAAGACTGTTCACTTTAGTGTTCACACACATCATTCGCGTCACGTGATGTTTAATTCCGGTTGCGAGTGAACAGTGCCGAAGGAAGCATTCCAACATTGTTGGAATGCTGCATTCGGAACTGTCTCTATTCACTTTCGTGTTCACACGGTTCATTTCGAGGGAAAGAGGCGGAATGAAATCACGAAATGAACGATAAATGAATGGTGTGAATGGGCTATAACCGCCGTACTTTTATTTGGCACATACGTTTCAACTTTATTACTAAGTACAAGAAACATTATTTATGCATTGAACCGCTTAGGTACTCGTTAATACGGAATATTATTTATTCAAACAGTTAGATTTAGATATAATGAATAGAAAATCACTTTGTTTAAACCACTATTTTTAAAACAATATCAACATTGTTGTCGAAACATGTTGATATTGTTTTAAAAATAGTGGTTTAAACAAAGTGATTTTTTATTCATTATATGAAAAATGATACCACAAAGTTATTTTGCAAAGTTTGAAGAAGTTAGATTTAGCTTTATTATTACGAAAAGTGAGCATTTATATGTCGGGGGAGACAAAAAACGGGCAAAAATATCCATTTAACATTTTTTTTAAAATTAATTCACTCTAGCGGTAACGCCATATTATATTTATCGTTTTTATTTAACATTTCATAGAGAATCAATCAATGCTGCCAATCATAGAAATATATTATTGCCATATAAAACAAGGTGAATGCATTATTGACAAGTTTGTACCTGTGTTTATAACAGCAGAACATGGAAAGAAATGTATTAGAATAATTACACAAACCCTGCTTTTCCAAACAAACCATTCAAAACCGGGGATGTTTTTTTTTAAATTATGATATGCAGCTTTCGTAATTTGAATCTCAACCCAATAATTCGAAGTAGGTACTTTTTTGTTTTTATTTTGACGAGAATTTATTTTATAAGATTGGCACTTCCGACAAATGTCATATTTGATTGTTAGTTAAAAAAGGAATATTATCGTGCATAGTATTATCCGTGCATCAGAGCTCGTTCACATTGAGCATATAAATATAAAAGATCATAGCACGCCACATATCGCTCTCCATACAATCCCTTCAGACCGTTCACACCTGAGCGCTTTATGTGCACATCAACCATAGACAATGCACATCTTACGCCGTAACCGCTCCTGAGGCGATATGCCAACAGTTAAGCGCCCCCCACTCCGACGAAAACAGGAGAGGGGGTCATTTTAATTACGGAGCTGCCAAGAACGGTGGGTGACAGATGTCAACTCCATAGATTCAGTACAAAAAATGCGCGCTCCGTGGCCGCTCGCTAATTCAACTGACCCCCTCTCCTACCATAGGAAGAAATATTTTATCTGCGCCGTGTGAACGCCACGAAACATAAGCGCTCGCGGTTCAACAGATACCTGCTAGCGGTTATATTAGATGTCTGAACACCCCTTCAAACTCCGACGACACAAACGTTTCGTATTATCCGTGAGGTGGACTCTATGCATCTTTAACCAAGAAACAATTAATTACGTTTGGAAAGATGTTAAAAGATGCATTAATATTCCATTTTTATTTAATCATAGTTCAAAATCTTCTTGTCAAATGATCTCATTTCAATTATTTTTGTTTGGTTTGATATTTTTTGCTTGAGCTTAGTTTCAATATAAACATTCATCGCTTAGTTAACCCAAACTAAGAACCTAATTACTTACTTTGTGCTTGTAAACAGTTGTTTCTTGTAGTAATTGGTAAAACGGTGTGTTATTTCCATAATCTGTGCCTAAACGTGCGGCGGTTAGTGGAATAATTATCCATTTTAGATTTTCAAGGTCATCAGTATTATCCTTATTTATTTTTTGTCTTAACTGAGCTGTTGCTTTTATGTCGGTCTTTTATGGGTAAAAGCAGCCGTTTATTGCAAGAGGGTACAGTCAATGATAAATCTATCATTTCTACAATGATGTTTTCCAAATATCATCAAGAGCACTTGACTTAACCGCCAATGGCATTAGTATTTTTCCATCTGTTATCTATTTTAATCTCCTTTATAACCAAACGCATTGGTCTACTAATCTACTTAATTAATGTTTGTTTATAAGTCTACTTATTTTCAGCTAGACCAATTTTATCAATAGATAACAGGACGCCATCACAGCAGTGCCATGGATCTTTCCAACCCAGAGAGTGTTTCCATCAAGACGGAACCAGGCTCCCAGGAAGAAGTGGCAGGTGAAATGTCTTATACGGATGAAAAAACCCATCTCCTTGATATAAAGAAGGAATATTTGCAGTATGCAGAGAATGTTCAGCCAACGAGTAAGTTGCATTGCGTATATCGCAAAGTTATGGACGCAGTCAGGACAGTTTCTTGTTTCTACCTCCTCTTGTAGTACATCGTACTTTTGAATTTACTTTTGAAAAATGTCTTTACAGTAAACTTTTGTTTAAGCTTGCGTTCAGAATTCGGGCACATTTTGTCAGAAGGTCAACATATTTTCGCTTTGCAATAAAATTCATGCGTCCGTCACTCCTTGACACACTGACCCCAGGATTCCTAACCACCTCTCATACCTTTTACTTCCCAAAACATCTTCTCCTTCGTTTCCTTTAAAATGCACTTTACACAGCACCCCCAAAGATGACAAGCCCTGGGGTGAAATTGTATTCCACAAGGCCTCCTGTGTGGAGCTATTGTAAGTTGTGAAGTATTAAAGTATCTGCAGGCCCTGTACTGAATGTCCAGCTTCTGGGAGGCTAACTAAACTCTGACTTCGATGGAGCCCCCGTGCCTAAGCCGGTTACTCAGAGTTACACCAAGAATTTCAATGGAAAGCCTTGGTGCATATTAATTTATTGTTGTTTAATTATTCCAGCTAGTGTAAATGTGCGGACTGCTTCCGTCAAGACAGAACCAGGACCCCGAGAAGAAGACGGAGGAAGAATTCCTTATACTGAAATATACCTGTTGGATGGTAAAAAGGAATGCTTGGAGCCCTCAGAAAGTATTACCCAGACTGGAGGTAAAATAGATTTTTGTTTGTCTGAATTCGTTTTAATAATGTTCTTTTTTCATTGCAGACATTAGTACTGAGCGTTAACAAATCTTCACATTTACCACATCCAAAATGCATTCCAATTCCACTACTACTTTAATAAAAATAAATTAACACACTACTTGAGATTCGAGACCTTTGCGTGAATTTTGAAATCAACCTTTTTTTTTTAAACTCCCACTTGTCTTACGTTGTCTCCCTGACTAACAATTATGTGCTTGGATTTACTTACGGAATATCATTACGGAAAACAAATGAAGCGCTTGTTCGCAGACTCTTGGAATATAGCTTCACAATTTGGCCCCATCTGAACGAAATCATATCCTAGAAAAAGAGAGAGTATATAAGGGGTTTATGCGTTAAACGTTTATGAGGGAAGATACGTACTAACCTGTACCTAACCTTGTTTTTAACACGAATGCTCAATTTTTTGCACCTTAGAAGCCCCCCGAAAAATATTTTACATGCATTTTTTTTAAGTTATTTCTGGAAGTAAATACTTAATTCACATAAATTGAAAGATTTTTTATTTTGTGTGCCAAACAAGAACACTAGTGGTAGATCCCATTTACTTTTTTTGCTCCGAAAGCGAAGACTTCTGCATATCAGAACGTGCCAATCAACAGAACTTAGCTGCCTAACGATTCTGAATTGATCTTCGACATTTTCAACGTCTTTTACAGACAGTTCAACTTTGTAATCTTCTTAGTAATAGATTTGATTTTAGATTTTCCCTGCCAAAAGTATTTTTGTTTTTTTATTTTTGGGTATTATGCCTTGTTGCGCTGCCTCCTCCTTTAGCCAACGTTTCGGACAGCGTTACAGTGTCCATCATCAGGGCAGATGTGGTGTCAGTAATAAGTTTTATGGCGAACTTGAATAAATAGATACTGTAAGCATGTGTTTATCCTGACGCTGGTTTCGAAACGTTCTGAATAAATAGTGTTGTGTTAAAATGTATATATTTTTTATTTAATATCGTATATAAATCAATCATCAATGTATTAACTGTACGTGCTATTATGTGGCAAAAATTGTATTGCAGCATATATCCGGCAGTCCAAATAAAACAATGGTGGATCATGCACACAATACTCGTTTCATACAAAATAAAGGAATGAAAGTACCCGTGTTTCAAACAAATATAGTCAAAATTGATTGATTATATTATACCATTAATATTTAACAAATTGCCATATGAATTTAAAGAAAATTGCCCTATAACGAAATTCTCACTGATGTTAAAATCATGGCTATTAAGGAGTAATCGTATGTATTAAGTTTATATTCTGCTCACTCTCACCATGTTCTAATTTGCAATTTTGTTATTAATGACTAGTGTATTATATACTCAACTGTCTAATGATATTTAAAAAAAAGTTCTTAATCTACATTTTTTCACTATAAAATACGGTCTCTGAATAATAATTATCAATTATCATAAGCAATAATTATCAGCCTGAAACACCCATCCACATTGAAAAATCTTCCGAGAAAAGATACATGACGCCAACGGGACTTGAACCCGTGTCCTTCTGATTGCCGGTCAGCTGCTCTCCCAATTGAGCTATGGCGGCTTATCTTGTACCCGCCAAATGATTCAATATATACTAGTGTTTCATTCAACAATTACTGCTTATTATATTTTTCCCCCTGAAAACAATTAAGATGAAGCCATAGTAAATAATGCAAAATCATACAAAATCATACGTTTTTGTTTTGAAAATTTAATCACTTAGAAGTATTATAGATGCTTCAATTAAATACTACGTGTAGAACATATCTTTGTGCTTAAAAATATCGGTCATTTTTTTTATAAGTCTTTTAATAAGCCTATAAAAAAATAAAGTATAAGGTCTATAAAAAACACTTTCAAGTCCAAACTCTCCTATTTATGAACCCTTTTTCGGGAATGATTTTATTGTATAATGTGGCAAATTCAGTTTATTATATAATGATCGCAAAAAAAAATTATATTTACGCCCGAATTTCACAAAATTAAATAAAATATGCATTTTTCGCTTTGTTTCGCTAACGTGAGTAAATACAGATAAAGTGGGAGGAATTCGGCAAAATAAAATGAACCTTATGTGTCCCGCATAAGCATTATACGCCAGCATCATAGATTCCGGTCAGTCTCCGCCTTTAGCTCGGGGCGGTTGGTTGTCCCTTACTTAGTGTCGCTCTATTCCGTGAAACCCTTTCAAACATTCAACTTCTTTCGTGCTTTTGATTTTTAAACTTCCTTGTGAATATATTATATAAGTACAATGGGTAACAAAGCAAATAAAAAACTGGGTAAGCTCAGTGGTCTGAAGAAAAGAAAAATCCACGCTGGAATGTTTTGGTAAGTTCTAATTATCATTTTTTTAATCACAATTAGGTACGTAGTAAAATTCTGCAAGAAATATTTGTCTATTTTATTATATTATAAATCAAACATTTATTTGAATGCTAACACAAGTTTCATTAATTATCTAAATATATGTGAATCATTATACTATAATTTAAACAAAAATAATAGAACAATAATTGCTTCTTCAAACTTTGCAAAATAACTTTGTGGTATCATTTTCCATATAATGAATAAATAATCACTTTGTTTAAACAACTATTTTTAATACAATATCAACATGTTTCGACAACAATGTTGTCTTCATCAGGATATGATACTATAATATGATAGTATCATATCCTGATGAAGACAACATTGTTGTCGAAACATGTTGATATTGTATTAAAAATAGTGGTTTAAACAAAGTGATTATTTATTCATTATATGAACAATAATTGGTTTGATTTGAATGATATAATTATAGGCAGGTATTGGAGGTGAAATAGTCTACATCTTTGAATGTTTTACAGATACGTCCCATTAATTACGTCATTCTTATTTTACCAATGTATGTAAATGTTTTTTACAGGCCTTTACGAAATCTACAAATACAAAAACAACTCACTAATACCACAGAGAGAGAATTTCAAACCATCAATGAATATGTGTAAGTTGTTTGAATGTACCTAATAAGTTACTTATTTATTTTGTACTTGTAATTTCGTTTATTTATGCAATTTTAAAAACAACCACAAAATAATGTCCTTTGCCCAAAATAGTTAAATAAATCTTTGTTGAATTGAAACCAATTTTAAAGCTCGCGCGCTTTTCGTATTATCTACTTGCCGCACAGTGCTTAATTTTATGAACATAAATTATTTAATATTTATTTATTTGTTTTATTTTCCATATAAAATAAATGAATTTCACTTACTGAAGAATACGATTTACGTTTATAATAATAATTATTATTTTCATCCTTAATGCTATTTTTAAAATTCCGCTTTTATATATTGATGTAATTATTTTTGCATTGTCACTGTCAGTGAACAAAACTGTGATTCAAATCCATATAGAAGAGAGGTTTTTAAAAACCCTTTTGCCAAGTTCCTGGGAATCAAACCTTCCGAGGGAATTATAACAATAATTATTTTTGCTTAATACCTAAACTTAAATGTACCTTTATTTTTGTCATTTTTAATGTCGTCTTATGATGAATAACTATTGTTGAACTTTGTGTTTTTTTTTATTGTTAATATCGAATGAAATGTATTCGAAGGTAATAAAATATGTTTTTAATTGCATATCGAATGTGATAAGGAGAACATTTCACTACCACACAATCCCAATTAAAAGCAAAGCTTGTTATTCGGGGAGATAGAACACACGGATGTCGAAAATCATTCTCTTGTAGTGAGTTAACTATTTTAATTTTATATCCGATTACCTCTGCGTTTGTTAATATCGTACAAGAGTCCCAAATGCCCGGAGCCGGCGAGACTGTCGCATCTCCAATTGGGGTACGCTGTTCGGCAAATGGGTGGGTAAGTGGGAAGTGGAAGGAGATGGGAAGAGTAAGGTGCGGAAGTACCGGTCCATTTAGATCTATTCACCAAACAGCTCCGTAGCATAGCATTGCTCCAGGCGGTTGTGAGCAGTTGGGATTTGTGTACGGTATCATTTTATGTACATATAAAAAAATTATATATATATATATATATATATATATATATAATTAATGTATATAAACACAATGCTACCCAGCCCTTCGGAATAATGACAACATAACAATTAAGAATTCTAACTTTTGCCTTATTGACTCCATATTTATTATAAGCTTGTATGATTTTCGAAATTCCCCGTATTTTCAATGTTTACTTTAGAAATGACTGGAATAACCAGAACCATTTAAAAAATCATACCTGACCTGTTTCTGATCTATTGTCGGCTTACCGCTAGACGGGAAAATACCGAGTGAATTAAAATCTACCCTTAATAAGCAGTGATTTATAGATGTAAGAAGTCAAAAAATTATAGGTCGTAATTAAAATTGCAATAACGATTTATCACTAGGCCATCAATATGAAATAAATTGTATCTAATAGACACTTTCCAAGATTATACTTTTAAATGGTATAGATGGTATTATTTAGATGTTTTGATAATTCATTTAATTTTTTGGAAATTTATTTAATGATTAAGATTTTGGTACATGACGATTATTTTGATAAAATAGTGGTGTTAGCACGGCGTTTTGTTTTCATTAAACATTCAATTATATCTATATTTTAAAAAATATGTTTACATTTTAAAATTATATGTAGGTGCATAATATAATATAGCATATTATTTTTTAGTCTTTAAATACAGAGTGTCCGGGGGTAAAGTGCATTCGGGAGGTGATTCTACATGATGGTAGGAGTAAAAAAGATTAATAACTTTTTTCGAAATTCCAACATTTTTTTCCCATACAAAAATATTTACCTACTAAAAATCCTTAGTGTGAGGTACGATCTTACTTGCCGGGAGCCTGCCGGGCGCGATCGTGGCAACAATAAATGGTGGTGACTGGCCCGTATCGTAACAGTGGAAAATAATAAAGCTGGCCGCGCACGCCGGTCAAATTTAACGTTTTTACCACAAAACTGCCCCTAAAAGTTGGAATTTCGAAAAAAGTTATTAATCTTTTTTACTTACAATATCATGTAGAATTACCTCCCGAAGTTAATGCACTTTACCCCCGGACACCCTGTATATTTTAATTGCGTGTAACAGTAACAGAAAGTGCTACAATCTTAATTATTTATTCTAGATCGAAACTGCACCTTCTGCTGAAGAGGACTACAACATAAGTGGACGCCGATAGTCGACGTGATGTTCCTGATTGATCAGTTAAAAAAATAAAATAATTAGGATTTTTTTATTTTTTTTACAGTGAATACCGCACAAGAATCTCAACTGCTCCTGTCTGGAGCCAGTGAGACTATGGCATCCCCGATTGGTGTATGTTGTGAGGCTGAAGGTAGTGGGGAGGGGAAGAGGAAGGTTGGGAAGTACCTGGCTATTCAGATCTCGTCACCAAACACGGCTAAAGCCATTTTCAAGCAACGTTTCAATTCTGAATGGTGGTCTTACACCAGGGCGATACTGATAGTATCTTCCACTCTGGAACATGCCGCAAATATACTATATATTATTTTAAATGAATTAATTGTGAAATAACACAAATTAACCAAATAAAATTTATTTGCGCATGCCGGGTTCTTGTGTCTTGTGTCTTCTGAGCAATATGATGTGTCTTCTGAGCAATATGATTGGTCAATTTTTGCACGTCTCTGTTTCACTCTGCCCAGCTTTGCTTTTATGGAAGCGCACCCTTACATAAGGGCACTTACGGAAATTTATTGCAACCAAAGGTCCTACCAAAACCAAATGTATTTTGTAATTTGTATTTTGTATTTGAAATTAAAAAATGGTTAGAAAACTGTATTTTGTTTTTTATATTTCAAATACACGACTTGAAAGTATTTTGTGTTTCGCATATTAAATACATGCGAAAAAGTATTTTGTATTTTAATTACAGCAAAGCATGTATTTTGCCCAACCCTGATTATACCTACCTTGAATGTTAGTACCTACCAAAAAAAATTACTTTATAAAAAATAAAAAATTATTTCACTATTTTATTATACAAACCGTAACAATTTCAAGTACCTCCAACAATTGAATTTGGAGTCCCAAAATACTTGGTTCCGTGCAAAGGAGGGCGGTCCGTCTCATTGACAATCCGATGTGACCAACAACTGCCAATCTAATGCACATACAGAATGTAGGCATGCTGAGTGCTAAGTGCTAATGAACTAGCAGCATTGATCCCCTATCCCCTGTGATAGGACTGATAGGTGAATGTACGCAAAATTCGACCGACACGAGCGGAATATCCGTTCACAGTTAATCTTGGTTCACGAGAACGGCTCGTTTCTTCGACTCGTTTTTGTGTAAAAACGAACTACCGGAATCTGTTATACCTGCTTCATAATCCGCAACAATAAATCCATTCCTACAGCCCCTTCTTTAACCCGCCGCACAGCGTTTCCCAACCGGTGTCGATACAGCTTCCCCGTCTTTAATGCAGACAGAGGCGTTCTTCTGACGTTGCATACATGTAAATTACGCATTCTAACAATTAAGCCAACGATACAAGAGTTTTACTGTGTATTTTGATACTCATAAATAATTATTAAATTTAAATAATGTTCGTATTTTTCACAAATGTTAACCTATGTGCGTTTAGGGCGTAAACCGAGAAGTTACGGGTAAGGCGGATCCCTTCTTCTATTGGTTGTAAAGTATTCTGAAGTCTCGTAAGGTATTTTACAATCGCTGCCAATAAACAGGCGCGGCATTTACGATTTCGAATTTTTTCCAAACTAGTGGATCGCCTTAACTTTATTTTTGCGAGAGAGACATTGTTAGTGTTAAAATCCCTCGCTAGGTGGCGTCGAGACAAATTATGTCTTCATTTATTGGGGAAATACTTAAACTGATTATGTGCTATGCATAAAAATCTTGTCTTAAACGTTAGTTTAACAATAAAAATAATAATAATTATCAACATTGCATATCACATTATCACAATGTTTAGTATATATATAAATATGTTTATGGTTAATATGCTGTTATATGTGTATGTTGTTGCCACGCTGACGCGTTTAGAATTATTTCTTGTATTGTTTTAACTAATCCGTGGAAATAATCTCCTGCTGACAAATTACTTGCAGTAGCTTAGCGGATATAATTTCCCATTGTATGTAACTTTTATACAATAATAAAAAATAAAATAAAAATGACGATCCAAAGTGAATTTGCGATTATTGAAGCAGGTATATTTAACGTTCGTATTAAAAAAAAATTGTTTTTTTTGTAGATCTCTCTCGGAAAGTGTCTGTAAGTCTACAGATGTTTTATTGTTTTTGATAAATTTTCTCGTGTATTTGAATTTTGTACTCGCTTTAAGCTACTGCAGTGAGCATGAACTTAGTTAAACATTATTATATAATACATCAACATTGAGTACAAAAAGCATATAACAGCATCAATGACAACCCTTACTTTTAATGTTACCCTTAGCTTGTCTTTACACATGAATGTATTAGTTCTTTTTTTAATTCCAGGTAGCATTAATATAGATACTGTTCCCATCAAGACAGAACCAGGTCCCCGAGAAGATGGGGGGGGGGAATTCCTTATATCGAAATTAATATTAACCTGTTGGATGTTAAAAATAAATGCTTAGAGAACCCAGAAATTATTAGCCAGACTGCAGGTATAATCGGTTTATATTGTCCGTTTAATTCAATAATGACTTTTCAATTACTTTGCATAATACTTCCATCCTCGCTAACCCTGACATCATTGTAGATTTTCAACAGTTGTAAACTAATTGTTTGGTGTATGGTACTACTATACGTTATCTCTAAGTCTCTTGACATTTTGCCTTGAATGTTTCAAGAGTCTTATTTGGCATGAACTGTTAAATATATTGTTATTTTATACTTGCATTAATTTTTAATTAATGTAAATTGTTACGTGTCTATTATATAATAGTATTAGTAAATATGTAATATCTTTCAAGAAGTGTAAACTCTTACCCCTTTTTATTTATTTATTTATAATACTGCTAAAAGCGACAAGTATGTGGTACGTTGCCAGTTGACTCAGGGCCGTAGCTAGGGGGGGGGGGGCATTAGGGGGCAATGCCCTACCTTAAAATACCTGTGCCCTACCTTAAGAAATACCACTGACTATGATAATATACTAGTAAACTGTTCATTGTTTGAAAAGATTGAAAAAAAATACTACTATTAGTGTAGCTTAGCGACATATAACTAAACAGCTTCGAATTAACCAAAGACTTATATCATATCAATTCTTTATTCTGCCCATAGATGGAATTGAAGTAAGTGATGAGAGGCTGTGCGCGTATCGCAATCACTGCTAAGGGGGAATTCCCAAACAGTTTGGGGATGTTATTCAACAGTTTAGTCATAAATAAACCAATCCCTAGATCGATATCTTCGGGCCTTCTCCATACTGAACGGTTTGTCATCAGATCAAGCACTTGCATACTGCTCGCTAACAACGTATGCAGGGACAATAGGGGTATAGTTTTAGTTAATTATAATTGTAGGGTCGTTCTATAAAAAAATAAGAGTCATTGTTAAATAGTAACCTTCTGTTACTTACACCGGGCGGGTATGCGGTGGATAACCTCCAATTCACTTCGAATAAGAGAACGTTTTCCTTCAAAATGTGTCAGCAGATAAATCCACAACTGGAAATTTACATTCTGATCACAAAACTGGTTTTAAATTAAGAGTGAATCTGCTTGCGTGTCCACAGATTTAATTGGTATTACTCTCATATAATGCGTAGTATGGTTTCCTACGAATTATGTGGAATGGTTTGAAATAAAAATTTTAACTCCACTCGAAATATTAGAACGGTTTTCTTCGAAATGTGTCAGCAGATTAATCCGCTACTGGAATTTTGACAGATCATTCGGAACATGAAACTGGTTTTAACCCAGGAGTTAATCTGCTAAGTCCTCAGCTTAAGCTCAGATACTACACCCAGAACAAGAAAATGGTTTTCCTCTAACTTTTGTACTTGGAACACATGGGTGATTTGATGATCCATTGGAACACGTGATGATCCATGAAATTTTCTTAGAATTGTCGCGCACGGACCTCTCTCAATCATTCTCGCTGAATATTAGTCATAAAAAATCCAAGCACAAAAAAAAATTCGACCCGGACGGTGTTGCCAGTCGCTGCAGTTATCAATAAGATGAAAAATTTCGTGCCCATTTCAATCGGTCTGAATCATATATGCAACAAAAATATGAAAGAAATGATTAAAATTTTAACAACAAGATATTATTATTATTTATTGTGATATTTTGCCGCGCCTTAAAAGTGCCGCCCGGAGCGCGCACACCCCCCCCCCCACCCCCCCCTGCCCGACCCAGATGATCAGATCATTTTACTTGCGCCCTACCTGTAATTACCAATGCCCTATCTTAAATTCAACTCTAGCTACGGCCCTGAGTTGATTGCGTTGAGTTATATTCGCCTGTTTGTGAAATCTTTCAACTGTTGACGCTGATTTTTTCGTTACGTTCCAATAGCGTTGGGCTTTGACGGCGTACAGCCATTATTTTCTATGGCTGGTTATATTTTGATGCAGTAATAATAGATACCTATCTTTTGCAGACTTAATATCGCATCTCAAGACGCATCCTGGAGAAAAACGCAACTTTCGCACAACTACTGGAGAAAAACTTTTCTCGTGTTCCTTATGCAATCGTTCGTATACCCGAAAAGGTTCTTTGCAACGCCACCTTCTAACCCATACTGGAGAGAAGAAAGAAAGAAAGAAACGCAGCTATCGCGCCACTACTAGAGAAAATCCTTATGAATGTACCTACTGCAATTATATGAGTTCTCAAAAAGGATGTTTACGACGTCACATGCTAACCCATACTGGAGAAAAACCTCATTCATGTCCCGACTGCAACGTTTCATTTTCTTTAAAGGGAAATTTGAAAGCTCATATGCTTACGCATACTGGAGAAAAACCTTATGCGTGTACCTACTGCAACTATTCTTGTTCTCTAAAAGGATCTTTACAACGTCACATGCTCGCCCATACTGGCGAAAAACCTTATCCATGTTCTCATTGCAACAAATCATTTCTTAGCAAGGGAAATTTAAAAAATCATGTGCTAACCCATACTGGAGAAAAACCTTTTTCGTGTTCCGTCTGCAACTATTCCTGTTCTCTAAAGGGAAATTTAAACATCCACATGCTTACCCATACTCGAGAAAAACCTTATTCATGTTCCTTCTGCAACTATTCGTGTTTTGGTAAGGGATACTTAAAACGTCATGTTCTTATTCATACAAGGGAAAAACCTTATTAATGTTACTACTGCAGTTATTCGTGTTCGAAAGCGAAAATTTGATATGACATGCGTTGCCATACCGGAGTAAAACCCTTTTCATGTTCCGTCGGCAACTGTTCATGTTATCAAAAGAGATGTTTTCCGCGACACATGCTTACCCATACCGGAGAAAAACCTTATTCCTGTTCCTACTGTAGTTATTCATGTTAAAAGCGTAGTTTAAAAAATAATATTCTCTATCACTTAGGTATGTAATGCTAAAAAAACCATTCATGTAATGCTAAAGTGGGGAAACTTTTTGGTGTCCGGAGCTATTTGTGTATTCGTAATATCATCACCCGTGGGCCACTGTTATGTCTTTTTTCGTTATTTGTTTTTGAGGTGTTATGCCGTGTTGCGCTACCTCCTTCTTTAGCCAACGTTTCGGACATCGTTGGCTAAAGAAGGAGGTAGCGCAACACGGCACAACTCCCCAAAAACCAATAACGAAAATGCTTTTGGCCGTGAAAATCTTAAAACTTATCCCACTGTTATGTCATTTATGTAAAAGTAAAATAAAATAAATGAGAAGTCTTTGCTCCGTCTTATGAACGAAACGTCTTATTATTATAGGTTATGGGCCGCTCGCTCATAATTCTTCGCGATTTTGTTGTTTTTGTTTGATAAGCAATTGTAAAAAGCCGATTACAAAACACGAATGAACTGTATCGTGACGGATTGTTGTAATAGCAGTGTAGAACCTAATTCTGCTTTTTAGTGAATCGTTGTTTAATACGTCAGCAAATTATCTTGTCAACGTACCCAGGCTTACTGGATGAGATAACTACGGTATATGGTGCTTTGCGGCAGAAAATTTTTAATCCTCGAAGGCATGAAACTTTACGTGAAGCCAGAAGTCGGGATATAAATAAAAGCTGCAGATGACTAAAAACCAAAGCAAAATTGATAATGACAATCGACCTGTATTTATACGTACACGTAAAAAATGTTACATCCAATAAAGAATTATTGGAAAAACTGAAATAATTATTCGACGACATTGGATTTTCACGGAGAATAAGTCTGCTGCGAAATTTAATTTCGATTCGTCGAGAGAATTGCAGTTCTCATGACGTCTTATGTGACGCAGATTATTGATACAGCACAGAAGCTCAGTAGAACGGGATTCAAAATTAGTGATCAGTGGACAGGATCATTGCTATTAGCAGGATTGCCAGATCGTTTCTCACCTATATTAATGGCGATTGAGCATAGTGGCATTCCTTTAACGGCAGACTCCATAAAAACCGAATTGTTGGACATGGATTTGGCAAGTCATGACGAGAGTGAAGTTAGCGGTGCTTTTTTTTTTAATTGTATATTTTATTTAGATATAAAATTTGACATCTTATATCTAATGTTATCTTTTCTATGACTACTACAATATTATTTACTACTTACTGACTAAAATTTGGACTTTGCAACATTAAGACATAATCCACGAAAAACTGCAAGACTTTTAGCCTCCTTATCATTTACAGGGAGTTCATTGAACATTTTAAAACCTTTATAATAAATATTATTTTGTGTTCCCGATAAATTTGTTTTAGGAAGCCTAAAATCGTTGCAGTTTCTCGTAGGATAACAATGAACTGTACTGTTGATTCTAACATTATTCAACATATAATCTGGTAACATTTTATTTTTTAACTTATAAATAAAAACTAGGGTATTGAAAACTAATCTTTGCCACACACTTAATATATTGAGTTGGCGTTGCATGGTTTTTATCCTTGTATATCTGCTACAGCACAATATAGATCTCAAGCCTTTGTTCTGAATTATTTCCATTCTTTTAAGTTGTGTTTTATTGCTCAGAAAGATTACACTTGAGCAATAATTCAGATGGGATGCTACAGTTGTGTTATAGACCAATTTCCTAGTTTTAATGTCTAATTTTCCCTTTATCCTACTTAAGAAATTAATCTTTTTGGCAATTTTTTTAGTTAGCATTTCAAAGTTAGAGTTAAGTTTTAACTTATTATCGATTATGATTTCCAAATATTTAATTTCTTCTACCTCTTCAATATTTTGATTGTCTATATTTAGGGTGATAAGTTCATTTTGTTTTTTCCCTAATACCATGAATTTACTTTTATTTACATTTAATTTGAGTTTATTTATGCATAACCATTTAGATATTTCATGAAGTTCACTTTGTATTTTTGACAATGCATCTTCAATATTATTTGCTATGATATATAAAAGTGTGTCATCAGCAAACAGTTTGATGGAACAGTACTTTAGACACTTCACTATATCATTAATATATATAATAAAAAAAGCTATTGCTATTCGTTCAACTTCAAAGTACAAAGGAAAAAACAATACAATCATGTCTATGGCCGGAAAAAGTAATGTTGGAAGCACTGGCTTGACAAAATCAAACGTCAGGCAGATAAAATGCTACCAATGTAAAAAAATCGGGCATTACAAAAACCAGTGTAAAAATAATGAAAACAACTCGTCAAATCAGAAAAATAAGGATCGAATGCAGTCTAATGCGTTTAGCGCAGTGTTCCTGAGTAGAAATTTTAACAAAGACGAGTGGTATATCGACTCAGACGCTAGTGTACATCTAACAGCAAATGAAAGTTGGGTTATTAATGCACAGTATGAACAATAAAAAAGAATTGTTGTTGCAAACAGTAAAGAGGTGTCAGTATTGTGTTCTGGTGACGTAAAGATCATGACTACAACAGATAACTATGAGTACGACATCATACTGGATAACGTGTTTTGTGTACCAAGTCTGACAACGAACTTATTGTAACAGACGTATCAGCGTCTTTACAAGACTGTAATAGGGGCACCGGCGTCTCGTGCACGCTGATGAGGATGTATCCCAATGATGAGGGTGGTAACCCTGGATATGTTGAGGGTGGTAACCCTGGATCTGCCTCCCTGCACCCAGAGCTTGGTGAATGGCAGCCCTTGATGTCCTGTTCTCTGCCTGAACCTGGCGCCTTGCGGTGTCATAAGTAGGGCCTGCTATTCTTGAGGAGGTAAGCACCAGGCTTGATAATCAGGCAGAGCTTCAGCGGGAGGCAGGTCGGGGAGAAGTCTTCCAGAGGAAATACGTAGTAAAACACTCGTTGAATAAAAAACTTGAACTGATTTATTGCGAAATATTCACATCTTATATCCCAAATTATGAACCCGATTTCGGGCCGGACAAATCCACAGAAAAGTGGTGGGGGGATCATTCCGCGCCACCACTAGTATAAAACGGGCGGAATATATTTTGCCCCTTTTAGTCAAAAAAGCGCTCGCTTAAATTTTAAACTTTAGAGAATTTTGTAGCGCAAATTACTGATTGAAAAACGTATTTTTAATTTAAAAAACGGGTAAATATAAGCAAGGTGTATAACAAGATTTTTTTTAAGAAGAATTTGATGCGATTTTAAATTTTTGATTTAACTTTTAAAGTTATTTAACTAGGTAGGTACTTGATTTGATAGTGAAAAACAATTAAATTATTTTTCCTGGGTTCCCCGTGAGATTATTTACCGAAATCTGTTTGTTTCATCATCCCACGAAGTCCCTGGATTTTTAAAATAGCAAAAATGTGAAAAATTCATCTTCGAAACTTTCTAAGTGTTTTGGTAAGAAAAAACATGACTCCATTTTTCATGAAATTCTTCCTAGAGACAAAGTCTCGGTTGTGCTGGAGGCCTTGCAGGGCTTCAAATGAAAACTGATTATTTCATTGTCCTGCAAGGCTCTCAGGCTATAAAATTACCAGTAAAAATTAAGAAAATAATATACAAAATAAAAATATAAAACTAATGAGTTTACAAATCTCCCCAGTGGCGACCTGTCATAGTTACGTTTATTTGTCTGGAGAAATGTAGATTGTTAATAAGAAACCTTAAGATAATTCTATTAATTAATTTAAGTAAAAAAAACAAACAAGAAATAATATTTTCTAACTAGAAAAATATGCCAAAAATATTTCTCATCAAAGAGTCGCTGGCGGCACGGTACTCGTGCATTTAGAGGTCAGGAATTTTTGGACTGATTTCCAAGAATGACCTCAAAACTGCAGAGGACCTACCAGCGATGAACCTTGATGAAAAAGATTTCGAGGGTATAAACACGTCGGTTACCTTTATTATCCGTTAGCCAACTGATTATGAAAGGCAATAGGGTATCTTTCACTGAAGATGGTTGCTCAGTTTATAATCAGAAGAACCAATTGGTTGCTACGGCATTGTTAGTCAATGAAGTATACAAAGTGAATTTGCTAAAACAAGACTGTTTAGCAGCATCAGTTGTGTCAGGAATGACTTGGCATCGAAGATTAGGACACGTAAACAAAGATTATTTGAATCAGATTGAAAACGCTGTGCAGGGTATGTCACTTGACACAAAAGTTGACATAAGCAAATGTTCATGCACAACATATTGTGAAGGCATACCATGCCAGTTACCTTTTAAGGGCACTGGCAAACGAAGCAGTAATCTACTAGACAGTGTGCACACAGACATATGTGGGCGTATGGAGAATGTGTCTATAGGTGGCTCGAGATACTTTTTGACGTTTGTTGATGATCATAGTAGGATGACATTTGTTTATTTTTTAAAACACAAAAAACAGGCTTTTAAAAAGTAGGTAGGTAGGGGGTAGAAATCCTATTTGTTTATTGCGACTTCATTTTATGCCGATTTTTATATCACATGTCACGAGTATTCTTACCAATACAACATGTTAATATCTTCATAACACAAGGCAGGTTTTAACTTAAGATTGCTTCTGCGTAAGAGTCCCAAAATAATAGTTACACACGGATCAGTCAATTTCTCAGAATTTTGCAGCACATGACATGCAACTCAAATGCAAAGCTTAACTCGGTACACGAAGAATCGGCAACTTGTTATTTAATTTATCGCTATTTTGTGAACAAAAAACTGGTTTCAATTAAATCTGTATCCGGTGAATTAAAACAACACTCAGAATATGAAAATGTTTTTTCTTTGATTCTGGCAGTACATGAATAGTCTGCAACTTGAATTTTATAACTGCGCTTCGAATAAGATAATGATTTTTTTTCAAAATGTGTCAGCGGACACAATCCACAACTGGAATTTTACATTCTGAACATAAAACTGGTTTAAATTAAATCTGTGTGCGGTGAATTAAAAAAATAAAACTCAGAACATAAAAATGAGTTCTCTTCGATTCTGGCTTCACACACATAGTCTGCAACTAGAATTTTATAGCTGTATTTCGAATAAGATAATGTTTTTCTTCGAAATGTGTCAGCAGATGAATCCACAACTCGACTTTTACATTCTAATCACAAAACTGGTTTAAATTAAATCTGTATGCGGTGAATTAAAACTACTCGCAGATGAAATTGGTTTTGCTTTATTCTGGCAGCATATAAATAGTGTGCAACTAGAATTTTATAATTTATAATAGAAAGTTTTTCTTTGAAATGTGTCAGTAGATAAATCCGCAA
The DNA here is from genome assembly GCA_917880885.1 of Limnephilus marmoratus. Classification (NCBI taxonomy): domain Eukaryota; kingdom Metazoa; phylum Arthropoda; class Insecta; order Trichoptera; family Limnephilidae; genus Limnephilus; species Limnephilus marmoratus. Next base: position 58,372,488 of record OU862913.1, read on the forward strand.
CTGAAATTTAGAACATCGTTTTTGAAACATGTTGACTTTTAAATAAAGATTATTGTGGTAAAAACAAAGTGTTTTAATTATTTCATTAATAAAATGGTGCCACAAAGTGAATTTGCAAAATTTGCAAAAAAAAATTGAAGAAGTGAAATTTTACATTCTGATCACAAAACTGCTTTTAAATTAAGATTGAATCTTTTTGCTCCCCAGCTTTAATTACTATTACTTTCTTAAAACACGCGTATGGTTTTCCAACGAATTACTAATTTTGAAGAATGGTTTGAAATAAAGTTTAACTCTAAACATTATAACGATTTTATTCGAAATGCGTCAGCAGATTAATCCGCTACTGGAATTTTAACAGATCATTCGGAACATGAAACTGGTTTTAACGTAAGACTTAATCTGCACGCAAATTCTCGGCTTTAATTTATATTACACCCAATTAAATTGATACTACACTTAAAACATGAAAATGGTTTTCCTGCAATTTTTGTACTCGGAACTCATGGACGGTTTAACACAAGGAAATTTCCAAATAAAGTGTCACACGCTTCAATAAATACTCCCTTCACAACCATTCAATCTTCAAATAGTTTATTGTGTTTCGCCAATATATGAGATATTTTAAAAGACGCGATCGTTGCAGCTTTTCGTTGCGGTCTTATGAATAAGGTTTGTTTTTTTTTTAAACAAATCATGAAATCAAATACTTTTCGTTTTCTTAATTCACTCTGTGGCGGGAAATGTTTTTCATAGTTTTTATTAATGGTTTTATAATGCCTCTCTAAGTTCACATGCATAGGTATTGTATCTGACGCACGGAAAATGAGACAAATGCACTTATCCTTCACCATACAAAATATTAATTCTTCCTAACAATCGTAATTAACCCTAGAGTGGGCGCGTCTTTCCGTAAAACGTCAGTGGGCGCGTGGGGAGCATTTTGCCGCTCATTTTCGTGGAAAATTTTAAAAAGGAATAATGCAATTTAATTAATTTCTTTTCTTAGGATTAAAGTAAAACACTAATAAGGTATGACAAATTAAAGTATTTATTGAACTCTGTTGAAGGAACTTTGGTTTACAATCGACTTTACAAAATTTAACATTTAAATTAACTTTTTTTAGTTATCCTACATTATCATTCTATAATATTTATTAAAAATGGAAAAAAAATAACAATATTAAATATTTTCCAAATCTAGAGGATATGCTTTGGCGAAACAGTCTTCACATAAGTATGTGCAATGTTCATTGCACAGTAATTTTGAGCATCTGCAACACCCTTTTTTCGTGCGCCTATTTTTCTTTGACGGACATATACTGCATTTGCCTTCTTTCTTTGAAGATGATGCTTATTCTATAGGAACAAAGCGAGCAATTTGGTTCCTCAGAGGAATATTTAAGGTATCTACAGAAGACCTTGCGGTCATATATGTCTTAACCAGGACCATCGCAATCTCCCGCAAGTACTGTCGGCGTAGCATCAAGTGTACAGTATTGCCTTTGTAAATTATTTGGCTGTATATACCGGCAATATTCATCTTTGAAAAAAAACAACCTCATTGGCCATCTGCGAGTCATTCTACCAACAGAATACTCTTCTTTCATTTGGTCCACGACATCAACACCACCTTTGGTTTTATTATAAAATGTAATCATTTCAGACTTTGCAGCAGGTCCGTACAACTACATTTACTGGTACATTTCAACTATGTAAATAAACAAATCTTATTTACTCTAAGCATAATGAAATGTCCAATTGCTATAACCTTGCGTTTATAATGATACGTAATAGAACATTCACTTTTTCATTCTACCAACAATACTGTAATTTAGTGGTGAACTAAGAGTGTCAAACTACTTATTAGTTTCTTTATTTAGAAGTATCTACCTTATACACAAGTAATTCTTACATTAAACTACAAGTATCACTTGTATTTTTCATAATAAGTGAATAGTTTTCTTTTTGAGAACAAAAAAAAATTAAATCGTAAATAATATACAGCACAACTTTTACTTACGTGAGTGGGCGCGCTGTGAGCAAATTGCCGCCGGACGACACTCGATGGTAACAACCTCCTTCTCAAGCGGCTCCCCGCGCATTGACGGTGTCCAGTCTTTTGCCACGGGTTGCGAACGAAAGTGGGGGCAGCTACTAAAAAGCGCAAAGTTTTAGCGCAGTAGATTTGAGAATTGTTAACGTTTTTTTGCAGAGGGCGGCAGAATGCTCATAGCGCGCCCACTCTAGGGTTAAAATGATTCGTTCTACTTCTATTCACCGCACTCACTTTGTATTATTTAAAACTTCGTATCGCCTTCAAGTTACAACTCGGACTGACTGACTCATAAATAAACCGAACCACACACTAAAAACTAAATCGATAACTTCGGGCTTTTGAAGGGAGCAATTTTTGACTATATGCAATAATTAGACTTTTTTTCTATGTGGACTTCTGACGTCAAATACCATAGATGAGGATAGAGTAAACAAATAATAAAAATGCACGACCATTGACAATATAAGCTACAAATAAATAATATACAAAAAGGCATGAAAATGGGCGGTCTTATTGAGGCCTAATTGAGGATCAACTAAAGCAAAAACTGTGAATAGATCTATCTATATCGGCGAGAAAAAGACACGGAGATTCGCTGAGTGACTGAGTGACAGTCGCTTCTGGAGACGTCAGCTTTTTCGCCCCCGAACCGCTCTGTCTGGCTCGTGTTTACACGGCCAGACACCTGCTATCTTGTTAGCCGGCCGGACCCCGACCGGCTCACTGCCTATGCCACCGCGCCGCCAACTGCCTTTTTCAAGGCAAAGAAGAAGAAGGACGACCTGGCCCCACCGAGAGAGGAAGAACACAAGACCACCCCAACCATTATAAAGAGGAAATACAGGACACCTACAATGCGGATGAGTCCCGCGCGGCTCTTTGATCAATACCGGACCAAGACTGGAACTATCAAGGTCCCAACCTCACAACCAGAACAGCCACTGCTGCCCCATCCCGCTGACCGGAGGACGAAGCCGGCAGACATCCCCCTACCGCCCCCCAAGATGCCTGAGACCGCCCCTGCAGCCGGGACCAGCCGCCCCCCAATAGGCCCAGCCTCGGGCTACGTTCCGCCCCCTAGGTTCGAGCAGCCCGCCCAGAAGATGGAGACGTCCCGCCAGGAGGAAGACTGGATAAAGCCGACCCACACAGCGAAGAGGACCCTAACGCAGGAACCAAATCCGGTTGTAATCGGCAACCGGTTTATCAATCTAAACGAAGTATCCGAAGGCGGCGGCGCGTCGCAGGCGAAGCGCCCAAATACTAATTTTTCTTCTTCTTCCGCAGGTACCAGCGGCCAGTCTGCCAGGAAGGACCGAGTCCCGCCGGTTGTGATGACCCTGGGGACTCTCACACACGGGCAGGTCACCTCAGCGGTGCAGGGCCACATCGGACACCTGAACTTTGAAATTATTAGACCAGGAGGAAAGGTGAACATAATCGTACGAAGCATGGCGGATCACCGTGCTCTCACCAACGGGCTGCGAGCGGAGGCACGCGGCTTCCATACCTACACGGCGGAGGCCGACAAGATGAAGAAGGCAGTGATCAAAGGCCTGCCTAACGTGGCCACGGAGGAGATTACCGAAGACCTGACGAGCCAAGGCTTCGCCCCCGTCAAGGTGATCAAGATGACGACCACCTCGGCCGAGTACCCAATGTACTTGGTACACTTCAACAAGGAAGTGAATATGGGCCAGCTGAGGGCGGCCGTCAAGTACCTCTGCCACTGCAGGATCCGCCTGCAGAAACATCGCAGCAACCACCTGCAGCACGGGACACAGTGCTACCGCTGCCAGAACTTCGGGCACGGGTCCCGCAACTGCTCACACACCGCGAGGTGTGTGAAATGCCTAGTGGAGCACGCCTCCGCCAAGTGCCCCAAGACCACCAGGGACGAGCCCGCCGCGTGCTGCAACTGCGGAGGCCCCCATCCCGCCAACTACAGGGGCTGCCCGAAGAGGGTGGCATACGTTGCCTCACTGCAACAACACCAGCGGCTACCCCGGTGAGAGGCACCAGGAAGCAGGCCATATGCGCATCAGACGAAGAATGATGGACGCACTGGGCCCACATAGCCGGAGGATCCTCAGGCCCCCAGCAGCATGAGGAGCAGCATGAGGAACATCCCCGCTCGCAGCACCGCACGAAGCCACCCGCAAGAGAGCCAGCCGCCGCAGATGATGACGCTGCACTGATGATGGCCCTGCTCCAGGGGCTGATCCGCGTGCGACCCCAGCTTGCCGTTTGCAACAACGAGCTAGAGAAGGCCATGATTCTTATGAATCTGATCACGTCCACCATCAATGTCTGATCCCCAGATGGTGAACGTCCTCGTGTGGAATGCCCACAGCATCCGATATAAAATAGATGAACTGCTCACTCTGGCAAACAATACTAACATTGACATTTTTCTCATTACAGAAACTTATCTCAAACCCGACATTCCCCTGAGAGTGCCCGGCTTCGAAGTACACCGAGACGATCGACAGGAGGGCGCCGGTGGCGATACCGCCATATTCGTTCGTCAAACCATCACATCTACAAGAATCCCCACTCCGAAGTTGAAGCATACTGAAGCCACGATTATCGAAGTCATCATAGAGGATAGAGCGCATACCATCATCGCCGCCTACTGCCACCATCCCAAACTATTGGTAAGAGAAGATCTCGATAAATTACTTAATCTGAGTCCTATTGTTATCTTAGGAGGAGATCTGAACGCCAAGCACAATTATTGGAACAACTACAGAGGCAACGCGAATGGGAAAACGCTCTTTTCACATATGCAGACTCACAACTACACGATAATGGCGCCGGACAAACCGACTTTCCACTCAGCACGCGCAATCCACCCAAGTACCCTAGACATCGTACTTGAGAAGAACGCCAAGACCATCTCGCCATTGCGCACGCTGGACAAACTGTTGTCGGACCACCTGCCCGTGAGCTTCAGTATAGGAGGAACGACTTCAAGGAGCCCCAGAAAGCGGCGAAACTTCAAAGACGCCGATTGGGAAGGATTCAAGAAAGAGATTAACGAACGAATACATCTCACGAAGGCAACCATGCGCACGAAGAAGGAGGTCGACGAAGCCGCAAGCACTCTGACCGAAATCATCCAACATGCACAAGACATCTTCATCCCCCTCAAAGACGAAAAGACTTACGCGATCAAGCTTCCCGAGTACGTCTTGTCACTCATCAAGGAGAAAAACCGTCTTCGCCGCCTTCACCACCAAACGCGCGACGGCTACTTCAAAACGGCCTACAACACGCTACAGTGGAGGTAATACACCTCTTACCCGCCTTGGTATAAGTAACTGATGGTTACTCCTTCAAGGCTCTCGCAAGATTCTAATTTTTTTGATTAAACGAAGCTACATTTATTTATTTTGAACGAATCTAGACCTCCAGTGTCCATGCATACGTTGTTAGTAAGCAGTATGCAAGTGCTTAACAGGATAAACAAAATGCACAAAATAGGTTAGTAAGACAAAGATAAATTAAACAGGGCAAAAGAAAAACTCATTCATGAGACTCCATGACGCGGAATTGCATCTGTAAAAAACCTGCAAGCACCTGTATAAAATAGAGAACATAAGAAATACAATAAATCTCAAATCAATTGGCAAGTACCAACAAAAAATGTGAATGGCTTTCGGTCTGACCATAAACTACACTTAGCTTCCGTGTCCCTTAGCCAACCACTCAGTGAAGCCTCAAAGAATGTTAACTGAATATTTGGGGTAAAATACCCGAAGACTAAAAGAAAATTCAGCGTTGGGTAGTCAGAGGCAGGACAAAGGACAGTCAAGGTCGTGTGATCAAACCTCAAGCCTGCACATGTCATTGGGGGAGGCGCAGATAGATTTGAGAAGGATCTGCAAAATTAATATTGTAACTAAAGATGAAGCAGGGACGAGGTCCAGCACACCCCCATATGGGGATAGGGAAAAAAAATAAAAATTTTGAGTTCAGTTCATCTAAAAAACAACATTGAAATAGTTAAACAACACGCTACAGCGGGAAATCAAGCAAGAGATCACCGACCTCAGGCGCGAACTTTGGACGAAGAAAGTTACGTGACTCACGCCAAAGGACAACAGCCTATGGAAAATGGCAAAAGCACTGAGACACGAGGATCACGCGATTCCACCGCTAGAGAAGCTAGACGGATCAGGGCTGGCACTTTCGCTCGAAGAAAAAGCAAACGCGCTCGCCGACGGATTTGAGAGAGCCTACGCAGCCACGGATGGCCTATCGGACCCGGAGACGGATCGACTAGTAGAAGAATCTCTACAAAATCTCGAGCAAGCCGAGCAGACGAGCACAGCCGATATTCACCTCAGCACGCTGAGCGAAGTAGCCGTCATTATCAGGCGATTGAAGACAAACAAGGCGCCGGGAAGCGATCAAATACATAATATCCTACTGAAGCACTTACCTCAGAAAGCCATCATCCTCATCACCAAGCTGTTCAATGCCTGCCTCATCATCGGACATTTCCCAGAGATCTGGAAAACGGCGACCGTGCTGCCCTTTTCCAAGCCAAACAAGGATAAGAAGCAGCCGACAAACTACCGGCCGATTAGCCTACTTTCAACGCTGAGCAAGGTATTTGAACAGGTCATCCTCAACAGACTTTTACCTCATCACGAAGACACATTGCCAGACGAACAGTTCGGTTTCAGGAAAAGGCACTCCACCACCCATCAGCTCTCCAGAGTAGCGGAATTCATCGCGAAGAGATTCAATGAAAATAACTACACCGCCGCCGCACTGCTAGACTTGGAAAAGGCATTTGACACTGTATGGATCAAAGGGCTTCTGCACAAACTTCACAGATTAAATACGCCCATATACCTAACAAGAGTGATACAGGAATACCTCAAGAACAGATCCTTCCAAGTCTTCATCAGGAACGCGCTGTCGACTATACGTGAGATTCCAAAAGGCGTGCCTCAAGGAAGTCTACTGGGACCTCACCTCTTCAACATCTTCACGCACGACATCCCCCATGACGAGAGATGCAATCTATCAATTTATGCAGACGACGTCAAACTCTACGTTTCCTCATCACAAGCAGACATGGCAGCCATATACCTACAGAGGGCGCTCGACGCTCTAGTAGAGTTCTACAAAAAATGGCGACTCAAACTAAATGAGGCAAAGACCGAAGTCATCATGTACTCGAGGAGAAATAAAGTTAGAACACCAGACGTCAACATCGAAATGGGAGGACACGCCCTAGAATGGAAAGATGAAGTCGTCTACCTGGGCCTAACAATGGACTCACGCCTCAACTGGAAATCTCACGTAACCAAGATGCACGCGAAAGCCAGAAAGGCAGTCGGCGCGATGAAGCCCATCTTCAACAGAAGAAGTCCGCTACTTCCCAGAACCAAACTCCTGATCTACTACTCGCTCATTCGACCGGTACTGACCTATGCTATACCCGTGTGGGGCAGCATCTCCTACTCTGACCATACTAAACTACAGACTTTACAAAATCTCTGCATTAAAATCACTTACAACACAAGACTCAAAACAAACTTGAAAAAACTACATGCAATAGAAGAAATACCGACCTTATTTGAATACACTCACAGACTGACCGACCGATTTTACAAGTCACTTCAACATAGTAAAAATAAACTCATCAGAGAAATCGGTCAATACAATGCACCTAGCGATCTTCCTTTCAGGTACAAACACAGACTACCTAAACATATCCTGATGGACCTTAATCACATTTGGCACAACCCTGAATCAGACACGGATGACTGAGCGATCGGTAGGTATTCCCAATTACCAAACCCCCCCCCCCCCCCCCCCACATTACCAGACCCCCCCCCCCGCATTGATCAGCATCATCTGATCGATCGATCGAAAAAGATCGGACGAAAACGATCAGATCGAACAAACTCCTTTCGCTCCCGAAACGCTCTGTCTGGCTTGTGTTTACACGGCCAGACACCTGCTATTCTGCCAGCCGGCCGGACTCCGACCGGCCCTTGATTAGGCCGCAGCGCCGCCAACTGCCTTTCTCAAGGCAACCAAGAAGAAGGACGACCTGGCCCAACCAGGGCAAACAAGAAGAAGGCAACCAAGAAGAAGGAACTGCCTTTTTCAAGGCAACCAAGAAGAAGGACGACCTGGCCCCACCGAGACGACACAACACAACATCCTCCATCCAGAAGAGGAAATACAAAATACCTGCCGTGCGGATGCTGTCCGCGCGGATAGAACTAGCTGACCCGGAGGATTCGCCAATCGAGATCCCCCCGGGCGCCCGCCAGTATAGACGGCAAACTAAGACGGGGACCAACCTCATCACCATCCCGGCCTCCCAGCCCGCAGAACCGAAAACCAAGCCGGCATCCATCCCCCTGCCGCCCCCCGAGATGCCCGAGACCACCCCCGCCCCCGGAACCAGCCGCCCCCCAGTAGGCCCTGCCTCGGGCTACGTTGCGCCCCCCAGATTCCAGCCCCCTGCCCAGGAGATGGAGATGACCCGCCAGGAGGAAGGTTGGATCAAGCCGACCAACACAGTTAAACGTCCCCTGTCCCCGCAAGGACCCCGGGCGGTTGTTATCGGCAACCGCTTCGGCAATCTAGGTGAGGTATCGGAAGGCGGCGATGCCGGTGGGGCGTCGCAAGCAAAGCGCCCAAATAATAATAATTCTGCTTTCTCTCACACAGGTACCACGAGCGCACCCAGGAAGGACCGCGTACCCCCGGTAGTGATGACCCTGGGGACCCTCTCTCACACGCAGGTGACCTCAGCGGTGCAGGGCCACATCGGGCACCCGAATTTTCGCTTCCAATACAGGTCAGGCGGCAAAATCAACATCTTCGTGCACAGCATGACGGACCACCGCGCCCTCACCAACGGGCTGCGAGCGGAGGCACGCGGCTTTCACACATACACGGCAGAGGCGGAAAAGCTGAAAAAGGCGGTCATCAAGGGCCTGCCTAACATCGAAACGGAGGAGATCGCGGCGGATCTCACAGAACAGGGCTTCCCCCCGGTGAAGGTCGTCAGGATGACGACCGCCGCAGCAGAGTACCCGATGTACCTGGCCACCTTCAATAAGGAAGTGAACATGGGCCAGCTGAGGGCGGCAGTCAAATGCCTCTGCCACTGCAGGATCCGCCTGCAGAAACACCGAAGTAACCACCTGCAGCACGGGACACAGTGCTACCGCTGCCAGAACTTCGGGCACGGGTCCCGCAACTGCTCACACACCGCGAGATGTGTGAAATGCTTAGTGGAGCACGCCTCTGCCGAGTGCCCCAAGACCACCAGGGATGAGCCCGCCGCGTGCTGCAACTGCGGAGGCCCCCATCCCGCTAACTACAGGGGCTGCCCAAAGAGGACGGCATACGTTGCCGCGGTCCAACAACACCAGCGTAGCCCCCGGCGAGAAGCGCCAGGAAGAAGGACACATCCTCATGCGCATCAGACGACGAGGAATGATGGACGCACCTGGGCCGACGTAGCCGGAGGTACCTCGGGCCCCCAGCAACACGAGGAGCAGCACGAAGAGCAGTCCCGCTCGCAGCACCGCACGAACACCCGCACGCAGCAGCCCGAAAGAGAGGCAGCCGCAGTAGATGATGACGCCGCACTGATGATGGCCCTGCTCCAGGGACTGATCCGCGTGCGACCCCAGCTGGCCGCTTGCAACAGCGATCTTGAGAAGGCGATGATTCTCATGAATCTCATCAGGTCCACCGTCCATGTCTGATCCCCAGATGGTGAACGTGCTCCTGTGGAATGCCCACAGCATCCGAAATAAAATAGACGAACTGCTCGCTCTGGCAAATAACACTAATATTGACATAATTCTCATTACAGAAACACATCTCAAACAAAACACGCCGCTGAGAGTGCCCGGCTTCGAAGTACACCGAGACGACCGACAGGAGGGCGCCGGTGGCGGTACCGCCATATTCGTTCGTCAAACCATCACATCTACAAGAATACCTACTCCGAAGTTGAAGTATACTGAAGCCACGATTATCGATGTCATCATAGAGGATAGAACGCACACCTTCATCGCCGCCTACTGCAATAATGAAAACCGTCTGGTGAGAGAAGACTTGGATAAATTAATTAATTTACGCCCAATTGTTGTTTTAGGAGGAGACCTGAACGCAAAACACAACTATTGGAATAACTACAGAGGCAACGCGAATGGGAAAACGCTCTTCACGCATATGCAGACACATAACTACTCGATAATGGCACCGGACAAACCGACATTCCACTCAGTACACGCAAAGTACCCCAGCACTCTGGACATCGTACTCGAGAAAAACGCTAAAACGATCTCGCCACTGCGCACGCTGGATGAACTTTCGTCGGACCACCTGCCCGTGAGCTTCAGTATTGGAGGGACAACTTCAAGGAGCCCTAGAAAACAGCGCAATTACAAAGACGCCGATTGGGAAGGTTTCAAGAAAGAGATAAACGAACGAATTCACCTCACGTCGGGGACTCTGCGCTCGAAGGAAGAAATCGACGAGGCCGCAAGCACTCTCACGGAAATCATACAACATGCACAAGACACATTTATACCTCTCAAAGAAGCACACACATACACGATCAAGTTTCCCGAGCACGTATTATCGCTCATAAAGGAGAAAAATCGCCTGCGACGCATCTATCATAGCACGCGCGACGGCTACTTCAAAACGGCTTACAACACGCTAATGCGGGAAATAAAGCAAGAAATCACCGACCTCAGACGCGAACTTTGGACGAAGAAAGTTACGTCACTCACGCCAAAGGACAACAGCCTATGGAAAATGGCAAAAGCGCTGAGACGCGAGGATCACACGATTCCCCCGCTAGAGAAGCTAGACGGATCAGGGCTGGCACTTTCGCTCGAAGAAAAAGCAAACGCGCTCGCCGACGGATTTGAGAGAGCATACGCAGCCACGGACGGCCTATCGGACCCGGAGACGGACCGACTAGTAGAAGAATCTCTACAAAATCTCGAGCAAGCCGAGCAGACGAGCGCAGCCGATATCCACTTCAGCACGCCGAGCGAAGTAGCCGTCATCATCAGACGATTGAAGACAAATAAAGCGCCGGGAAGCGATAAAATACACAACATTCTACTCAAACATCTACCGCAGAAAGCCATCATTTACATTACAAAACTGTTCAATGCCTGCCTCATCATCGGACATTTCCCTCAGATCTGGAAAACGGCGACCGTGCTGCCCTTTTCCAAGCCAAACAAGGACAAGAAGCAGCCGACAAACTATCGGCCGATCAGTCTACTCTCCACGCTGAGCAAGGTATTTGAACAGGTTATACTCAACAGGCTGCTTCCACACCACGAAGAAAACAACACTTTGCCAGACGAGCAGTTTGGATTCAGAAAGAGGCACTCCACTACCCATCAACTCACCAGAGTAGCGGAATTCATCGCCAGAAGATTTAACGAACATCGCTACATCGCCGCTGCGCTGCTAGACTTGGAGAAGGCATTTGACACCGTTTGGATCAAAGGGCTACTGCACAAATTGCACAAAACAAACACGCCCATATACCTAACGAGAGTGATTCAAGAATACCTAAAGGACAGATCCTTCCGAGTTTTCATCAGGAACGCGCTGTCATCGGTACGTGAGATTCCAAAGGGCGTGCCGCAAGGAAGTCTACTCGGACCTCATCTTTTCAATATATTCACACACGACATCCCCCGAGACGAGAGATGCAAGCTATATATATACGCAGACGACGTCAAACTTTATGTTTCCTCGCTGAAATCGGACATGGCGGCCATATACCTACAGAGAGCGCTCGACGCTCTCGTAGAGTACTACAAGCAATGGCGACTCAAACTTAACGAGGCAAAAACCGAAGTAATCATGTACACGAGGAAACGAAAAAGAAGAACACCAGACGTCAACATCGAAATGGGAGGACACGTCCTAGAATGGAAAGATGAAGTCGTATACCTGGGCCTGACAATGGACTCACGTCTCAACTGGAAATCTCACATAGCCAATATGCACGCAAGAGCCAGAAAGGCAGTCGGCGCGATGAAGCCCATCTTCAACAGAAGGAGTCCGCTACTTCCCAAAACCAAGCTCCTGATCTACTACTCGCTCATCCGACCGGTACTGACATATGCTATTCCCGTGTGGAGTAGTATTTCTCGCACCGACCACTCGAAACTACAGACGCTACAAAATCTCTGCATTAAAATAGCATACAACACTAGAATCAGAACGAATTTGAAAAGACTACATGCAAGAGAAGACATTCCAACTTTATTTGAATACACACACCGACTGACGGACCGATTTTACAAATCTCTGAGACATAGTAAAAATAGACTTATCAAGGAAATCGGTCAATACAATGCACCTAGTGACTTTACTTTCAGATATACACATAGACTACCTAAACATATCCTGATGGACCTGAACCACATCTGGCATGAGCCAGATTCAGACGCGGACGACTGAGCGAGCAGTAGGTATTCCTAACTACCAGACGCCCCCCCCCGTAACTTATGTTTATATATATATTTATATATCTAGATAATATTGTATAATATGTATGTTTATGTAAGTTTATTTTAAAAATTCCCATAAAGTATATATTTCACATAAAAACAGACACATACACCCCTCACCACAAAACGCAGGATCTCACGTGCTGAAATCACTGAAGGCCGCCCAGTTTCATGTTGACTGTCGGCCGACTCTTCCCGGATGAGGTTTTTCATGGTTTCCTCATTCCCGAAGGCAAATGCGGAGGAGCTCCAAATTAAAAGGACATGACCGCCTCCTTACCACTCCCAACATAACACAAACAGACACGTATGTATATATGGTCTTCGACCCCTGATGATGAAGATTGATGTTGAGTCTGGACGAAACATGCAATTTTAGTAGGGTTTTTAGATAACAATTTTTCCCTACCGATGAAACACAAGGCCTTTAAGTCTATAATAGCCAGGTAATATTTTTAAATACCCACATGAGGTAAAAATTGCAAGGCGCATATGACGCCGTTCTAATTGTATAAAGAACATTAACTTTAAATTCAGTAAATTTAAATGATTCATCTCTTCAAGATACATAAGAATCTAGTAAATGAAAAAAAAAAAAAAAAAAAACAGACCCCCCCCCCACAACTTATGTCTATATATCTATGTATATATTTATATAATAATATTTATTTTATCTAAATTTATGTAAGTTTATCCTAAAAATTCCCATAAAGTATCTATCACATAAAAACAGACACCCACACCCCACACCACACAATGCAGGATTTCATTCACTGAAATCACTGAAGGCCGCACAGTTTCATGTTGACTGTCGGCCGACTCCTCCCGGATAAGGTTTTTCATGGTTTCCTTATTCCCAAAGACAAATGCGGAGGAGCTCCAAATAAAAGGACATGACCGACTCCTTCCCACTCCCAACATAACACAAACACACACGTATGTAAATATTTTCCCTTGTTTGATGCCGGTTGCTTTGTTTGGCTAAGCGAAACATGCAATTTTCGTAGGGTTTTTACTTTACAATTTTTCCCTACCGACAAAACACATGACCTCTAAGTCTATAATAGCCAGGTACTATTTTCAAATACCCACATGAGGTAAAAATTGCAAGGCGCATATGACGCCGTTCTATTTGTATAAAGAACATTAACTTTAAATTCAGTAAATTTAAATGATTCATCTCTTCAAGATACATAAGAATCTAGTAAATCAAAAAAAAAAAAAAGAGCGCCTGGCCTAACAACATATAGTCGCGATCACAACGGTACACTACATAGCGTTCATCGAATAATTCACAGTCAAATATACTTGGCAGAAGCCATGTCTCAGTTAGGCATATCACGTCATAATCGGCATTAAGAATGCTGGAAAGAAACACATGCATTTTGGTTCGGAGACCTCTAACATTTTGATAATATATATTTAATTCACCGAGAGCATGCATTTGAATGGAACATGTAGGTCAACATATTATGTGAAAACAATAATAATAATAATAATAGAGTATGTTGGACTATGGAAACGTAGCAAAGATCAGTTGAATATAAGATTAGAAATATAATTGACATGTTGACATTGAAAACTGTAAAATAGTAATAGTATTTTTTAAAGATTTTATGGTGAATCTTGATTTTGAAATCGAACCCATTAAATTTACATGGTTACAATAATAATGTACGTTTGCAGTGATTACAGTGGAGTAATACAATAATATTATTTTTGTTAAGTACTTCCAGCAAAGTAAATGATTCATTAATATGGTAGTGAGCGAGACAAGAGAGTTAAAATTATTAGAAGAGATTTTGTTATACAGTGCTGAGATTAAGAGGCAATTACATGTTAAAAACAGAGATATTATGAAGAAATAAAAAATAAGAAATAAAAATGTTAACATTTGTGTAGTTGTAAGTTTTATAAGATTTTGTTTAAGTCTTCAGCCTTGAGGATCGATCTGATGTGAGAACCCTCTGATTTTCAGACAAGGATTCTGCAATTGCGGACCCAGACGAAGCGAAAGTTATTTTGCTTGGCTGCTTCCTTCGTCAGGTGCAGCAGCCGTTTTGATGCGCTCGTCAGGTGGTCGTTGGCGTAGACGCGGGAGTCGCCGCCACATCCGATGTCGCTGCCGGTTAAATTTTGCATCTTTCGGATTGAAGATAAGAAATCATCCTTTCTATATCTAGCTTGCATTTTGATAATTATGGGCTTATGTTGACCTTTCTTCGATTCCTTCGGTGCCACTCGTGTAACGAAATCTATATCAATTTTGGGATCAAGGTCGAACCCTGTTTTTCGAGCAAGGCTGGAAACAATACCTATTAGGTTTTCGGACTATTTACTATTATTTAGGACTAATTCTATATTGGAGCGGCGCGCCCACTGGTCACGCTGCTCCATGTCATCTTGAATGTTGGCTAAGCGGGCCTTCAGGGAATCGACTTCATTCTTTAATGAGTCGACCAGCTTCAGCTTATTCTCCATTGCCGAGATTTTTTTGCTCATATCCTCTACTATTTTTCCGCTGAAGTCGATGGAGTGTTTGACATCACTGACCTCATCCCGCAGTTCCTTGACGGCGGCCGGCAAGTAGGACAGCGCGGCTAGCTGGTCGCTGATCCTAGCAAGTTGCTCCATAACGGAGCTGGATGAATCTCCCGAGGAAGAGTTGGATCTAGTTTTATGATGACGATTTGATGTTGCCATTTTTTCAGTTTGTGTTGGTGATGAGGCTATTTTTGAACAATCTTTTTTTTCCGGCACTTAATTATTAATTGAATGTTAAAGTATGATTTGTAACTCGGCGTTTAGTCACTGTTACATAAATCAAAAATCACTAGGCACGTTGGTATAACTTTAGAACACTATGTATTGACAGCTTCAAATTATTTTTTTCGAGAGCAGTTTAAGGTATATCGAGTGTATAAAAGCTGTTAATAATGTAAGATGCACTTGTTTATCACCATGGGATTTTCCCTACTACAGTTTTCTGTTAACAAATAACTTTAAATTCATAGAATTTCTTAAATATAACGGGAGATATTTTGACAGAATATTGTTATTGTTGTTGTATTGTTGTGTGTGTAATAAAGGTTGGGCAATGGCGTTGTATTTCGTTAGCCACAGCAACGTGTGACCGGGTCACATAGTATTTTTATATTGCATGTCGATGAATGATATCAACAATGAAGTTCTAAACAATTTGCAACTAAAAGCGGGAACCGTTGGTAATTTACTAATTGTCTAAACATCAAGTCATTTCACCGCAGGGGTAGGCAGAGAGAACGGACCGCCAAACAACTCAGTCTATTTACAACATATTCTCCAGCTACACTTTTATGTCAACACGATTTTCATAATAATATAACTATATTATTAAGCTTAAGAGATGATATAATAACTTAATTAGGGGGTATTTCACCATCCTCTTGATAGCTTATCCGTAGGATAATGTATACTAATAAATAATGAATAAATACTTCGCTATAGGTAGAAAACTTGGCTAACTTATCCGATTTGTAGTCACCGTTCTCAAGTTCGAGTAGGTGTAGAATAGTAAGCTCCGACTTTATAAGGAAATATATCTTAAATTGGAATTCGAAAATATACATATTCCTATGGCCTATGGGTAAGCTATCGAGAGGATGGTGAAATACTATCATATGACAGTAATAATTAGTTAACTTACAGGTACGGACTCCGTGGCAGTACGTCCATATACTGCCTCGGCCGCAATGATGGCCAGGATCCTTTCCTCCAACGGAGTCAAGGGTTGTGCCTGGCTGGGGCCACCTCCGCTCTTCATCATCTCCGATCGCAAGCCAGATGCTTTTTTTTGATGCCATCTCTCTGATCCCTCCACGTCTGAAATAAAGAGACATTTTTGTACTACAGAAAATATAATAAAATTCAAATTATATCAATAAAGAATATAAATATAATTTTTTTATTTCAATCCGTAATCCAATTGAAGTCCGTACCTCGTTGCAATAATAGAAACGACTCCAGATACTAATATCTACAGCCTGTATGTCGGACGAATATCTACAGCTCATATGTTGAACTAATATCTACGAACTTAAGAGTGTTGACTAATATCTACAGAGCGTAGGTTGAAATAATATCTACAGAGCGTAGGTTGGACTAATCAGCTAAATGTGTCCAATAGTCCAATATTAGGGATTTTTACATACATACTTACATAAATTAAGTTTTTTAAACTGCATACGCAAAATTGCGTTATTCCAATATGCTATACATAATTGCAAATCCAAACACTGCCAGTGCTGTAGATATTCGTCAACACTTTCGTTCTCATAGATATTAGTCAGCAGTTTGAGCTGTAGATATTTGTCAACACTTTGGTTCTCATAGATATTAGTTCGATTATTTCAGTTTTTGGAATTCCTGTAGATATTAGTAGACACCTCCATAGAAACATAATAGTGGTAATAATATAATGAGTGCATACCTATTGCCACTTGTCGCCACTCTTCGTGCACCCGAGCTTCATAGCATTCAGGTCGACCGCCAGGGAAGACCACGCCAATTCGTTATTGATGCGGCCATCGTTTCCCTGCTGCCGCCCCGAAGTCATTGTCGGTCTCTCTTCCAGCCGACTAATCATCATCTCCAGCTGCCCGCTCGTCGCACGGCTCCTACTAGACATCTGTTGAAGAAATAGGAGCTTAATACATATCTCGATGGCAAATCAACATCTGTAGAACAATTGAATATTTGGGGACGAAAAAACCGCTAACCGCTAACCGCCGCACTTTTAGGCAAAGATTATGGAAATTACACTTCATTTCAAAAATTAGTAGAAGAAACAACTATTTACGTACAAAAAAATAGATTTTTAGGTTTATTTTGACAAACTACCTAATTCATGTGAATTTGAATTGAAACGAAATTTTGCAAACGTCAAATCCTTGGTATACAACTTTAAACATACATTAGTGGATAAATAATCATGCATTTTTACAGTATTTCATATTTTAAACTTTAAGACCCCGCAACTCGGATTTGTACCGATTTATTACATATTTCCCTTAAACACGGTAAGTTTTAAAGCTCTTAAATAAATATAGGTATGTTATTTTTGAAGATAATATCTAGACTTTGCCCGCACCGAAACGCAAATTATATAAAATTCCCTCGATAGAAAAAAATCGCAAAGTATGCTCCAAAAATTATTATTAACACGTTTGTTTAAGTTATTTTACAAGTTATCTGTATGAAAAAATTCACAGTGTTTTATTAAATGCTGTTTGAGATAATGCCCGCGAGATTTTTGCTCTATTTTAAACGAGTCGTGTTTTATTAAACATTTTCGCAATTTTCGCATCGATTTTGTCGATGTAAATGTTAGCGCTCTCCTCTAACATTCGTGATTTCGTATCTCTCCATCTTCTTCTTTTCGGGCCCGGTTGCAGAGCCTTTAAACCGGTGAAGTTAGCATTGAAAAAGCAATTGACGTTTTGACAACCATAGAAAATTACACGAAATTGCACAAATCTATGCACAAATCTGACAGCACTTCTCACGCGAGATCGATCTCACCTCACAATTTTTAGAGAATAGCTCGGCTGACATAGAAATGTGTCGACTTTTAGGAAAACATTTTTTATTATTTTATACAGAATCGTCACAATTTTAAAAATATTTTTTACGGATGCAAAAATATATTTTTTAGGAATACCTAAAATCTTGATTTAATGATTGAAGCATTTGAGGAGTTATTGATGTTTTAAAGAGCGTTGTAAACTATAATTGCATCGTGGATTTGGGAGGGTTAAGTATTTTACTTTTTAAAATTTATGCCTAGGTATTTTAAGTGTAGCGGAATATGGTGGCTCTTGGATTATTAATACCCTATAATGTCTTTAACCCTCAATTAGCCGAATTTTTTTTTATTATTATTATTTTTTTTAAATGTAAAAATGCTCACATCGAAAAACTATATGTTTATTTGGGTACTCTATGTGATGTAGATTCCCCAGTTTCCTGCTTGTACCACGAGTTTTCGAACACCGTGTATAAGGGTAAAAAACAAAGCAGAGAAGTGAGTTCTAGAAAATCAACTAACTTGTGGAAGAAAATCAGGTGAGAGAAACCAGGGAGTTATGATCACGGATCCACACCACGCGCGCAGAGCTGTCATCTTTACGTACTAGGATGCGACCATTACGTATCCATACGTATTTATGATTAGTTTCCTTGGCTTTCATCCTTGTAGCTGCGTGCAGGACTTTATTAGCGGGGGAGAGGTGTTCGCTGACGTAAATTGGCGACTTCGCGCCGTCGATGCCAAGGTGTGCCGAGTTTAGTTAATTCATTTTGTTTTTTTTTTGTTATAATTGGCAACTGCAGCCAGGACTTCATTCTTTATTCTCACGCTTGGGAGCTTTACTATTATTGACTTGGGGCGGTTGGATTCAGGTTTGACCTTAGGAACCCGATGAAGGTTAAGTATTTCAGATTCAGAAATCGGGCGTGAAATTACGGTACCAAGTTGCTTGACAATATATACCAAGTTCTCAGGATAGCGATTTCCTAATTATTGTGATACGAGATCGATTTCATACGAGATGTGCTGTCAGATTTGTGCATAGATTTCTGCAATTTTGTGTAATTTTCTATGGTTGTCGAAATGTCAATTGCCTTTTCAATGCTAATTTCGCCGGTTTTCAGTAGTTTAAAACACGAAATACTGTAAGAATGCATGATTATTTATCCACTAATGTATGTTTAAAGTTGTATACCGAGGATTTGACGTTTGCAAAATTTCGTTTCAATTCAAATTCGCATGAATTAGGTAGTTTGTCAAAATTAACCTAAAAACCTATTTTTTTGTACGTAAATAGTTGTTTCTTGTACTAATTTTTGAAATGAAGTGTAATTTCCATAATCTTTGCCTAAAAGTGCGGCGGTTAGCGGTTTTTTCGTCCCCAAATATTCAATTGTTCTACAGATGTAGATTTGCCATCGAGATATGTATTAAAGTTAATTTAACGAAACAATTCTTTAAATTAAGCTCATATTTCTTCAACAGATGTCTAGTTCGAGTAGGAGGCGTGTGTCGAGCGGGCAGATCATGATAAGTCGGCTGGAAGAGAGACCAGCAATGGCTTCAGGGCGACACCAGGGAAAAGATGGCCGCATCAATAACGAATCGGCGTGGTCTACCCTGGCGGTTGACCTGAATGCCATGGAGCTGGGGTGCACGAAGAGTGGCGACAGGTGGCAACAGGTATGCACTCATTATATTATTATCACTATTATGTTTCTATTATTACAACCAGTCACGGACTTCAATTGGATTACGGATTGAAATAAAAATTTTATATTTCAACATTCTTTATTGATATACATAATTTGAATTTTATTATATTTTCTGTAGTACAAAAATGTCTCTTTATTTCAGACATGGAGGGATCAATGAAACGCTGTTAAAAAAAAGGCATCCGGCTTGCGATCCGAGATGTTGAAGACCGGAGGTGGCCCCAGCCGGGTACAGCCCTTGACTCCGTTGGAGGAAAGGGTCCTGGCTATCATTTCGGCCGAGGCAGTATATGGATGTACTGCCACGGAGTGGTAGTACTACTGTAATTTGGAAGTATTTCACCATCCTCTTGATAGCTTACCGATAGGCCATAGGAATATGTATATTTTCGAATTCCAGTTTAAGATTTATTTCCTTATAAAGTCGGAGCTTACTATTCTATACCTACTCGAACTTAAGAACGGTGACTACAAATCGGATAAGTTAGCCAAGTTTTCTACCTATAGCGAAGTATTTATTCATTATTTATTAGTATACATTATCCTATGGTGAAATACCCCCTAAGTAAGTTATTATCATCTCTTAAGCTTAATAATATAGTTATATTATTATGAAAAACATGTTGACATAAAGTGTAGCTGGAGAATATGTTATATTATAATAGACTGAGTTGTTTGGCGGTCCGTTCTCTCTGCCTACCCCTGCGGTGAAATGACTTAATGGTTAGACAGTTAGTAAAGTATCAACGGTTCCTGCTTTTAGTTGCAAATTGTTTAGAACTTCATTGTTGATATCATTCATCGACGTGCAATATAAAAATACTATGTGACCCGGTCACACGATGCTGTGGCTAACAAAACACAACGCCATTACCCAACCTTTATAACCAACGCCATCTGTTAATTTCCAAACACTCTCCACTACTTAGTATTTCAGTGCTTTAGTACTATCGGTTACTTGCAAGCGGGACTGCCTCTACAGGACATGGGGCCACGTACTCCACTTCCAGTTGTAGCAAGTGTTCCACCTCCGGTAGTGGTGATGATGGTGGTGTACTTGTTTCCACTATGAAATCAATCTGCAACAACAGTCGAAAGGTATTAGCTTATCTTGTATCATTAAAATAACTGAGCAATGCACACTCTTGTATTCTCTTTGAAAGCTGCACCAAATATACCACAAGCAGTTATCTATTACACAGTATAAAGCAAAGTCGCTCCCGCTCTCAGTACGCTTAGATCTTTTAAACTACGCAATGGACTTTCATGAGGTTTTCACCAATAGATAGAGTGATTCATGAGGTAGGTTTAGGCATCAAGGTTTTGTGTAAATTGGTTGATACAATAATAATTGGATGATTTGTTAGCGCTGTTTTTGTGAAAAATCACCTCAAGGGTGCTGTAATAATATAATATATAAAGGGAGCAGGAGGGCAAGCGGGCGGTGTGGATTTGATATGTATCCAAATTAACAGATGGCGTTGGTTATAAAGGTTGGGTAATGGCGTTGTGTTTCGTTAGCCACAGCATCGTGTGACCGGGTCACATAGTATTTTTATATTGCACGTCGATGAATGATATCAACAATGAAGTTCTAAACAATTTGCAACTAAAAGCAGGAACCGTTGATACTTTACTAACTGTCTAACCATCAAGTCATTTCACCGCAGGGGTAGGCAGAGAGAACGGACCTCCAAACAACTCAGTCTATTATAATATAACATATTCTCCAGCTACACTTTATGTCAACATGTTTTTCATAATAATATAACTATATTATTAAGCTTAAGAGATGATAATAACTTACTTAGGGGGTATTTCACCATAGGATAATGTATACTAATAAATAATGAATAAATACTTCGCTATAGGTAGAAAACTTGGCTAACTTATCCGATTTGTAGTCACCGTTCTTAAGTTCGAGTAGGTATAGAATAGTAAGCTCCGACTTTATAAGGAAATAAATCTTAAACTGGAATTCGAAAATATACATATTCCTATGGCCTATCGGTAAGCTATCAAGAGGATGGTGAAATACTTCCAAATTACAGTAGTACTACCACTCCGTGGCAGTACATCCATATACTGCCTCGGCCGAAATGATAGCCAGGACCCTTTCCTCCAACGGAGTCAAGGGCTGTACCCGGCTGGGGCCACCTCCGGTCTTCAACATCTCGGATCGCAAGCCGGATGCCTTTTTTTAACAGCGTTTCATTGATCCCTCCATGTCTGAAATAAAGAGACATTTTTGTACTACAGAAAATATAATAAAATTCAAATTATGTATATCAATAAAGAATGTTGAAATATAAAATTTTTATTTCAATCCGTAATCCAATTGAAGTCCGTGACTGGTTGTAATAATAGAAACATAATAGTGATAATAATATAATGAGTGCATACCTGTTGCCACCTGTCGCCACTCTTCGTGCACCCCAGCTCCATGGCATTCAGGTCAACCGCCAGGGTAGACCACGCCGATTCGTTATTGATGCGGCCATCTTTTCCCTGGTGTCGCCCTGAAGCCATTGCTGGTCTCTCTTCCAGCCGACTTATCATGGTCTCCAGCTGCCCGCTCGACACACGCCTCCTACTCGAACTAGACATCTGTTGAAGAAATATGAGCTTAATTTAAAGAATTGTTTCGTTAAATTAACTTTAATACATATCTCGATGGCAAATCTACATCTGTAGAACAATTGAATATTTGGGGACGAAAAAACCGCTAACCGCCGCACTTTTAGGCAAAGATTATGGAAATTACACTTCATTTCAAAAATTAGTACAAGAAACAACTATTTACGTACAAAAAAATAGGTTTTTAGGTTAATTTTGACAAACTACCTAATTCATGCGAATTTGAATTGAAACGAAATTTTGCAAACGTCAAATCCTCGGTATACAACTTTAAACATACATTAGTGGATAAATAATCATGCATTCTTACAGTATTTCGTGTTTTAAACTACTGAAAACCGGCGAAATTAGCATTGAAAAGGCAATTGACATTTCGACAACCATAGAAAATTACACAAAATTGCAGAAATCTATGCACAAATCTGACAGCACATCTCGTATGAAATCGATCTCGTATCACAATAATTAGGAAATCGCTATCCAGATCTATTCTCAGGAACACACTGAATTTCAAGGTTATTCTCTCTGGCTAACTGTTCCATGTGCGATACGCGCGTGTCAAGGGGTGTTCAGTAGGGTGGAGCACGAATGTATGAAAAAAAAATTTTTTTAAGATTCAGAGTTCTAAGAGGGGGGGATTTGTGCCTTATGTTAAAGTAAAAATACGTGGGATTTTTCATTTCATTTGATTAAGATCTTCAGTCTCCGCAGTGACTTCAAAAATTGAAAATTAGGGTAAAAAAGTTTAAAGTTTATAAGGCGATACATTGTGATTAATTTAGTGGTAAGCAGGTGTTTTAAATGATAAACAATATATAATTAAGATATTTATTAAGGCATCGCTGTAAAAAAAAGAAATTTGAAACAAACTTGAAAAATTATACATTTATTATTTAGGTTTAAAATCCTTTTTAGTTTCAAATTTAGGCATTTGATTTCGCGATTCCAGCTTGGCATTTATTGCACCTAATCGCGACTTTCTTATCCACTGAGAAACGGAAACCTCATTATATTCTTTAAAGCTCTTTCAACAGCTTGGGTATGGCAGGGAAGCCTTATAAATAATAGTTCGTTTTCACCACCAGATTCCACGACATTCTGAATTTCCTAGTCCAATAAGTTTTTCAAAATCGGTGGTTCGGTTAAGTTTTCCTGCCAATTTATTAAATCACTATATGTAGAAGTATTAAAATCTATTGATGGCACTTGAAACAGTCTATCATCGCAAGAAGAATCCCTTCAGGATGGCAAAGTAGCCGTTTCTTTGGATAAAAGTATCTATAATTTTTTTAGAGTTACTGGCAGGTAACTGGAGGCCTTAATAATATTGAACAGGTAACACGTGCCATCTTTACATGATGGTTTACTTTTAATTGAGAACCAAAACGGTGCGTAAACTTTGACCACAAAAGTAGCCAGAATTTTCAAATTTTCAGATTTGTAGATACATACAAACGTAGTCTTTGGTGATCCAACGGGCATGTGATAGTTTTTCTGGAGATTTATTGCCTAGGTCTTCTGGAAATTCATCTGAAACTACAGCCGAGACAATTTTATACAAGTACTGTTGGTCTGGACTCAGATCTTTGGCCATTTCTGGTAGCATTTGACCTTCGATGCTTTCAAAATTTTTAACAGGCAGGTTTTTACAGGTTTCCAGTGATTTTCCCAGTGGACCAATATAAGATTTAGGTCCCGAAGTACACCCATCGAGATGAAAAAACAGATGTCTCAAAAGCAGTTCGTTAATGTGGAGTAAAAAAATTATCCACTGAAGTGGTTTTTGTAGCCTTTTCTCAAGCAGTCTTATAATTCCAGCATACTTTCCAGTATTAACATTCGTACCATCACAATCAATTGCCATAAAATCTATTTTAGGAAACTTATTTATGTAACAGAAACCTTATTATCACGGTATCTATTCCTTTTGCTGTACCAACATCAGGTACCACGTATCCCATGTAAATGGATCCCGGCTCTTGAATCAGTGAGATAGGTTCCTTTTTTCCGCTGATTACCATTACCCGAGACGTTCTTTGATCGGTCAAAAAAGTTTGCTCTTGTTTGGGAACCTTTTCATCCTTAGGATATATACATTGAGCGAATGCTTTGTACTTGCATACTGAAATATCAAAAAGTATCTTATTGCTTTTCTGAAAACTATTTAATTTGTCCAGGGAGAGCCTCTTGATAGACTTGAGTAGATTTTTGCACTTTAAATGATATGCTTTCAACATTTGAACGATCCTTGTTCGCGTCAATGTAGGAATAGATGCAGTGTGCTATATATTTTCAATTTCGACATTACTATATCTGCTATCTCACCAAAAATTGGTTCTTTTGCAGTTTCTGATTGCAATTTCAGTTGATTTCTCGTCCACTCATAATAGTATTTTACTGCATCTTCGTAAGTAGGTAGAAAGTTCTCTTTCATCTCACAAAAATCACCAAATATAGGACATTTGAATACATTCCGAGTTCTTTGCATAGTTGCCATGTAAGAATATCGAACGTAATTTTAACGACAAACGAGCGTGCGACTGATCCGAGCCTCGAACAAATAGAGCAAGCAAGCTAAGTATCACCTCCCGCGCTTCCTCTCTCCCCTTTACTTAAATTATAAAACACAAATTCAAACTTCTTTTTATTTTGTGTCGAATCTATATTTATACCAAGTAAACTTTCTTGATAAAAAATAGTACGTTTATTCAAAAATATCGTACATAAACATGACTTCCAATTAGAGTGAAAAACCGACTATTTTCGTAAATTCAATGCCATTGCGGAGGCAGTTACCCTAAAAAAAATTGAATAATATTTTACATGGCTTAAATTAAACCTAAAAGGCACCAAATTTTGACTCTTACATTACCGTCCAGTGAAAAAAAAGAATTCACTCCTACCTAGTGTTCAGACATCTAATATAACCGCGAGCAGGTATCTGTTGAACCGCGAGCGCTTATGTTTCGTGCCGTTCACACGGCGCAGATAAAACATTTCTTCCTATGGTAGGAGAGGGGGTCAGTTGAATTAGCGAGCGGCCACGGAGTGCGCATTTTTTGTACTGAATCTATGAACTTGACATCTGTCACCCACCGGTCTTGGCAGCTCCGTAATTAAAATGACCCCCTCTCCTGTTTTCGTCGGAGTGGGGGGCGCTTAAATGTTGGCATATCGCCTCAGGAGCGGTTACGGCGTAAGATGTGCATTGTCTATGGTTGATGTGCGCATAAAGAGCTCAGGTGTGAACGGTCTGAAGGGATTGTATGGAGAGCGATATGTGGCGTGCTATGATCTTTTATATTTATATGCTCAATGTGAACGAGCTCTTAAGATCACGCATTTCTGCGTGAAGCTTGGTGTTGTCTGCTTGCAGACTTTTGATGGTAGCCAGCGATTCAGAGAACCTTTTCTTAAGGTCCTCGTACTCAGCAGAGATGAAGTTGACGGACTCTTTTAACTCCGGTAGAATGGTAAGTTTAGCGTGGAAAGTCTCAAACTCTGAGGCAATAGATCGTCGAACTATCTGACTTGTTCAAAATACTATACGGCACAACAGATGTTCAAGCACAGCATAGCATGACAAGAGGAATGGTGCTGTTGAACGAAATATCGGAAGCACTAGATATATATAACTCTTCTTTAGATAACCTTATGATTTTTTTGTATAATAATCATCTTCCTAGGTGTTAAAACTGTCAAAATGAGAAAATTGTACAGTTATTGGATAATAATCTGTTGTACAATTAAAAAAAATAATAATAATAAAATCTCTTTTTGTCATACATAACTAAAAGGAGATCGTAATATTGCACGTAGGTTAATGGGGTTGGAATGAATAAAATTTTTGTCTTCTCTGTTATTCCCATACAAATTTGAAATTTGTTGTCTCATCCGACGCAGAAATGTGTCGACATTTAGGAAAAAAAATTATTTTGAACAGAATCGTCACAATTTTTTACATGTTTTTTTCGGATGCAAAAAAATATTGTTTAGGAATACCTAAAATGTTAATTTAATGATTAACATATTTAAGAAGTTATTGATGTTTTAAAGAGCGTTGTAGACTATGATCGCATCGCGGATCCGCGAGGGTTAAGCGGGCATATTATATTTCGTTATTTAAAAATTACAACTGTGATCCGAAATACCCAACTAGAATATAATTAAGTATCGAAGCCGGTAAAATTTTCAAAAAATTGTTTTATTTATTGCTTCAGTACCTACCGTAAAGCAAATTTCGTAAACTTACCATCTATTTTTAACTCACATCTATGTCCTAGCTGTCAGAAAGGAACAAAACTGTTAAACAGCTGGATTTGTTGAAATTTTTAATCTGCAGACATCAATGCGAACATTATTGTTCACACGCATTTCTTAAACAAAAACATGATGTGATTGATTGCGTATAAGGTTATCTCTCTCTCTCTCAGGTTATGTGGGTCCTAGCGATCCGTAATGTAGGAAGGTTCTGCTTTTTTTGTTCCAGAATAAAAAAAGAACAAGAATGTTTGGGAATAAACGAAAACAGGTTTCTACTTGTGAGGTTAAATTGGTTTCAGTAATAAAAGAGTTCATTTCCAAAACAACCAAAGCCCAGTATAATTTTATAAAGAACATAACAATGTTGCCCTTTTGAGGGGCCGGGTTTCACATCCCCAAAAACATAACAGATTCTGAAACATAACAGATTCATAACAGATTTGACAGGAATATAATTAAGCAGAAAGAAATATCGTACCTGCGGACCATGGATCTTTATCTAATTCTACACTGACACGAACTCTTAATTTACTTGAATATAGCGCGTTGATGAACCGCGGGCCATATTCTCTCGCAATCTCCAGGATGGGAACCAGGAAAGACCCCCAGGAAGGCCAGAGAATGAGGACTCCCCGCTAGGGAGTAGTATCCAAGATCAGCACCAGTGCTCCGGTTGAGCCCACCGGATGAAACACGATTTCCGTCAGCACACCTCATCAGGAAATGAACGCCGAGTGACCATCCGTCACAAATATGAGCAGCAATAACCGTACCAGGTCATAAGGACTCTCCCTCGCAAAGCTTTTCAATATGCCAGTCGCGATTATGTAGGTAATTTACAATACCGTTATTTCGCGGATAAATATCGGTCCCAATGGCGGCGACCAATCACATTAGAAACAGCGTTCCGATCACATCAGAAAGAAGCGTTTGCAAAATGTACATCGCCCGGCTCGCGATTAAAATCGTTTAAAACAATTTGTAACGAAGAGATTATCCCATTTTTTAAATCCAAAACTATCACTAAAGTGACAAGTCGAATCAACACCGGCTTCCCGTACGGTGCGAATTCAAAAAGTAAAAACCAGAGAGAAAAAAAAAAGTGTTGCCAATCCATTCCGTGCTGTTCAAATTATCAGGTTAGTGGTCAGGTAAATAATTATATCACAAATTGATAATTATTTACGTGACAATTCCCCCCTTCTCACGAAAATGTTTGGCCCCAAACATGAAATCCATGGTTCCGATGTAAAAAAAAAAAAATAAAAAAAATAAAGGTACACTAACTAACTAGAAGATAGGTCCATCAGGTATCTAGAAATTTTACAACAAGTAACCATTAGCAATCATAAACAATAAATCATATAAATCTAGATAGATTGAAAGAACAATGAGAATAGGATGGTACGAGAATAAGGAGTCTACAACACCTTCAGCAACGATGGAGCTGGGTGCTGGCATTACTGGCTGAAGTCCAGACCTGTTATTCTCATGACATCCTAACATCGGGAACATCTTAAAAATAAAGAACACAATCAATGAAAAGAAAAAAAAAAATTATGCACAAAGCATCACTTTTCCTTCAGCAGGAAATTTTGCCATTAAAAAAGAGGCTTCACTTTAGGGTGGTCAACCATCCCTCACTTCACTGAATTTAGGCTATTTATTAATAGCGAAAAGGTAACTATTCTATCTACCTAGGTCCAACAGGTCTAATAGGTTAACATAGAATTTTATTCAACAAAATACAGAACAGACATTAAACCTAGAATGAGGAATATCTTTCAGATATATTTAACTTAGTTTAATTAAGTTTAAAAAAAAGATTTATAACAATGTAGAACCATAAGTATATGAGTAGTACTTGTGTATTAATGAATTAGTTAGACCAAGATTGCAAAACTTGTCTACTAAAAGTGGTTAGATTAGGGTTTACATTTTTTTTGAAATACCTATCCGTACAGGTGGTTACAATAGGGTTTACATAATAAGAAATACCTATGTTTCAAAATTAAAAAATTAGATCAGGTTTTACAATACCAAAGATATACCTGTCTACAAGTGGTAACAATGAGTATCAGTAGGAACACAAAGACAAGCGAAACAGAATCTAGAATGTTTAGCTGAATGCATAGGGATTACAATTTAACAAAAAAAACCTAGCTAATAGTAGTGAACCACTATGAAAAAATATATAGAGTACAAGCCATTTTAATAACTAAAACAGTGTACATAGTTTGCACAAGAAAAGGACTGAGATCACACCGTAGACGGAGATCCTTCAAAATATTACTTCAAAAGTAAGCAAAAGGCAAAATTTCTTGAACAGACAATATGTATTGGTGATCGAATATATTGTGATAATCGACACTATCTAAATTGGTGATCAATCAAAACATTTGAATGACACTAGGTACAAAATTGTGTAGAGAAACACTGGTGTTTCAGCAGTGAGACTAATATAAATATTTTACTTATGACTATAAGCTATACAAAAATACGCTCTCCTGTGCTAGAGGTAGAGTATTATATATTCCATGCTGGAATTACTTAATAGGAAAGTACGCCGAAGCAGTACTACCTTTGTTAGAAAGACATAACAATGTTGTTAATAAACTATGACTTAACATTATTCACTTTAAGGAAAGCTAAACCAAACTTAATTGTAACAAATACTAGCTAAATATAATCTATTTATTATATAATATAATCTATTTATGAAAATATACACATTTTGTATACCAGAAAGTTGCTCAAATCTCTGCTACACAAAGAACTACACTTAAGAATATATTTTGTTCTCTAGTTCCTTGGAGGATCTTTGGTTATAAGGCATGTCGGAGGGACGACAAAATGGAAAGAAAGCTCCACTGAACTAGAGAAAAAATGGATTTAGATTTAAAAGTAGGGAACATTACAAAATATCCGTTAACTGACGGAGTAGAGATGCGATACCAATGTGTGTGCGTGTGTGCATTGCAGTGATAATACTGACAGAAATAATATAGACAGGGTGTCTACTAAAAAAAACGAGAAATACTCATATCCAATCTAATTATATATATCACTTGAAAAAAAAAATAAGTCATGTGAAGGAGAGAGAAAAAAAAATAATGACTTAAGGTTTGGGCGCCACTGATCATCAGATCAGATTCTAGTTGAACGAGGGTAAATAACCGTTTATCATCAATAAACTAGAATATTGCGTTTACTCCGACCACATGCTTTGGAGGTACCAAACTCCAAGACACATAACCTGAACAAACACATAAAGAAACAAATGAAATGGAGTGGAAGGTTGGTAGTCTTACACACCACGACATTGGCTTCCTATAATGTACTTAAAGTAATAATTAGTCTAAACGAACGATATCCTTGACGTGAAAATTTCCTACTATTTTTCCTTTCATATCTGCCAAAGTATAAATTAAATCAGAGACTTTACCCTTTATGACATTGCGAACAAATCTAGGTGCCAATTTATGAGAGAAATAATCTGGTCCACTGGATTGAACAAAATTTTTCCTCCAAATGACGTCTCCAACATCATAAATAACTGACTTACGACGCAAGTTGTAGTGTTGGGCATTCTTTTTAAAAGCTTGCAGTAATGCATTAGAAACTTGCTCATAAATTGGAGCTAACTCTTCCAATTTTTTAGCAAATTCACTTCTAGATTGTTCTAGGGTAGTGTCTGCGACACCAGAAGAAATATTTATTTCATGAAATTTTCCGTCAATGATTTGTTCTCTTCCGTGCATGAGGAAAAAAGGCGTGAAACCTGTTGCGAAATTAACCGTATTATTCAAGGCTGACTGAATCTGAGGCAGAAATCTGGACCAATTACGATGGTCAGACTCGGTCAAGATAGACAAGGCAGTCCCGATAGTTTGGTTATACCGCTCAACTACATTGTTTTGCGGGGTGTAATAAGCGTTATAAAAAGGCATGGGAACATTATAATCTGATAACAATTGTTTAAATTCTTTTGAGACAAATTGTTTCCCGTTATCACATATAAAAGTTTGCGGAACACCGTGTACCAAGAAAATATATTGTTCTACATTTTTAACAATGCTTTTAGCAGTAGCATTTCTGAGCGGAAAAATCCAAGTATATTTCGAAAAAACGTCAACAACCGATAAAATGTACATAAATCCCGCGTAACTGCGTGGAAGAGGACCAACAAGGTCGATAGACAACATTTGCATCGGTCTGTTGACTAATTTTGGATTCGTAGAAATGCCAGCCGGCGCAGATGTATTTATTTTATGTGCCTTGCACGTTTTACATTTATTAACAAACTTTTTGACATCATTATACATACCCGGCCAAAAATAACGGAGTTGAACTTTCTTATACGTTCTGAATACACCTGGGTGGCAAGAGCTAATAGACTCGTGTTCTTTACTTAAAATAGCGTTACGGTCCTTAAAAGGAACTACCAGCTTCCAAGCTGTATCCTCCTGTAGAGCGAAACGGGACTTAGAGTGACGAAATAAACAATTATCCTTAATTTGAAAATTATTAAAACGTTGAGGATTATTTTTACAATTAGTAAATAAGTTATTGTACCAATTATCCGTGCTAGTAGGAAGGTTGTCAATGGCTCCAATAGTTAAATCGTCTTTACGCGAAAGAGCGTCGGGTACAGTGTTAAATTTACCCTTCCTGTGGACTACGTCAAAAGAAAATTGAGAAAGGCGGGTAGACCAACGTGCAAGTCTGCCTGTCGGATTTGATAAAGACACTAGCCATTGCAAACTGGAGTGGTCAGTTACTACTGTGAAGTGAACTCCCTCTATGTAGGGCCTGAAGTGATTCACCGAATCTAACACCGCTAAGAGTTCGCGCTCCGTCACGCCGTAGTTTCGCTCGTGAATGTTCAGACACCTAGAAAAAAAAGAAACCGGGTGTTCTTCTCCTTCAAAGACCTGTGTGAGCACGCCGCCTATCCCAACGTTGCTCGCGTCACAGTGTATGGTAAATGGAAGTGAAAAATCAGGACAATTGATAACCGGCGCGGAAGTTAATGCCTTTTTTAATTTTTTAAAAGAGTCTTCAGCCTCTGAAGACCAAGAAAAATTACTCACCCCCTTTCTTGAGCCAGTGAGTCTTGTTAAAGGGGCCGCTATTGTGGAAAAATTCTTGATGAAACGTCTATAATATCCACAAAGTCCAATAAATGCTTTTAACTGTTTAGAATTCCTAGGAGTGGGGTAAGTTCGAATAGACTCTAGCTTGACTGGATCTGTGCGAAGACCCTTTGCATCAACAATATAACCCAGATACTTCAACTCGTCCTTACAAAACTCACATTTTTTGAGATTAATTGTTAAACCTGCTTCTTTAATACGTGTGAAAACTTTATTTAACAATTCTAAATGTGACTCAAAATCTTCTGAAATAATAATTAAATCATCCAGGTAGCAGAAAACATTTTCATCGAACTCTGGACCAAAAAGAGCATCAACAAGACGCTGTAATTCACTAGGTGCATTTTTCAGACCAAATGGCATCCTAACAAATTCAAAAAGTCCATGACCTGGTACAACAAAAGCCGTTTTAGAACAAGAGTCCTTATGTAAAGGTATCTGCCAAAAACTTTTCGATAAATCAATAGAGGTTATAAAGCGTGCACCACGTAGCTTGTCTAAAATGCGGGAAATATACGGCAAGGGGTACGAATCCCTTGTCGTGACGCTGTTAAGTTTCCTAGAGTCCAAGCAGAACCTTGCAGAACCATCCTTCTTAGGCACGATCAAAACCGGATTCGACCAAGCCGAACGCGAACGGCGAACAACACCTAAATCTAACATTTCCTTAAGTTGTGATTCAAGTTGTTGCTGACGAGTTTGAGACAAAGGGTAATACCGTTGCTTAATGGGATCTCCTGTTGTATTAATTTTATGCTGCACTAAATGAGTACGACCCAGTCCACATTTTTCAAACGAAATTGACTTAAATTTATCAATTACATTATTTAGCCTATGATTGTCTTGAGGGGACAGTAGGGAAGCTGATGTGATCTTGCGAATTTCACTTAAAGTATTCTCAACATCACGTCCACTGTTGGCCTTTGAAAACAATTGAGGAGCGATGTCAAATTGTTTCCAAAAGTCGACTCCCAAAACAATCACGGGAGAAAGAGACGGAATTACAAAAAAAATTATATATTTCTTAATACTATTAAAAGTAACTAGTACCCGCATAGTACCAATTACATCTTGATGTTTACCATCCGCGGTGGTAACGTAAGAATCAAGCTTATCTAACTTAAAACCTAAACTTAAGAAAAACCTATACAGTGAACCACCAAAACAACTCACACTAGCTCCGCTATCCAAAAGAGCTGAAAAAACTAAATTGTTAATTGCAATATTAACATGAGGTCTAATATCTTGACCGCTGGTCATCATCGGCATGAATGCGTCCATGTCATGGTCGATGGGACTGGTACTCGAGTTTGAAACTATCGGTGGTCTCCTAGCATCCTCGCTAGCAGAATGTGGGGGACCCCCGTCTAGTTTTTTGAATTATGTCGTTCAGGATTAGCTTGTCGCTTGGTATGATTCTTCTGAGAATCAAACTTCCATTTTCTACAAAACGGCTTGGAATGACCTTTTATATTACAATAAGCGCAAAGTAATTTATTTCTATAAAATTGTGCAGAAGGTGAAGAAGAAGAAGAAGAGGAAGAAGGTGCAGCATTATTATTCAACGGAACGGATGACGGTTTATTCTTGTCTTTGACCGAATTTGCTTCATCGTCGGAAATAGCTAAACTTTTTTCAAATCGCTTACAAACACTAATTAAGGAATTTAAATTTTTATCCTCAAAATAAGCAATAACAAGAGCATATTTCGGCAATAGGCTATTGCACACTAAATCCACAATTTGTTCTTCCGGAAGTTGAACGTTTAATCTTAAATTAGCTAATTGCACGTCTTCAACATAATCAACTACGCTTTGATTATACTTCTGTTTCATAGAGAAGAGAGCTTTTAAAGCTTCGGTTTGGTTAGCGATTGGATCAAAACGAGATAAAATTAGTTTTTTCAGTTCTAGCCAAGTTAAATTATCTTTATAAATGGTACGATACCATAGCAATGCTCTTCCCTCCAAAAGGTCAGCAAACGAAGTGACAACAAGCGGCAACTCAATATGACGACACCTAGATAACTCCTCCACACGTTGTATAAAGTCACGGATGTCTGAAGATCCGTTAAACTTAACACCCCAGCTATGTACGGAAGGATTTGTAGTTATATTCTGATAATAATTATTAGTTATGATGGTATTTGTATTAGGACTTTCATCACTGCTTGTTTCTTGTTGAGAAGAAGTACCACTAGATTGTTTAAGGTTCCTGTTATAAATTCGCGCTTGCTCTCTCATGGCGGACAAAGTGGGTTCTGGAGTAATATTAACGTCAGAAAGCATCTGAATCATTTCCTCTTTTGAGGCCCCGTTGATGTTAGACAACGACATTTTGTCAAATGGAATTTATTTATGTAAAAAAAACGAAGAAAAAATTCCAAATGATTCCATATAAAATAGTTAATATTTATGAAATAAACCGAATAACACTATATTAAGTCCGGAAAATTGTTTATAAAGTTATTACGATAACACAATCGAAGTATAATAATGACATCCGACACATGTCAACAAAAATCGCTCTCAGCTGATCTGTAATAACAACTGACATAACCATAGACAAACTTGCCAGCCTACAAAAATGTCCCGAAAATATTATCCGAAAAAAAAAAGAACGAAGCTGTTCTAGTAGGTATATTTATGTTTACGTTACACAAAATTTGAGAGCGAACGAAGCTCAACCGGAAACCAATACAATTTAAAGCAAAGCAAAAAATTGACACAATAATATGCACAAAATTTCAAACTACCGCGAAATATTTCATATAATCCATTATACACACACACACTGGTACCATTATAACAGTATGAAGATATTAATGAATAATACATATCCAACCTTGAAAATTCGGAAAAAGAAGCAGAAACTTAAAACATAACAGACCGTTAGAATATACGGGCACCAAAAGCAGAATATTCAACTTAAAACGTTGGGAGCGCCAAATATAAGGTTATCTCTCTCTCTCTCAGGTTATGTGGGTCCTAGCGATCCGTAATGTAGGAAGGTTCTGCTTTTTTTGTTCCAGAATAAAAAAAGAACAAGAATGTTTGGGAATAAACGAAAACAGGTTTCTACTTGTGAGGTTAAATTGGTTTCAGTAATAAAAGAGTTCATTTCCAAAACAACCAAAGCCCAGTATAATTTTATAAAGAACATAACAATGTTGCCCTTTTGAGGGGCCGGGTTTCACATCCCCAAAAACATAACAGATTCTGAAACATAACAGATTCATAACAGATTTGACAGGAATATAATTAAGCAGAAAGAAATATCGTACCTGCGGACCATGGATCTTTATCTAATTCTACACTGACACGAACTCTTAATTTACTTGAATATAGCGCGTTGATGAACCGCGGGCCATATTCTCTCGCAATCTCCAGGATGGGAACCAGGAAAGACCCCCAGGAAGGCCAGAGAATGAGGACTCCCCGCTAGGGAGTAGTATCCAAGATCAGCACCAGTGCTCCGGTTGAGCCCACCGGATGAAACACGATTTCCGTCAGCACACCTCATCAGGAAATGAACGCCGAGTGACCATCCGTCACAAATATGAGCAGCAATAACCGTACCAGGTCATAAGGACTCTCCCTCGCAAAGCTTTTCAATATGCCAGTCGCGATTATGTAGGTAATTTACAATACCGTTATTTCGCGGATAAATATCGGTCCCAATGGCGGCGACCAATCACATTAGAAACAGCGTTCCGATCACATCAGAAAGAAGCGTTTGCAAAATGTACATCGCCCGGCTCGCGATTAAAATCGTTTAAAACAATTTGTAACGAAGAGATTATCCCATTTTTTAAATCCAAAACTATCACTAAAGTGACAAGTCGAATCAACACCGGCTTCCCGTACGGTGCGAATTCAAAAAGTAAAAACCAGAGAGAAAAAAAAAAGTGTTGCCAATCCATTCCGTGCTGTTCAAATTATCAGGTTAGTGGTCAGGTAAATAATTATATCACAAATTGATAATTATTTACGTGACATGCGATTAGTAAGTACCTGAATAAATATTTCAACCGTTTATTTCTCTGTCAAAAATAGAATCTCCCACTCGCACACTTCGGAGCGACTGAGTCCCGCGCCACTTCAGGCCGCCGGCCGCGCAGAAAAGTCTCAGTGAACTGCGCTGTAAACCTATCGGTCTTTACTTATTGAAGTGGCGTGGGACTCAGTCGCTCCGAAGTGTGCGTGTGGGAGATGCTATTGTCTTTATATAATGTCGAAACGACTTTGAAACCATTTTATTTTAATTATTGCTCTAGTACCTACCTAATTCAAATGACCTAAACTAACCATCTATTTTGACGCGCATCTATGGCCTAGCTGTCAAAGAGAATTGAGACGATAAAACAGCCCGATTTCTTGTAATTTATAAATCTGCAGAGACATCAAGGTGAAAATCATTGTTCACACACGTTCCTGATATAATAACGTACTTTGAAATGTTACCTGCAGAAAGTACCTACCTCCATAGACATTTTTCACGCGCAGTCTGAAAAGCCTTTCATATCTTCTACTCGAGTAAATAACGCAATTCATATTGCCAAAGCAATTCATATTGTTCCGAACCAAACTGGGCGACCGATGAGCTTTAGTTTATACTAACGCATACTTAAATACACCCTTCTACGACTTAGCTTTACTTACGCTATAAATATACACTAAGTTAGGGAATCTATTTGCTCGATTTTACTATTGGCTCAAAATGATTTCAACTATGAATTAAACATATTATTTCGAGTATTAATACCACTGAACATCCCAATCACAGACTTGTCTTTTCAGATAGGTATACTAACTCCTTTGAATAAATGTTCTATTCAGGCTCATTTTTTGAGAGTTCAAACAATTACCATTACATACAGGACGCAATCACAGCAGTGCCATGGATCTTCCCAACCCAGTGAGTGTCTCCATCAAGATGGAACCAGGGTCCCAGGAAGAAGGCGAGACTACTCCGACAGCCTGTAAGTTTATTTCTCTTATTGTGTTTAAATTGTAAATTAAATGTTCAGATTCCTGTCCGTTATGGAATATAACGCAACTAGGAAAAATGCACAATCGTCATCAGTCAAAAGGATCTTTTGAAAATTGCAAAAATTGCATTTAATTGTGAATTTAGATATGAGACCAGTCCTTTTTTCGTTCACTATTTCTAAATTACTTAGACTACATCCAAATTTTTCGCAATGTTGACTATATATTTTGAGTTTTTTTATAAACATATCTACGTTAATCAATCTACGGCCTTCAATCTGCATCTCAGTCTTTAGCGGTTGACAAACTTCGACCTGAAAGAAAAAAAAATCCACTGTGAAATTATGATAAAACGTTTTGTACGTCTTCAATATTTTAATTAATAGTATACTGTAAATAGAAGTGCAAATAAAACAATCGCATACACTTTGTTTCTCAATAATTTGTTTTTACATAGCTCATATGGAATTGAGCAGGGATCAACGTCAATATACTCTTGTTTATCCTGAAAGAAGGCACTTTTTGTAAGCTTTGCGTGTAAGTAAGTACGGTAATTATAGTAAATGTATTGATAATATATTGGAACACAAAACCGAACATCAAACTCGATTAAAAAATTCGGCTGCCTTCTTAAATTTCTTACGAAACTAACAAAGAGCCACCGCGGTAGTTGAATACTAGTAATGGGTTAGTCTTATTTTCATTTTGTTAACAAATTAACATTATGATAACAAATAAAGTGTTCTTACTTCAAGGTTTGGGTTGGAAATGGCATTCAAGTCAGTGCCGTAAGAACTAGAACCAGCAAATAGAGAACAGGAGCGAATAATTTCAGGTTCATTCGTCTCTGGTCCATGCTGAAAAATAATATCGGTTTTCGCAGTATTTTTTATGACACTCATTTAATCCCATAAATGTATTATTATTTAATCTTTGAAACTTATGAAAAAATTACCATATTGAGTGAAGATATAGAGTTAAACAAAAAGGGCTTATTTTCTTTATTAGATGCAATATTGTCCTGATGATGTCCCACGGGATTTTGCCTGTAATGAGAAACACATATACATAAATACATGCTATGGGTTAATTAAAGCGCACAAAATTCAAATTCAAAATAAATAATGCAACATTTATTACGAACCTTCTCCACTCCAAAAGTTGTTTGCCTCGCTGCCGTAATCTTCTTTGGGATATTCCTTTTGTCCTGTTATTTCCCATATTTTACTGAAATATACGTGTGTATTAGCCATGAGATTTATCTTGACTTGTGAATTTGAAAATCATTTTTACTAATTGGATACAGTACCTTGGGGAGGTAATTGTGCAACTCAATCTACAATAAATAATCTCAAAATCTACTTGATTGTACACTTTAAAAATACGAAGAACTGTTTCAAAATTCGAATGATTTAAGGAAATGTATACATTTTTTCGTAAAAAACTTTAAAATTTCAAAAATTTTACAACGGTTTCCTTTATATTAACTTACACTAGCGCAGAACCGTGAAAAATCACGGAATAGTCCGAATTCCTGAAAAATCAGTTCCAATTTAGAAATTTAAAGAAAAAAGGCTTTCCCTTAAATTTTTTTTACATATTAGGTAATTACAATCATTTCATATTTTGTAAACGACAACTTACTTCAAAACAAATTTGAGTACATTGAACCAAATTTCACGAATGATGCACAAACTATCGAAATCTTGAGTATGCTTATAATAAAAGTTTAATATCACACCCTTAATATCATATCAAATAAAATGTATTTACTCACGGTGTATATAAAATGTATTTACTGAAAACGCGACCTCTGGAGTCGTTGTCGAGGATATTAATCGCTCGACTACGGAGGTCAGGTAAACTTCCCAATTAAAATCCAAAATGGCGACCTTAAAGTTTTGTTTCTCCAAACCGAGAAAATTGACCCTTCACGGAGTATGCTTTCGTAAATATACGACTGAACTGAACTGAAAATGTTAAAAAAAAGCTGAAAAAAAAAAATAAACTGATATTATTAAATATTCCACTTCCAAAAATGCTGTGGCCTACAGCTACATAATATTATAAATAATTTATAAAACAATATACATACATACATTATTTATGATTACCTTATTATACATTATGTTTTAGTAACAAAGTTCTACTACTATAATTGTTTTTACTGGTGACACTATATTGCAAATAAACTTATGAATTGAAAAAAATAGGTCTACAAAATAAACTTTAAATTATTGTCCATATTTCTCTGAAACTTCACCATTGTGTGTATTTTAAATTGAGATTAGAACTAAAAAAATAATATTCTTTTAAATTGTGGAAACATAGAAAAATTACATTACTTCCTTGTAGAAGGAGTTAAATTTAAAATAAACTAAATATTTCACTAACAGATTTTAAAAATATTCGATTGATTAAATACAATAAATACGTAAAAAATCACGGTAGCGTCGGGCCGGGACAAAACGACCTTATTCGCCGACACCGACGACTGAATTAGAACGGCTTAAGTGCTACGACGGGTGCACATAAAAATAGCGGCGGGCGGTGCGGCTTTTGCATAACTACGGTTGGGTTTCTCAAATCACGCCAGAAAATCAACATTTCCGAGTGGTAGATTTTAATTAATTCTGATGAACATATTAATAAAATCTAAGATGTATTGAGATTAAAAACTACGGAAGACATGAATTCATCGCATAGAAAAATCAAATTGATCTTAACTTTTTGATATTATTTTTTACTTGATATTACAATTCTTAGTGTATTATTGATATTACAATTTTTTAAAGGCGTTGTACGTTAAAAAAAACTGATGGTGACGTACTGTTTTTATTAATCTAAAATATTAATTACTCGCATCCCTTGTGCGGTATGAGATTTTTTTTATTCAATTACAATTTCGCCGAAAT
Source organism: Limnephilus marmoratus (assembly GCA_917880885.1). Lineage (NCBI taxonomy): Eukaryota > Metazoa > Arthropoda > Insecta > Trichoptera > Limnephilidae > Limnephilus > Limnephilus marmoratus. Next base: position 58,412,334 of record OU862913.1, read on the forward strand.
AAATTAAAATGTGAGCCTCGGGCAAAACCTCGATGAGCGAGGTTGTATCTCGCCTTAAACATAGCTTTCAAACATAAGATAAGATATTGATTTATTTTTCTGCATTATTATATGATTTGAAATGTGTGTTGTAGATTACAAAATTTTGTTCGAAAATTTAATAAATCTGCCAACGACCTACGTTATAACCTTATAATGCTATAATTAAACAATTTTCTCATAATTTACCAGATTAAAAAACAATATTTCAAAATCAAAGTAAAATCAAATTTCGGCTTAAATTTTAATTAAAAATAACATATTTCTGGTTTTGTCTGGTTATTCCCTCTTAACTATTTTGGAAATTGACAAACACAAAAAACATTAAATGTTTAAAAGTCGCTTAAAGTTTCCGATTCCTCAAGCTCTTTCATGGCTGAATAATGCATTCGGCTTACTGTCAACTTGCTCTATTGATTCGCCTTACTGAAGCTACTATTATTTTATAAGTTATGACTTCATTTATTGTTAATAGCGTTTTTTAAATAAACATTTTATATGTATTAGAGTGCAGGAAATTGTCTAATAAAATGAATTTATAAAGGATTATTAAAATCTTATTAATGTTTACTCAAGCATGATCCTTTTAGCAAAGCCTTCTATAAAAATTAATCAAATAATTGAATGTCAAAAAAACAACAAAATACACAAATGGCATAAGTGGCTCATTATTAAAAAAGTTAAATAGCCTTAAAGTAGTTTTATTCTTAAATTAAACTTGAAATCATAATCTTGATTCCATATTTCGTAAGTTTGCTGAGTTAGATCGTTTAATTTGGAAGGACCTTTGAAAGCTAATAGCAATTCATAGAAACGGGTGTATTCGTGTCTTCAATCAGACTATCTTCTCCCCCGGAAAATCAACAAATTAACAATAATATTAACAATTTTCTTATCATTAACATCAGCCGATGTTCCAGTAGCTTTTCTCTACATTGTAGGTCTATCGCTCACCATCTGAAAACAATAAAGCTATACTGAGATGATTTCAGTGAAATATTACGCCGTTTACGTATTTTATTTTGTTGACTACTCGTAGACAATTTAATTATTGACGTGCAATCACAAAGGCTGCCGCCGCCGTACTGACAACTACCGGGTGGCGGAAGCTTGCTCAGGAATCAGGAAAGTACCGAGTGAGATGTAGCGACTGCACATAAATTTTGCGGTATTATATTTTGTAAAAACGTAATGTCAGCGGCAGAGCATTAAAGAATCAGAGGCCTTTTCTCAGGTGAAAACATTGATCCCAAAAGGGGTCATCTGTAGTCCTTCTTATCACTAAAATTTACTTTAATTTTATTTTCTGTAAACCGAATACATTGCTGTTTTGTTATTACAGGTAAAATGAATGTGGATACTGTTCCCATCAAGACAGAACCAGGACCCCGAGAAGAAGGTGAAGTTATTCCTTATACGGAAATGGACATAGACCTGCCGGATGTTAAAAGAGAATGCTTGGAGCACATTCAAACAGCTACCCAAACATCAGGTATAAACGATTTTACTTCGTAAAATTTACTATTTGAGCTCTTTAAATAGTTCGTATGTTACGAATTAATTACTTTACAAGTATTAAACTTTATTCGCTTACTTACTTTTATCTTTTTCAGACTTAATAACAATCCTAAAAACGCACCGCAGCTCTCGTAAGTCAGTGATAGAAGTGCACTTGCGTACCCACACTGGAGGAAAACCTTTTTCTCGTTCCGTCTACAAAAAATCATATTCTCGAAAGGCACATTTGACAAGTCACATGCTGACACACAGTGGAGATAAACCATTCACATGTTCCGAATGCGAAAAATCATTTTCTCAAAAGCGCACTTTGACTATCCACATGCTGACACACAGTGGAGAAAAACCATTTACATGTTCCGAATGCGAAAAATCATTTTCTCTTAAAGGTACGTTGACTACCCACATGCTGACACACAGTGGAGAAAAACCGTTTTCATGTTCCGACTGCAAAAAATCATTTTCTTTCAAGTCAAAATTGACAAGACACATGCTTACACACAGTGGAGAAAAACCCTTTACATGTTCCAACTGCGAAAAATCATATTTTCGAAAGGAACATTTGACGAACCACATGCTGACACACAGTGGAGAAAAACTATTTACATGTTCCGAATGCGAAAAATCATTTTCTCTTAAAGGTACGTTGTCTACCCACATGCTGACACACAGTGGAGAAAAACCATTTACATGTTCCGTCTGCAAAAAATCATTTTCTCAAAAGTCAAATTTGACAAGTCACATGCTGACACACAGTGGAGAAAAACCATTTACATGTTGCGAATGCGAAAAATCATTTTCTCTAAAGGGCCCTTTGACGATCCACATGCTGACACACAGTGGAGAAAAACCCTTTTCATGTTCTGACTGCGAAAAATCTTTTTCTATAAAGGGAAGTTTGACAACCCACATGCTGACTCACAGTGGAGAAAAACCGTTTTCATGTTCCGACTGCAAAAAATCATTTTCTCGAAAGTCAATTTTGACAAGTCATATGCTGACACACAGTGGAGAAAAACCATTTACATGTTGCGAATGCGGAAAATCATTTTCTCAAAAGGGCACTTTGACGATCCACATGCTGACACACAGTGGAGAAAAACCCTTTACATGTTCCGAATGCGAAGAATCTTTTTCTCTAAAGCGTTATTTGACGAACCACATGCTGACACATAGTGGTGAAAAACCGTTTTCATGTTCCGACTGCAAAAAATCATTTTCTCGAAAGCCAATTTTGACAAGTCATATGCTGACACACAGTGGAGAAAAACCATTTACATGTTGCGAATGCGAAAAATCATTTTCTCAAAAGGGCACTTTGACGATCCACATGCTGACACACAGTGGAGAAAAACCCTTTACATGTTCCGAATGCGAAAAATCTTTTTCTCTAAAGCGTTATTTGACGAACCACATGCTGACACATAGTGGCGAAAAACCCTTTTCATGTTCCGACTGCAAAAAACCATTTTCTTTAAAGTCAACTTTGACAGGGCACATGCTGATACACAGTGGTGAAAAACCCTTTACATGTTCCGACTGCAAAAAATCATTTTCTTTAAAGTCAACTTTGACAAGGCACATGTTGACACATAGTGGCGAAAAACCCTTTTCATGTTCCGACTGCGAAAAATCATTTTCTCAAAAGGGGCATTTGATGACTCACATGCTGAAACATTGTAAAAAACTATAAAAAAATGTAATTTGGTGTTAGGATCCTACAATAAGGTTTGATAAAAAAATTCTTTTATTGCATTATTGTTACTCAAATATATCTTTATACCATTCATATTACGTTTATTTCTTCAAGTTCGAATTTTTGTTTAAAATCTGTGGCTCTGTTTCATACACTTATCAATATTCATTTTGTATCAAAATCGTTTTTTTTTTTTTCAATTATTTCTGGCTTTCACCCTACAAGGTGTTCTAGGCCATCATTTATAATTACAGAGAAAGGAAAGGTGAATTTATATATTAATTTTATTTAAATGTGCAAATTTCAGAATTTTATGGAAGATTGGAGTGGAGTTCAGACTTGGAAGAGATGAGATGTTGAATGGAGGAGAGGCAATTTTGGATAAATCTTGATAGAAGAGAGGATATTTATTTAAAGAGGGACAATCAAAAAATATGTGATCTAAAGTTCCCACATCTAGACCACTGTAACGTATTAATTTTTGTGAGTTTAAGTACGCGAGTAGGTACTGTTTAATTTAATTTATTTTTATTATTTAGTTTGACAGCCTGTCGACGCTGTCGACGGAGGTGGGTAGCTTGCGCCGGGAAAGATGGCGGCGGACGTAAATTTGAGTTCCCTGACGGGACGTTTTTGTTTTTGGCACACTGGTGTTTCGATTTTGGCGGTCTAACGTAGCCATTTATCAATGTGACCTTCATACTTGTAAAGGAGTTGTGTCTATAATGGGAATAAATATCAGACGTGGACGATTCTTCGCCAGCCCGGTCTCCATTGTTGATTTGACGAGGGAGGAATCGTATATTGCATCGTAATTCAAAGTGCACAGACACTTGGACAAACAAAGAAAGTATGATTGCTTCAGAATCTACACGATTTAAAAAAGAGTGTTAATACGCGAGCAGATTTTTTCAACCGCTCGAGGCCGGCGCATGACATCTCTTGGGCTCTGGTGAGCAGCCTACTGGCGCTGCAGGGTACACACGCGGCCGGTATGGCATGTTTGACAGCAGTATTGTGTGTGGATCATTTGTGGTGCTGATAATATCAAGAAAAAGCAATTTGTCAAGGCGCGCGTGCTGTTTGGTGATGAGAATTCCCGGTTTGAGGCTTCTTTGCGCGGTTGCGAAAGAGCCCCCCACTTGGATGCTCGAGGGTTTCCTGAGGAAGAAGGCCGTAGGTCCGGAATCCTGGCCACGGATGGGAAGATGTCCAACACGTTCTTTGGGGCCAAGAAGTTCTCGCGTGGGTTTGCGGATTATTTAGTCCAGCTCTCTTTCTCTCACCTGATACCGTTTTCACCGAGTAGCATAAGGTATTTACATGTGTTTGTTTAGTTTAATATAAATACGAATTTTTCTCTAACAAAATCTTTCTTTTGAGATGAACCCTACAATTTTTCCCACTAACTTGAGATGGATATCATTGCTCTGCCTCTACCTACATAAATTCTCATTACATTTGGCGCTATTAACGTTTAAATGGAGTACGTTAAATTGTGGAGTTCATTTCACTTGTAGATTTCAAAGAATGGTTAATTGTGATAGTTCACGAACGCATCAGTTGTGTAGGTATTCGTTATTTTGTTTATCAAATACGTGTAATGGAACCTTCCGGTGTTTTAATATAGTTGGTAATCACTTTGACTTGCTTTCCGGTCCAAGTGTTGACATTATGATGATTTTTTTTTTAAATCAACAAGAATTTACGGTGAGTTATTTGCTAATGACTTTTGTAGGGTATATCTTTCTGCCTAATGGCAACACCTACATATAAACGTCAAATATGTTTACTGTTGATATCTCAGACGATAAACGTCAAATATCAAATGCCGGCGTACAATGAAATAATTTTGTTTCGGTACTGTTTTTTTATGTTTACATGTATGTAAACTGGTGTGTACACAGTTTTTATGTTTACGAACTAGTATTTAATGGTATACGGTATAAATTATACAGGATAAATAAATTTTGCTTTGCGATTGAAAATAATAAATTTTCAATTCTTTTATAATATAATTCTTTCGCTTGCTTGCTTTGCTTTACAGGGTGTCCGGTAAATTATATTCCAATATTAATTTACTTTAATTAATATTATTATTTTTTTTAATTATTTTTTAAATATTTTTTTTCTCAAATTTAAAATTTAAAAAAAAAAAAAACAAAATGGCGATCCCCAACATTAATAATGCAACTAAGGAAGAATTGACACAATTGTTGTCTGAAGTTAAAATTGTCCCAGAATCAACATTATCTGCAATGAGGGACCAGGCTCGTTTGTACAATAGACATTTAAAACAAATAGGTGGTACTTCTTCGGATACGGAAGGAGATAATAAAGATAGTACAAATCAGACTACCAACATTGTTAATAATTATTATACTACAACTAGCACTAGTCCTTCGATCCACAATTAGGGTATTAAGTTTTCAGGAACATCTGACGTCAGAGACTTCATTCAACGCGTAGAGGAATTAGCTAGGTGCCGACGAATCGAACTTTCTTTCGTCGTCTCTGCATTTCCGGACCTTTTAGAGGGTAGGGCTCTTGCGTGGTTCCGTACTATTTACAAAGAAACGCTAACTTGGCCAGAATTAATAAAATTACTTTTGTTGCGTTTCGACAAAAATGTTAGTCAAACGGAGGCTCTGAAAGTCCTTTTAATGATGAAGCAGAGGTACAACCAAAGCGTTGTAGATTACGTTGAGGACGTGCAATTAGCTAACATGCGACTCAACGTACCTCTTCCGGAAGAATAAATTGTGGATTTAGTGTGCAATAGCCTATTGCCGAAATATGCTCTTGTTATTGCTTATTTTGAGGATAAAAATTTAAATTCCTTAATTAGTGTTTGTAAGCGATTTGAAAAAAGTTTAGCTATTTCCGACGATGAAGCAAATTCGGTCAAAGACAAGAATAAACCGTCATCCGTTCCGTTGAATAATAATGCTGCACATTCTTTCTCTTCTTCTTCTTCTTCACCTTCTGCACAATTTTATAGAAATAAATTACTTTGCGCTTATTGTAATATAAAAGGTCATTCCAAGCCTTTTTGTAGGAAATGGAAGTATGATTCTCAGAAGAATCATACCAAGCGACAAGCAAATCCTGAACGACATAATTCAAAAAACTAGACGGGGGTCCCCCACATTCTGCTAGCGAGGATGCTAGGAGACCACCGATAGTTTCAAACTCTAGTACCAGTCCCATCGACCATGACATGGACGCATTCATGCCGATGATGACCAGCGGTCAAGATATTAGACCTCATGTTAATATTGCAATTAACAATTTAGTTTTTTCAGCTCTTTTAGATAGCGGAGCTAGTGTGAGTTGTTTTGGAGGTTCACTGTATAGGTTTTTCTTAAGTTTAGGTTTTAAGTTAGATACGCTTGATTCTTACGTTACCACCGCGGATGGTAAACATCAAGATGTAATTGGTACTATGCGGGTACTAGTTACTTTTAATAGTATTAAGAAATATATAATTTTTTTTGTAATTCCGTCTCTTTCTCCCGTGATTGTTTTGGGAGTCGACTTTTGGAAACAATTTGACATCGCTCCTCAATTGTTTTCAAAGGCCAACAGTGGACGTGATGTTGAGAATACTTTAAGTGAAATTCGCAAGATCACGTCAGCTTCCCTACTGTCCCCTCAAGACAATCATAGGCTAAATAATGTAATTGATAAATTTAAGTCAATTTCTTTTGAAAAATGTGGATTGGGTCGTACTCATTTAGTTCAGCACAAAATTAATACGACGGGAGATCCCATTAAGCAACGATATTACCCATTGTCTCAAACACGTCAAAAACAACTTGAAGCTCAACTTAAAGAAATGCTTGATTTAGGTGTTGTTCGACGTTCGCGTTCGGCTTGGTCGAACCCGGTTTTGATTGTGCCTAAAAAGGATGGTTCTGCAAGGTTCTGCTTAGACTCCAGGAAGCTTAACAGCGTCACGACAAGAGATTCGTACCCCTTGCCGTATATTTCGCGTATTTTAGACAAGCTACGTGGTGCACGCTTCATATCTTCTATTGACTTATCGAAAAGTTTCTGGCAAATCCCTTTACATAAGGATTCTTGCTGCAAAACGGCTTTTGTAGTACCTGGACATGGCTTGTTTGAATTCGTTAGGATGCCGTTTGGGTTAAAAAACGCTCCTAGTGAACTTCAGCGTCTGGTAGATGCACTTTTTGGTCCAGAGTTCGACGAAAACGTTTTTTGCTATTTGGATGACCTAATTATAATTTCAGAAGATATCGATTCACATTTAGAGCAATTAAATAGGGTTTTCTTACGTCTGAAAGAAGCAGGCTTAACTGTCAATTTGAAAAAGTGTAAGTTTTGCAAGGATGAATTGAAGTATCTCGGTTACGTTGTGGATGCAAAAGGACTTCGCACAGACCCAGTTAAGTTGGAATGCATTCGTACTTACCCCATTCCAAAGAATTCTAAACAGGTAAAAGCTTTCATTGGCCTGTGCGGGTATTATAGGCGTTTTATAAAGGATTTTTCAACCATTGCTGCTCCCTTAACAAAACTCACTGGTTCAAGGAAGGGAATTAGTAATTTTTCTTGGTCTCCCGAAGCGGAGTTGTCTTTTAAGAAATTAAAGAAGGCGTTGACTTCTGCCCCTGTTATTAATTGTCCGGATTTTTCGCTTCCTTTCACGATTCACTGTGACGCGAGCAACGTTGGGATCGGAGGTGTACTTACACAAATTTTTGAAGGAGAGGAGCACCCTGTATCTTATTTCTCTAGGTGTCTTAATGTGCATGAACGCAACTACGGCGTGACGGAGCGCGAACTCCTAGCGGTGTTAGATTCAGTCAACCATTTTAGGCCCTACGTAGAAGGTGCTCACTTCACTGTGGTAACGGACCATTCTAGTCTACAATGGTTAGTCTCATTATCTAATCCAACAGGTCGGCTTGCTCGCTGGTCTACTCGGCTGTCACAGTACTCTTTTGATGTTATACATAGGAAAGGAAAATTAAATACGGTTCCGGACGTTCTTTCACGTAAAGACGTTTCTTTAATTTCTGCCATTGATTCCGTTCACACGAGTACAGATACTTGGTATAATACCTTATTTTCTAATTGTAAATCAAATCCACAACGTTTCAACAATTTTTAAAATTAAGGAAAATAAATTGTTTCGTCACACTAAATCTCGTTTCGCTCTGCAGGAGGACACAGCTTGGAAGCTTGTTGTTCCTTTTGAAGACCGTAACGCAATTCTTTCTAAAGAACATGAATCGGATATTTCTTGTCATCCAGGAGTTTTTAGAACATATAAAAAGGTTCAACTTCATTATTTTTGGCCGGGAATGTATAACGACGTTAAAATTTTTGTAAATAAGTGTAAAACGTGCAAGGCACATAAAATTAACACTGCTGCACCGGCGGGCATTTCTACGAACCCGAAAATTGTCACCAGACCTATGCAAATGCTGTCTATTGATCTTGTCGGTCCTCTTCCGCGTAGCTACGCAGGTTTTATGTATATTGTAACGGTTGTTGATGTGTTCTCTAAATATACATGGATATTTCCCCTTAGAAGCGCAACAACTAAGAGCATTGTTAAAAACCTTGAACAATATATATTCCTTGTGCACGGAGTGCCGCAAACGTTCGTATGTGACAACGGGAAACAATTTGTTTCTAAGGAATTTAAACAATTATTGACAGATTATAACGTTCCTCCTCATTTTTATAACGCTTATTACACTCCCCAAAATAATGTCGTCGAACGCTTTAATCAAACTATTGGAACTGCTTTGTCTATTTTAACCGAATCTGACCAACGTAACTGGTTATTACACTCCCCAAAATAATGTCGTCGAACGCTTTAATCAAACTATTGGAACTGCTTTGTCTATTTTAACCGAATCTGACCAACGTAACTGGTCCAGATTTCTGCCACAAATTCAATCAGCTCTAAATAATACAGTAAACTTTGCTACAGGCTTCACGCCCTTCTTCCTTATGCATGGTAGGGAACAGATTATTGATGGAAATTTCCATAAAAATAACTTATCTTCTGGTGTCACAGACACAACATTGCAGCAATCTAGGGACGAATTTGCTAAAAAATTGGAAGACTTGGTTCCTATTTACGAACAAGTTTCAAATGCTCTGTTGCAGGCTTTTAAAAAGAATGCCCAACATTACAATTTGCGTCGTAAATCAGTTAATTATGAAATAGGTGATGTGGTTTGGAGAAAAAATTTTGTTCAATCAAGTGGCCCTAATTATTTTTCTCACAAATTGGCCCCTAGATTCGTTCGCAATGTTATTAAAGGTAAAGTATCTAATTTGGATTATACTCTAGCTGATATGAACGGTAAAATTGTAGGAAATTTTCATGTAAAGGACATTGTGCGATTAGATTAAATATTTCTTGCTTTTTATGAATAGATGAAACCAACGCGGACTACCAACCCTTCATACTATTTCATTTGTTTCGTCAGTGTTTTTTCTATTCACTTGCTTTTGGGGCTTGGTAACCTCAAGAGGTTGTGACTAGAATTTTCACAAAATTTTCCTCATTCTTGCTATCTCATAATTTTTTTTTTGAATTTGAAATTCTTCGGAATTTTTTCTTTTAGGAGACGTCGTTTGTAATGAATGTCGTTTCCTCTGATCCATGTGATCAGTGGTGCCCAAAATTTAGTTTAAGTCATATTTTTGCAAATGGCTTACTTTTTTATAAAATAATCCTTTTTTTTCTCTCCTTTTGCTTACGATATACATAATGTTCGTATAAAATGAGACGTTTCGTCCTCCTCATTGTATTCGATTATTGTTTCTATACACACACACTGATGCGTCCGTTAACAATCGGACTTATGGTATTGTCATTATGTTTAAGTTATAATCATTCTTCTCAGGTTCGTTGGAGTTTTCTGGTAAACAAAGATTTTCCAGAGGGCTTGGAAAGAATGATTCTTCGCTTCTGTTTTTGGGAGATTTGAGCGACTTTCTTATAAACAGATTGCTTTATTTTTTTGTATTCTCTAGTTGATAACTATGTTCGTCCTATAAATAGATTATAGCTAAGTTAAGTACATTAAGACTAGTTTAGTTTAACTTGTTAAGAGATTTGTTTAGTTACAAACATAGGAGGTACCGCTCAGGGCGTGCCTACTCATAATAGTAATTCCAGTTTGGATATTATCACTATTCCTCTGATACAGGAGAGTGTGTTTAGTCTTAGGTTAGTCTTAAGTTAAAATATATGTGTATTAGTCTGTCACTGCTTATATATCAGTATTATACTGTAAATTTATGTCAAACTAGTGTCGTTCATTTAATTTTGTTCGATCACCCTTTATCTAGTGTCGATTATCTATAAGTTATATTCGAACACCAAAATAGTATTGTTTGTTCAAGAAATTTTGACATTTCGCTTACTTGGTAAGTGTTATTTGAAGGAATGCCATCTGGGTAGTACCTTAGTCTCTTTTCTTGTGCAAACAACTCCCTTCCGAGGAATGTTTATTGTGTATCTTGAATTTTTTTTATATAAGAATCAAGAATACTTATAGGTTCACTATTGTAATAGCTAGGTGTTTTTGATATAAATTGTAATCCCTAAGCTCTAAGCATAACATGCTAGATCCTGTTTTTGCTTCTGTGTTCCTTCTGACATTTGTCATTATTTTGATGGATAGGTATTTCAAGGATGTAAACCCTAATCTAACCACTTTTATAGGATAGGTAGTACCTTGGTATTGTAAAACCTAATCTTTATCTTGACGGATAGGTATTTTAAAAAGTAAACCCTACTCTGACCACTTTGTAGTAGACAGTTTTTATAAAAAAAAAAGTTGTTTTATGACAGACAAGCACTATTTTTCTGCACACTTGACTTCATTAACATCATTTTTAAAATTGATCAAAATACTTGTAATAATCTGTTTATATCTCAGTCTAGTTGTAGTTTATATATTTTAAGACATAATAAATATAAGTGCTGTACCTTGAAATTTAGATTATTTTTTCCTTTCTTTGAGTTTAGGGAGAGAAAGAGAGAAGATTTATTTTCCGTTAAAAATATCTAAGGGATATATATATATATTTTTTTAAAATTGGAAGTGGGAGCTTAAGTTCTCCGTTCTCACAAGTGTTTTCTTGAGAGATTGACTCTCGTCATGTGAGTAAGTGTTTTACAGTAGAGGTTTAACCTCATAAAAATAAAAGTAAAATTATATTACATAAAAAAAAAATTTAAAAAAAAGGTTTTGTTCACCAATCTGCGAATAGGCTTTTATTTTGTCACTATAGTGATTTGTTGATTTTGTTGTTATCTATAAGATTTTTTTTCTTTTGCTTATATTGTTGTTCTCTTTTGTACAGGTGCAGAGAGAAAGAGAGAGTTTGCTAGTCAGTTATTTTAATAATTTTACTTCACTTCGCGGCGTAAAATTTCCGGGGTTGCGGGGAAATGTAACGTATTAATTTTTGTGAGTTTAAGTACGCGAGTAGGTACTGTTTAATTTAATTTATTTTTATTATTTAGTTTGACAGCCTGTCGACGCTGTCGACGGAGGTGGGTAGCTTGCGCCGGGAAAGATGACGGCGGACGTAAATTTGAGTTCCCTGACGGGACGTTTTTGTTTTTGGCACACTGGTGTTTCGATTTTGGCGGTCTAACGTAGCCATTTATCAATGTGACCTTCATACTTGTAAAGGAGTTGTGTCTATAATGGGAATAAATATCAGACGTGGACGATTCTTCGCCAGCGATGCCTAAAGTCAGAACGAAGAAGAACAGCCGTTATCCCACACGATTATGACTGTCATCCCCGGCCCGGTCTCCATTGTTGATTTGACGAGGGAGGAATCGTATATTGCATCGTAATTCAAAGTGCACAGACACTTGGACAAACAAAGAAAGTATGATTGCTTCAGAATCTACACGATTTAAAAAAAGAGTGTTAATACGCGAGCAGATTTTTTCAACCGCTCGAGGCCGGCGCATGACATCTCTTGGGCTCTGGTGAGCAGCCTACTGGCGCTACAGGGTACACACGCGGCCGGTATGGCATGTTTGACAGCAGTATTGTGTGTGGATCATTTGTGGTGCTGATAATATCAAGAAAAAGCAATTTGTCAAGGCGCGCGTGCTGTTTGGTGATGAGAATTCCCGGTTTGAGGCTTCTTTGCGCGGTTGCGAAAGAGCCCCCCACTTGGATGCTCGAGGGTTTCCTGAGGAAGAAGGCCGTAGGTCCGGAATCCTGGCCACGGATGGGAAGATGTCCAACACGTTCTTTGGGGCCAAGAAGTTCTCGCGTGGGTTTGCGGATTATTTAGTCCAGCTCTCTTTCTCTCACCTGATACCGTTTTCACCGAGTAGCATAAGGTATTTACATGTGTTTGTTTAGTTTAATATAAATAAGAATTCTCTAACAAAATCTTTCTTTTGAGATGAACCCTACAATTTTTCCCACTAACTTGAGATGGATATCATTGCTCTGCCTCTACCTACATAAATTCTCATTACACCACAGAACGTACAATCTGGGGAGTCAAGCACATGAATTTTAAAAAGGTGAGAAGGAACGGAACAATGTCCGATTCTCATTCGAATGAGTAAGGAAATTTCTTTTTTGGAAAAATGGGGGAATTTTTGAAACCACGGTTTTGATGGGATAGTCCTTTGTATTGAGGCGTAGCGGGCACCCTTGGATTGACTAGCAATGTTCCAATACTCTGTCCAAACATTGCGGGATCTATCTTTGATGATGGAAAAAATATCAGATAGGGGAATATGGTTTACGAGGGTAACGGTAGGGTTAGACGCTCCTTGTTTTGCCAAGGAATCAGCAATATCGTTACCCGCTATGCCAACATGTCCAGGAATCCAAATCAGAGTGACAGTTTTTCCAGATTTTTGAATAGAGGATATCAGTACACGAATAAGACATACAAAGTGTTACGATACACAAATACGCCACTGCGCAAACTACAGTTTCACTCCCTCGCCGCTAGCTTACCGGCGCGCTACCGGCGGCGGAACCCAAGCAAGCCACCGTCGATAGCGAGCCGCCAACTGCACTTCCCTGCAGCCCCCGGTCTAGTGCGCACGTCTAATGTGTGGACCGTTCCGCGCTCATTCCAGAAAGTTCCACGCGGAAGCATGGAACGTGTTTTTGCTAAGTGATACACTGCGACACCAAGAATGGCCGAATTCTTTCCCGACACGGAAGATACGAGAGTCCAAACGCTCACTGTGAGTACCCAAGCTGTTTTATACCCCCCTATTTGCGTGTGTTCACAGTAAATTCACCGCGGAGATAAATAGCCCTACCAGAGAGATTATAGAGACAGATTCCTCCATTTTAGATATAACTGTTGTTGCTACCCTGAATTACTCTGTATGCATTATTGTGATATTGTATTTACGCAGGTGTTTTACCCAATATAACTGTTGTTTACCCTGATTACTGGTTTCACTGCCTTCCCCCAGCCCGTAGAAATTTGAGCTTTATTCCAGGAAAGACCCACACACGCCTCACAGATCCTACCACCCTGGTGGTGAGGGCCTCTCCCGCTCTGCTGACTAAAACCTGAGCTAGTCTGTCGGCAGAATGTAGGGACCCCCATGTAGGTCCGCTAACACTGTTGCCCGAACGTGGGGCGTTTTTGCGTTGTGGCGCCAATACTGGCATTCCATCTTAGAGGCAATTTTTTTCCTCATTTCCCCACGTTTAACACTGACGCTAGATTGTGGGGCTTTTTTTTCTCTCTTTTCCTCAACCTCCTGAGCTCAAATCTTTACAGGCCGGCGAAGGATAAATGTATTTTTGTTCCTTTGTCTTCTCAGCTTTACTGGTCCAGAATAATACCTAACAATCACTTATTGTAAACAACATTCGTATGTACCTTTGTTCCCGCGCATAATAATTCTAGAAGGTTCGTCGATTACGTCATTTCAACGACGCGAAGAGTTTTGGGGCGGGAATGATCTATTATTACGTAAGCCGTAACTACGACATGCGCGCAAAATTAACTACGCGGTTTGCCTCCAAACATATACCTTCCAGTCATCAGGCGGGAATACTGCTTTATAAATAACGAAATGTTGATTTACTGTTCTTTCCCATGAATATTTAGGTACAATGTGTCTTATTTACACAAGTGAAAAAACAGTGCGTTAATGTCCGGTCCCAAGGTGTAAATTGGTGTTTATAATAAAAAGTGAATCTTTATTTAATCCAAATTAACAAAAGTGGTGAAATCAAACAGTGTTTTTTTTTTCAAAAGGCCTCCTTTGGCAATTTTTTTCCAAATAGTGAAATCTTTTAGAAGTGAAATTGTGAAGTTTGCAAAAGTGCTTTGTGAAAACCAAACTAGCTGACCCTACGGGGAAATCTATGCCCAATTTTTTCTTTTCTGCCTAGTGTTTTTGCGTCTCAAAAGTGTTGATGCTCCTACAAAAGTGCTACTTTTTCAAAAGTGTCTAAGTGAAACCAAGAATATACACCCTAGAAGGAGACCCCTGGCCAAATTTTGGAAGAATTGAAAGACTTTGAAGAATTTTAACAAATTTTCAAAAAGTGCTTATTTTAAACACAAAAGAGCAACTTTGTAAGGATCCCCCTTGGCAAAAATTTTTTCAAAATTTTGGCCTTAGAAAAATTCAGGAAATTTAAAAAAAAAAAAGTCCCTTTTTGTTTTTTTCTTTCTCAACTTATCGACCAGCGAAAGAATTTAAGCCGTCACGCCGTCCATCACCTGCACCAAAATGGAATCACAAAGAGTGATTATCAAAGTTTTCGTACATAACCACGAACATCTTCAACCCACAAAGGCATCGACAAAATCATGCACGATGCACTGTCAACATAAAAACCATCATCAAGTAGATGTAAAAACTCTATTTATTTAGTTTTATTTCACTTTATGTTTCTAAAAACTCTATTTATTTAGTTTTATATCACTTTTCTCACAAACTTTACACCTATTATTACAATGTATATCATTAATTACACTTACACTTATTTAACCGTACACTATTGTATACACTTTTTGTACAAACTGTTTTAAACAATTTTTGTTTTTGCTTTATATACCCCTGTTTGTTTTTTTCTAGGTACTAAATAAAACTTATTTTAAATATATTACCCACGCACAGGCTGCGCCTTAGTGGGTTCCCACATTATTGTTATGATTTTCAAAATATGTAAATATAAATTGTAAAATATGGGAAAAATAAAGGAATAAAAAAAAAAAAAAAAAAAAAGTACATTGGCCGCAAGCTATAGGAGCTGTCGAACACATAAATATGTACTCAAGAAATGGGGACACCTTACAGGTCGTGCCATCCAGGAGGATAGAGGCCGATAATAATGCCTCTCCTGGCGAGATTACCCACTGCCGGATTTCGGAAGTCGCGCATAGCAACAAAAATTTGCGCGCGACATTCTCATTTGCACACACTGGCCGCAAGCTTGTACCACGGCGCTGTTTGCAGCTGTTAACCCCTTGGAAGCCCATACGATTATTATGTGTGAAATACATCGTGAACGAAACAATGGCGTCGTTCACACAAGGAACTACAATTCACAGAATTATTTCCGCAATACCTACCTCCCTCGCAGCGTGCATACCCTACAAGAGTACACCCCGAGTTATGGAGTTGTGGCTTAAGTCCTCAAGCGTGAGGCAGGTCTCGAGTCAGCCTTCGAGCGATCTCTTGACAATGTTTTGTAAATAAATAAATATGCATATAACTGGCGTGTAAGGTGTCAATTACACGACCAGACCCCCATAAATATAGCAAGTCCTTTATTTATACTTGTTTGTAAATAAATGTACATTCACAATAGGTACATCCAAATGTCACGGTTGTACCAATTTCTCTTTTCCCCATCACGGCAAATTGCCAGCATTGTTTCTTTGTACATTTTTTTCTCCTCTTACCTGTTCTGAGGCTGATTACTTCAGAGCAGAGACACACCTCGAGTCACGATATTTTGGGAAGTCATGATCCCAATTGTCGTTTCTCAACCCCACACTATGCAATGTTCATGTCATGTCACTTGTTTTGTTTCGTTTTTTTTTGTTTTTTGTGTTTCGTTTTTTTGTTTTGTTTTTGTTTTGTTTTGTCTATGGCCTCAGTTTCGGCCGCCCTTGTACATTTTTTTTACCTCATTCTCACGTTAATCGCATTTTACCTACCAGGGTAAAACCTTTTTCTTACCTCTTGATTTTCAGCTCACCTTGAGTACGTAAAAACCCAATAGTGGTCTCAAGCACGAAAGTCAGAAATGGTTACTTCACCTTTTTTCTTGTACATATAAGTCTTTTTCAATTTTTTACTTAAATCAAAAATTGATGGCGTCCTTTTCACCCGTGCTCAATTTTTTTTTCTCCCCAAAATAGGATATTGACACGTCCATTTTGGAAATTGTATTTAATATATTATATATTAAAAAAAACCTACAAGTTGGCTTTTTTATAAGTCATACACAAATCCGTTGGCTCGTTCGACTAAAGTATGTAAAACCCCTCCAGGTCTTTGGTTGCTACAACGAAACCACCGATTTGTTTCTTCTCTACTGTTGCATCACGTATGTTTTGTATTACACGCTTTAACACGAGACAGGTTAGTAAAACCAAACGGTCATCCTGATTCTCGAATCCAAATAATTGTAATTTTTAACGTAAATCAGCATTGATTTGTTCGATCGTCGTTTTGCAATTATCACTTTTTTTTCTTTTCTAAAAAATGGTTACTCGGACAGTATGTAAAACTCCTCCAGGTCCGTCTCTTTTATTGCTCGGTGTAAGCAGAATATACTCTGCCATCACTTTATGTCATTCTATCGTACGCCCCCGGGCTACGGTGTTAGTTAAATCTAACGAATCTTTATAAACAACATTAAAACGAATGTTGTCATCATTTATTTTGCTGTACTTATGCACAACCTGTACGCGATAGGAGAGATCCATAAAACATCCACCATCATAGGAGAGATCCTTAAAACATCCGCCACGATACGAGAAGTTCGTTATAATTACTTTATACTCTTAACTAAACGTTATTGAGTTGGTCGTGTGACTTTTGACATGAGTACCGCCCCTTTTGGTCGTGTGTCTTTAATTGGACATGAGTACCACCCCTTTTGGTCGTGTGTCATTAATTTGTCATGAGAACCGCCTTGTTTATTTATAATTGTGTACTTGTATAATCTGTACACGAGACGTAAAGACGTAATAATACTTACCGTGATTCGTGTGAACGACATAATATCGGCCTTGCTATCTTCTTTAAGATGCATTATATAACACTCTTTGACTTATGTCTGTAATTGAGCTGTACCGTGTTTATAATGGTGTACTTATATAATTTGTGCACCAAACGTGAAGACGTTACAATACTCGTACCATGAATCGTGCGAACGAAATAATATCAACCCTTTTTGTGCGCACTACACAAAGTAGTCCACAACCTTTTTGCAAATTGTTCAACGACAATGCCCGTGGACTTCCTGTTTTGCCACTTCTTTCTCTAAAGGAAAGAAGCCCAGGAATATCTACTATCTCAAAAGGACAACTTGTCAGCTTCACTGTCAGCTATGGGGCATAGTGCCGTGGGAGTTAATCGAATGGGCACAAAAATCCACCAAACTCGTCGTCTGGGAAGCGAATAAAAGAAATCCCAGGATTGTGAAATTGGAGCGAGGGTCTATCTTTTCTCACAATCAAGGAGAAGTTTTAAGTGACCCCTAATCTTTCGTCAAATACACGCGAAAGACTAGTCTCTTTGGTGTAATGTGTATTCTTTTCATATCATTTTTTTTCTTATGTAAAGAGTCAGGAAGCATGCTGGTGGATTACGTTTCATACTCACATAGAGTTTGAATTGGAAATTAGTCCAGTCCCTAGCAAGTTTCGTCACTCAACTCCCCTCCATCCATTTTCCCCTTCCCTCCCTCACGTTCTCATCATGCATGAAGTGGAAGATTCGTTGTTGTCCATATTTCGCCCTCACTTGGAGTTCGAATCGGTACCTAACCAGGCATAACGGGCCTTCTATTTCACTCTTGTCACATGTTTCTTCTGTTCTTCATCCTGGTTTCAATGAGGCAGATTCATGAATATTGGAAACGTATGTTATGCACTTGGCGTATCATCTGTCTCTTATCGACAACCTTTATCCATGAATCAGTTTTGCTGCCTTGCCGTGACTCGTTCACGACTTTGTGTCTTGTTCTTTGAAATTCTTCAAAAATGTTACCATTTTATGTTAACATAGGCCATGGAAGGCCGGTTGCTTTTCAACCAAGGTATTTTGTCACCCGGCAAAGCCAGGTTATCCTAACAAAGGATACCTTTGTATTCATTTTCAAAAATGTAATTGTACACTAGCTAGGAATCTCTCTCTCTCTTTCTCTCTCTTAATCTCTCTGGGTCACCGGGTTAAAACCTCGTTTGCTATTCTCTGAACACACTTTGTTTCTCTCCAAACTTTTCTTCATTGGTCTCTAGGCAGGTAAACTTCAAGAATTTTGCTTTAATAATAATTCCTCCCGGATTTAAAAAGAAGCCCAGAAGGATGTCTCCATCGGCAGCCAAGCTGAGCTTCACTTCCTAGCAGCCTTCGCTGTGGTTACAAAGGTCCCCCGCCGCCATTTTCTACATATTTGTTCCTGAAAGCACAGACCATACCGCCCCTATGTATGTTGTCTTGTTGCGCCATTGCGAGCCGAGTTGTCCCGCTATATATAATGACACTCTGGACTACCTTTGGGCACGCTAGCCCCTGGGTTTTGTTCCTGCTCTCGCTACCAAGCCAGTTTTGCCGTCTCTTGCTCTGTCATGCAGTGACGCACACCATGTCATGTGTAAACCATTATTACCTTGACTCTCCAGTATTCGCTGAATGCGCACCCTCACAAGTTATTCTGAGCTACATTATTTATTTATTTAATACAAACGGCATAAGTATGCCATAAACATTAATTACATGTCACAAATTCATATTCAAAATATTAGTAATGGTAAAAAAGTGTATGTATAACAGTTAATTGTGACGATACATTGGGAAGTGACACCAGAGATACATTTACATGCAAAAATCCATAATACAAATAAAATTAATAGTGATTAAAAAAATATGATAGCATAGCCTTCTTATGCTTCGATAACCATTATACACGATCCGTGCCCACCATAATGGCACATTAGGATTCGTACTGGCATGTCTGCAGATCCTGGATTCTTCTCCTCAACGACCTTTATAACCATAGCCCTCCGCACTGCAACCACAGTCTCCACTTCGTAACCTTCGACGTCTACGACAAAACAAAGTGTTTTTCTCCAAGGCCCTAGTGTACTCTTGAGTGTTATCTCAAATGGGTCAGATTACAGTGATAATGTAATCCCTTTAGAGTCTGTGAAATCACGTCTCTTCGCAATTCTTCGAAACTCTTCGAACCCCGTCAAAAACACAAACAAATCTACGCACCGCAAATTTAGCTTCCAGACCAATGAAACCCTAGAGTCACATTTTCATAATTTTTGTCCTTGTTTTCACATTTTCATAATTTTAGTCTTTGTTTTCACATTTTCATAATTTTTGTCTTTGTTTCACATTTTCATAACCTTGTTTTTGTTCTTTCAATTGCATAAATATGTATGTTGTTTCACCCCTCCTTGTGATAAATGCCTGTTCCTCATATTTTATGTACCCCCCTCCCTACCCTGACAAACATTGTACCTAGCCCATAGCATAAGCTAGTTTTAAGATGTTAGTCAGCTCTCTTTCTGGTCAACGAATCTCTCTTTCAACTCCCGCGGGTAACGTAGAGGGTTCTTGCCCTATTGCTCCATTGCCACGTCGCTTTTTTTCCGAGCGCGGGGGGAAGTGTTACGATACACAAATACGCCACTGCACAAACTACAGTTTCACTCCCTCGCCGCTAGCTTACCGGCGCGCTACCGGCGGCGGAACCCAAGCAAGCCACCGTCAATAGCGAGCCGCCAACCGCACTTCCCTGCAGCCCCCGGTCTAGTGCGCACGCCTAATGTGTGGACCGTTCCGCGCTCATTCCAGAAAGTTCCACGCGGAAGCATGGAACGTGTTTTTGCTAAGTGATACACTGCGACACCAAGAATGGCCGAATTCTTTCCCGACACGGAAGATACGAGAGTCCAAACGCTCACTGTGAGTACCCAAGCTGTTTTATAACCCCCTATTTGCGTGTGTTCACAGTAAATTCACCGCGGAGATAAATAGCCCTACCAGAGAGATTATAGAGACAGATTCCTCCATTTTAGATATAACTGTTGTTGCTACCCTGAATTACTCTGTATGCATTATTGTGATATTGTATTTACGCAGGTGTTTTACCCAATATAACTGTTGTTTACCCTGATTACTGGTTTCACTGCCTTCCCCCAGCCCGTAGAAATTTGAGCTTTATTCCAGGAAAGACCCACACACGCCTCACAGATCCTACCACCCTGGTGGTGAGGGCCTCTCCCGCTCTGCTGACTAAAACCTGAGCTAGTCTGTCGGCAGAATGTAGGGACCCCCATGTAGGTCCGCTAACAAAAGTTATCATCAGGATGAAGAAGAGGACTGGATTTAAGTTTTTGGAGGGAACTGAGAGAGTCGGAGAGAACAAGAGAATGTTCAAAATTATTTTTTATTATATATGTAAAGGAATACCTACCTAGGGATTACATAGGGATTCCTTCGTGTTCCAATAATGAATTACTTGTCAAATGTAATTCATTGATGTGTTGTCATGGTGACATACAAACGGATGATTATTGTTTTTTGACTAGCTATATAGCAGGTATTAAAATAATCAAGATATCAGAAAAATAAGTGTTATAATGTTTTTATAATCGACAAATAAACTTTAAATGTAGTTTCTTTGTTAGCAGAGAAACACATAATTTATTTTGTCATTACAAATAAAGAACTACAACCAATAGACAAATTGTCTTATAAAACAACATTTTTAGTGAAGAAAAACAATGACGTTAGAAATGGAAAGGTTACAATTCACATTTACAGTGTCAGTAGCATCGGATGGTAAAACCAATATAATTTGCATAACCTCAATCGAGACGCCTAATGGACGCATATTTGATATTCCCGATGATTTCAAACATGCAAACAAACACACAGCCATAACGACCACGGATGTTTATGCCAAAATAAAGAATTGTCTAAAGAAAAGATACCAAACACGTAAAATATGGACTCCCTTAACAGAAAATTTGAGGAAAATTTATTTAGATGAAGGTGAGAATTTGCAATTTGGTGATCAATACCTGGAAGAAATTACACATGAAACGAAACTTTCTGACAATAATATCAGTAAAGGCACTGAAAATAAAATCTAGGAAAAATAGCAGAAAGATTTTTACTCGAGAAGTTTTCAGGAAAAACATCAAATGTTAAACAATGGATCAATGATTTTGAGAATGAATGTACACGTTTCGAGATATTAAAGGAGACAGAAAAAATTGAGACTTTAAAGTATTTACTTGAAAAACAGTGCCTAGATTGGTACACTAGTATGTTAATAAAATGTACAGTAAGCGCAGGATGGGAAATATGGAAAACAAATTTTTGTGAAACATACGGAAACAAAGGTTGGTCACAAGTTAAATATGCATTTGCATTTAAATTTCAAGGAGGTTCATTACGGGAATATGCCACAAAAAAGAAAGATTGTTATTAGAGATAAATAAAAATATTGACTCTCAGACATTAATTCATCTTATTGTTATGGGTCTACCAGATTATATAATGTACAAAATGGATAAGGAATCAATAAAATCGACTGCAAATCTATTCAATGAAATTGGTAAACATGAACAAACAGTCAATAAAAATAATTGTAATAAATTCAAGAAAAATGCATTTGATAATAGAGTAAGAATTGATAAAATGAAGCCTTGCAAAAATTGTGAAAAATTAAATAAAGGTAGCCATTTTCACTCTGAAGAAAAATGCTGGTTTAAACAAACTGATGACTATGAGAACAAGAGAAACTATAATAAGAATGTAAACAAAACTGTATTAGATGTTGCATTGAGTGATAATGAGTCAAAAAACGAATAAATACACCATTAATTAAAGTAAAACTAACATAAGAAGGAAAATTAGACATATTTGGTATATATGATTCCGGATCTAATGTTTCCTTAATAAATTCTAAATTATTAAGAATAAAGGATGAAGGAAAAAATATACACAACAATACAAACTTACTAACAATTAATGGTGTAAAAAAGACAAAAGGCTTAACAACAATAAAAATTAAGATATTTTATATAGAGAAGAAAATTGATGTTTATTTGTAGATGGAAGAGATTTCAAATACAATTTTCTAATTGGACTTGATACTATAAAAGAGTTTAATTTGATTCAGAATGAAAATTTGGAAATTGAACAGAAATCTGAAGAAAGCTTGAAGAAAGAGGAAATACAATTAAAAAACAATCCTGATGAAAATAAAGATAAAAAGAACTTGAACTTTATAAACTTTAAGGAACATATAAAAGAAAAAGAATTTACAATGGATCTGAGTCATTTAAATAGTTACCAAAAATCTGAAATAAATAAACTTACTGATAAATATAAATCAAGCTTTGCAAAGGATAAATATGATATTGGAACAGTAAAGGATTATGAAGCACGCATTGATCTACTTGTGGACAAATACTGCAGTAAAAGACCCTACAGATGTTCAATAGAGGATAAGTTAGAGATAGAAGAACAAATAAGAAAATTGCTTGAAAGAAATCTTATAGAGGAATCATACAGCCCTTTTGCAGCACCAGTAACCTTAGCTTTCAAAAAAGAAGACAATAGAAAAACAAGATTGTGTATCGATTTTAGAGAAATAAATAAAATGGTGGTACCTCAGGCTCAACCATTTCCTTTGATTGAGGACTTAGTAACAAAAACCAGAAACTGTAAGTACTTTTCTACATTGGATATAAATTCTGCGTTCTGGTCTATTCCCCTGCGAATTGAAGATAGAAAGAAAACTGCTTTTGTAACCCAGGAAGGCCACTACCAATGGAGATGTTTACCCTTCGGTTAAAAAACTTCTCCAGCCATATTTCAAAGAATACTAAGCAACATACTGAGAAAGTACAAGTTAACAGATTTTGCTGTAAATTTCATTGACGACATTTTAATATTTTCAGAAACCTATATCGAGCACATAAATCATTTATCACAGCTTTTAAAGGCGATAGAAAAAGAAGGTTTTCGACTTAAATTATTTATTTGTTTAGTTATTTAGTTATTTAGATTTGGAGCCATCAGTAAATAAAAGAGAAGTGTTGGGCCATTTAGAAGAAATAATGTCATTGAACATATTATTGACAGTACAGGCTGGAAGATTGGAATGAATTTTAAGGATGCCGATCCCTTCTAAAATTGTTGGGGATAGGGTGACGTGACTATATTTTAATTTGAATAATGGAAGAAGATCATTTTGGATAATTTGAAGCTCTGAGAGAGAACGAAAATTTTTACAGATGGCAGGAAGAGGTTTAGTTCTTAGTTTTTAGTCTCTGATTGTAGATGAATGTGTTGAGTCTTTGAACAACGACACTCTGGGAATAACCTGATGGCATTTAGAATTTAAACATTTAAGAACAAATTTGTCAGCAAATAGTTGACGTCTTAAATAAAGTGGAGGATCAGAACATTCTACTTGAAGAGAATTGATGGGCGACGATTGCATGACTCCAGTTATTATTCGCAATGACTTTGATTGAATTTTGTCTAATTTGCTGAGTGCATTTTTGGATGCAGTACTAAAAAGTGGGCAGGCATAGTCGAGATGGCTTCGAATAAGTGCGTTGTAAAGCAACTTAATGCAGATAGGGTGTGCACCCCACCAAACGCCAGTCAATGATCTGATAATATTTAATTTTTTTTCACATTTAGTAACAATCTCTCTCTCTGGTTTCAATCCTGGGATTGGTTTGCAGCAATTTCCTTAAGTCTCCTCTTCCATTCTTCCCTGTCTTGTGCGGCTCTTTTGAAGTCTGCATATGATAAGCAGCGCATGTCCACCAGCAGCTAGAGTTTGTCCCCTCGGTCATACCCTCCATTATGGAATGCAAGAGGCCTTCTTGTCGTATTACATGGCCGATCCATCTTGCACGCCTTTCGGACAAGGTCCTGAGCAGGTGCCTTCCTCCTTCGATTCTTTGGAGAACCTCCTCATTTGTAATGTGGTCTCTCCAGGAAATTCCTAATAGTCTTCTATAGGACCACATCTCAAAAGCCTCTAGTCTCCGTTTATCTCTTTTGGATAGGCACCATGTTTCGCAGCCGTACATCAAGATACTCCATACATAGGTCTTGATGAGGAGTATTCTCAGCTTTAGGTCTATATTATTTGATTAAATTATTTTCGACCTTTTATTGAAAGCAAGCCTAGCCTGGTGTACCTATACGGCTGTCGACATCGCTCTTAGACCGACCGTCCCATGTTATTTTGCTCCCGAGGTAGACAAACTCCTTGGCGTTCTTTAGTGGAACTCCTGACATCTCTACTCGCATCTGATGTTGCGTTCGGCCTACAGTCAGCAGCTTTGTTTTGTCTTTATTTATCTTCATGTTATAGTTATTTTGGAGAATGCTTTGCATTGTTGTTAAGGCCTCTTGCAGTTCTTCTTCGCTTTCAGCAACCAATGCAATATCGTCAGCAAACCTTATCATATCCACCTTTTGCCCGTGTATCTTTACACCATTTCTGTGACTCATTCTCTCTCTCAAGTCGTCAATCGCACTTTGTATATAAGCGTTAAAAAGAACAGGTGACAGAGAGCATCCTTGTCTCACCCCTTGTCTTATACTGGCTTCTTTTGTATCATTGTCACATCTAATTATAGCGGCCTCATTCATGTATAGCGTCTGGATTATTCGTCTATCTCTATATTTGATATCAATTCTCTTCAGAATCTCGAAGAGTCTTTTCCATTCTACTTTGTCGAAAGCCTTTTCCAGGTCTATGAATGCGATGAATGTGTTTTGGTTTCTTTTTATTCTTTTTTCAAGTAGTATTCGTAGCGACAATATTGCTTCTCTGGTTCCTACACCTCTTCTAAAGCCATACTGATCTCCGGAAAGGATGTTCTCTACTTTTGGTTCGATTCTTTTTAGAATGATATTAGTCAATATTTTTGAGGCATGAGATATTAGGCTAAGAGTTCTGTGTTGTTCACATTTCGTCGTGCCTGCTTTCTTTGGTAATGTAACAATTAGGCATTTCTCGGTATTATACATTGTCAGTATCATTTTAAACAGGGCATCTATAGTTCCTTTTCCTGCTGGTTTAATTAGTTCACCCGGAACGTCATCGATTCCGGGTGCTTTCCCGTTTTTGAGGTTTTTCAGTGCGAGATCAAACTCTTCTCTAGTGATGGGATCTCCCAAATCATCTGCGTCTACCTCATTTTTTCTTTCTATCAATGTTTCGTTGTCACTATTTCCCTTCCCATTGTACAGCATTTCGAGGTATCTTTTCCACTGGATAATAACCCTTTTTACATCCAATTTTTTGTACAGCTGATCGCTAGAGAACCTGTACGCAAAATTATAATAGTAATAATTTGATTTATATAGCGTAGTTTTTGTGAAAAATCACCTCAAGGGCGCTGTACAAACTTATAATATATTTCTAATATCTAGAAAAACTAGAAACTAGACAAACAATTAAAAACAATATATGGCTAAAAATTGTATCCACCGGTTCATTGATCACTGGTACACAATTATATACGCAATGTTTTGACCAATGAACGCGATATAATGACTCTATGGATTTCTGGCCCTTCACAAGCAGACCTAAAATTGTTCTACCTGTCCCCCAGCCAATACAACCATACGTTAAGATGGGGTTGCACCGTCCGAAATATATTTTTCTTAGGTCTTTTATTTAATTATATTTCGTAATGCAAATAATATGTGAATCAATTTTCTTACCCTTATCGAAAAGTTTTCGATATGATATTTCCACTTAAGATGATTGTCTATAATAACATCTAAATATTTGATGTTTTTCACACATTCCAAAGCTTCACAGTTGCAGTGACTGAAGATATGACTGTGATTGTGAAAATTTTACCGTGTAGATGCAGCACGACCGTCGCACAGTGGGGCCAAATCCCCCATTTCGATACAATAAACAAACAAAAACAGTAACAAGTAACAGAAAGTGATGATCTCGAACTCATCGGAAGATCAGAATTTAATAGCCTCAACCGAGTTTCATGCCATATCGAGAATAATGAAATTTATTAGATTATGTAAACTGGAAAATATTTGAAAGTGATTTTTTATACAAAATGAATATAAAATTTATCTATGCATTTATTCAGTTATTCTTTTTAAATCCATAATTTATATAATACTTTAACTATTCACTATAAAACCATAGAAATAAAAAAGTAAAAAATCAATATTATACCCACGCACACGCATTGCCTTTGTGGGATATTTTGCTCATACATTTATTGTTTTAAGCTTTTTATATATACTTTTCATTAAATTATGTATTGTATCGAAAATTAAAAAAAAAAAAAAAAAAAAAACATTGGAGATCATAATGATAATATTTTTTTTTTATTATTTTTTTTTTATTAGTTTTTATATACATATACATGTAATATAATCATGAGTAATTACATTTTCAGGTTACAAACGGATTAAACTCAAATCATTAAATACTAACATGCAACATTGATTAGAAACAGTATAAACATATATATGTATATAATATATAACCTTTACGAGAGTGTAACTACTCGTGTGTAAAGGGAAGCGAAAAATATATAAATATGTTTTTAATAAAAAATATTAAAATAAAAAATTATAACACATACATTATATTTACGTACTTACATAAATCGAATGTGTAAAAAAAAAAAATAATATAAAAAAAAAAAAAAAAATAAATAATAATAATAATATAAAATAAATTTTTGAATAAGTAGATATTGTTAATTAAAGGTTAATGCGGTTCTAAGTAGCTAAATTATTTAAGATATTATTGTTTAATTTATTTTTGAATTTATTGTAGTCAGGTTCTAATCTCAGTTCTATTGCTAGTTGATTAAACCACACCACTCCATTGTTCGTGTAGTAGTGTTGTGCAAAACTGGTATGCATTAATGGCGTACACAAGCGACCCACTGTGTTTTGCCTATTGCTCTCAACGCGGACCATGGCGTGGTGCGACTTATTAGAATAGTCTTTGTGTATTTGAAGCAGTGTATTTTTTATATATGTATTTTTTAGAGGCGGGACTTGAAAGTCTTGAAAAAGTTGAGAGGTTGAATAATCTGATGGTTTCTTAGTAATAATTTTGATTATTAATCTTTGAGTAATTTCCAACGGTCAAATTGAGGTTTTGTAAGCTCCTCCCCATGCAACAATACCGTATTGTATTATCGAATGGGCTAGAGCATAGTATATATTTTTAAGAATTTTTAAGTTAAGTATATTTCTTAAATTAATAAATATGTATATAAGTTTTCTTAATCTATTTATAGTATTGGTAATTTGAGTCTTCCACTTAAGGTTACTATCTATTATTACACCCAAATATTTTATTTCTTTTTTATTTGCTATGAATAGACAGTCATTATTTTGGCATGTTAATATTTTAGTGGTGCATTTTTTTGAATGAATTTTAATATTTAAGGCGATAGGAAGAGATTTTTTTGTTATTTATACTAAAAGGTATATAATAGGTTTTTTCAATGTTTAATGTTAATAAATTTTCGTCAAACCATTCTTTCAAGATATTAATATCATGATTAGCAGTTATTTCAAGTTCATTCCATGAATTTTCTTGGAATATAATTGCAGTATCATCTGCATATGAAACAAGTTTTCCTGTTATTGGTAATTCAAAGATATTATTAACATACAAGATGAATAGAAGAGGGCCCAAAATCGTGCCTTGTGGTATTCCAAAGTCGCTTGTACTCGGTTCACTAAGAATGTTTTTTTATTTTTACATATTGATTTCTAGAGTTCAGGAAACTTTCTATCCATGTGTTAGCGTTATCTATAATTCCGATTTCGTTAAGCTTGTATAGTAATTTTTTGTGACTTATGCTGTCAAAGGCTTTCCTTAGGTCTATGAAAATTGCAAGAGATTTTTTGCCTTTGTCTAGTGCTTGATGGATTTTTGTTGTTAAATCTATGATTGCGTCCTGTGTGGTTATTTTTGCGCGAAAACCAAATTGTTGGTCACTCAGTATATTATTAGTTCCAATAAAATTTTGTATTTGCTTTTTAGCTACCTTTTCAAAAATTTTTGAGATATTTGATAATACTGATATAGGTCGGTAGTTATTAATTTCTTTAGTCACCTGATTTATAAATCGGTGTAATAATAGTTCTTTTATATATTGATGGAAAGATACCCTTTTTAAGACTATTGTTTATAATATATGTAATAGGCTTTTTCAAAAAGTTAAGATGTGTCTTTAGATTTTCAACAGTGATCCCATCAAACCCTGGTGCTGATTCAGTTTTTAGGTTTTTTATTATATCAACAATTTCTTGTTCAGTTACCGTATCGAATTTTCCTATGGTTTTTTTTGATGATGTTACATCATTTTTTGCGGTAGATGTGGTATTATCTACGATATTAGTTATTTTGCTTGCGAGATTTTTTCCGACATTAGAAAAAAATGTATTGAAAGCATTTGCACATTGTTCAGGGTTATCCAAAACTTGTACCATATTGTTATTAATACGTAGCTTTAAAATGTCACTTGTTTTCCTTTTTTTATCAATTATTTCATTTATTGTTTTCCAAATTTGTTTATTGTTGTTTCCTGAATTCAATACCTTTTGTTTATAAAATTCCTCTTTGGTAGTTTTAATTAGTGCCGTTAGTTTGTTTCTGTATTTTTTAAAGTATGAGATGATTGCATTATTTAGTGGATATTTTTTAGTTAGTTTAAATAGTTTTTCTTTTTCTCGTATAGAAACCACGAGGCCATGAGTGATCCATGGTTTAAGTTTATGAAATTTATTTTTATATGTTTTGTTCGGTATTTCATAGCTTGAATCTTTTATATGTTTTTGAAAGGTGTCATGAAATTGTGATGCACTTATATTCACATCTTCTGTGGTAAGTACAGATTCCCACGATTCGTGAGACAGTTTTTCATACAGTTCTTGTTGATTTATTTTTATTTTTGGAATGGCAGAGTCATTACTATTATTATTTATTTTTTGTTTTTCTATATTGAGGTTTAGTATGCATGTATGATGGTCCGTTATGTTGTTTCTCCATATTATTGTTTTGAGATTATCAGTGTAGTTGGAATTACACCATATATGATCAATACACGATGGCATTTGACTGTTAAATTCTCTAGTATACTTATTTATACAGGGTTTAAAGTTTAAAGCGGTCATCATGTTTATATAATTGTCTTTTTCAATAGTATGGTTATTTTCAGCAATGTTTATATTAACATCACCAATTAGAAAATTGTTTGCACATTTATTGTTTAGGCTAATATCATTCAGTTCGGTTATAAAAGTTGGTATTACAGCTGAATGTGTCCTGTAGACTGTCATTATTTGTATATGCAGTTTATTATTAATATTCAATTTTATAATAATACAGTTTGCATTGGTCATATTTATTTCAGCAAAGCATACGTCCTTATATATTGCTTTAGTGTATATTACAATACCACTATTCTTATTAATATAATGTGAACTTTGAAAGTTGATGTAATTGGGGAGAGTTGGAACGATCGAGTTAATGTTTAAATGGGCTTCAGTCAGTATGATTATGTCTGGTTTTCTTTTTAATAAATTTAGGTTTACTAGAAAATGGTCAAAATTTTTCTTTATGGATCGTATGTTTAAATGTATTACGGTAAAGGAGTTAGGAGTCATTTCAAGTATTGTGTTACAGTCATTTGTGTTGTCACAAATTAAATTTTGAACGTAAAATTTTTTTTCTAGTTGTTGAATAATGTAATCATCCATTTCTATTTTTATGTGGATTTTCTATATTATAACACTTGTTACCGGAGGCTCGCGGTCCATCTTCTTGAAGTTTGCCTTCTTTGAGATTATGATGGGGGCTCATTTTGATCTTCGTGTCATATGTCCAGGTATCCAAATTTTGATGCTTGATAAATGTATGAGTTTCAAATAGTATTGAAACTTCCATGGCGAGGATTTGATAATTTAAGGGCTCAGAGTTGCAAGGCGTTTTTAATTTAATTTTAGATGTGTTTGTCTATGTCACTCTCATTTTTAATGTGTATTATTTTTCCTTCACCTTCACTTCTAATTAATATTTTGCCATTTTGAACCCATATGAATTATATTTTAAAAACAGATGAGACAAAAGATGACAACATTGTGCGAGTCAGAAGCCTCGATAATATACATGACATTCAAAAAAAAAAAAAAAAAAATAACTCAATCTTACAAAGTACTTGTACTCTTGTCAGGTAACCCTTTAGTTGTAGCATAATTACATAGCAGGCAATTGACACAACCTTTATACCTGTAATCGCCCTCAGTACATATATGCCTATTGGTCGTGAAGTCGAGAACCCCCGTTAAGTGTGCCCGCTTATCACTCAAGTTTAAATATTTATTTCGGAAGATATCTAATACAAACCCCAAAAGCGATTATAGAATCATCATGTTCAGGTATTTAACTTTTTTTTTCATATTATATTTATAAAATCATTAGATGTATAGATGAGTAAAAGCGTATATCAATTAAATACAAAAATATGATCTTGATTTCTAAAAACTTCAGGTTCATTAGCGATATCCGTAGCTCGGGGCACCGCTGGGCTTTTATTTGAACATTATTTTAATCAGTAACTATTGTAATTTACGATTATTGTAATCACTTTTTGAGGGTCTTTTTGAGGAAAGGAAGGAGTGAACATGGGTCTTGAAGAGACCCATGTTGTAGGAGGGAGGAAACACAGAGGCTGGCAAATCGTTCCACAGCCGAGCTGTTGAACTCAAGAACGAGTCGTAGAAACGACCCATTCTCATGTGACTAATGTCAACCGTGTACAAATGTTGGGCGCGTGATTGGCGTGTTTCCCGACTATGCATCGGTGCTGAGGGGATCAATGACGCTAGTTCCTCGAAGTATCTTCCAATGTAATACCGGTAGAACAAGGACAGCATTCCTTACTGACGCCTGTGCTCTAAAGATTGCAATCTGTTTGTTAAGTTAGGAGAATTTATCAAACGTACCGCCCATTTCTGTACAGAGTGGAGGTTTTTTTTAGATATTTTTTGGTCTCCAGACTAGAGGTGGCTGCCAAATTCAATCGTAGGGCGTACGATTTGAACAGGGTTAGCAGTTGTGTACTTTTGAAGTATCTGCGGGCCCTGGATGTAATATTTTAATAACGATCGCGAATAGGTACTGTGGATACCAATTTTATCATTGTCTACGGTTTTTTTAACAACCTTATATCGGCGCGAGAAGGTAGAAAGAACCTTCTTTTCTGATGTTCACGGGCACTCGCTGTACACATCAGAACTGTGGGTTGACTACACTGCATCCCAATGGCATAAATTAAAGGTTGCTTACAATAACGCATATCGTCAACTTTTCCGCCTACCGAGATACTGCAATGCTACGGAAATGTTCCTGGAGGGACGAGTGAAAACTATCTGAGCACTTCTCTGCCACCGCATGGGAAGTTTATGGCGCAGGCTACGCCAATCGAAGAATGCGATCATCACCGCCATGACTGCCTGGATGGAGTCCCTCCTGATGGCCCTCTGGAGACGGGAGACGACGAGGAAATATCCTCCGTAAACAGTTGGATGAATTAATTTTATTGTTTTATTTTCATTTTTTCAGTTTCATTTCCCATGTTTTCGTGCTTATTCGTTTTTATTTTTATTTATGTGCTGTTATTTACTGTTAAACTGAACTCATTATTTCTCCAATTTCTTTTGTTATTTCAAAATATGGAATGTATTGCATTGCACTACCCCTGCATACATTCTGGAATAAAATACTACTATTATTATTATTATAACGATGGTGATGCTGAGTCTACACAGTTGGTCCTGCTTGAGTTCACGCAGCAATATTATTTTTAAGACATAACGACGGTCTTGCTGCGTCTACACAGTTGGTCCTTCTTGCGTCCACGCAGCAATATTATTTTTAAGTCAAAACGATGCGCTGTGTCTATTCTATGTCAGATTACTTTTAGTCACAACGATGGTTGTGTTATGTCAAATATTCACTCAAACTTCTAAAAATATTAATAATAATATTTTACTGATTCGCTTAGCGCCTCGATTTATATAGCGTAATCTACACAAAGGCTGGTAAAAATTGAAGGTTTAGATTTATAATCATTGGCAAATGATCAGACCACACTGCATCAAATCGTACATTTACGCTATTTATAGCGTTTCCCAGTGCTTTTGTGACGACGCAGTGATCTAACCAGCTTGTGGTGCTATGGACATCACTCACATATTATGTAAAAATATCACAGTTCATCAGCTTCGTATCGGCGCAAACGTGCTTAAACTCTTTGTAGAACTTTTTCAGTTCTCGGCCGAACAGACTTTTCGGATCTGCATTGCAATCGCCCACAATAATCGCACTCGACGAGTTCCTTTCATTGATTATTGCGTTTACCTTACCCATGTACTTTAAAATTCCTCAAGATTTTCTGGTTTATTTGTCGGCATATAAATTGAAAAAAATAATATTTTGTCGCTGTTTACAGTTACTTGTAATGCCGCTATTCTTGGTTCAAAGCATTCCACTATGTGGGCAGAAAGTGAATCCCGCCATAAGTTAGCAGGTTAGTTATGGCTTAAAAATAATATTGCTGCATGGACGCAAGAAGGACCAACTGTCTAGACGCAGCACGGCCGTTGTTATGTCTAAAAATTAATATTGCTGCATGGACGCAAGAAGGATCAACTGTGTGGTCCTTATTACGTCCACGCAGCAATATTATTTTTAAGACATTTGATCACAGATCATTGCCACAGATCTGCTGGGTCCGTATCCGAATTCTTACAAAAAAGGCTATACATACTTGTTAGTTGTTTCTGACTTTTTCTCCAAATACACTAGGCTATTCCCTCTAAGAAAGGCAACGGGTAACAATATCGCTAGTATACTAGAAAATGAAATATTCTACAAGTTTGGAGTGCCAGATACTATTGTGTTAGATAATGGTCCGCAGTACATATCTCGGGACATGAAGGCTTTGGTTAGCAAGTTTCATATTCGGCACCTTTTCTACAACTGCAGGTATCACCCTCAAAATAATCCTGTGGAGCGCGTTAATATGGTTTTAGTCTCTGCCCTCGCTTCGTATGTAGGCATTGACCACAGAATGTGGGCAAATTATTTACCTGAGATAGAATTAGCGATCAACACTGCTGTGCACGAAGTCACTGGTTACACTCCTTTCTTCCTCAATTTTGGCAGGGAAATTATAATTTCAGGGAAGAACTACATAGGTGCTGACTTCAACGTGACTTCAACTGACTTCAACTGACTTCAACTGACTTCAACTGACTTCAACTGACTTGAACGTGATTCCTGGGCTGCAGGTTTGCAAGAGTTAAATGATATTTTTTCACAGGTGCGCACATCATTGCGACAGTCATATGAACGCTACAAACGCCAATATGATCTTCGTCGTAGGGAGGTTCAGTACGCGGAAGGCGACGTAGTGTGGCGTAGGTCCTTCATTCTTTCTGATGCTTCTAAACACTTTTCTGCTAAACTGGCTCCAAAATTTATAAGAAGTAAGGTTGTAAGGAAAATTTCCCCTGTGGCATACCAGTTGGCTGACATGAACGGGAAGCTTTTAGGTTCTTTCCACGTGAAGGACATTTTAAAATCTGAACATGCTGAGGAGTCAACAGTTTAATTTATTTCTTTCAGTAAGAATTTTATAATCTTTCCGTAATGGGATTTCATTCGGTCTATCGTACCGATAGTTAGTAAAATTTGCACCCATTTTGACCTTATGTTTGCAAAATACATTCAATGTGATGACATGACTTTGGTATGGAACTTGTGTCCACACATTGAGTGCTATATGTTAATTGTTTTGTGGTGGTTTGTCCTTTGTAATGGTCACAGTTAGTTTAGTATATGCATATTGTAATTTGAATGGTAATGTTCCTTCGGAGCATGGGGGTAATTGGCCATTACGCTCATGCTTTGAACTAATAAAATAAGTGGTTTCCTTTCCCTGTAGGTAAACCTTGCTATTAACTTTGTAATAATATGAATTGTGTTTATAATGATACTACATGGTTTTGTGTATGGTTGCTAATTTATGGTTACATGTAGAAATTATTTACTTGAATGGTGTCGTACATACGGTTTCTACCTTGGAAAATTCCACATGTATTTTCATGGTTATAATTATACATAATCAATAGCCTCAGAAGCTGACAATAATCTATTTGGGAGCTTTAGGAAGTTTCGCAGCATGGGAATTTTCCAAGTCAAGGAAATGGGTTTTCTTTACATACATATGTAAGATGATGTTAGCTCGGTGATGCATTCTTCAAAGAAATACAGATAAAACAGTATTCATATTTTATAAGATTTAAATTTATTGATTATTTTACACAAATTATTAAAATAATTCTCCATTAAGAAACTTTACGAATCATTTGTGTTTATCGACATACAATCTTATTTTTGATACTTGCGCATAATCTCAGAAGTTCACAGCAACTATCTATTTTTGAGTTTTAGGAAGCTCCGTTGCATGTTATTTTCTAATTGTCAGGAACAAGTTTTCTTGAGTCATGTTATAATGTATAAATTGACTTCGGGTAACATAATTATTAACAATTAATGAAATAAAATTATAATAACAATTCATATTTCATAAGTTTTAATTATATATGCATTTTAAATGGAAATTTAATTAGTATCTCTATAGAGTGAGTACCTGATATTAGAGGAATGGTTGTGCAGTTTATTTTAACATTTCTTGCACAGTTCCGTTTTTGCAAACACGGCATGTGACTTTAAGTCTGTTCTAGAGCTCGGAACTCATTTGAAGGCACATGTTTGTCTTTTAAAAGGGGAACTGTGTGACAGATTGAACTTCCTAAATTTTCATTCACAACTTTGAGATCGTTTTCCGGGATCCCAACCATTTAATATTGGCAGGATTATTCATCTTTCTCCGCTGTTCAACAGATGTCAGTGGTTGTTTCATTACCTTAACTTTATGTTATTTTTTTTGATGGGTTGGTTTTCTGCAACTTGAAATTTTATTGGTAGGTGTCAAGATTTTAGATGTTCTTAAATTTCAATGGTATTATAACAGTATTTTGGATAAATATTTCCATAAGTTTTAAGTGGAATGTGGTTTAGAGTCAAGTTTCTTTTGTTTAAATATTTTCATGTTTAGGTCAAATTTTTATTAGCTCGGTTTAAATATTTGCTTTATATAAGTTTTATGTCACCTTTAATACGTAGTAATTGCATCTTCTTAACGATAGCTTAGTTATTATTTTTTTTCGCTCACGTGTTCTGCTACGTTCTTCGCAGAAGTTTTAACCCAAGCATTTGGACTGCGTCAAATGGAAATTCTACAACAACATGGAACATCACTTATTTATGTCAACCTACTTTCAGTTGCTCTTGAATAGGCAGAAGTTTTAACCCAAGCATTTGGACTGCGTCAAAATGGAAATTCTACAACAACATGGAACATCACTTATTTATGTCAACCTACTTTCAGTTGCTCTTGAATAGGCAGAAGTTTAACCCAAGCATTGGTCTGCGTCAAATGGATTTCTTCAACTGCAGGGATCAGCACTTATTTGCATCAACCTACAGATAGTGGCTCTGATATAAGCAGAGGATTGAGCCCTAATCATTGAGGCAGTATGAAGTTTCATTCATTGCTTCACTGAACATCATCGAGGGAGGACTTACTGGTTCACAACATCACCTGGAGGATAATTCATATGTACACATTTGGGAAGAACATTGCGAGAAGTGACACAGCTGGGAAGGCACTAGAAGCTCAAACTCATTCACCACAAATCTGGATAAGCACATTGGAATTCTTGGTGGCAGCGGTACCTTCTTTCTTCAAGTTTCTGACGCCAGGTGGCGTAGTGGAATTTTTAGCAAAAATTCTCTTGGCCATGGGGGTAATGCAACAGTTTGGGCGAGTACTTGCCTAATTTAGACGGAGTGTTCTAGCCTCGCGGGTACCTGATAAATTTGACAGCCGGCCGTTAATGTACAGGCGCCGGGAAGAGGGTGAATTGAGGAGAAGTTTCGATACGTTCGTTAGTTGTTAGTTGGTTCCGGAGAGTACATGGTGTAACAGCTGAACTACAAGCCGCCAAAGGTCATGGCCGAAACACACGTGAGCGAAATAATAATTTGTAATGAATCATCACGAGATAGTTAACCTTGGTTTAATAAATCATTAGCATTTAATTTAATCCTTTCTAAATATGTATAGTTTATCTGTACAGGCGCCCTTCAGGATTTTATAATGATATGCATCCATTTTGTTGATACCACATGTTACGAGAATATAGTTTTAACATTAATTGATTTACCGAAAGTAGTCAACCACCCCTGTAGATTCAATAATACAATAATCATGCTCTACCCTTTATTGTTTGAGATTAAAGAATAAATGTTGCTTCTTTGTTACTTTAACATTCCGCCTTTTCTTTCATTGATCTACCCACATGTCAGTACTTGTATCCCTGATTTGGATTAATTATATATTTGAATATGAGAGTAATAATTATAACATATGGGATGGCGCTGAATGCAAAGATAGATAATTAGGTAAGATTATCGTTACAATCTGGCTAATACAATATATATATAATACAATAAAGAGCAAAGATAAGCCCAGTTTAAATTAATTACTTTTTTCATTGACTCAGCGACAATGATGTAAGTTTTGTCGCATAACCTAGACAGATTGCCTGATTTATATTTTTTGATTACTATTATGGTATAGTATCTTCATAAAAGCTTGAATGAGTCAATTTATAGTGTATTTTCATATCTGACCGTATAGTGCTGGTAGGTTGTTTTCATAGGTATTTGTTTTTTTAATTTTTTTTTATTGTTTTTATTTCTTGCTAGAGCAATCCCGATGAGTTACAGAACTCATTTTAGGACAGGAGGAACATACAAATCATGGGTTGGAGGAAATAGTTAAAATTTAACATAGGAATTTAGATTTTGACATTTAAAAATAATTTTGCTTTTTTTTATTATTCTAGGTGGCTGTAAACATGCACTTGCATTCCTTTTTTGGCTTCCCAGGCGCTGTGAAGAACCTCCCAAGACCTCAACAGAGTGCTACTGGAAAAAAATCGAGGAGGAAGGATAGGAACAAGCCTTAAATTTATCAAGGCAGAAGATATTTGAACAGTACCACATGTAAATTATTCCATCGATGATGGTACTTTCTTCAATGAGTTGATTGAAAAGAGTATCTCATGTAAATCTGAAATTCTTAAATTCTATGTTGACTCAACACCCATTGAAAACCTTTTAATTCACAATATGATTTCCATTTTTTTCAATAATGATGTAGGATCTCTCCCGGAGGAATTTATTGACTTTTGTCAATCCTCAATGACGGCAAAAGCCTGTCACGGGGCATTTGATGAGACAGTGGATCAGGCGGACTGTCCGTGATGGCACAACCTTCGATATGCTCGAGTGACCGCCTCAAATTTCTCGAGACGGCTCACTGTAAAACGACAGATGGGTCACTTGTAGACAAAATATTAGGTGCTAAATTATATGGGACCAAACCATGGAACGGGGTAAAACTCTAGAACCAAAAGTATTAAAAGAAGCCGAAGCTGCTAGGAAAATTAAATTAAAAAAGTGTGGGTAATTTTATCAAACAAATTCCTAATTTTTGGCGCTTCACCAAATTAAGGCGGTCAACCGTCCCGCATTCTGTGGGACCGTCCCGCATTGACGGTTGTTGTCCCGCATTGAAATATTTAATAAAATAGTCCCGCAAATCATCCAAAGCGTCCCGCATTCCTATATTTTGTAATATTGTCATGGTAGACAAATAAACTTTCTCTATCTTTAGTCAATTGTAACCATTTCCGTTTATTTACGGTTAAGTTGATGACAATATTTGTGCCTAGAAAAGGCCGGAAGATATCGATCTGGGATCGGCTTATTTAGGTAAGTCAAGCAAGAGTTAAAAAGCGCCAGTGTAGTATTGAATAAGTTCACGCAGATACGATTTTAGATTTTCACGGCTAAAAGTATTTTTGTTAGGTATTAGTTTTTGGGGTATTATGCCGTGTTGCGCTACCTCCTCCTTTAGCTAACGTTTCGGACAGCGTTGCAGTGTCCATCATCAGGGCAGATGTGTCCCGCATTGATATTTTATAAAGTCGGCCGTCTTAATGTAAAATGTACTTATATGACATGTGTCTGTCCTTCCCGTAATGAGTTTTTTTTCTTTACTCATTGGGAATAATGTGTTACTTACCATGTTTTTTTTAATACATTATAATTTATTAAATAAATAAATAAAAATAAATATTTTCTTAGTGTGCCTTATCACACCACAAATTAATGTATACATGCAATTGATTTCAAAATCGCTTGGCAAATTGGGTCCAAAAACCGTCGATTTTACGGCAAAAGTGCTTTTAATTATTTTTGGAATAAATTCACATTTAAAAAGACAATCAAGGAAAACTGTCACTGATAATCTTAGTTGTAAAACTGCATTTTTTTAAAGTAGTTCCTTATATGCTTGCAAATTAAATACATTTTTTGGCAGATTACGCGTATATTTTTGATAAAGTAATTATCATAATTAATTATATTCCGCGAAACGACAGGAAAGGCTTCAATTTATCTGTACATAGTTTTTGGTATTCAAAATGTAAAGAGATTTAATAGATGAATGATTTGTTAAGATTTAAAATTTATTTGTAAAGATCTAAAATAGTGTATTCACACAGTTCACTAAATCTTTTTCTGTCTTTTCTGTTTCACATTATTCGTTTGAAAGTTGTCATTATTATATTCATACAATGATATGATATTTTTATAAATGCATATTAATTTATTAAAGATTTACTTTAATAATTATTGCTATAATTTCAGAATTAAACAACAAAATGATGTTTTAGTATCTGTGATATGCGTCAGTTATTCCTGCGTGATATCAAATTTTAACTCAAATTTGCTTCGAATTTAATGTTAATTTTCAAAATTGAAACTGATTTTGTAAATAATTCAGACTTAGAACCTACCTACAACATAATATTTTTAACACAAAATTATTTTTAAAATGCCACTATCAAAATTGGAACTGATTCTTAGGGGATTTCGGATGTAATGTTGTAAAATTTAAAGTACATAATAATTATGGTGTTTTAGTAGATACATGTTATGAATTTATGTCGCTGCTCTAAGAATAGTTTGTGGTTCTCAGTGTAGTTTCTTTCCAATCAGTTATTCTAGGTAGATTCTCGGCAGTGGCATTTAGAAAAAATCCTAACTTTTAAAAATATATATATTTTTAATTTAATTTCCCGTGATTTTTCGCGGGATATTCTAGTGGTATATAAA
This sequence comes from Limnephilus marmoratus, assembly GCA_917880885.1. NCBI lineage: Eukaryota > Metazoa > Arthropoda > Insecta > Trichoptera > Limnephilidae > Limnephilus > Limnephilus marmoratus. The sequence continues at coordinate 58,452,237 of OU862913.1, forward strand.
ACTTAAATTCATGTGAGATTACGCGTTGTCATATATGATTTTTAAAGGGTCTTGAAAATCCGATCTTTCTTATTTCTTATTCTTTTACGAAACCTCTATTACTTCGAATAGATCACGAATATAAAAGTCATCACCTTGAGGTTCATCAGTATTTCTTTCAAAATCGTCTTTCTTTGTAGATGTTTCGGTCGCTTCTTCTTGCAAATCTTCATGTTTGGGACTAACGGAGCTAAATTGAATGAGTTCATCAGAATCTGTCGTTATATATTTATTGTTTGCAGTTGTTTCTGTTTCTTCATCTAAATGAGCTGGACTGTCCGAAATAGATTGTTTGAGATCATCTATTAACTGTTCAACGGTTTCATAATTGTTTGAAAATGTTTCGAGTAATTCTTGTTCATCTACAAATTTGCGATTTTCGGACAGAGATTCAATGGGTTTATCCGTGTCTTCCTTCATTTCATCGTTAATTGCAGATATTTGCGTCTTTCTATCTGTTGGTTCGTTGGTTTTTCTTTCATTATCTTTTTTCTTTTCAGTTGTTTCGGTCGTTGCTTCTGGAACTTCTCCAAGTTTGGGACTGTTAGAAATAGATTCAATTTGTTCATCATTAAATTTCACGACTTTATCATTGTTAGTTGAAGTTTCGGTTGTTTCTTCTTGGTCATCTGTTGGAATATCTGAAAAAGTTTTAACAAATTCTTCTTGGCCTACTTTTGTTATGATATTATTTGTAGATGTTGGAATATTTTCTTCTTGAACTACTTCATGTTTTGAACTATCCGAAAAAGACTCCACAAAGGCATCAAGCATTTTTGTCATCAAAATTTCAATGTCCTTGGCCTTTTCATCTTGCGCACCATTGTGTTTGAGACTATCTAAATTCGATTTAATAACGTTATCGGAATCTTTACCTTCCTGAATATCGTCTTTGGGGATTTCAATATATGGGGAAGTATTCTGAGGAATATAAAGTCCAGTTTCCCCTGCTCGTTGTAGTAACACAACGTGGTGTTTATCATCTTTATCACTTTGTTTTTCCTCTGCCTCGTAATTGTTTACAATTGCCGCTGGAATTTCTATAGTTGCGTCACTTATTTTAGCGTCTGTGTTATCATATTGAACTTTGACATTTTCGCTGTTCTTATCATTTGTGTTGGCAAATCCATTATCATCATGTTTATATTTATTCTGAATGCCATCCGTTTGCTCTGAGACATCATGATCTGAAAAACAAACAATAATTAATGTGCGGAGAAAAGAATTTACTTTCGAATTCATTTACTACTAACTGAATTTTGCGAAGGAGCTCAGAAATTTCTGTGTCGGAAAAAGGTGACGAAACCATCAAACTAATAACGGTTATGTACGTGATTGTAACTCTGGTTCAATAAACTCTGATTTGTTTTGAATTTAAGTACCATTTTCAAAATTAGAACTGATTGTACGAAGAATTCAGACAAGCGATGACATACCAATCTATTATATAGTATTTTATCACGTAGAGTCTAGAACTTGGGAGATATTTCTCACAGATGTAAAACACCCGTTAAATCTGAGTAAACGAACTCAAAAAATTCTCGCTTTCTCTTTTTGTATTACGATGTTGAAAAGAGTGGGAGAAAGAGAGAGCACAACGCTTTCAGTTTGGATACAAAATAGACGCTCCTGAGAGAAATTTAAGTTATTCTACGAAACAAAAAATATTATTTTAAAAATACTTACCAAGGTTTTTTTTTTAATTATGGTATCGCAATTTTTTTATAAACATTTTTTATATCAAACGAAAAAAAATGATCTGATAAAAATTATTTTTGTAATACATTTGCTTTGTGTAAAGACTAAAGTAATAATTACAATTGATACAATAAAAACGATCGGTGAACGATTTTACAAACTTTGTCTATGTTTGAGTTCAAAATTTCAACATTTTTTTGATAGTCGATTCTTAGTATTGAAATACGTTTTTGCGTATTTACCTGGTATCAAATGAAATGCTAAATATCTCCCGCCCAATCAGTATTTCACTTAACCCCTCAGGCCTCGGGTATATTCTGTCGGAAGGTCTGCCGTTTAATTCAAATAAATGAAATATTTCTGAACATTTCCAAAAACTAAAAACTATTTTTTAAAGGTGATGAAATACGCTTTCAACTTTATTATTAGTAGTAAACATAATAACTTTTAAAATACACATTTTTAAATGCAAACATAAAAAAAGTTTTAAATGGCTCATCCCACGTCTCTTACTGATAACGAAAATAACTAAATTAACACACTTACTTCTTTTGACAAATGTATAATAAACGTTATTTTTAGTTATTTTTTGTCGTTTCATGTTATAATAATATATATATATTTTTTTGTATTAAATTTCTAATTGCTGTCGGAAACTTTGGTATCATTGAAGTGAAGATTTTAATTCTTATGTGTTTTACTTTTGATTTGAATATAAAGCATGGTGTTTTCATTTTCTAACATCGTTAAGACCATATTTGTTACATTAATAATAAAGGAGACAAAACGATTTATGAGACCTATATGAGCTGTTCCCAAAAATGAATACATTAGCCTTAGAGGTTTAGAGAAATATCTTGCAAAATATCAGAGGGTCTAGGGATTGACAGAATTACTTTTTTCAAGAATGAAACTGATTGTCAAGAATTCTTTTTTAGGGGTCTGCGCTAGTTTCATTATAAAATACATTGGCAACTCTTTATACTAACCTTTGTTGTCCAGAACGGGGGCAAGTTCTCTGCACTCAATGCGTTTTTCAAACTCTCCAGTTATAAAGTATTTATGATCAGGCATTAACACATCTGGGATGATAGCCTTTTCTTCACAAACGGTTGTAGTTCCATCCGCTTTTTTGTCTGTTTCTGCAGTTTCTTCAGGCCAAAAGCAAAACTCATTGTTTAACTTGATTTTTATACCATCGGCGATAACTGTTTGGCATTTAGTAAGAAGATGCATGGCCAAATTTTTTTCAGTATCATGACTTTTAATATTGTCAGCATATTTCAATGCTGTACCTTCCTGTTCTTTATCACTTCTCTGATCTAAATTCGCCGTTTCATTTTCAATATCTTTAACAGTTTCCTGTATTTCATCCATTTTCTGTTCTTCAATCTTCTGTGGACTTTCGTTAAGCTTTTCAACTTCTCCCAAAGTCTTTTGCAGTCCTGCGTTATCTTTGTTATTGTCCATAGTTATTTCCACAACCTTCGCAGCTTTATCATTATTAATTTGTGAATGGATTTGCTGACTTTCTTCGTTGGTGGTAGTTTGGTCATGATTCCAACGGGTCCAATGTGGCCAGTGATGCCTTCTCCCACTGAAACTGTGATTATGTCGACGGTGTGGCCATTCCAAAAGAAGCTGAGGATTCGGTAGTCTTTCCTGTCCTTGATCTTTTGTTCGATCAAAATTCCACGAATGGAAATGATGATACTTAGAGTGAGGTTGCCATCCTAGAAGAGGTTGTGGAATTAAAGAAGTTTTCTGGTCGTCAGTTGATTGGGTTTGACCCGATGGAGGGACAGGGTGTCTCCAGGAACTGTGTGGCCATACTGAGAGTAGACTTTGTGAAGTTTTCTGTTCATCTGTTGTTTGGCCATGACCCCAGCGGATGGGGTAAAGCGGCAAGTAGTGGTGTCGATGTTCTCTGGTATGGAATCCTCGATGGTGATGTTGCGAGAAAAGGTCTTTAAAGCTGTCTGCCGGAAGTAGAGTTTGATGATTGTGCTCGAGGCCGTGTTGCGATCTCAAACCTGGAAAAGGTTCGAAAAAATTAGAAACCGTTCGAACTTATCCAATGACGTTGTCCCCTGCTTTTTCAAATACGCCATATTAATAAGAGCATTAATTAGAACCTCCTCTACAAAAATCCACTAGTGTTACCAGGAATGTACCTAGTACTAACCGCTGTTGCTAGGCATGCACTTGGTACTAATGGTACACATTTAGTATTAAACGCTGTTATTCGACAAGTACCTGATACTAATGGCTCGTGGTATGAGTAATATGTATAATATATACGTTATATATTACCGCGATGGTTGTGTCCATGCCAGTGAGGCAGGGCTGCCACAAAGCCAGCCGCCAGCACCACTATTAGCACTGCTGCGCCACATCTAGTCATATCGCCACTTAAACGATTATATTTGAAGCCCTGAAAAGAATTTAAGTTTTTTAAATTTGGTTTATGAAAGTCTTTTATTATTTTTAACGCTTATGATTCGAAATGTTACCTGACTGCAAATTATATTGTTGATATTTTTTCTAGTTGAGATTTTAAACTTCGACCACGGAGGCCGTTTGTAAACTCTTTTCCGTATTTGTTATCTATATGCCCGCTAGTGTTAAAATCTTCCCATATTTGAAAACGAGTAAAACCAATGAATCGATCTTTTTTGTTATTTATTTTTGGGGTGTTATGCCATGTTGCGCTACCTCCTTCAATCTTCTTCTTCCTTCTTTTACCACATCTGCCAGATCTGCCCTGATGATGGACGCTGCAACCCTGTCCGAAACGTTGGCTAAAGAAGGAGGTAGCGCAACACGACATAACATCCCAAAAACAAATAACGAAAATACTTTTGGTCGTGAAAATTTAAAAACGTGTACAAATGAATCGAACGTTTTATAATTCTTCTAAAAAGTCTTTTTACGTAACTGTTTATAATTTTTTTTCAAAATTATAATTTTTCTGAAAACACGAATTTGAGAAATCGAAAAAATAGAAAAAACATGATAAATGGAAAATGACAGTCATTGGGATTTTTCGAATTATTTTTCCTGCACTCATTTTTGCACATACATAATTATTTTTTTTTATCTAAATGGACCAATATTTAAGCCTGCCTTGATATTTATCTAATTGACCTTTAAACTATTTGTATTCTGTTTATCTTATTTTATATTAATAATTATTCTTCATAAGTTAAATGATTTTTTTTCTATTTTGCCCCTTCCTCGTCTCCCACCACGTCGCCTCAGTTCTTATTTGTCCAACAGACCATTTTAGTTTTTGTTCAATCTCCACTTTAAAATTAAAAACAAAGTATGAAAAATGATAGTTAATCACTTAACTAAGAATTATTTAAACTAATTGGACCTTTACATTTACGGAAATAGCTTTATCTTAAACACGTATCATAATGTTTTATTGAAATAATTAAAGAAAACCTTCTCCTCCTGAAAAATTTTCTAATGGCCTGTTGGACAAATACGAACTAAAGCGACGACCACTCCGTCCCCCTTCGCCCCATGCGTCCCCTTCCTCTTCCGCGTTCCCCTAAAACCTTCCCGCCTGCCCCTCCCAAGAACACCCTATCCCACGTTTCTCTATCACTGTCCCTTTCTCCCTCCCTCGTGCCCCTCCCGTGAACTCCTCTCTCTTCTTCGTTCCCCTCCTCCCCTGCATTATTCCCCTCCCGACTCCCCTCCCTGTTGCCAAACTATAGTAAATACACACATTTTTCAAACAACTCGCGGGCCACCAATTGCAATTTTTTATTCAAATTTAATAACGCCAGAGCTCACCATTATACATTAAAACTTTCGCGGGTATGAGAACAACAAAACACCAAAGTTTCATCGCAATCGGATGATTAGTAAAGTAATGCATTCGGGACAAACCAATAAAGTAACATTTTTATTTTTAAAGATATTTAATCTAAGCTATTTACCGATTTATTTATTTGACGAAGGCCATTATTAAAAATCAGGAATATCTGATTGCTAGACATCTGCTCTAACCACTGAGCTATCTCGCCAACTTTCACACAACACATCTGACAACAAAGTTTGTAGATAATTATTATCGTGTTACCTTTATCGGCCAAGTTACAAACAGGGGATTGGTGATTATATAAACAGGGTAAAGCGACTCGGTGTCAGAATATCTGAACTGACTGACTTGACGTTAAATGAATTCGCGAGGTCTGCCTTTGCTTAATAAATCTAAGAGTGTGATTAATTTTTAGGGGAGATGCATCTAGGATCGGCCAGCGGGTACCACCGGACAAGTTATTTCACGAAAAGAGTGTAAGGCATGCACTTTACGTGAAAATGTTTAGTAGAAACAGTCGGGGATGCCCGAGGAAGACTTGGTACGATCAGGTGAATCAAATATTTTAGTCGGGTTATTTAATTATTTATTTTAGGTAGAAGTACCGACTTAATTCACAGAATAAAACACTTTACCAAAAACATATTATCTTAAACACATTTATACAGTGTAAACATACTAAAATGATTCTAATTATCTAAAATTTACGTTTAGGACAAAGGATACAAAATATGTATTTTTTGACATTAGCACCACACAGAAGGCCCAGAAGGAAAAAAAAATCTTCACAGCCTTTGTCATCTTTGGCGATGTTGTATGGAGGGTCTGTTTAGCGAAAGAAATGAGAGGAAGTTCTAGTAAGGCAATTGGTATAAATGAGTGACAGATGTGAGAATCTATTTCTCCCACTGCGGTGCAAGGCAATGGGTCGAAAGGGTCCGGCTGAAGAGGTAAAAAAACGAGTGTGCTTTAGATCACACGACTGAAGTAAAACTTCACTAACTTATAAAATAACATATGACATTGACGTTGGGGTGACATATGACATTGGGGTGACATATGACCCTGGGGTGACGTGTGACCTACGACCTTGGGGTGACCTACGTCCTTGGGGTGACCATCATTATCCTTATCACTCCCCAAGTCAAGCGTGCGTAAACGCCCGACCGTTCGCCTCGCCATTGATCACCGTTCGCATCGATCACCGTTCGCATCACACTTTTCGTAATATCACACTTTTCATAACATCACACTTTTTGTAATATCACACTTTTCGTAACGCATTCACCAGCTTACTCCCCAAAAGTCTCTCAACCAGCCTCACATTCATGCAGTAGGTGGGCAAACAGTTGGGATGTTGGTAATTGAATAAATAGTTCCCGGGGCGGCCGGCGCCGGCGGAACACAAATTGATAATTGACTGACATTGTTTTATTAAAATAAGATTTATCACATTTAAATACTTTATTAGTGTCCGGAGTAAAAGCACTCTCCCCTACTCTCACCGATTTGTGGGAAACATCGAATATGTAGGTACCTTTACTGTTATCAATTTATTTTATATAAATAATAAAATATCTTGACCTGTAACCTTTAACCTCTGCACCGTTTAATACAAGGGAAAATCCTTGAAATTATTGTTAAAACGATAAATAAAAACAGGATACAGCACACTTTAGATAAGGGGGGAGTCTGGTTCAGCAGAACGATGACATTTATACATAAAATAATTAACAATATTTTACCAAAATACTTTCAAATAAAATTATATTCAACAAGGACATTCACATACACAACACAAGAACGTGCAAAGAAATCAGGCTTCAAAAAAAGAATAAGGCGAATACGCAAAACAGTGGAACAGGGATGAAGTTATATAACAAGCTACCAAAAACTTTAAAGTCCACACCAATTGAAAAGTTCAAGACGAATTGCAGGAGCTACATAAAATTACATAAAATTTAGTTTGCAATATGAAATATTATAATAAATTAGAAATTTGTAATCTTAAATGAACAAATTACCAAAATAAAATTAATAAATAAAATAGAGTGTTCTTTTTAAAGATAAAATTTATTTTCCTTCACGGATCTTTTGTTACATGTAAATGTAAACTAACTAACCATCGCGCCGTTTCTCCGCAGGGGTGGTCAGAGAGGACGGACCGCCAAACAACTCGATCTTGGCACACACTCCTTGCCTCGTCCACATTCATACATGTATCATAAATTTTTCTAATTACTCTTCTATTATTCTGACTCTTGACATGGCCCGACACAAGTATCTGATTCACTCAGTCGTGCCATATCTTCACCGGGCGTCCCCGACTTCTTCTACCATTCACATTTGCGTCATATATATTCTCCATACACTCCTTTCCTCGTTCATTCAAACCATCTGAGCGTCCCTTTCTTAATCGTTCTCATTACGCTTACATCAGCCTTGCATTCTTCGCGGATCTTAATGTTTCTCACAAGATAAAACAAAATAGAAAATTTGATTTGAATTTCTACATACTATACAGTTATAGCAGCCGCAACCAAATCACCTGGAATCCTGGAGTCCTTGAAAATTATCGGAAACGTCGAAGTAAAAAAAAATCATAAACAGCAGTTTGCGAAAAAAAGGTGGTTGTTAAAAAAGTGGCAGACATAAAATGAAATTCGATGAACAATCGGCCTTAATTTTGGAATAACTTCGTCCTATAATAATACTTTTTCGTTATTCAAAGTTCATCCGCATTTTTCATCAAATTTAATTCTTTTTATTTTAAACTTTGAATGAAGTGAATTGGATGAAGATTGGATGAGCTGCTATTCCAGCCAAATTGAAAAACGTGATTTTGAGAAAAACGCGTTTAAAATTTTAGTTTGTAACCGGACCACTCCGTTATCCACTCTACCTGCTTGGCACACATCGCTCCCAACTATATTGAAAGTTCGGATTAGATGAAAATATAAATAACTCCGTATTCAATATTTTTTGTCACAATATCCTTCGCAATTTTTTTCCACGGTCGGGTGTCACCTCCCGTCGGGTGTAGGGTCACCCCGCCATCGGGTGGCACCCGGGACGGTCCGCCCCCCCCCCCTCGCTTAGCTACTGAATGTATTGACCTCGTGTACAGAAGAAAATCAGTGAGATTTAAAAAATCGTTTTATTTCAATAAGATAATAATAATACAGGAAAATTGTAAAAGTATGTGATTAATTTACATATATTGAAACTCTGTAAATGATCCAAAACAAGAAATGTAAGCACGAATATTCATATAAAATATACTAAAGCACATATTCAACTAAAATGTGTTTAACCCACACTTCAAAAAGAAAATCTTTCTCGCATTCTGGATATTATAATTTGCATATTATTAGGCCTCACTAAATTGCTTTGCGGATTTTAATTCCTTCTGTAGGGGGAGGGATTGCCGGAAGGGGGCTGGAGGGAGGGGAAAAGCGGGAGAAGTGGGGGGAGGGGGGTTCAGAAATAATCTCTTTATTTTAGTGGGATTGCATGCCGGGAACTCTATAGGTAATAAATAATTATCCATACGATGAATGGAATTAATGCCTTCTGAATTTATTATTTTGAATTTTCAAAATAAGTACGTCTTTTACCCCACTTCCTTCTGCCCCACAACACACTTTAATTGGGGATGCCATAGTCCCACTGGCTCCAGAATGTTAATATATACATATGTGCAGTACCTGCTCGCAAATATTCAGCATTATTTAATAAATGCTCGGTTCCTACTTTGCGATTAATTTTTCTAATTGTTTTTGTCTATGGATCTGTCAAATTCGGTGTTTCCTTGGCATTCTTTTTCCCGCAGTATTAATTGTTATTCTATCTTTCTTAAGTACTAAACTTCACAATAATTATAATATAAAACTTATGCCATTTGGGATTATTTCAAAAACCGTTAAGTTTTTGGCACAAAATTTTAAAAATTTAAGCGCTTTTACTTTCTAGTGACGCCGCGCTCGCCTTGTAGCTTGTAGGTACGTAGGTTCTTACCATATTGACTAAGTAACAGCAGTTGCTAGTCTCCCTATTTGTTATTTATTGTTAGAATATATTGCTCAAAACTTCTTGATAGTATTCGATACTTAACACTTAACTAATATGTCGCGAGTTTTCTCGCAAAGTTTATCCATACAAATGCAACAGAGTTCGGGCTTTAGCTAATAGTGTTAACACGTGACAGAGGAGAGTATTTAATTTCAATTCTTGATTTACGTCCACCGTCACACATTAAAAGCAAGCAATTAGTTAATTCATCTAATCTTGACCCTGAGTGAAAGAATTATCCTGATTCTATTTAGTAAATATCATTATTACGACTTGCATTTACACTCAATGCCAATAATGGACACCAGATTTTGTTTTTAAATTGCCGGCAACCCGGGCGTTTATTGAAATAACATTAACATATACAAACAAGTAAGTGCCCGCCTCACTAGACAAGGTCGGTTCTGAGACAGGTACATATAAATGCATACATAATATACACAGACCTACACACATACACATATGTATATGCATGCATGTACATAATCATAATGGAAATAACACTTCGATTCAACAATAACTCCAAGAAACAACTATTTACCCGCACGAAGCACGAAATAAATTATTAGGTTATGGTTTGAAAAAATCAAGTAATTCATGCTCATTTAGATTGAAACGAAACTTACGTAAAAGTCAATCCATTTGAAAAATAATCAAACGTCGGCAAAGGGATCGTTTTCTATGGGAAATTTCGAACTTTGATTGAATAACTTTTGTTTTTAATGTATCTTTACCATCTATTCACACGTAATTAGTTGTTTCTGGTAGTAACTGAGTTGATTAGTAGTCTAATTTCCAAAATCTGTGCCTAATAAAAGTGGTTAGTGGAATATTTACCGTATTATGTTTGTCCTTTTAATTCGCCAACCGATATTGTTCATGTGAGGGATTCACTTTCAGTGTGGTTAATTGTTCTTCTTGTATGGCACTACTGGTTCGACCTACGTAAAACTACTTTTACTGAAAATGTACGCAAATGTTTCTGTCAAGTCCTTAAGATCGGTAGTCCTTATATCTATTGATTGAAAGATGATTTTCTTTAATCTGTGATCTATATGAAGCTAATTTATGACCACCAAATTATTGAATTAATTATTAATGGTTTAGTTACAGTTAATATAATTTTAAGTTGAAAACAATTACCATTACATAACAGGGGGGATACAACAGCAGTGCAATGGATCTTCCCAACCCAGAGACTGTTTCCATCAAGACGGAACCAGGCTTCCAGGAATTAGGCGCAGATGATATAGAAGTGCCGGATATAGTGGTCGACCTCCCGGATGTAAAGAAGGGATGTTTGCAGTATGCGGAGAGTAGTCCTACAGCCAGTAAGTTAATTGATCTTAATGCGTTTAAACTGTAGGTTGCTCGATTAAAATGTTCATTCCTGTCTGTTATGGAATGTAACGCGGCCAGGGTAAATGCTTATTAACGAGGTGGCCTCTTGCCGAACATTAGTCCATTTTGTGTTTCCGTTAAATGTTAACTTTATTGGAAATTACCAAACGCATCAAACTTTTAACCTGTAATACTCGTTTAAATTTTCAGATTTCTCAAGTGGTTTTATAGTTGAAATACTTGTTTCGCCTTACTGACAACTTGCTCTCTTTCTATTTGATTTGTGAAATGCGTATTATTAAGCATCATTAAAATACATGCTATTGATGCAGGAAATAATAATAAGCAAAATCTTCTTTTTAACCATCTGCAACTGAGATTACTTTTTTATTTTCATCCTGCTGAGGGGTGGTCTGACAGATGTACATTTTGGGTACCATTCTGTATGACTATTCTTTTTTTACTTATTGGATAGTATTCTTTATTTTTATTTTTATATGTATTAGAATATTTATTTCAGAAAATGGTGTAATAAAATAAATTTAAGTATAAAGGAATTTAATAGAAATCATGGTACTTTTGACAAAAACTTCTCTAAAAAATGATCAAATAAATAAATGACAAACATATATCAAAATGAAAATATATTTGGCTTAAAAGGTCTCATTTAAAAAATGTATATTAAAACAGCCTTAGAGTAGTTTTTTTTTAAATTAAACTTAAAATCGTTATCTTGATTACATATTTCGCAAGTTTGCTAAGTTTGCGATTATTTTGATCGACCTTTGAAAGCTAATAGCAGTTCATGTATTTACGTCTTCATTCAGACTTTCTTCGCCCCCAGAAATTTCACTTTGTGGATTTCGTCTTCAATAAGAAAATAAAAATTGGGCTACTTCATCGTCGACATTACAATTTATTTACTAACGTGACGTCTATGGGAAAGTTTGATATTATAGTTATTTAATTAACAATACATCTACCAGATTAATAACAGATTACTGACCTTACGTCTCGAGAGGTCACCTAACAGCTGCTCTGAAATGTAGCAGCTGCACATAGATTTTAATCAATTTAACTCTTATTTAATTCAAGTTCATTATGTCGACTTATCTTCACGTATATATTTTTTAATATAAGTACTTGTAATAATATACTCTTTGTACCTACTCGCATTTTACAACGGCACTACTCCAAAATTCAAACACGAGAAATGCTTTTCTCTTTTGAATATGGTTGTTTTGTTAAAGAACTGTATGTATTGTAATTAGTTTTTAGAACAATAAGTATGTTTTGCTTTAAATCTGTATGTTTATGTAGGTATTCTAAAGAAGAATCTTGAAGAACTAGCATCATTGATCCCTTCGGCACCGGTGCATAGTCGGGAAACACGCCAAACGCGTGCCCAACATTTGTACACGGTTGACATTTGTCACATGAGAACGGGTCGTTTCTTCGACTCGTTCTTGTGTTCAACAGCTCGGCTGTGGAATGATTTGCCGGCCTCTGTGTTTCCTCCTTCCTACAACATGGGTCTCTTCAAGACCAATGTTCATTCCTTCCTCTCCTCAAAAAGACTCTCCACACAGCATCCCAGATGACATAGGCCCTGAGGGAAATTATTTTCCTCAGGGCCTCCTGTGTGGAGTTAATGTAAAAAAAAAAAAAAAAAAAAACGTTTTTTTTAAATGTGGCATCTGACAAAAGTAACGTTAGAAGCAGTGGGTTCAAGAATCAGAGGCTATTACTAGGGTAAAACATCGATCCCAAAAGGAGGCATCTTGGGTCCTTATCACTAAATCTTACTTGATGCTGATTTTCCATAAACCGAAAACATTACTGTTTTGTTATTACAGGTAAAATGAATGTGGATACTGTTCCCATCAAGACAGAACCAGGACCCCGAGAAGAAGGTGAAGAAGTTATTCCTTATACGGAAATGGACATAGACCTGCCGGATGTTAAAAGAGAATGCTTGGAGCACATTCAAAAAGTTACCCAAACATCAGGTATAACCGATATCTTTCTTCGTATAATTGACAATTTGAGCTCTTTAAAAGTTATTTGTTTTATAAATTAACTAACTTTACATGTATTGAACTTTTTTCGCTATCTTTTTCAGACTTTATAAGAAACCTGAAGATGCACCCCAGGAAAAAACATTTCTCTTGTATCTATTGTGACTACTCCTGCTATTATAAGTCAATGATAGAACTGCACTTGAACATCCACACCGGACAGAAACCTTTTTCGTGCTTCGTCTGCAAAAAATCATTTTTTAAAAAGGGAAATTTGACGACACACATGCTGACACACAGTGGAGAAAAACCCTTTACATGTTCCGAATGCAAAAAATCATTTTCTCGAAAGGTATATTTGACGAAACACATACTGATACACAGTGGAGAAAAACCCTTTGCGTGTTCCGAATGCAAAAAATCATTTTCTCGAAACGAAAATTTGACGACCCACATGCTGACACACAGTGGAGAAAAACCCTTTACATGTTCCAAATGCAAAAAATCATTTTCTAAAAAGGGAAATTTGACGACCCACATGCTGACACACAGTGGAGAAAAACCCTTTTCATGTTCCGAATGCAAAAAATCATTTTCTAAAAAAGGAAATTTGACGAACCACATGCTGATACACAGTGGAGAAAAACCCTTTTCCTGTTCTGAATGCGAAAAGTCATTTTCTCGAAAGGGAACTTTGACGAATCACATGCTGACACACAGTGAAGAAAACCCCTTTTCATGTTCCGAATGCGAAAAATCATTTTCTATAAAGAGAACTTTGACGATCCACATGCTGACACACAGTGGAGAAAAACCCTTTTCTTGTTCCGATTGCGAAAAATCATTTTCTCAAAAGGGACATTTGACGAACCACATGCTGACACACAGTGGAGTAAAATCATTTTCGTGTTCCGAATGCGAAAAATCATTTTCTCTAAAGGGACATTTGACGAACCACATGCTGACACACAGTAGAGAAAAATCCTTTACATGTTCCGAATGCAAAAAATCATTTTCTAAAAAGGGAAATTTGATGAACCACATGCTGATGATACACAGTGGAGAAAAACCCTTTTCTTGTTCTGAATGCAAAAAGTATTTTTCTCGAAAGGAAACTTTGACGACTCACATGCTTACATACAGTGGAAAAAACCCCTTTTCATGTTCCGAATGCGAAAAATCATTTTCTAAAAAGGGAAATTGGACGAACCACATGCGGATACACAGTGGAGAAAAACCCTTTTCCTGTTCTGAATGCGAAAAGTCATTTTCTCGAAATTAAATAAACTGAGTTTAAGCCCTAACTAAAGTTTAGCTGTATTTCAACACAATTAAGTTGCATCAACATTATTTAAATAGTTAGTTTAAGGTTACCTGTGCGGCCATTGAAATGGCTACGAATTTTCCTTGAATTTGTGATATTATTTTATGCTGTAAAAATAAACACCATAATTTTTACGGGTGTCAACACCGATTTTTAGATTGTATTATGGTTTGACATTAATGAAGTTTTTGAGGGTTATGTTATTTGGGAATTGGTTTATTTATGGTTATTTCTTATTTCACAGTTGCGGCTTAGAAACGTTAACAACTTTTGATGATATGATATAGTGGCCGAAGGAGGGTGTTAAAAAAGTGAAGGCTACTGCCATCTAGCGGCGTATTATTGTAGCTTATTGTTGTTGGTTGGCAGCATTTTACAGATTAGCGACATAAGGCGAAACTAAAATTAGAAGTTAAACGATAAAGTAGATTTCTGTTTTTATATCTTACAATGGCTGACACAAGCGTGTTTTTGTTGATAGTATTAGAAAATATTATTATAAATAGCTTGCGTGTCTAGTTTAAATCGCTCGTAATTCGTGGATCTCCTGTAAACAGCTAGCATTATCTAGCAAGTAGGTCAAAGTGACCAAATTCAGTGTTTGTCGGGTCGGGACAAATTATTGTAACAATGTGCATGTGAATAAAACCAAAGGAATTCCGCCTTGAATCCAGATGTTTTACTTGAAGTCCTTCGGCTGATTACCAATTTATAACAGAGGGCTAATATTGCTTTGCTAACCCTATCTATTAATTATACACGAGACAATACTTTTATTCATTCTAGAGTTGTCTCCTGAAAATCATTGAACAATGGCCTGTTTCTCAGCATCAGACAGCTTCTCAGAAAACAGAGCAAATGCAACTAGTTCATCTGAAAAATACCATAAGTGACGCTCTAAGACCACCCCTAGCTGCTATACTGATTACGGAATCAATGGCTTCGCACAATTTTAAGTTCTTCCAAAGTAGTACGTCATTTACTGGTGCATCTGCTGCCAAAGATGCTTCTATCCAAACTTTGGTATTGATGATAACTAACAAATTATATACTAATAACGAACTATTGGTTTTTCTTCTCTCTTGGTAAGTTTAAATCCTGTTACGATCAAGCGCACTGGTAATGTATTGTGTAAATATGTCAATTGTAGACGGTTCAACGCCACAGGAACTAGAAGCACTCTTAGTTTTTTTGGTACAGCCACTACACACCCATCTTTGGACTTATCCTCTAATATATTGTACTTGAAGTCCTTCGGCTGATTACCAATTTATAACATGGTCCTTACGAGCGGATGAAAGCAAGGTCCTTCCAGCGGCAGATACCTTACGAACGGATGAAGGCATCAAAGGAAATAATAAAATGAACCAGCGAGCTATCCAAAAAGTCAGAAGGATGAAAACATGAAGAACAAGGAACGACATCAAATATAAGTATCCCGCCCATTATTCCTTCTAATCCTGTTTAAACAAGTGCTATTTTTTGTGTGTCGATGTACTTATTTAAAAACAAAAAACTAACTACCCGCAGTGTAAAATGCAAGTCATGCAAATTATTTTAGGTTAATTGTTTGAGAAGATGATTATTGTAAGATTCTGTCATTGTTTATAGCTTGAATTGGTTATTACTGTTTTCTACGAGATTATTGCACAGAAATTATTTTTGAAGGAACATTTTTAGCATTTTTTTTGTGTTGAATTATTGTCAAATTAAAAATGGATAATTTAAAATCGTTGATTAACAAACGAGGAGTGTTGAAAGGTAAACTCACGAGATTTGCGGATTCATTAAACGCATTATCAGTTAACGAAATTAAAATTCGCTATGCGAGAATTGAAAAAATAATTGATGATTTCGAAGAGATTCAGGAACAAATCGAAAGTCTTCCGGATTCCAACGAAATTGATAATAATTTGCAAAGGGAGAATTTTGAAAATCAATATTATTCAACCTTGGCGACTGCTAAAGGAGCAATTCAGTCTAAAGAGACTCCCAAATTAGAAATCAAGTTACCCAACCTTCAGTTAAGAGAATTCAACGGCGACCCAAAAAATTGGATTAATTTTCTAGAAACATTTAAGACACTGGTTCATAACAAATAACAATACTGCCTTAAGCAATGTACAGAAGTTTTATTATCTGCAATCCTGTTTAAAGGGGAATGCAGCAAAGATAATCGCCAATTTCGAGGTGTCAGACCTGAATTATATATCGGCTTTTGAATTGTTGCAGCAGAGTTTGCAAATTTGCCAACTACCGTACAAAGACACATCCAAGCTCTGTTTCAACTTAAAGAGATGAAACATGAGGATCCAGTAGCCATGCGTTATCTGATTGATGAAACAAATGTAAATCTCAAAGCGTTGCAAAATTTAGGCTTGAAAATCGAACAATGGGATGCTTTAATTATATACGTAATTTCTAATAAATTGGATGCAAGTTCTAGAAAGCATTGGGAACAAACCCCATTGCAGGATGAGCTACCTACATTACAGGAATTTCTTAAATGTTTGACCTCGCGTGCGCAAGTTTTGGAATTAATGTTAAATTCAGATTCGAAAAAAATTCCTACCCACCCGAAAGCAAATGGTAGCAACAATAATCCCAAAAAGAAATCGGTATTTTTAATTGCTACCCACAATAATTGTATTTGTTGTAATGACAAAGGGCATAAAATATATTTTTGTAAAAAAATTTTAAAATTAAATTCAGGAGAAAGAGTCAACGCAATAAGGAGGTACCTTGCCTGCTTCAAATGTTTGAGGTTAGGACATACGGCCCCATATTGCAAAATTAATTTAAAATGCAAGCATTGTGATAGCGAGAGCCACAATACGTTATTGCACAGGGAGATGCATCCGAGCGATGACTCCATGAATAAAGGTGAAGATCACCCCGGAGGTGACTGCCAAATGGATGCTGAACGAGTTTCAGTATCAAACCATTCAGCCTTAGCGAAGGCTGAAAAAACAATTTTATTGTCGACTGCTATCATTGGGGTGGTAGATCACAATCAGTGGCGTAGCGTGGGGGGGGCGGGGGGGGCGGCCCGCCCCGGGCGGCACTTTTAAGGGGGGCGGCAAATTTTCACAATAAATAATAACATTATCTTGGAAAAATTTAAACCATTTCAAATCATTTTTTGAACATGTTCTACGATCCTTTCGTTTACGAATCCAACTCTTTTTTTAATTCATTAAAAATATCAATAACTATATTTTTTTAAGCTGCAAATTTCGCAATTCGTAGGAAAAACGTAAGCATATTATGAGCAGTGGCGGCTCGTGACTTTTAAGTGTGCTAGAGTGCTGATATTACGAAAAATGGCATTATTGATGTTGTTGTAGCCGAAAAAAAATTTTTTTTTTTTTTTCGAAAATTTGTTTTTTGTATGAAAAATTTCAGGAAGTTTCAGTTTGTCCGTGCGCCGCACGGATTTCCTGAAAAATCTTCATACAAAAACCGATTTTTGAAAAAAAAAAAAAAATTTTTTTTCGGCTACGACAACATCCGTAATGCCATTTTTTTTAGTAATAACACCCTAGCACACCCAAAAGTCACGAGCCGCCACTGATTATGAGAGTAATACTAATTAAAGCTAATTAAAGCTGATAGACCCGCAAACAAATTCACTCTTAATTAAAATCTGAATTGTGTTCAGAATGTATATTAATGACTGAATTTCAGTTGTGTATTCATCTGCTGATATATTTCGAAAGAGACCATTATTTTATTCGAAGTGCAGTTATAAAATTCTAGTTGTAGATTATGTATGTGCTGCCAGAATCAAAGAGAAACCAACCTCATTTTCTGAGTGTAGTTTTAATTCGGCAAATACAAATTTAATTTGACCCGTCTAATCACAGGAGACGCAAATTATCCCACACATTTAATTTGAAAATAAAATTGTGAAATTATGTCCCACATATTTAATTTTAAATAAATTTGTTATTGCGATAAAATGTTAAGATACAGTTTTATAACATTTAAAAAAAAGGAATCTGTATTTAAAATTTTAAGTTTATTCTATTTTAGGTACTTTAATTCGAATATTCGCAGGCGTGTATTTTTGAGCCAATTTACATTTCCAATATGAAAATTTTAATGTTTAGAAACAATATTGTTCTAATAAGCACGTCGAAAAAATTACTTTATCTAGATTTTAGAACAGTTTTGTTTTAATAAAAAGGAACATTGCATGGGAAGAACCGGAAATTTTGTGCGGAAACATTGACAGGCAAAAGTTTATAGATAGTTTTTTTTTTTATTATTCGAAGGGTTAAACCAGTTTATATGATGTAAACTTCCATTTGAGAATTCATCTGCTGACACAATTCAAAGAAAAACATTATCTTATTCGAAGTTCAGTTATTAAATTCTAGTTGCAGACTCTGTATGTGCTGCCAGAATCAAAGAAAAACCATATTCGTGTTCTGAGTGTACTTTTAATTCACCGCGTATAGACTTAATTCAAACCAACTTTGTGTTGAGAATGTAAATTTCCAGTTGTGGATTCATGTGTTGACACATTTCGAAGGAAAACATCCTCTTAATCGAGGTTCAGTTATAATATTCTATTTGCAGACTATGTATGTGCTGCCAGAATCAAAGAAAAACCATTTTCTGTTTTCTGTTCTGAGTGTAGTTTTAATTCACCGCATTCAAACTGGTTTTGTGTTCAGAATACAACGATAAATTAAATAACGAGTTGCAGATTCATCCTGCATCGAGTGAAGCTTTAAATTTGAATTACATAATGATGTAAAATTCTGAAAAATTGATTGTTGCGTGTGTAACTATTGTTTGGGGACTCTAAGGCAGTATCAATCAATCAACTTTGGAGTAGAATTTAAATACATGATTTTCATTGAAAGAATACTCGTCAAATGTGATTATTAAAAAAAATCCGGCTTGTGTATAAATAGGTGGTAATAAAAAAAATAGGATTTCCATATACAACCCTCCCCCCTCTCCCCGCCGCTTGAAGTACCCAAATAAGGGGGCGGCGAAATTTTCCTCCACTCCGATGTTCTGAGTGTATATAGGTTTAATTCACCACAAACATAGAGGCATATAGTATAAACACCACAGGCATATAGTTCTTTGAGCTTATTGGAAGCTCCTCTGAAAGTGGATGCATTGTCAGAAAATATTTTTTCCGGTTGACCCCTACGGGCAATGAATCTCTTTAAACAATTTAAAAAAGCATCGCTTGACAAATCTGTTACGAGTTCCAAATGAACCGCTTTGGTAGAAAAACAAACAAATATGCAAAGATACGATTTAAGGAGCGGAGATTTTCTCAGCGCTCCAGCCTTCGTGTCTATCCGTCCGGCAAAGTCGACCCCTGTGACAGAGAACGGTAGACTGGGAGTGATTCTCTCAACTGGAAGGTTTCCCAGGATCTGCCGGCAAACCTGAAGTCGGTATCTAAAACATACAACACACTTATGTAGGATACGCTTAACAGTGTTTCTCCCAAATATCGGCCAATATAAATAAGTAGCTAATTTTAATCTTCCACTTGCACAAATTAAAACTTCCATTAAACAGAGATTGAGAGCTTTCAATCTACTGCCATACGTTTTATCCTTAGGGTTACGACAATTATTTATAAATCTCTTTTCAATTTGGTTAGCGATAAGAATTTTTTGAAAATATCCCATTCTTGAGCATCAGCTACTAGTAGCACATTTTTACTTTTTATTTCCGGGGGATCCAAACATGACATCTTGGATACTGGCCAAGTGCTGACATCTTCCGTCAACCCGCTTGGCCCCTTCCACCATATTGAAGCGCTGACTAACCTTTCAGCTGTGGTACCTCGGGACAGTATATCCGCTGCATTTACTGACGATGATACGTGCCGCCACTGCGTTGGATCAAAGGTGGAAGCTATGCACAATAATAATTGACGCTTACTCTTAGTTTTACCTGACGGCTTTGTAATTTCATATGACAGGTAATCTAATTCATTATTCCAAATTAATCCAAGTATTTTTTCATTCTTGGAATTGTCAGTGCTCATTTTTTCACAATTGCCCTGTTTGGCAATTTCACCTTGGCTCCGCCCAGATGACAATTCCAAAATATTTGATCTCCACTTCCTCAGGGTCATCCCTGCGGACAGCAAGATATCACTTATTTGTTTCTTCAACTTGAAACAAACTTCCAAGTCATCCCCTCCAGTCAATAGATCGTCCATATAAAAATCATTTTCTATGACTTGACTTGTTACTGGGAAATTAACTTGATTATCCATACCGATTTGTCGAAGACATCTCGTTGCTAGGAAGGAGGAAGGTCACAGCCCATATGTCACGGTTCTCAATTTGTAATGTCGGAGTTCCTCTTCTTGTGATTCGCGCCATACAATCTTCTGAAGGCTGCGATCCTCTGCGCATACGTTGATTTGACGGTACATTTTTTCGATGTCCGCAGTCATGACGTATCGATGTATTCTGAAACGTAATAAATGGCTGTATAAGTCCTTTTGAATGACAGCTCCCACCATCAGAGCATCCTTCAGGGATATTCCAGTCGATGTCTTCGCCGAACCATCAACACAAGCGTGTTTTTGTTGATAGTATTAGAAAATATTATTATAAATAGCTTGCGTGTCTAGTTTAAATCGCTCGTAATTCGTGGATCTCCTGTAAACAGCTAGCATTATCTAGCAAGTAGGTCAAAGTGACCAAATTCAGTGTTTGTCGGGTCGGGACAAATTATTGTAACAATGTGCATGTGAATAAAACCAAAGGAATTCCGCCTTGAATCCAGATGTTTTACTTGAAGTCCTTCGGCTGATTACCAATTTATAACAGAGGGCTATTATTGCTTTGCTAACCCTATCTATTAATTATACACGAGACAATACTTTTATTCACTCTAGAGTTGTCTCCTGAAAATCATTGAACAATGGCCTGTTTCTCAGCATCAGACAGCTTCTCAGAAAACAGAGCAAATGCAACTAGTTCATCTGAAAAATACCATAAGTGACGCTCTAAGACCACCCCTAGCTGCTATACTGATTTCGGAATCAATGGCTTCGCACAATTTTAAGTTCTTCCAAAGTAGTACGTCATTTACTGGTGCATCTGCTGCCAAAGATGCTTCTATCCAAACTTTGGTATTGATGATAACTAACAAATCGAACAATTGGTTTTTCTTCTCTCTTGGTAAGTTTAAATCTTGTTACGATCAAGCGCACTGGTAACGTATTGTGTAAATATGTCAATTGTAGACGGTTCAACGCCACAGGAACTAGAAGCACTCTTAGTTTTTTTGGTACAGCCACTACAAACCCATCTTTGGACTTATCCTCTAATATGTTAGCATTACTAGAAATGCTACTGAAGCTGCACTCTTGAACTCTTGACTCGACATCGCCGAAGATAAAGCATTACTTTTAGCAGCCATTTCTTTCAATTCTTCAGATCTTTGTTACCGTTTTAGAGAACGTTCTTTGACCTTTTCTAGTTTCTTATCGATTGAGGTCATAATCATCTTACGTTCTCATCTTTGATCGATGAAAAACGCTTTCTCTTCCGCAATTTTTATAAAATTCAAAGCGCTTGCATGGGCAATGTCAAAAAGTTTGTCTCTTTATTTTTAAACAAATAGGTACTCTCCTTTTCTTTGCGCTTCAGAATTTCTTCCCCTATTTTTCTTCAATAGCAGCCAGTGCTTAAGAAATTTAATCAGTTTTTCAATGCAGTGATTTTGTTGTCTGGTCGGAATACTAGATTTACTCCATACTTTTATAAGTTCCTGAATACGTACATGCGCGGAATATTTCCATTTTTGGATTCATTTAATATGTAGTGATAACGGAGTAAAACTTGCCGAAGAGTAAGATGTTGGTTAAGCCTCATCAATGGCTCAATATCTCGAACCCCAAGTAGAATAATTTCGTTTTTTTTTTTTAGTAGATGAACACATTTTACTACACTGATTCACTTCACAGTCCACTAAATAATTATCAAACCTGTTCAAATTTGTCTATAAACTCTTCAGTAGTTTATGTTAATATTTATTTAATAGTTTAACACACAAAACTGTTCTGTAGCATAAAGTTAAAATTAAGCATTGTACACAAAAAATTCAAAACAACACTCGATTGAGCACCCCTTTCTACTTGAGCTATCTTACTTAAATTTTACTATGTTATTACTATGAATACGTGTAACAAATTCACGGGGTGGGAAAACGATTAATAATAAAAAAAAATGTTTGGACCACCTTTCTCTGCAGTCTTTATCTGATTGTATAGAATTACAAAGCGATCTTGATCATTTGTGCGCGTATTGTGAATCAAACTTATTGTCCTTCTAAGTGTCAATCAATTACATTTACTAGAAATAAAAATGAAATCATCTATCTTTACAACTTGAATAATAAACCTTTACAATCTACGTCTACATGTAAAGATCTAGGTGTTTATTTAGACAGCAAATTAATTTTTGATAAGCATATCGAACACGTAATATCAAAATCCTAGAAGACGCTAGGTTTCCTATTAAGAATATGTAAAGTTTTCAAAAGTGCTAAGACTCTAGAAATGTTGTTTTGTTCATTGGTCAGAAGTCCACTGGAGTATGCGTCCCCGGTATGGAATCCTCAATATAAGGTATACATAGATATACTTAGTAGAGAGTATACAGAATAAATTCGCACACAAAATTACAAAAAAGACGCACATTATCAGATCTTTAATTTCTGTATAACCTGCTAAATAATAAAATAGATTGTCCTGAATTGCTATCCATTATTGGTTTAAATGTCCCAATGAGGCATACCAGGCACACTTCTCTTTTTCATTTAGAATCCAATAACACTAATGCAGCAAGTAACTCACCAATTCAAAGTAACTCAATAATACAAAACAAGGTAATCAAAAAACTGTTTCACTTCTAGCCCAGAACATTCACAAAAACATTATATATGGAAACAAAACTATTAACATTAAGAAAACTATATGAATACAATACGTGTCTCCTTATTTACAAAATAAACAATAATCTCGTACATACGAACACAGAATTCATTAAAACGTCCCAAGTACCTACACAAAAACACTTTACACGACAACACGATAACACACATTTAAACACCATCCACACTAACTATGGTAAACAATCCATTGGTTACGAAGGGGGCAAATTATGTAATTGCATCCCAAACGACATTAAAAACGAAAATAAGTTGGGTATATATAAAAAACCTTCTTAAACTAAATTAAACATAACAATACAGCGCTATTTAATGTCGTTACTTTGTTTATCAAGAATACACTTAAATGCGCTTAATTATTTCTAGTTAAATAAGTGAAAATGTAATTTTCTTTTTACTGGAATAAAAATTAATAAAAAATTACTCGCGCAATCATAACTTATACCGACTATGAAAAATTACTACACTTAGACATTTTTCATGATTCCTTGCAAACATACAAAACTAATTTATTAAATTTCTTGGCATCATAAATTGTTTTATAATTACTTACACTTAACTTTTCATTAAACTTTAATCAGTCAATTACAATTAGTGAGCATACAATTCTTGATTTTGAAATGTCTCTTTATCTCCCCCCCCCCCCTCTTTCTTCCGTTTTATTATTATTACTCATTCATTTACTTACCCGTTCATATCTCAGGGGTAACTACCAAATGATATTCTATGAACTTCCGGAATAGGAACATAACCATGTAATAATTTAATTTAACATAAAATATCTTATAAATTGTATTATAATGTACTGTGTATGTCTTAATAAACAAATAAACAAATCTTGCATTGACTGGCTATTATTATTACTGGTTTAATTGCTCGCGAGGCAAGTAGTTGTCATAATAATAATACAAACATGATAGATGATAGATGATAGATCATATAGTTATAGTAAACCAGAATGGCAGATTAGATTAGAAAATTATGTAGTATTTTTAAGAAGTAGTATAGCTAGAGTAATTGAATATAAAAATGGGAATAGAAGTAGGAATATTTTGAGACATGTAGATGAAATTGGGAGAAAATTTCGTTATAGCATTGGTAGTAATAATGTGGAGGACGAACAAAGGACACAGATCTGCATCGTCCGGCCACCCGATTGGTCCCTCAGGCACCAATTGGATGCAGACCTTTCCTCCAGCAATTGGCCTCGCTTGCATCAAAAACTCACGATTCATTCTGCTTTAACTCTCGGTCAGGAGTAGCTGGTCTTTAATATTTGTTCGCCCTTCACATTACTTTATTATTGCATATATTTAAATTGGAGGTTTATGTGTCTGTAAATTGTGTTAATAAACTTGTAAGTATTGAATCGTCTTACTTATTCGCTTTGCCATCTACACACTTACACAATAAATCCACTTAATCCCCAGAGTGGTGACCCTGTGAATAAACGAAATACGCGAAATAATATCTAATTTGCAATCGTATTCAACACGAATTTAACTATAAAGTGAATCAACAACCAAGCCTCTTGACCGAAGGTTTAAGGCAGAATCCCAGGCGAATTAAATATGTGTGTACCTTTATCATTTCTATTATCACTACTACAATAATTTATATTATATTTACTTATTTTAAACATTCATACCGTAAATTACGATTTATTCTTCTTGCCAATATTTATTGTTAAATTTTATTTTTTTTTGCAATCAATTATCGCCCGGTCATCAATACTTTAAATTAATATTACCTACAACCAGTAACAAAGTACTACTCACACTGTTTTCAAATAATAAATTTATGTCGACCCACAATAAAAAACATTTTTTGCAACGGATTAAGCTTGCGTAAATTTACATTTCAGGCAATCCATCATCGAGGAATCTTCAGCCAAATACCTATCGAGCGCCTGAAGCCTGCGTCCGGAAACAAGCAGCCGCACAGAGCTGACCCATCATCTCGGGCCTCCATCATTCCAGCGCTAGGCAATCAGCCTCGGCGCACGGCGAATTTACTTTAAAAAAGTATCCTTTTTAAACTTCTATAAGGTACCTACTGTATCGCACCCCACAATATAGTGTCCTTTTGAAGATTGTATTTCAGGTTTTTAAATTAATATTTTATTGTCGCAAAAATTTTTTCCACTGGTATTCAGTAATCTCAATCCACGGAAACATGTCTACCGACGAAGCAAACTCCTCAAATTCTTCAAGCAAACCTCAAGATGCTCCTGAATTACATCGTATTGGCGTCAAACTACCTCCCTGATGGCTGGTCCGGGTCTCGCAGACAACGCAATTACACGCGCAATCTGGATGCAACGACTTCCGCAAAATATTCAAGCAATCCTTTGAACATTTCCGGAGGAACAACTCTCCATCATGGCAGAAAAAGCTGACAAAATCCTCGAAGTTTACAACAAACCCGAAACATGCAGTGTCGACAACTCACCCTTGTTTGTCCAATCCCGATTTCGAGGACTTCAACTGGCTACCCGAATTCGAGGTCCTGTTATATTATATAAAGTAGACATGTATTCTACACTTATACCTATACTCAAGTTAATCGTGATCGTTGCTGTCTATTCGGTTTCATCATACACCCAGTAAGCACCTAAAAAACGGTCCTCAAAAAACCGAAATACACACCCGGTAACTGAGGACTTCCCATATCCGAGGCCTGTCCACGTATTCAGGATTACACATACGTAAAATACACAGATCTCGGAAGGTCCTCGTTTTAGTGGTCTGTAGTTTTTGGAGGTCTTGGGTCCTCGAAATAGTGTGGAACGAATTTCTTACACGTATATATCTTGGAAGCAGGCGCGGCTCGTTCTAACGTTCACTCGTGCGGTGAACAGGCAACAAAATTATACGCCTCATCGTATTCCTAAATATTTTATTTAAAATATAAATTTGCACAAAACTTAAAAAAAGGTTCAAAATAAAATTGAATTGCCTATCTAAATATATATGAATTTGGTAAGAGATCATTACGGCTGACACCCGACAGGCAGTGCACCCCTCCACCCGCGCGCCCGGTGCAACAGAAGATCGGCTAGTAATCGGCGTTCGTAATACGGAAAGTACCGAAAACTTCCGAACTGTTCCGACGACAGGTTTCCAGTGAATCTTACTTAGGGTTTGAACAAGATACCATATGTCTCTCGCAAAATGCAACTATTAGTCAACGGGTATTACGTGCGATATTATTGTATTATATTATAAAGAGCTTATGATTGTTAGTCCAGTCAAGGAAGGAGGTGTAGAGTGCGTGAGCAGGGACCTAAGCGATTCCTTCAGAAACTTGATTAGGGTGCTTAGGGTGTGAACATACTAAAAGTCCGGATGTCTAGGTGGTGAGCTAGGGGGGGGAGGGGGGGGGGGGGGGGGGGGGGGGGAGGGGGGGGGGGGGGAGGGTCCCAATTTTCGGGTTTCCGCTTGTATCTCAAAAACGGTGCGTCGCAGAGTAATTTTTTTTTTAAATAAATAGAATCTTATAAAATTCTCTACAACTTTTATTCTATATGTAATTTTCTAAATCCCAGCCGTTTTTGAGTTACACAAATGTGGATATTTTCGAAAAAAATCATTTTACCTCACATTTTTCATCAAACATTACTTCATATCGTCTAAAATATTCATCACACATAGAAATTTATTCAAAAGAAGTTGTTTAGAATTTAATTTCCTTTTAGAATATGTATACATATGCACATAAATCTCCAACCAGTTAATATTTACAGCAATTTTAAGTTTTTTCGTAAATATCGCCATTTTCAGAAAAAGCTGTTTTTATCTTATTACTGACACACCGACGCGTGACGATGATTATGCGATGATCCGATCGCTTTTAGTCAGGCGTATGGTCAGATATGACTATTGAAACCACATTGATGCGATCATTCAAAAGCCGAGGAGGCATAACGGGAGGCAGAGGTGTTTCGCATAATGTAGTCAGCAAGTGGTTAGTTGGTATGAGCGCAACTCATGAGATCTGCACTTCCCTTGAAAAGTTTTGTGGAGTCTTCTTCACGTCAAGTGAACAGCACAAGGACCTCGGACAAGCTCACCGAAGTAGAGATACAGCAGACATTTCCAAACTCAGTCAGTAGTTTGATGCACATCCTCCCTTCCCACAAACCAGTAAAATAAAATAATTTACCAATGTCTTCCGTCAGTTCGTCGATAAAAATTCACGATGAAAAGGTTGTAGTTGACCCAACGTTGCTGTTTCAGCGGATAAGCAAATGATCAAGCAAACTGATAAGTAAACGATCAGATGAGGATTTGATGAAATTCTTTGAGTATAAGTTGGCCCCATTTCCCTTGGCACTGTTCAATGAAAGTGGGATGCGAAAGACTAAATCGGTCCTGTACAGCTTTTAGAATAAAAGTTGTAGAGAATTTTATAAGCTTCTATTTATTCTTAAAAAAACTTCCTCTGCGACGCACCGTTTTTGATTGGGACCTCCCCCCCCCCTCAACCCCTCTCCCCCCCCCTCCCCCTAGCTCGCCACCTAGACGTCAGGACTTTTAATATGTTCACACCCTAAGCACCCTAAACAAGTTTCTGAAGGAATCGCTTAGGTCCCTGCTCACGCACTTTAACCTCCTTTTGGAGCATTAGTTGACTGGACTAAATGGCTGTCTTCTGGATAAGAAAAAAAAATCCAAACAAAAAATAGTGCGATGAATTTTTGACCAATGAATCAGATTTAAGAGACAGAACATGGAAAAACATAAAATTTTATGTGCACAACATCATAAAAAAGAACGCCAAAAAATAAAATATAAAGGACCATGCCTGGAAGGAAAGAATATTGGTTCAATAATTTTAATTATAAAAGACTTTGTTGTCTTAATTTTTTTATCAGGCTACCTAAAAAACCATAATTTTTTTTAACGATTTTGTATGTTTTATTTGATGATAATGTTACTCTGCGTTTGGTAATTTTTCCGACTCTTCAAGATCCGCATTAATAAAACCCTTCCTACAGCTCCTCCTTAACCCGCTTGACAACATCACCCATCCAGGTGGCGATATTCTTCCCTTGTCCTTAATTCAGTCAGAGGCGTTTTTGTGAGGTGTAGGTAATAGGGTCATAGAGCGGATTAACGAAGAATGGAGTGAAAGAAGAATATATGACGCCTATTAATCAAATTCTTGAGCAGGTGTCCTAATTACTTATTAAATATTACAATACCGTACATCGAATTAAACAGTATTACAGAACATAGTTCAAAATACGAACTAAACGCAATATTGAATTTTGTTTAACTAACTAACTAACTAACCATCACGCCGTTTCCCCGCAGGGGTATGCAGAGAGGACGGACCGCCAAACAACTCGCTCTTGGCACACACTCTTTGCCTCACTCACATTCATACATCGTCTCATACATACTCTTCTATTATTCTGACTTTTGACATGGCCCGTCTCAAGTATCTGATTCACTTGATCGTGCCATGTCTTCCTCGGGCGTCCCCGACTTCTTCTACCATTTACATTTGCATCATATATTCTTTTTACACTACTTTCTTCGCTCATTCGCTCTACGTGCCCAAACCATCTGAGGGTCCCTTTCTTAATTTTGCTCATAATACTTACATCAGCCTTACATTCTTTGCGGATATCCACATTTCTAACATGATCATACATGGTTTTACCACACATACGTCTCAGGGATCTCATTTCAACAGCATTCAGTTTACTTTCATCCTTCCTCTGCCAGTTCCATGCCTCACTGCCATACATCAGGGTAGGTACCAGGACTCCATTGTGGACTGCTAGCTTCGCTTTTTATGACAGTTTTTTATTAGCGCCAACAGTATTCAGTCCTCCATTAATGGAGTTACCGGCATTTACCCTTCTTTCGATATCTCTATCAGCCTTTCCATCTGAATTTTGTTTCAACTGTCAAAAACTGAATTCCTTGTCGGCACAATCTTAATAGTGCAATACTTATTATATTCACATGCACGTAGGAATTTCGAACGACGCGCGACGGGTCCTCGGTTTAGGGCGTAGGTGAGATTTCTTGACACTCGCTTCTGATTCCGGTGATCGGCACCATAAATATACCAAACCACCCACATCGGCACCTTTTAACACGAAACCGAGGATTTTGAGAGAGTCCTCGGTTTAGGGTCTGTGTGTGATTTCCAGCATTAGCGGCGCCGCCCTGGTGGTCACACACCCGTACTAATGAAACACTAGCCAAATTAAACACGATATTTTTCACCACGAAAATGAGGACTCTCTCCGATTGGCCCAAAATTTCGACAGTTGACCAATCAGAACGCATAGATTATAGGTACATATTCAGTTTTTCGCAGTCCTCGGATTCTGGGTCTAAAGGCCTGTGAAGGTCCTCGAATAAAGGTGCATACCAACTCACTTCAAGGATTTCTCACCACTTCCAGCGAGAAACTCCTCATCACGCTTCAAAAACAAATCGCAGATTTAACCAGCGAAATCGTGCATTTGAAGTCACAACATGGTCGAGGCTTACAACATCAGTCTCGCCGACAAACATTCTCTCGCCAGTAATCAGGCAACAATAATTATTCGCCAACTCGTGCGAACTACTCAACAAGACGGAACTCGTCTCAACAAAATGGAACTACAAACCAATATTGTTTTTACCACAATCAATTTGGAAGAAATGCCTACAAATGTATAGCGCCGTGCACATTCAATTCGAATAATTTCGAAAAATCATCGCCCTAATTGCGATATTTCAAAAATCTTCAACAACTTTGGCACAACAATCATAATCCACGACGCGTGGTGTGAAGCATGTCGCCGTTTTCACTCACAGAAGTATAACTAGTCTAGCCAACTCTGCTCCTGTTCAACCAGAACAGGCAGAGCGCCTTGCCTCTGTTCAACCAGAACAAGCAGCCAAACCGGTTTCGCGGCAGCAACTAGCCCCCGCAAACCAACTCCACCATTGCTAACCGCACCTCGCGGCAATGCTGGGATCCAAAATAATTTTTCGGTTCTGCACGTAACAACGTATCGTCACTTGGAGACACCAGAAAAAACAAACCTTGCACCTACGGCTTGACTACTTCCAGAGCAAACAACATTACACAACTCCTGCAAAAACATGTCCAAAACCATTGCCCGTAACACTCGACAGCAACCAGCAATCAGTCGCATCGCAATGTTACTCAAGAAAGAAGAAAGAAAAAAAAAAAAAATTTCTCCAAAAAAAAAAAACAACAACAATAATAATAAAATAATTTTTTGCGCACTTCCAAAATTATAAAACAAACAAAGCATTTTAATAGTAATTCCATCCATAACTTTACTGCAATTAAAATAACATCTTGCATTCATTTTCAAATAGCCAAATTTATTGCATTTCTAACTGGTACCTGTTTTTATTATTTATTCAGCATTGCCGCTTATCGCATAATAATAATTAATATTTCATAACCGATTTTTTTTCTTTTAAACGTGTTTAAAGCCCGCCTTGGGACTGTCCCTTCACAAAGTAGTCTTTCTTCTGTCATTTTATTTATCAAAGCGATAGTAAAATATTTTATTTTAATGTTTTTTGTTGTGCTATTTGTTCAGTGGTTTATAATACCACTTTATAATAGTGGTACCAGTTTATAATAGTGGTTTATAATTTGGTAAACTTTGGGGATCGTTGGAAATGGTTAATACGCACTTTTTTTTGAAAATATCTTTTGATTCACCTTAATTACATTAAAAGACAACTATTTGCATTGGGGGAAGTGGAAAATATTTCATTCTAAATTTCGATTACGTAAAATTAAAATTAGCTTTCATTCTATGAAACGAGACCGTCCATTTTCAAACATTATTTTCAAATGTCATTTTTTTGTGATGTTGGTATTCTTGTTACTGTACGAAAAGATGCTAGAGCAAATCGTAGCAGACTTCATGGGAATTCGGCTCGTAAAACCAACGGCTAGAGACAAAATCGCGCGGGAGTTTTTTAATGTTATAAAACTGAAATTCCGCCTAATTAGTAGGTACTTACCTAATACACATGTATTGCGTGCGTTGATTAAAATTTATTAGTTTAAATTTTTTTTGATTTTAAAATTTTATTTTTATAAGTCAACTATTTCTGCGATGTTGAGCGGCTACGTACGCTAATTTTATGTGATATGGTTTGTGATACAAAAGAAAGTGCCCCTTTATAACGCCCACTCGCGTCACGGCAAAAAAACATCCCAGTTTTCAAGTAGTTTAGCGGCTACGCTAGGTTTGTGTAACATGGTTTGTGATAGAAAAGAAAGTGCCCCCTTCGTAGCGCCTACTCGCGTCACGGCAAAAAAACATCCCAGTTTTCAAGTAGTTTAGCGGCTACGCTAGGTTTGTGTAACATGGTTTGTGATAGAAAAGAAAATGCCCCCTTCGTAGCGCCTACTCGCGTCACGGCAAAAAAACATCCCAGTTTTCAAGTGGTTTAGCGGCTACGCTAGGTTTGTGTAACATGGTTTGTGATAGAAAAGAAAGTGCCCCCTTCGTAGCGCCTACTCGCGTCACGGCAAAAAAACATCCCAGTTTTCAAGTAGTTTAGCGGCTACGCTAGGTTTGTGTAACATGGTTTGTGATACAAAAGAAAGTGCCCCTTTATAACGCCTACTCGCGTCAAGGCAAGAAAAACATCCCAGTTTTCAAGTAGTTTAACGGCTACGCTAGGTTTGTGTATCACGGTTTTTGATACAAAAGTGAATGTATTATTTATATAAAATAATTAGGTACCGAAATTAAAAACATGTTTTTTCCCGTCATTTTATTCCCAAAACTCCGATAATTTAGTACTTACCTTTCCAGATTTCGTGGTACCTTCAAAATCTTCTAGCCGTTCGTTAAACAAAATAACCATCAAAATGCAATATTTTTCAATTCCGGTTACTGAATTACTTATTACTAACTGTAATCTACCTAGTACAATTTGATTTAATTTTTTAAAGTGTGATTTGATCGTGGACTCGATAGGGAAATATTTACAAAAAAATCACTTGATTTGCATTTTTTACGCGTAAACATTTTTATCCGTTACAACACAGGGGTAGGTAGAAAGGATAGACCGCCACACGATTTTGATACACTTAATCGTGCCGTATCTTTCTCGGGCGGCTTCTGCTTCTTCTACCAGTTTATTTTCACGGCATATAACTATTTCCTCCCCCCATGAATTGTATGTTACCCCTGTCCTAAAATGAGTTCCGTAACTCATCAGGATTGCTCTAGCAAGAAATTTAAAAAAAAATTAAAAAGTATACAGACAAGCTGAAATCTCTGAATGTGAATTTTTTTTTAAAGAATATTTGTAAAAGTTACCTATCTATATAAATAAATAATCATTGTTATATTAACAATTTTTTTAAAAAATTTATCGAAGTACTTTTAAGTTTAAAAGAAAAATAAACTAAATTAAAACTGCACTTGTTTACAAATTATTTTTATTTAAAAATATATCTCACTGTTTAGAAAGCGCTGGCTTGCTACAGCTTCAGTGCCTAATAGCTTCGGTTACATTCCAAGATGGTCGACAAGACGTCACTTAAAACACACTATGATTTTTTGCAATTTGTACAAATACGAGCGGGGACCCGCGTTCCCCCGGTTCGGAGCACGCGGAATTTTTGTATGGTTAGTATGGGGAAGGTTAAAAAACTTTGAGAATGAAATTTTTAAATGTACCTATTTTTAAGCAAACATAAAACATTGTATATCAATCAATGAAACCTTCTTATCCAGCTTTAATCGCTTTTCACAATACTTATACAACTTATATATGCTAAAAATAACTTCTTAAAAGTTTGTATAAATACTGTGTTACACAATCTTAATGTATCCTATATTGAACATGTTCCCAATATGGAATATATTAACATATATATATATATAAATCTAGTATCTAACATTGTTAAAATTACTGTAACTACAAATAACTAGAGCCATCAACCTTTGAGGGAAGTTGAACTCCAAGTTTATTCAACTATTGTTATTTTTTGTATATTTGATAACCTTTGTATTGAGGAAAGGCTATTTTCAAAACTCCATGTGCATTGAACATGATTTCACCATAACAAAAAAATAAACAGAGACTGCAATTTGTAATAGAAATTGAACTCTAGTTTTCTTTGACTATCGTCATTCTTGATTTATTCAATAATCATGTCTTGAGGAATGATTATTCTTAAAACCTCATGTCTAAGAAACGTGATTTCACCATGTATATTATATTTAGCAAATGTTACCGTGTAGTGTGTAACGCTTTATTTTTTTTTTCCACGCTTTTATAAGTCGTCGCCTTAGTTCGTATTTGTCCAACAGACCATTAAAAAATTTTACAGAAGGAGAAGGTTTTCTTTCATT
Organism: Limnephilus marmoratus; assembly: GCA_917880885.1. Taxonomy (NCBI): domain Eukaryota; kingdom Metazoa; phylum Arthropoda; class Insecta; order Trichoptera; family Limnephilidae; genus Limnephilus; species Limnephilus marmoratus. The sequence continues at coordinate 58,485,890 of OU862913.1, forward strand.
ATACCGATGAAACATTATGAAAGGTGTTTAAGATAAAGCTATTTCCATAAAGGAAAAGGTCTCATTTGTTTAAATAATTCTTAGTTATGTGATTAACTGTCATTTTTTATACTTTATTTTTAATTTTAAAGTGGAGATTAAACAAAAACTTAAATGGTATGTTGGACAAATAAGAACTGAGGCGACGAAGTGTATGATGTGTTTTTTTTCCATACACTTACAAAAGTGTGATGTGTGTTTCTCATATTTTGTAGGAATGTGATGTGTCATTCCACATACCTATGAAAACATGATGTACTTTTGCCATACTTAATCAGTATGAGAACTTAAAATATGTGTAGAAGGTACGATGCACTGCCTTCTCCATTCTTTTATTGTATTACCATGTTTTGATGGTTGTGTGATGACTGATGACCTTTCCCACACCCGTCAAAACGTGAAGCATATTTTTATCATGTTTATACCTAGATAACTGTTGTACTGCTCTTTCCGTACTCATAAACGTATGACGTAGTAAACCCTAGTAACCTGTAGAAGCATTAAAAAAATTCTTCTATTTTCAGAAAAATGTAAAAACATGAAAATTTATTTCAAATATTTATTTAAAATGTTAAAACAACAGTCTTTTCATCTATTTTCATAAAAATGTGAAAACTTAAAAAATCTTTCCAAATATTATCATAAAATGATATACCATGATATAACATGAAGTAACTTTCCAAGTATTTTCTTGGGATGGATTTTTTATTCAATGCTAATACATGCATGAAGTATATAAAGTTAGATGCACATAAATGAATGATCTTATTAGGATATAAGCTATTCTAGGTAATATTCCATGCTAATAAATGCATGATGTATATTATGTTAGATGCACATAAATGTACGATTTAAATAGGATATAAACAATTCAATGTAATATTCCATGAGTCTAAGGAACCAATCGCTTAAACACGTTCTTAAGGTAGTTCACTTTATTTTTTTATAAAATACGTTTCCATATGTTATAAATAATATGAATTTTAATAATTTTAAGTACTCAAGCATATGATGTGATTCTGCTTATGTGATGAGTATCATGCCTCGTATTGATATGATGTGGTTACCCCCTTTCCTTATCTCTACGAAGTATGATACCCATTATTTACTATTTTTACTTATACATAATTTTTGTGAAGTTTCCACATATTCTTTATTTCTGGTTACACAATATAATGTAGATACATGTCACTCACCTTAATAAATAGATTTGATGTAACTTAATTTAGTCAACGGGTTACATATTTATATGGGAACAATGTAGTTTCCCCTTTCCTTCCCTTTACGAGACTTAAAAATTTCATTTAATTAATTAATAATTTAATTAACACATATCTTTACAGTAAGACTTTTTATTGTACCTAGACTAGATAGATTTAGTTTAGTGTTGTTTGTCAAGTCCACTTGATTATTTTTTATGAACAAAAGTAAAGTTTCATAATAAAAAAAAAATTTCTCGCTCTTACAAACTGGTTGATCCTGTATCTCAACCATTATTATATTGTTAATTTAAAACAATCAAATGGACATCAGGCGTTTTATAGAAATTACCCTTGTAAAATAAACCAAATAAATTGAACATTTATGTTTTAACTTCACAACATATTTATTTATAAATAGAAAATACTTGAATTATTACATGAAACCGTTACAACTTTTAATCGCCATTTTATCAACAAAAATCTTTTCTTCCTTTCAGTGTTGCCAATATCTCTACAAAAACTAGAAAATCACTTTTCTCAACACACCTCCTTGATTTTGCAAGAGTTTTTAACAGCACATATTAAATCATTTTTAATCCCAACAGTTCGCGGAAGTTTACAAACTTTGTTTTGCCTAATGACTTAGTGAGTATATCAGCTAGTTGGTCGTCAGTGTGAATCTTTTCAACATTAACTACTTTCTTTTTCTCATAATCATAAACAAAGTGGTAGCTAGTATCAATGTGTTTTGAATTTTTTGAAAATTTACCACCTTTAGCCAAAGCTAAGGCACCTGTATTATCTTCAAAAATTGGAACAGGACCAGTTAACTGAACATCAAAATCATTTAAAATACCTCTGATTGGCAAAACTTCTTCCACACAGTCTGCTAGTGCATAATTCTCTGCATGAGTAGATGCTCTTAAAACTACTTTTTGCTTAATTGTTTTCCACAAAATTACATTTCCAAAAACTCGAATAAGTATGCCAGTAGTAGACTTCCTGTCAACAACATCCGATGCCCAATCAGCATCTACGAAAGCATCCATTTGTATTTCATAATTTGAATTGTAAACTAATTTAAGTGATTCTGTACAGTACAAATACTCCAAGATTCTTAGTGCATACTGATAATGACGATAATGTTCATGATCATAACCCCCTTGGAATCGACTCAAATAATTAACTGAAAACGAAATATCAGGACGTGTTCCATTAGCAATGAATAATAATGCTCCGATTAAATTTCTGTATTTTATCGAATAATCTGAGGTCACTACTGACTCTAATTTTAGATTTACTTCCATAGGAGTATCATACTTCTATGAATTCTCAATTTGATACTGTTTTGCAAGACTCTCAATATATTTTTCTTGACAAAGGAATAATTCTTTCTTATCTGAATCGTACTCAACTTCAATACCCACATAATGTTGCACTTGACCCAAGTATTTCATACGAAATCTTCTTTTCAATAATGCTTTTAGTTCAGATATTTCTCCTTCGTTAGAGCCACAGGTCAACAAATCATCAACATACAATATCACCAGTGGCGTAGCGTGGGGGGGAGCGGGGGGGAGGGGGGGGGCGGCCCGCCCCGGTCGGCATTTTTAAGGGGGGCGGCAAATTTTCACAATAAATAATAACATTATCTTGGAAAAATTTAAACCATTTGAAATCATTATTTGAACATGTTCTACGATCCTTTTGTTTACGAATCCAACTCTTTTTTTTAATTCATTAAAAATATCAATAACTATATTTTTTTAAGCTGCAAATTTCGCAATTCGAAGGAAAACCGTACGCATGTTATGAGAGTAATACTAATTAAAGCTGAAAACTCGCAAACAGATTCACTCTTAATTAAAATCAGAATTGTGTTCAGAATGTATTAACGACTGAATTTCAGTTGTGTATTCATCTGCTGATACATTTCGAAAGAGACCATTATTTTATTCGAAGTCCAATTATAAAATTCTTGTTGTAGATTATGTATGTGCTGCCAAAATCAAAGAGAAACCATTTTTATTTTCTGAGTGTAGTTTTAATTCGGCAAATACAAATTTAATTTGACCCGTCTAATCACAGGAGACCCAAATTATCACACGCAGTTAATTTTAAAATAAAATTGTGAAATTATGTCCCACATATTTAATTTTGAATAAATTTGTGATTGCGATAATAAGTTAAAATACAGTTTTATAGCATTTTTTTTAAGAAAAGGAATCTGTATTTAAAATTTTAAGTTTATTCTATTTTAGGTACTTTAATTCAAATATTCGCAGGTGTGTATTTTTGAGCCAATTCACATTTCCAATATGAAAATTTTAATGTTTACAAACAATAATGTTCTAATAAGCACGTCGAAAAAATTACTTTATCTAGATTTTAGAACAGTTTTGTTTTAATAAAAAGGAACATTGCATGGGAAGAACTGGAAATTTTGTGCGGAAACATTGACAGGCAAAAGTTTATAGATATTTTTTTCTTATTATTCGAAGGGTTAAACCAGTTTTCAGGATATAAAATTCCATTTGAGAATTCATCTGCTGACACAATTCAAAGGAAAACATTATCTTATTCGAAGTTCAGTGGAGGTAATCCACCTCTTACCCACCCTGGTATAAGTAACTGATGGTTACTCCTTGAAGGCTCTCGCAAGATTCTAATTTTTTTGATTAAACGAAGCTACATTTATTTATTTTGAATGAATCTAGACCTCCCGTGTCCATGCATACGTTGTTAGTAACCAGTATGCAAGTTTTTAACAGGAAAAACAAAATGCAAAAAAAATAGGTTAGTAAGACAAAGAACAATTAAACAGGGCAAAAGAAAAACTCATTCATGAGACTCCATGACGCGGAATTGCATCTTTCGGTCTTACCATAAACTACACTTAGCTTCCGTGTCCCTTAGCCAACCACTCCGTGAAGCCTCAAAGAATGTTAACTGAATATTTGGGGTAAAAAACCCGAAGACTAAAAGAAAATTCAGCGTTGGGCAGTCAGAGGCAGGACAAAGGACAGTCAAGGTCGTGTGATCAAACCTCAAGCCTGCACATGTCACTGGGGGAGGCGCAAATAGATTTGAGAAGGATCTGCAAAATTAATAATGTAACTAAAGATGAAGCAGGGACGAGGTCCAGCACACCCCCATACGGGGATAGGGAAAAAAATAAAAATTTGGAGTTCAGTTCATCCAAAAAAAAACATTGAAATAGTTAAAGACAAACAAAACAAAACTAGGAACATGCCATAAATTAACAGGTAGTATAGTAAATATAAACAAAGCAAATCGCAAAGCAATTATATAGGTACATTTTTGAAAATATAATGAACAAAATAACATAACGCAAATGTTAAATATAACATATAACTTTTACTATATAATAAAATAAAAGAAATAACATATTACAGAAACACATAAATCAAAAAAAAATAAATCCAAGCGGTAAATGTAAAGGAATAATGAAGAGTGTCCGTGAATTCAGAAGCAAAATACACCTGGTACCTAAGTTATTTTACAGCTACTCAGCGACTCTAAGAACAGGCATCTCTCAACCCAGATTTTCGTGAATTTCCTCAGGCACTCAAAATTCACCTTATTCGAGACGAGATCGGTATTCCAAGCAGGTCTCGTTATAACTTGTAAACCATCAATCATATATTCGAAGTTCAGTTATTAAATTCTAGTTGCGGACTCTGTATATATAGCCAGAATCAAAGAAAAACCATATTCGTATTCTGAGTGTACTTTTAATTCGCCGCATACAGACAAACATAATTCAAACCAACTTTGTGTTGAGAATGTAAATTTCCAGTTGTAGATTCATCTGTTGACACATTTCGAAGGAAAACACCCTCTGATTCGAAGTTCATATATGATATTTTATTTGCAGACTATGTATGTGCTGCCAGATTCAAAGAAAAACCATTTTCATGTTCTGAGTGTAGTCTTAATTCACCGCATACAAACTGGTTTTATGTTCAGAATAAAACGATAAATTAAATAACGAGATGCAGATTCATCATGCATCGAGTGAAGCTTTATATTTGAGTTACATAATGCTGTTATATTTGGAGAAATTGATTGTTGCGTGTGTAACTATTGTTAGGGGACTCTAACGCAGTATCAATCAATCATCTTTGGAGTAGAATTTATATACATGATTTTCATTGAAAAAATTATCGTCAAATATGATTATTAAAAAAAATCGGCTCGTGTATAAATAGGTCGTAATAAAAAAATAGGATTTCCATATACAACTTGAATTCCCCTACCGCTTGAAGTACTCAAATAAGGGGGCGGCGAAATTTTCCTCCGCCCCGATGTTCTGAGTGTAGGTTTAATTCACCACAAACAGATTTAATTAAAACCAGTTTTGTGTTCAGGATGTAAATGCCGGCAGAATCAAAGAAAAACCCTTTTGCATGTTTTGAGTGTAGTTTTGATAAACTGCATAATTATTTTAGTTTAAAGCAGTTTTGTGTTATCATTCAAATTGCCGGCAAAATTAAAGAAAAACCAGTTTAATGCTCAGAATGTAAATGCCGGCAGAATTAAAGAAAAACCGTTTTCATGTTCTGAGTGTAGTTTTAATTCACCACATACAGATGTAATTAAAATCAGTTTTGTGTTCAGAATATAAGTGCCGCTAGAATAAAAAAAAAACATTTTTATGTTCTGAGTGCAGTTTTGATAAACTGCATAATTATTTTAATTTAAACCAGTTTTGTGTTATCATTCAAATTGCCGGCAGAATTAAAGAAAAACCAGTTTCATGTTCAGAATGTAAATGCCGGCAGAATTAAAGAAAAACCATTTTCATGTTCTGAGTGTAGTTTTAATTCACCACATACAGATGTAATTAAAATCAGTTTTGTGTTCAGAATATAAGTGCCGCTTGAATCAAAGAAAAACCATTTTTATGTTCTGAGTGTAGTTTTGATAAACCGCATATTTATTTTAGTTTAAACCAGTTTTGTGTTATCCATATATCAATAAGTTGCCAATTCATCGTGTACCGAGTGAAGCTTTGCATTTGAGTTGCATTTCATACGTATGCGTGAAGATGCGAAATTCTATTACAGGCATACCTTTCTCGATTTCTGAGAGCAGTTTTATATAAATTTGTAGTACAATTTATAAGCATGATTTTATTGGAAGAGTACTTGGCACATAGGATTATAAAAATCGGCATTAAAAAAATAAGATATCTACCCCTCCCCCGGTCAGCGCTTGAAAATCTGCGGAAAAAGTACCTGTAAGTTGGGGGGGGGGGCAAAATTTTCCTCCGCCCCGGGCGGCCGAAACCCACGCTACGCCACTGAATATCACATACAATTTGTTGCCATTCATAACACCTGTATATAAACAATAATCGTATTTAGATATCTCAAACGTTAATTCTATCATATATTCATTGAAACATTCATACCAATCACGTGGACTTTCCCTTAAACCGTACAAAGCTTTTCTCAATAAACAAACTCGATTATCACTGATCTGATACCCTTCTGGTGGGTGAATAAAAACTTCTGACTTGATTTGCCCATTGAGGAAGGCTGTTTGCACATCCATCTGCTCAATTTTATATCCATTAACACAAGCAATTGAAAGCAAAATCTTTAACGTATTCATATTTGCGACAGGTGAGTAAATATCCTCATTTTCTTGAAACACTTGTTGAAAACCTTTTGTTACGACCCGCGCTTTATATTTCCCATTAGACTTAATCGTATAAATAAATTTAACTTCGATAATTGGTTTATCGTCAGGAATTTCAACTACAGACCAGGTCTGATTTATCTTGAGACTCTCCAATTCTTCATTCATTGCATTAACCCATTTCATAGATTCAGGACTGTTAATTGCTTCTTCATAACTTTTTGGTACATTAGCATTAGTATAATTTACGTACACTACATGATCATCAAACTTTTTAGGCATCTTTATAGTTCTTTGTGGTCTTTCTGAGATTTCGGTCATTTTTGATTCATCATTTGGCCCAATCACCTCCTCAATCTCATCATTGATTTTAATTTCATTTTCTCTGCCTAACGCAATATCCTCATTTATTTCACTCTTATTATCAAGGTCATCCATGTTTAATCTAAAATACTCAGTGTCTTTCTCAATGAACTGTACATTTCGACTAATAATTATTCTATTGTCTACTAATATTTTGTAACCCATATCTGTGTATCCAATCAAAATACCTTTTACTGCTTTCGGATTTAATTTAGATTTTCTACATTGCCCTGGTACCCTTACAATTGCTTTACTTCCATAAATATGAAGATTACTTACATCGGGTCTCTTATTAAAAAATATTTCATAAGGACACTTATCAATCGTTGTGTTTGCAATGAGTCTATTGCTCAGATATGCTGCCGTAGGTATATACGCATTCAGGCCAATAACACTTATCAATCCCTGCCTCTACTAATAAACATCGTGCCCTGTCCATTATAGTACGATTATATCTCTCCGCTACACCATTCAATTGGTGAGTGTAGGGAGGACATGGTCTTATATAAATACCTTGTTTCTTTGTCAACTCAATCAACTCTTTATTAATAAATTCACCTCCATTGTCGCAGCGCAATTCTTTAATTCTTTTGCCCGTCTGATTATGCATCATATTCATGTTATCAACAAAACGATCAGTAAAATCACTTTTTTTCTCTATACAATAAACAATTGCTAGCTTACTGAAATCATCGATAAAAGAAAATTTGAAAACTGTTTGAGTTATAGGTCCATTCACGTCTGTGTGGACAATTTCTAACAAATCATTTGCTCTTGATCGTTCATGCTTAAATTTCAAATTTGTCATTTTACTTGTTAAGCGAATTTCGCATTTCAAAAAATCATCTTCAACTTTATTTGGGACCCCATTCAATAATTGTGACTCACATATATGTTTTAAATCTTTAAAATTAGTATGACCCAAAATTCTTTGCCATTTCTCTTTGTTTGTCATTTTTATTGCACTGCTGTATGTGTTTACTCTCTCAACATTTGCTAGCATTCCTTCGAGTTCAAAAAGTTTACCCTTTTTATTAGCAACAGCAATCATTGATTTCTCCCATTAAATACATCAGCATTGTCATTATTAAATACCACGAGATTTCCCTGTTTAACAATACTCGATACACTCAACAGATTTTTTTCATATTAGGCACATAGAAAATATTCTTTATTTCTGTCTCGACCCATTTACCATTTACGTTGAATTTCATATTAATATTACCAATCTTTTCAGCCTTTAATGAAAAACCATCACCTACTTTTATGTCAACAGGATTTTTCAATTTTTCGCTTTTGTAAAAGTATTTATCCGAATTAATTATATGATCGGAACAACCACTGTCTAATAGCCATGTCACTAATTCTGCATTGTCACTTTCTCTCGATATATCTGTGCTTGTTGTCATCACTTCAATGTTGAATGAATTCTTCGCAGTTGTATCCTCTTCGGCAATGTTCCCAGTTGCACTCGGCAAACTCTGGCTGTGCTGGTAGCTCCTCTGATAATTATTTCCCATGTTGTAGTAACTGCGGCAAAAACGTTGAATATGTCCAATACCATTACACTTGAAACATCTGATCGGTGGCATATCCCTTCTTTGCGAGTCCAAGGGTTTCTCATGATTTTTTTGTTGACGTTGACCATTATTATTACCTCTCGTGTTATTACCTCTACGCAGACCTTGAGATACACCTCGTCCGCCTCTGAAACTTCTACGTGAGAGACTTTCTGGTAACGCAAGCTGCAGATAATTCACTTTGTCCTCCTCTGTTATTACTTCTCCTGCATTTTTTAATTCATTTACACACTTTTCAAACTGATTGAAAAACACCAATGGATTGTCACCCTCTCTGAATTTCAAGTCCAACAACCTTCTTTTCTTCAACAACTTAATTGTACTGCTCTTCACCAAGTACGTCTGATCCAATTTCTCTACCATCTTTTTTGCCGTTGGTTCAGAAATAATCAAATCTAACTGTGTGTTAGTGACGCCGTTCACAATGTAATTTTTAGCCTTCAACTTTTTCTCTTTCCAAAGTTTCTCCGTTATCTCACTCGGTCTATCCTCAGCATCAAGAACTTCCTCACAATTTTTCAATTCAAGAAACAGTTTCAACTTTAATCTCCACTTGGCGTACTCTTCGCCATCAAAAACTTGTAGATAAATATCGTGTCTCTTTGCAGCCACCATGTTTTGCAGTTAACTTAATTTTTAATGCTTTTTACACTTTTTCACTTCAAACTTCAAATAACCAGGTTTTCTGCTACCATGTAAAATAAACCAAATAAATTGAACACTTATGTTTTAACTTCACAACATATTTATTTATTAATAGAAAATACTTGAATTATTACATGAAACCGTTACAACCTTGTGTTTGCCATTTTATCAACAGAAAAACTTTTCTTCCTTTCAGTGTTGCCAACTATCTCTACAAAAACTAGAAAATCACTTTTCTCAACAGAAACAATGAGTAAAGCAAATACAAATATAAACATACTCAAAACATGGTTTGACCTAAATTGTCTCTCACAAAATACAAAGAAAACTTATTTTATTCCATTCTCCTTGAAAGAAAAAAATGTCGAGAACAATATAACTATTAAAATCCATTCATCACAGTGTGAAAATAAAATATAAAATAATGCAACGAAGACAATTGCCTAGCAATAACATGCAAAAATATTATTAACCCTGCAGTGGTCGCGTGGACTACATATGTAGTCCACTAATACTAAATCAAAAATTTCTCCAAAATGGTAAGCATTAGTTACACGTGCCGCTTGATACTTTTAAACGAACTATCGAGAGACGCAATCAGTGCAGCGGAGCTACTATTACACGTGCGGACGTGTAACAGTAGCTCCGCAAAGATCCTGGACTACATATGTAGTCCACTAATACTAAATCAAAAATTTCTCCAAAATGGTAAGCATTAGTTACACGTGCCGCTTGATACTTTTAAACGAACTATCGAGAGACGCAATCAGTGCAGCGGAGCTACTATTACACGTGCGGACGTGTAACAGTAGCTCCGCAAAGATCCTGGACTACATATGTAGTCCACTAATACTAAATCAAAAATTTCTCCAAAATGGTAAGCATTAGTTACACGTGCCGCTTGATACTTTTAAACGAACTATCGAGAGACGCAATCAGTGCAGCGGAGCTACTATTACACGTGCGGACGTGTAACAGTAGCTCCGCAAAGATCCTGGACTACATATGTAGTCCGCGTGACCAATCACGTAAGTATTTTTCAAGTATGTAAAAATGTATGTAAATGCAAAAAGTTCATTTTTGGGGATCATTCGAACATAGTGTGTCTTTCCTCTACAGAAAATATTATAAGTTAATAATTTTTAATACATAGTTTTATTGTGATCTCAATGAGAGCCAAACCTGAGATTTTTGTGCCAATTTTGGAGGATTTTTATTAATATTTTATTAATTATGAAACAGAGATTGTGATTATGTTTTGTTTATTGTATTGTTATGATGGGTGCCAGTTGTTAAGCACACCGTGGTTATGCAGCGTGGAGAGACGCCACAAAATGTCTCCGGCCAGCTCACAGCGGAGATAATGGTACCCTCTATTTCAGGGGGTCGGTCGCACGAATGCTTTCGGAATACTTTCTCACGGTCGTTCGGGGAATACACTCTAGGAAATGCTCCTGCCGAAGCAGAATAACAACAGGATTGAGTTAAATAGATTCATGTATTGTAAGTTCTAAACACAGTGCATAATTATTACAGTACAATTCAATACAAGAAATGCAAATTACACAAACCTAGCTATCGTGGTAATACCTAGTGGTCTCTCGTAACGAAAACTCTCTGAGCGATGGTCGTTTCGCGAGGGTCTACATTCTATCGTTAAAACAGGACACAAACAGAAGGGGAATAATGGAGCAGCTTACATGATGTTCCGGGGTCTACGCCTTCCGGGTGCAGCAGGGGCACTTCACGAGTCTAGGGCAGGGCCGAAGTCCACAGGCATGGCAGTTTACCAGCGCTAAATAAACCCGCACGTACTTTGATTAACATCGCAGATGTTATTGCGTTTTCAAATTGGTCAACAGGAATTAACCGCGAGCTCCGCGCTCGGGTCATGGAGCGAGACGCGTGTATCCGAGGCCGCTTGCAATTCTAGACTGGCGCGGGGCGCGCGTGAATGCAGAGGGGAGAGGACGTGGGTAACAGGAAACAAGGGGGAGTGGGGTGTTGATGAAACTGTCGCGGCGTCCTTACCGACTCGAATTCTGCCGTTATTTGGCGTATCATAACACTTCCCCCCGCGCTTGGAAAAAAAGCGACGTGGCAATGGAGCTGTAGGAAAAAAAAATCCTCTTATGCTTCCATCGGGGTTTTGAGAGATTCGTTGCTTGAGAGGTTGCCTAGCTAGAACATACAGTTTATGCTACAGTTTAGGTCACAATGTTTGTAGGGAATGGGTGGGGGTACATAGAATGTTTGGAAAAGACAACTTTGGGGAAAGTACATGGTGTAAAACAACATACAAGGTTAAGCAATTGAAAATGACAATACACATGGTTATGCAATTGAAAAAAGACAATACACATGGTTATGCAATTGAAAAAAGACAATACACATGGTTATGCAATTGAAAAAAAGACAATACACATGTACAAGAGGCGAGAAAAAAATGTGATTCTAAGGTTTCATTGGTCTGGGAGCTAAGTTTGCGAAGCGTGGATTTGTTTGGTTTCGGAGAATTTCGAAGAAAAGGACGTGGTTTCACAGATTCTAAGGATTACATTATCACTGCAATCAGACCCATTTGAGATAACACTCAAGAGTACACTTAGGCCTTAGAAAACACCTGGTTTTGTCGAAGACGTTGAAGTTCACGAAGTGGAGACTGTGGTTGCTGCGCCGCGACTATGGTTACAGAGGCCATTGACGAGAAGAATCCAGTATCTGCAGACATGCCAGTACGAATCCTAAGTGTTATTATGGTAAACACGGATCGTATATAATGGTTATTGAAGCATAATGTAGCTCAAGATAACTTGTATTGGTACGCATTCAGTGAATACTGGTGGGTCAAGGTAATGATGGTTTACACATGACGATATATGCGTCACTGCATGACAGAGCAAGAGACGGCAAGGTTGGCATTGATAGCAAGAGTAAGAACAAACCTAGGAGCTAGCGTGCCCAAAAGGTAGTTTAGAGTGTCATAATGTATGGTGGGACAACTCGGCTTGCTGTGGCACGACAAGACAACATACATATGAGCGGTATGGTCTGTGCTCTCAGGAACAAATACGTAGAAAATGGCAGCGGGAGGGACCTTGTAACCACAGCGCGTGCTGTCAGGAAGTGAAGTTCAGCTTGGCTGTTGGTGATGACATCCGCCTGGGCTTCTTTTTATATCCGGGAGAAATTATTATTAGAGCAAAATTCTTGAAGTTTACCTGCCTAGGGACCAATGAAGAAAAGGTTTGGAGAGAAACAAAATGTGTCCAGAAAATGAAATAAACGAAATTTTGACCACCGACTCAGAGAGTGACGAAGAGAGATTCCTAACTAAATTGTGATTACATGAACATTTTCCTTTTCCAGGATGACTTGGCGCTTGCCGAGTGACAATATGTCTTGGTTAAAAAACAACCGGTCCTCTATGGCCTATGTTAACATAAGATGGTAACATTTTCGTAGAATTTCAAAGAACAAGACAAAGAATCGTGAACTAGTCACGGCAAAGGGAAACCGATTCATGAATAAAGGTTGTCAAAAAGGAGACAGACGTTACGCCAAGTGCATATCGTACATATCCAACATTCATGAATGTGTTTCGTAGGATTGAGAAAGAGAAAAAAGGTGAGACATATGCAGAGATTGAGGGGGAAAACCTGTAGATAACCGGACAGTTACCTATTCGAACTCCAAGTGAGGGCGAAATATGGTCAACGACAGATTTTTCACTTCATAACATAGTCTGAGAACATGGGGGAATGGGGGGGAGGGGAGAAGGGAGGCGAGTTACGAAATTGCTAGAGACTGGACTAATTTCCAATTCAAACTCTATGTGAAAATGAAACATAATCAACTAGCAGATTTCCCGACTCTTTACAATTATCAAAAAGGGTGAGGAGAAATTTGAATACACATTATAACAAAGAGGCTAATCTTTCGCGTGTATTGGGCAAAAGATTAGGGGTCATTTTAAACTTCTACATGATTGTGAGAAAAGACAGACCCTTGCTCCAATTTCACAAACCTGGGGGTTTTCTTATTCGTTCTCCAGACAACGAGTTAGGTGGTTTTGTGCTCAATCGATTAACTCCCACAGCACTATGCCCCATAATTGACAGTGAAGCTGAAAACTAGTCCTTTTGGGATAGTAGATATTCCTGGGCTTCTTTCCTTTAGCAAAGAAGTAAAAAAACAGGAAGTCCACGGGCATTGTCGTTGAACAATTTGTAAAAAGGTTGTGGACTACTTTGTGTAGTGCGCACAAAAAGGGTTGATATTATTTCGTTCGCACGATTCATGGTGAGTATTGTAACGTCTTCACGTCTCGTGTACAAAATATGTAAGTACATACAAGATATAACTCAATTATAGACAGAAGTCAAAGAGTTTATACAATGCATCTTGAAGAAGATGGCAAAGCCGATATTATGTCGTTCACACGAATCACGGTAAGTGTTTTAACGTCTCCACGTGTAGTGTACAGAGTTTATACACAATAATACATAAAGCGGTGCTCACGGCAAATAAATGACGCACGACCAGAACAGGTTGTACAAAAGGGTGGTACTCATGGCAAATATGTCACACGACCAAAATAGAACGTACAAAACGGTACTCATGACAAATGTGTCACACGACCAACTCAATAACATTTAGCTATGAGCAAAAGTGATTATGACGAACTTCTCGTATAGTGGCAGGTATTTTAAGGATCCCTCCTATAATGTAACAGGGTTGCGTTTAAATACAACACAATAAACGTTAACAATGCTTGTTTTAACGCAGTATATGAAGGTTTGTTAGATTAACTAACTCCGTAGCCCAGGAGCGTACGATAGAATAACAAGGAGGTAAACAATTTAATGTCACTTCGTATGTTACAAAGGCGGGGTGATGACAGAGTACATTTCTGTTTACACCATGTGACAAACAAAGACAGACCTATATGGTTTTACATACTGTCTATTGTAGCAACTTCAGTGGGGACAAACAAAAGGGACCAATTGTGGTTTTACATACCCTTTGTGCAGTTACATCATACCGGGTTATGTGCAATTTAGGTTGCAAACAAGAGTTGAATGCCTAAGTTTACAAAACGATTGTCAAACAAAACATTGATGATTCACGTTAAACTGCGGTTATTTATGTATGGAAAACAGGGCTGTCGTTAGGTTTTATTAACCTTTTCCGTCAGGGCTGAGGCATGTAATACAAGACATACATGTTGAGAAGAGGGACAAATCGAGGACTTCTTATAACAACAAAAGACCGAGTATTTGGTTTTACGTACTTTAGTTGAAGCGGGCCCAAGAAGATTTGTATAAGGGTGGAAAGACCAATTTAAAGGCTTTTCCTTTATTTATATACATATGATTTCAAAATGGACGTGTCAAAATCCAATTTGTTAGCAAAGAGCTCGGGTAGGACGCCATCAATTTTTTAACATTTGAGAAAAATTGAAAACTACTGTACACAAGGAATGTGATTATGTGAGTAACCACTTATTTTTTACCATGATGAGTAAAATATGGAGCTTGTTAAGATGGTTTACTTGTCCTGGGTCGTGATTTAACGCTTTGGAGTTTACCAAATCCGACTTTAGAACGACGCTCCAGTACTTACAGAACATAAAAGAAAAAAATTTTTTTTTTTTTTTTTTTGAAGAGATTCCTTCCGATATGATGAAAAAAAACAACAAACAAAAATGGTGAAAATTACAATATTGCATTACATAGCAAAGCGTGCCATGGCATGAACGTTGCGTAGTGTGAGGGGTTGAGAGGCAATGATTTGGGTTCATGACTTCCCAAACACTGTGACTCGAGGGTGTCTCTGCTCTAAAGTGATCAATTTTGGAACAGGTGAGAAAAAGAAAAAAAACAAAAAAAACGTATGGAACAAAAATTACGGTGGTTGCTAATCCGTCAACATGAACGGGGCAAACTACGCCGTAGAGTATACATAAATTTACAAAAATGATTTTTTTAACAATATTTGTTTCATCAACGAAAGAGTGGACATGTAATTGACACTTTACACGCCAGTGATTGTAAGACTTGATGTGCTTACCAAAGGGTTGTGGTGATACACACTGGATCATTTGAGTTTGCTGAGATAGTGGGGGCAGTTTTACTTGACTCCTCACTTCCAGTCTTTGCAATATCCTTAATATGGTAATTACCAATGTGCTTCCCAGAGGAGTCGGACAAGGAGTACACTAGATCTGATATTTTTCTTAGAACTTTGGCCTTCACGAAACGTGGTGCCAGCTTGGCAGAGAAATACATGGCTCCTTGGGAAAGTGTGTTGTTCTTTCTCCAAACTATGTCTCCAGTATTGAAGGTGACATGTTTCCTACGTAGGTTGTATCTGTCCGCGCTCTTTTGATGAGCCAGGAGTAAAGCATCAGTGACTTCACTGTATATGGCCGACAATTCTTCCAGGCGATGGGCATAGTCCGCGGTAGGGTTGCTTGTGGCGGCAATTGACGTAGGAAAGTTAGTGTCCCTATGTAGAGAACCGTGAACAACTTGTTCCATACCGTGTTTTAAGAAGAAAGGTGTGTAACCAGTGGCCAGGTTAACCGTGTTGTTCATAGCAGCCTGAATTTTATCTAGGTTTTTACACCAAGTACGTTGATCTTTATCAACTAGGATAGCTAGAGCTGTGTTGATTGTCTGGTTGTAACGTTCGACAGTGTTATTCTGTGGAGTATACAAGGTATTATAGTAAATGTCCTTGATTCCGTATTTGGCAAGAAAATCTTTGAATTCTTGGGCAATAAATTGTTTTCCGTTATCAACTATTATGGTTCTGGGTGTTCCGTAAGGTATAAAAATGTGTTTTTCCAGGAGTTTGATGATGGCGGATGCGTTGGCTCTTTTTAAAGGGAAGATCCAACAGAATTTAGTGAAAACATCCACTACACTAAGTATGTGCATGTGTCCGGCATAACTTCGAGGAAAAGGTCCGACGAGGTCCATTGACAATGATTGTAGGGGTCTGTCGGCACGTTTGGGCTTACCCATTAGGCCGGCAGGAGCTGCCGTGCTATGTTTATAAGCTTTACAAGTTTCACATTTAGAGATGTAATTGCGAATTTGCTTAAAGAGACCAGGCCAGAAATACTTCAAGGCGATTTTTTTATACGTCTTGAAATTTTCTGGGTGAATGGAGTCGGGAGCACTATGATTGTCAATGATTATTTGTTCTCTACCTTCGAGGGGAACGACAAGTTTCCACGAGTAATCTTCGAGGATGGATAGTGGTGCCTTGCAATTACGGAATAGTTGTCCTTCTTTTATGATAAAATTAGGAAACTTTTGTTGGTTATTTTTGCAACCTTCGAAGATTTTCAAGTACCATTCATCTTTTGTAGATGGAGGGGGGGCAATTGTGTCAACATTTAATGAAGCTAGTTCAATTCTTGAAAGGGCGTCGGGAACAATATTGTCCGCGCCTTTACGGTGAACAACATCAAAATTGTATTGAGACAAACGGGAGGACCAGCGAGCGAGCCTACCGGAGGGATTACTTAAAGAGATCAACCATTTCAAACTACTGTGGTCTGTGACTACAGTAAATTTGCTACCGTCTATGTAACCGCGGAAATGGTGAACAGAATCCAATACAGCCAATAACTCTTTTTCGGTAATTCCGTAGTTTTTCTCGTGTTTGTTTAGTGTACGGGAAAAATACGCTACAGGGTGTTCGCCATCTGGGAATTCTTGAGTAAGGACTCCGCCGATTCCTACATTGGAGGCATCCGTGTGGAGGGTAAAGGGGAGTGCAAAATCTGGGCAATTCAGGACGGGAGCTTTTTGAAGGGCATTTTTTAAAGTTGTGAACGCTTCTTCAGTTTCGACAGACCATCGGAAATTGCTGACACCTTTACGGGTACCGGTAATTTTATTTAAGGGGGCTGCAATAGTGGAAAAGTCTTTGATGAATCTCCTGTAGTAACCTGCAAGTCCAAGGAAACCTTTGACTTCCTTCGCGTTTTTGGGTCGGGGAAAATTTGCCATGGCTTCCACCTTAGCGGGGTCTGTTCTTAGACCTTTTTCGTCGACAATGAATCCCAAATAACGTAGACGGGACTTACAGAATTCAGACTTCTTCAAGTTGATGGTTAAACCAGCGAGCTTGAGTTGTTGGAAAACTTTTTCCAGCATTAATAGGTGTTTTTCAAAGGTGTCGCTGACGATGATGAGGTCGTCAAGGTAACAAAACAGGCTGTTATCGACTTCGGGACCGAACAGTTTGTCCATCAGTCTTTGTAACTCGGCGGGGCTGTTTTTTAGACCAAAAGGTAGTCTTTTAAAATGGAACATTCCCCTACCGGGTACAACGAAAGCAGTTTTTTCGCACGATTCCGCGTCCAAGGGTATTTGCCAAAACGCTTTGCTGAGATCGACAGAAGAGATGAACTTGGCGTTACGCAGCTTGTCTAAGGTTGCGTGAACGTGAGGTAAGGGATACGCATCAGCTTCCGTGCAAGAGTTTAAACGTCTACTGTCGAGACAGAAACGTGCAGAGCCGTCTTTCTTAGAAACCAAAAGAGTTGGGTTGGTCCATGCACTTCTGCTGGGAACCACCACACCCATTTTTAACATTTCGTCAAGTTCGTTTTCTAAAAGTTTAAGTTTTTGGGGGGCTAAGTTGTAATAACGTTGTTTTATGGGTGGGCCATTGGTTTTGATATGGTGTTCAACCAAATTTGTCAAACCTAATCCACATTTTTCGAAAGATATTGATTCGAATTTATTGACCATTTCCTTTAGTTGGAGAGCCTGGTCCGTGCTTAAATTTTCGTGAGGTATTATTGTGCGGATCTCACTAATTTGAGCGGCAGTGGAGGTTTCGCCAAGGGTATTAAATACTTGGGGAGCAACATTGAATGCTTTCCAGAAGTCAACGCCAAGGATGAAATTCTGGGATATAGAGGGCACTATTAGAAAATTGATTGTGACTATTTTATTGTTACACTTAATTGGCAGGGCAAGGGCACCGATGACCGGCTGAGAAACATTATCTGCAGTCGTCAGGTGTGTCGATTGGGGCGAAATTCTAAAATCACTGTTAACAAAAGGCAGGTGAGCATTGTTGCCAAGACAGCTGACAGATGCCCCACTATCGAGTAATCCGGAAAAGGTCACATTGTTAACAGAGAAAGAAGCATAGGGTCTCCCATCTTTAGCTTGTTTGCAACAAACCGAAGAAACATTTAAGGTCTGGTTAAAATACTTAATGTGTGCTAACCAATCAGTCCATTCTTTGGACCTTGGTTCAGAATGGGTGCCTGAGAGGTTATTATTTAGTTTTTTGGCCTCTTCATGTAGAAATTTGGTGGGGGCTTGGAGAAATCCACCTGAGGTCTGACATCGCTTGGGTTTTGTAATCTTTCCATGTTATGCCTTGATTTCTTGAAAATATTGCGCAGTTCGTCGCGAGGAGGAGAGCGGTCTCTAGAGTGATGCCTCTTGAAAGTTCGGGGTTCCTTGGATTCCAGAAACTTCGCTTGCTTGAAACAAGTAGTGGCCAGATGGCCTACTTTTTTGCAAAAAGAGCACACTTTTTTGTTGTCGAATTCTGGTTTTAAACCAGACGAACGGCTTGGCACAACTACATTATTAGACACATTCTTTATGTTCTTCCTATCCTGGTATGATTCCAGAAGGAGACAGACCTCGTTTAACTGGGCCAGGGATGCAATTTTCTGCGAGGTGATGATGTTCTCGTATTTGCTTAAAAGGCCATCAGTTATGACTGGTAATAGTTCAGCTTCCGAAACGGGATGTGAAAGCTTGATGTTAATGGATTCCGCCCTTTCTATGAATGTTGCTACAGGTTCATTTACCAGCTGTTTAATAGATAGTAAAGATAATTTGATCCTGTGCTGGGCTTCTGTTTTTCCGAAGCTCGAGATTAGGGCAGATCTGAGTTTATTCCAATCTTTGCATTTAGTTTTTTGGATGCGGTGCCAGGGTATCAATTCTGGGGAGATGAGTTCTATGAAGTTTTTTCGTAGAATCTCGAATGGGGTATTTTTGATTGTAGCCGTTTCTTCGATACGGTCGATGAAATCCAGTACATCGGAGACGCCATTATATTTGACTTTCCAAGAGGATAAATCGTAAGTTTTATCTTGTGTCAAGGTGGGTGCGATGTCCTGTTTTATCATTACTTGCAGCATAGGTTCTTTATTAGGAACAGGATTATCCAAAACTTGCGTAGCCGAGCGTGAATTATTTTCGCTTGAGGGGGCGAGGTTTATTCTCTTAATGTACTTTTTGTTAAATAGAAGTGCATAAGCCTTTAATGTAGATTTAGATTTGCTTGATGGCGAGAGTCCTCTATCTTTAAGAGCAGCTTGTAAGTGAGTTTTGGATAAGTTGTGCACGTTGGGAATGATACCCAAATTGGATGATGCCATTGCTTGATTGTTTTGCATTGTGGAGTTCAAAGGCAAGAAAAGAAAATTTTCTAAGTCCTGAGTTCTGGAAAAAAAATGGCCAGGGATTGCCCTGGGGGGAAAGGTTTTTTTACTTTTCACAAAACACTTTTCGAAAACTAGGCGAAAATTTATAAGTATTGTGTCCATTCAAAAAAATTTGCCTAGGGTTTCCTTTAGTCGACGCAAAATTAATTTTGAGAGGCACTTTTCACTTGGTAACCACTGGTTGACACTTCTAAAATAGTTATAGAAGACTGTATTTCATACTGCAATTTGGTATAAATGACACCAGAATTCATGTTCAAGGTGGAAAAAAAATTGGCGTGGACTGACCTTAGGGGAAACACTTTTTTATTTATCACAAAGCACTTTTGGAAATCTGGTGAAATTCACAAGTATTTATTTATTTTCAAAAAAAATTTTGCCAGGACTGACCTTTAGAAAACGGGTTTTTTTTTTATTTTTCACTTTACTTTGCACTGAGAAAGGCACTAAAATTCGCAAAAAGCAACCTTCTGTCAAAATAAGAACAACTTCCGTATGAAAATAACTGAGTATGGGATTCGTTGCGACAATCACATTAAAATTATTTTATTTATTTATGGAATCAAACATTTGTTTTATTATTATTTCACTTTTCATTAAGTAAGGAAAAAACACAATTCACTTTACACTTATGCTGAAAAAAACGGTACCTATAATGTAGAATGGGGAAAGAAAGTCATTATTTTGTCCATTTAGTGTAATATAAGTTCTGCTAATTTAACAGACGTAAGTGGGTCAATCGGTATATTGTGCAGAAATAATACAAAACGTAAGTCCGAAATTTTGTTTGAGGAATTCGCAAAATAACTAGGATTCCCGAATCAAATTTATAATAATTCCCGTTGCTATTCGGTCTATTCATAAAGGGCTATTTGGTTATAAACACTGCATAGCAACGGTTGGTTATTTCGTTCCGACAGATTTTTGTTGGAATTTGGCGCGAGACAAAGCATTTGCGCGCGCAATCCGGAGAGTAGGTATTTACCGCGTGAACATTTTGCCGTTGGGTTTTTGGCGGGAAGCTTGTTGCTGCCTGCTCGTTGTTTTATGACGCATGCGCAGTCAGATTCGCGGTTTAAATGTTGGCGACCTTCTAGTGGCTTCCTCAAGATGGCCGTGTTTTCAAATGCGGTGTGATTTTACACATATGTTTCTGTGGTTTTTTCACAGAAATTCTTGTACACTGGGTGTAGAATAACAAGGTATAATTAATGTTCACAAAACAATTCCTGTACAGGGAGAATTTCGACGAGTTGCACTCCGCGAAGCGACCGTGAAAGAGAGAAAAAAAAATATTCTGAGGCCCCACGCTTATGGCGTCAGTTGTTATGATGGGTGCCAGTTGTTAAGCACACCGTGGTTATGCAGCGTGGAGAGACGCCACAAAATGTCTCCGGCCAGCTCACAGCGGAGATAATGGTACCCTCTATTTCAGGGGGTCGGTCGCACGAATGCTTTCGGAATACTTTCTCACGGTCGTTCGGGGAATACACTCTAGGAAATGCTCCTGCCGAAGCAGAATAACAACAGGATTGAGTTAAATAGATTCATGTATTGTAAGTTCTAAACACAGTGCATAATTATTACAGTACAATTCAATACAAGAAATGCAAATTACACAAACCTAGCTATCGTGGTAATACCTAGTGGTCTCTCGTAACGAAAACTCTCTGAGCGATGGTCGTTTCGCGAGGGTCTACATTCTATCGTTAAAACAGGACACAAACAGAAGGGGAATAATGGAGCAGCTTACATGATGTTCCGGGGTCTACGCCTTCCGGGTGCAGCAGGGGCACTTCACGAGTCTAGGGCAGGGCCGAAGTCCACAGGCATGGCAGTTTACCAGCGCTAAATAAACCCGCACGTACTTTGATTAACATCGCAGATGTTATTGCGTTTTCAAATTGGTCAACAGGAATTAACCGCGAGCTCCGCGCTCGGGTCATGGAGCGAGACGCGTGTATCCGAGGCCGCTTGCAATTCTAGACTGGCGCGGGGCGCGCGTGAATGCAGAGGGGAGAGGACGTGGGTAACAGGAAACAAGGGGGAGTGGGGTGTTGATGAAACTGTCGCGGCGTCCTTACCGACTCGAATTCTGCCGTTATTTGGCGTATCATAACAGTATATAGTTAAGAAAACTGAAATGATTATATTTTCATAAGTAAAATAAAGATATTATCCTTAATTTTTATTTTATTTCAATTTAAAAATGGACTACGTCTGTAGTCCACGCGACTTCTGCTGTATGATTTAGATGCGCGACCACTGCAGGGTTAAGTATCTAGGTGTCATTGTAGACATACACTTAAAATGAAGCGAACAAGTCGAATATACGGTAACCAGAGTAAGAAAACTTATTTACATATTCAATAGTCTCAATAATAGAATCTATCGGAGCGACTGAGTCCTGTGCCACTTCAGGCCGCCGGCCGCGCAGAAAAATCTCAGTGAACTGCGCTGTAAACCTATCGATCTTTACTTTTTGAAGTGGCGTGGGACTCGGTCGCTCCGAAGTGTGCGTGTGGGAGATGCTATTGTTTTTATATAATGTCGAAACGACTTTGAAACCATTTTATTTTAATTATTGCTCTAGTACCTACCTTATTCAAATGACCGAAACTAACCATCTATTTTGACACGCATCTATGGCCTAGCTGTCAGAATTGAGACGATAAAACAGCCCGATTTCTTGGAATTTATAAATCTGCAGAGACATCAAGGTGAAAATCATTGTTCACACACGTTCCTGATATAATAACGTGGTTTGAAATGTTACCTGCAGAAAGTACCTACCTCCATAGATAGACATTTTTCACGCGCAGTCTGAAAAGCCTTTCACGCCATAAATATACACTCAGTTAGGGAATAATCGAACTCGAATAATCCCAAATAACGTAGACGGGACTTACAGAATTCAGACTTCTTCAAGTTGATGGTTAAACCAGCGAGCTTGAGTTGTTGGAAAACTTTTTCCAGCATTAATAGGTGTTTTTCAAAGGTGTCGCTGACGATGATGAGGTCGTCAAGGTAACAAAACAGGCTGTTATCGACTTCGGGACCGAACAGTTTGTCCATCAGTCTTTGTAACTCGGCGGGGCTGTTTTTTAGACCAAAAGGTAGTCTTTTAAAATGGAACATTCCCCTACCGGGTACAACGAAAGCAGTTTTTTCGCACGATTCCGCGTCCAAGGGTATTTGCCAAAACGCTTTGCTGAGATCGACAGAAGAGATGAACTTGGCGTTACGCAGCTTGTCTAAGGTTGCGTGAACGTGAGGTAAGGGATACGCATCAGCTTCCGTGCAAGAGTTTAAACGTCTACTGTCGAGACAGAAACGTGCAGAGCCGTCTTTCTTAGAAACCAAAAGAGTTGGGTTGGTCCATGCACTTCTGCTGGGAACCACCACACCCATTTTTAACATTTCGTCAAGTTCGTTTTCTAAAAGTTTAAGTTTTTGGGGGGCTAAGTTGTAATAACGTTGTTTTATGGGTGGGCCATTGGTTTTGATATGGTGTTCAACCAAATTTGTCAAACCTAATCCACATTTTTCGAAAGATATTGATTCGAATTTATTGACCATTTCCTTTAGTTGGAGAGCCTGGTCCGTGCTTAAATTTTCGTGAGGTATTATTGTGCGGATCTCACTAATTTGAGCGGCAGTGGAGGTTTCGCCAAGGGTATTAAATACTTGGGGAGCAACATTGAATGCTTTCCAGAAGTCAACGCCAAGGATGAAATTCTGGGATATAGAGGGCACTATTAGAAAATTGATTGTGACTATTTTATTGTTACACTTAATTGGCAGGGCAAGGGCACCGATGACCGGCTGAGAAACATTATCTGCAGTCGTCAGGTGTGTCGATTGGGGCGAAATTCTAAAATCACTGTTAACAAAAGGCAGGTGAGCATTGTTGCCAAGACAGCTGACAGATGCCCCACTATCGAGTAATCCGGAAAAGGTCACATTGTTAACAGAGAAAGAAGCATAGGGTCTCCCATCTTTAGCTTGTTTGCAACAAACCGAAGAAACATTTAAGGTCTGGTTAAAATACTTAATGTGTGCTAACCAATCAGTCCATTCTTTGGACCTTGGTTCAGAATGGGTGCCTGAGAGGTTATTATTTAGTTTTTTGGCCTCTTCATGTAGAAATTTGGTGGGGGCTTGGAGAAATCCACCTGAGGTCTGACATCGCTTGGGTTTTGTAATCTTTCCATGTTATGCCTTGATTTCTTGAAAATATTGCGCAGTTCGTCGCGAGGAGGAGAGCGGTCTCTAGAGTGATGCCTCTTGAAAGTTCGGGGTTCCTTGGATTCCAGAAACTTCGCTTGCTTGAAACAAGTAGTGGCCAGATGGCCTACTTTTTTGCAAAAAGAGCACACTTTTTTGTTGTCGAATTCTGGTTTTAAACCAGACGAACGGCTTGGCACAACTACATTATTAGACACATTCTTTATGTTCTTCCTATCCTGGTATGATTCCAGAAGGAGACAGACCTCGTTTAACTGGGCCAGGGATGCAATTTTCTGCGAGGTGATGATGTTCTCGTATTTGCTTAAAAGGCCATCAGTTATGACTGGTAATAGTTCAGCTTCCGAAACGGGATGTGAAAGCTTGATGTTAATGGATTCCGCCCTTTCTATGAATGTTGCTACAGGTTCATTTACCAGCTGTTTAATAGATAGTAAAGATAATTTGATCCTGTGCTGGGCTTCTGTTTTTCCGAAGCTCGAGATTAGGGCAGATCTGAGTTTATTCCAATCTTTGCATTTAGTTTTTTGGATGCGGTGCCAGGGTATCAATTCTGGGGAGATGAGTTCTATGAAGTTTTTTCGTAGAATCTCGAATGGGGTATTTTTGATTGTAGCCGTTTCTTCGATACGGTCGATGAAATCCAGTACATCGGAGACGCCATTATATTTGACTTTCCAAGAGGATAAATCGTAAGTTTTATCTTGTGTCAAGGTGGGTGCGATGTCCTGTTTTATCATTACTTGCAGCATAGGTTCTTTATTAGGAACAGGATTATCCAAAACTTGCGTAGCCGAGCGTGAATTATTTTCGCTTGAGGGGGCGAGGTTTATTCTCTTAATGTACTTTTTGTTAAATAGAAGTGCATAAGCCTTTAATGTAGATTTAGATTTGCTTGATGGCGAGAGTCCTCTATCTTTAAGAGCAGCTTGTAAGTGAGTTTTGGATAAGTTGTGCACGTTGGGAATGATACCCAAATTGGATGATGCCATTGCTTGATTGTTTTGCATTGTGGAGTTCAAAGGCAAGAAAAGAAAATTTTCTAAGTCCTGAGTTCTGGAAAAAAAATGGCCAGGGATTGCCCTGGGGGGAAAGGTTTTTTTACTTTTCACAAAACACTTTTCGAAAACTAGGCGAAAATTTATAAGTATTGTGTCCATTCAAAAAAATTTGCCTAGGGTTTCCTTTAGTCGACGCAAAATTAATTTTGAGAGGCACTTTTCACTTGGTAACCACTGGTTGACACTTCTAAAATAGTTATAGAAGACTGTATTTCATACTGCAATTTGGTATAAATGACACCAGAATTCATGTTCAAGGTGGAAAAAAAATTGGCGTGGACTGACCTTAGGGGAAACACTTTTTTATTTATCACAAAGCACTTTTGGAAATCTGGTGAAATTCACAAGTATTTATTTATTTTCAAAAAAAATTTTGCCAGGACTGACCTTTAGAAAACGGGTTTTTTTTTTATTTTTCACTTTACTTTGCACTGAGAAAGGCACTAAAATTCGCAAAAAGCAACCTTCTGTCAAAATAAGAACAACTTCCGTATGAAAATAACTGAGTATGGGATTCGTTGCGACAATCACATTAAAATTATTTTATTTATTTATGGAATCAAACATTTGTTTTATTATTATTTCACTTTTCATTAAGTAAGGAAAAAACACAATTCACTTTACACTTATGCTGAAAAAAACGGTACCTATAATGTAGAATGGGGAAAGAAAGTCATTATTTTGTCCATTTAGTGTAATATAAGTTCTGCTAATTTAACAGACGTAAGTGGGTCAATCGGTATATTGTGCAGAAATAATACAAAACGTAAGTCCGAAATTTTGTTTGAGGAATTCGCAAAATAACTAGGATTCCCGAATCAAATTTATAATAATTCCCGTTGCTATTCGGTCTATTCATAAAGGGCTATTTGGTTATAAACACTGCATAGCAACGGTTGGTTATTTCGTTCCGACAGATTTTTGTTGGAATTTGGCGCGAGACAAAGCATTTGCGCGCGCAATCCGGAGAGTAGGTATTTACCGCGTGAACATTTTGCCGTTGGGTTTTTGGCGGGAAGCTTGTTGCTGCCTGCTCGTTGTTTTATGACGCATGCGCAGTCAGATTCGCGGTTTAAATGTTGGCGACCTTCTAGTGGCTTCCTCAAGATGGCCGTGTTTTCAAATGCGGTGTGATTTTACACATATGTTTCTGTGGTTTTTTCACAGAAATTCTTGTACACTGGGTGTAGAATAACAAGGTATAATTAATGTTCACAAAACAATTCCTGTACAGGGAGAATTTCGACGAGTTGCACTCCGCGAAGCGACCGTGAAAGAGAGAAAAAAAAATATTCTGAGGCCCCACGCTTATGGCGTCAGTTGTTATGATGGGTGCCAGTTGTTAAGCACACCGTGGTTATGCAGCGTGGAGAGACGCCACAAAATGTCTCCGGCCAGCTCACAGCGGAGATAATGGTACCCTCTATTTCAGGGGGTCGGTCGCACGAATGCTTTCGGAATACTTTCTCACGGTCGTTCGGGGAATACACTCTAGGAAATGCTCCTGCCGAAGCAGAATAACAACAGGATTGAGTTAAATAGATTCATGTATTGTAAGTTCTAAACACAGTGCATAATTATTACAGTACAATTCAATACAAGAAATGCAAATTACACAAACCTAGCTATCGTGGTAATACCTAGTGGTCTCTCGTAACGAAAACTCTCTGAGCGATGGTCGTTTCGCGAGGGTCTACATTCTATCGTTAAAACAGGACACAAACAGAAGGGGAATAATGGAGCAGCTTACATGATGTTCCGGGGTCTACGCCTTCCGGGTGCAGCAGGGGCACTTCACGAGTCTAGGGCAGGGCCGAAGTCCACAGGCATGGCAGTTTACCAGCGCTAAATAAACCCGCACGTACTTTGATTAACATCGCAGATGTTATTGCGTTTTCAAATTGGTCAACAGGAATTAACCGCGAGCTCCGCGCTCGGGTCATGGAGCGAGACGCGTGTATCCGAGGCCGCTTGCAATTCTAGACTGGCGCGGGGCGCGCGTGAATGCAGAGGGGAGAGGACGTGGGTAACAGGAAACAAGGGGGAGTGGGGTGTTGATGAAACTGTCGCGGCGTCCTTACCGACTCGAATTCTGCCGTTATTTGGCGTATCATAACAGTATATAGTTAAGAAAACTGAAATGATTATATTTTCATAAGTAAAATAAAGATATTATCCTTAATTTTTATTTTATTTCAATTTAAAAATGGACTACGTCTGTAGTCCACGCGACTTCTGCTGTATGATTTAGATGCGCGACCACTGCAGGGTTAAGTATCTAGGTGTCATTGTAGACATACACTTAAAATGAAGCGAACAAGTCGAATATACGGTAACCAGAGTAAGAAAACTTATTTACATATTCAATAGTCTCAATAATAGAATCTATCGGAGCGACTGAGTCCTGTGCCACTTCAGGCCGCCGGCCGCGCAGAAAAATCTCAGTGAACTGCGCTGTAAACCTATCGATCTTTACTTTTTGAAGTGGCGTGGGACTCGGTCGCTCCGAAGTGTGCGTGTGGGAGATGCTATTGTTTTTATATAATGTCGAAACGACTTTGAAACCATTTTATTTTAATTATTGCTCTAGTACCTACCTTATTCAAATGACCGAAACTAACCATCTATTTTGACACGCATCTATGGCCTAGCTGTCAGAATTGAGACGATAAAACAGCCCGATTTCTTGGAATTTATAAATCTGCAGAGACATCAAGGTGAAAATCATTGTTCACACACGTTCCTGATATAATAACGTGGTTTGAAATGTTACCTGCAGAAAGTACCTACCTCCATAGATAGACATTTTTCACGCGCAGTCTGAAAAGCCTTTCACGCCATAAATATACACTCAGTTAGGGAATAATCGAACTCGAATAATCCCAAATAACGTAGACGGGACTTACAGAATTCAGACTTCTTCAAGTTGATGGTTAAACCAGCGAGCTTGAGTTGTTGGAAAACTTTTTCCAGCATTAATAGGTGTTTTTCAAAGGTGTCGCTGACGATGATGAGGTCGTCAAGGTAACAAAACAGGCTGTTATCGACTTCGGGACCGAACAGTTTGTCCATCAGTCTTTGTAACTCGGCGGGGCTGTTTTTTAGACCAAAAGGTAGTCTTTTAAAATGGAACATTCCCCTACCGGGTACAACGAAAGCAGTTTTTTCGCACGATTCCGCGTCCAAGGGTATTTGCCAAAACGCTTTGCTGAGATCGACAGAAGAGATGAACTTGGCGTTACGCAGCTTGTCTAAGGTTGCGTGAACGTGAGGTAAGGGATACGCATCAGCTTCCGTGCAAGAGTTTAAACGTCTACTGTCGAGACAGAAACGTGCAGAGCCGTCTTTCTTAGAAACCAAAAGAGTTGGGTTGGTCCATGCACTTCTGCTGGGAACCACCACACCCATTTTTAACATTTCGTCAAGTTCGTTTTCTAAAAGTTTAAGTTTTTGGGGGGCTAAGTTGTAATAACGTTGTTTTATGGGTGGGCCATTGGTTTTGATATGGTGTTCAACCAAATTTGTCAAACCTAATCCACATTTTTCGAAAGATATTGATTCGAATTTATTGACCATTTCCTTTAGTTGGAGAGCCTGGTCCGTGCTTAAATTTTCGTGAGGTATTATTGTGCGGATCTCACTAATTTGAGCGGCAGTGGAGGTTTCGCCAAGGGTATTAAATACTTGGGGAGCAACATTGAATGCTTTCCAGAAGTCAACGCCAAGGATGAAATTCTGGGATATAGAGGGCACTATTAGAAAATTGATTGTGACTATTTTATTGTTACACTTAATTGGCAGGGCAAGGGCACCGATGACCGGCTGAGAAACATTATCTGCAGTCGTCAGGTGTGTCGATTGGGGCGAAATTCTAAAATCACTGTTAACAAAAGGCAGGTGAGCATTGTTGCCAAGACAGCTGACAGATGCCCCACTATCGAGTAATCCGGAAAAGGTCACATTGTTAACAGAGAAAGAAGCATAGGGTCTCCCATCTTTAGCTTGTTTGCAACAAACCGAAGAAACATTTAAGGTCTGGTTAAAATACTTAATGTGTGCTAACCAATCAGTCCATTCTTTGGACCTTGGTTCAGAATGGGTGCCTGAGAGGTTATTATTTAGTTTTTTGGCCTCTTCATGTAGAAATTTGGTGGGGGCTTGGAGAAATCCACCTGAGGTCTGACATCGCTTGGGTTTTGTAATCTTTCCATGTTATGCCTTGATTTCTTGAAAATATTGCGCAGTTCGTCGCGAGGAGGAGAGCGGTCTCTAGAGTGATGCCTCTTGAAAGTTCGGGGTTCCTTGGATTCCAGAAACTTCGCTTGCTTGAAACAAGTAGTGGCCAGATGGCCTACTTTTTTGCAAAAAGAGCACACTTTTTTGTTGTCGAATTCTGGTTTTAAACCAGACGAACGGCTTGGCACAACTACATTATTAGACACATTCTTTATGTTCTTCCTATCCTGGTATGATTCCAGAAGGAGACAGACCTCGTTTAACTGGGCCAGGGATGCAATTTTCTGCGAGGTGATGATGTTCTCGTATTTGCTTAAAAGGCCATCAGTTATGACTGGTAATAGTTCAGCTTCCGAAACGGGATGTGAAAGCTTGATGTTAATGGATTCCGCCCTTTCTATGAATGTTGCTACAGGTTCATTTACCAGCTGTTTAATAGATAGTAAAGATAATTTGATCCTGTGCTGGGCTTCTGTTTTTCCGAAGCTCGAGATTAGGGCAGATCTGAGTTTATTCCAATCTTTGCATTTAGTTTTTTGGATGCGGTGCCAGGGTATCAATTCTGGGGAGATGAGTTCTATGAAGTTTTTTCGTAGAATCTCGAATGGGGTATTTTTGATTGTAGCCGTTTCTTCGATACGGTCGATGAAATCCAGTACATCGGAGACGCCATTATATTTGACTTTCCAAGAGGATAAATCGTAAGTTTTATCTTGTGTCAAGGTGGGTGCGATGTCCTGTTTTATCATTACTTGCAGCATAGGTTCTTTATTAGGAACAGGATTATCCAAAACTTGCGTAGCCGAGCGTGAATTATTTTCGCTTGAGGGGGCGAGGTTTATTCTCTTAATGTACTTTTTGTTAAATAGAAGTGCATAAGCCTTTAATGTAGATTTAGATTTGCTTGATGGCGAGAGTCCTCTATCTTTAAGAGCAGCTTGTAAGTGAGTTTTGGATAAGTTGTGCACGTTGGGAATGATACCCAAATTGGATGATGCCATTGCTTGATTGTTTTGCATTGTGGAGTTCAAAGGCAAGAAAAGAAAATTTTCTAAGTCCTGAGTTCTGGAAAAAAAATGGCCAGGGATTGCCCTGGGGGGAAAGGTTTTTTTACTTTTCACAAAACACTTTTCGAAAACTAGGCGAAAATTTATAAGTATTGTGTCCATTCAAAAAAATTTGCCTAGGGTTTCCTTTAGTCGACGCAAAATTAATTTTGAGAGGCACTTTTCACTTGGTAACCACTGGTTGACACTTCTAAAATAGTTATAGAAGACTGTATTTCATACTGCAATTTGGTATAAATGACACCAGAATTCATGTTCAAGGTGGAAAAAAAATTGGCGTGGACTGACCTTAGGGGAAACACTTTTTTATTTATCACAAAGCACTTTTGGAAATCTGGTGAAATTCACAAGTATTTATTTATTTTCAAAAAAAATTTTGCCAGGACTGACCTTTAGAAAACGGGTTTTTTTTTTATTTTTCACTTTACTTTGCACTGAGAAAGGCACTAAAATTCGCAAAAAGCAACCTTCTGTCAAAATAAGAACAACTTCCGTATGAAAATAACTGAGTATGGGATTCGTTGCGACAATCACATTAAAATTATTTTATTTATTTATGGAATCAAACATTTGTTTTATTATTATTTCACTTTTCATTAAGTAAGGAAAAAACACAATTCACTTTACACTTATGCTGAAAAAAACGGTACCTATAATGTAGAATGGGGAAAGAAAGTCATTATTTTGTCCATTTAGTGTAATATAAGTTCTGCTAATTTAACAGACGTAAGTGGGTCAATCGGTATATTGTGCAGAAATAATACAAAACGTAAGTCCGAAATTTTGTTTGAGGAATTCGCAAAATAACTAGGATTCCCGAATCAAATTTATAATAATTCCCGTTGCTATTCGGTCTATTCATAAAGGGCTATTTGGTTATAAACACTGCATAGCAACGGTTGGTTATTTCGTTCCGACAGATTTTTGTTGGAATTTGGCGCGAGACAAAGCATTTGCGCGCGCAATCCGGAGAGTAGGTATTTACCGCGTGAACATTTTGCCGTTGGGTTTTTGGCGGGAAGCTTGTTGCTGCCTGCTCGTTGTTTTATGACGCATGCGCAGTCAGATTCGCGGTTTAAATGTTGGCGACCTTCTAGTGGCTTCCTCAAGATGGCCGTGTTTTCAAATGCGGTGTGATTTTACACATATGTTTCTGTGGTTTTTTCACAGAAATTCTTGTACACTGGGTGTAGAATAACAAGGTATAATTAATGTTCACAAAACAATTCCTGTACAGGGAGAATTTCGACGAGTTGCACTCCGCGAAGCGACCGTGAAAGAGAGAAAAAAAAATATTCTGAGGCCCCACGCTTATGGCGTCAGTTGTTATGATGGGTGCCAGTTGTTAAGCACACCGTGGTTATGCAGCGTGGAGAGACGCCACAAAATGTCTCCGGCCAGCTCACAGCGGAGATAATGGTACCCTCTATTTCAGGGGGTCGGTCGCACGAATGCTTTCGGAATACTTTCTCACGGTCGTTCGGGGAATACACTCTAGGAAATGCTCCTGCCGAAGCAGAATAACAACAGGATTGAGTTAAATAGATTCATGTATTGTAAGTTCTAAACACAGTGCATAATTATTACAGTACAATTCAATACAAGAAATGCAAATTACACAAACCTAGCTATCGTGGTAATACCTAGTGGTCTCTCGTAACGAAAACTCTCTGAGCGATGGTCGTTTCGCGAGGGTCTACATTCTATCGTTAAAACAGGACACAAACAGAAGGGGAATAATGGAGCAGCTTACATGATGTTCCGGGGTCTACGCCTTCCGGGTGCAGCAGGGGCACTTCACGAGTCTAGGGCAGGGCCGAAGTCCACAGGCATGGCAGTTTACCAGCGCTAAATAAACCCGCACGTACTTTGATTAACATCGCAGATGTTATTGCGTTTTCAAATTGGTCAACAGGAATTAACCGCGAGCTCCGCGCTCGGGTCATGGAGCGAGACGCGTGTATCCGAGGCCGCTTGCAAATCTAGACTGGCGCGGGGCGCGCGTGAATGCAGAGGGGAGAGGACGTGGGTAACAGGAAACAAGGGGGAGTGGGGTGTTGATGAAACTGTCGCGGCGTCCTTACCGACTCGAATTCTGCCGTTATTTGGCGTATCATAACAGTATATAGTTAAGAAAACTGAAATGATTATATTTTCATAAGTAAAATAAAGATATTATCCTTAATTTTTATTTTATTTCAATTTAAAAATGGACTACGTCTGTAGTCCACGCGACTTCTGCTGTATGATTTAGATGCGCGACCACTGCAGGGTTAAGTATCTAGGTGTCATTGTAGACATACACTTAAAATGAAGCGAACAAGTCGAATATACGGTAACCAGAGTAAGAAAACTTATTTACATATTCAATAGTCTCAATAATAGAATCTATCGGAGCGACTGAGTCCTGTGCCACTTCAGGCCGCCGGCCGCGCAGAAAAATCTCAGTGAACTGCGCTGTAAACCTATCGATCTTTACTTTTTGAAGTGGCGTGGGACTCGGTCGCTCCGAAGTGTGCGTGTGGGAGATGCTATTGTTTTTATATAATGTCGAAACGACTTTGAAACCATTTTATTTTAATTATTGCTCTAGTACCTACCTTATTCAAATGACCGAAACTAACCATCTATTTTGACACGCATCTATGGCCTAGCTGTCAGAATTGAGACGATAAAACAGCCCGATTTCTTGGAATTTATAAATCTGCAGAGACATCAAGGTGAAAATCATTGTTCACACACGTTCCTGATATAATAACGTGGTTTGAAATGTTACCTGCAGAAAGTACCTACCTCCATAGATAGACATTTTTCACGCGCAGTCTGAAAAGCCTTTCACGCCATAAATATACACTCAGTTAGGGAATCCATATTCTCGATTTTACTATTGGCTCTAAATGATTTCAACTATAAATTAAACATATTATTTCGAGTTTTAATACCACTGAACTTCCCAATCACTCACTTGTCTTGCAGGACAACAGGACATACAGGACGCAATCACAGCAGTACCATGGATCTTCCCAACCCAGTGAGTGTCTCCATCAAGATGGAACCAGAGTCTCAGGAAGAAGGCGAGAGTACTCCGACGGCCTGTAAGCTTCTTTCTCTTTTTGTGTTTAAATTGTAAATTAAATGTTCAGATTCCTGTCCGTTATGGAATGTAACACAACTAGGAAAATTGCATATTAACGAGGTGACCTCTTGCCGAACTTACTTTCTTATTTCCGTTAAATATTAAGTTAATATAAGGGCCATTAACCAGCCAGCGGCCGAGAATTCCAATTTCCTCGAAAGATGTCCCTACGATCATAGAGGGCGTTTCCAACGAGAAAGATTCATTATTCTCCGTAGAAACTTTTAAAAATAATAACTCAAAATCGATTTTATGTCATTCAAAATTTGCTTTTATTTATACCTTCATTCAAAAATGCTGAAAGGCGTGATGATAAAACTATACAAATTATGTACTTTTTGTAATTATTTTTTGTCTTTTGGTGCGGCCCGCGGGCACTTTTGGTGCGGCCTGCTGAAAGAACCACAAAAAAATACACAGAACGGGATGGGTTTTTCACGGTGTTTCAGATGCATTTTAAGACGTTATTACAAAATTGTTACTAGCAAGTTATTTAGATACCAATGAAAACGTGATAAAACCTTCCATCTTACTTTTATTTTAATTTGTTATTGTGAAACGATAGTGAAAATCCATCGGAAGTTTTAATTTTCTTGAACGGGACAGTCCCGATATGTCAGGATTGATAGCAACTCTATTCGGTGGGGAATCTTAGGCAGTCTGTCATAAAATTTATTTTCTACTCGACGTTGCGGAAGTTAAGTTGAAAATAAATCAATAAAATCCTATTAATGACAACTACAAAGAAAAGAAAACTTGAAACTGAGTGAAACGTGAAATCATTTGAAACTAAATTAAGGCTATGATAGAAAGTAACTCGAAATGAATAACACAAGGCATTTTCCAATACTGCAATGACAAAAGCCTTCTACATCGTTTGAATACGCTGTTGAGTGCGCGAAATTAAGTAAGGCATTTAATGAACGATGTAAGGACGTGAAAAGAGAGCAAACGGATTTAACACATTTAATGAATGTGCCTTATAATCTGCAGCACGAAATTATTCAATTACAAAGCGATGATGAACTAAAAGCTAGATATAACAATCTTCATCACTGGTTATATTAAGTCAAGCACGCCCCTTAACATTTTGTTTATAATACAAACAGTAATGCCATAATAATTGCCACACTTCTGGCATAAAAAAATCACTAGATTTAATTTATTGTAATTAGTTTAATGAGTATAAAATTATATTGCGGACAATAAATATGCTAAAAAATGTATAAAACCCATTAACGTAATCAGAGTACAACTTTATTTAAGCTGGTTGAATAGTGAACTCCTATGCAGAATCTTTCAAAAGGTAAAACCAATCTTGTGTTCACAATGCAAATTCCTGTTTCGGATACATCTGCTAACCGTAACGCATTTCGAAGGTTAAATCATTTTGTTGTTTTAGGTGCAGTATAAATTAAAATTGGGAACTCGCAATCCAATTCGCTCTGATGGAAAAACTTTGTGTGCAAATGCAATAAAAAAAATAAGTGAAAAAATCAAATGAAAAAATTCCATGTGTGGTTTCGTCTGCTTACGCATTTCGTAGAAACCCTTTCTTGTTTTTGAAGGGCACTTTTAAAATTCTAGTTACTTTTTTGCTTCCAGTATTAGAGAAAAGCCATTTTTGTAAACTCAGTAAAATGGCTACACTCAGTAATTTTATGTCTCCGCGCATAGATTCACCCTATAACTGAAACCAGTTCTGTGTTTAGAATACAACGAAAAAAATTCCAGGTGGGGTTTAATTTTTTGACGCATTCCTCGTGTTAGAAGTGCATTTATAAAATTCTAGTTGCGTTCTTTGTGCTGCAAGAATTGAAGGAAAGCCATTTTCATGTTCTGAGTGGAGTTTTAATACCCCGCGTACAAACTCACTTTATAATTAAAACCATTTCTGTGTTTAGAATGCAACGAAAAAGTTTTAGATGGGGTTTATCTCGCTAACTTGTTTCGTAAACCATTCTCGTGTGTGAAGTGCATTAATATAAATGTGTGATATGCATAAATATACAGTTATAAATTTGTAGTTGCAAGAATGCTGCCAGTATTGGAAGAAAGCAATTTCACGTTCTAAGTATAGTTTTAATTCCCCGCGTACAGATTCAATCTGTAATTAAAACCAGTTCTGTGTTAAGAATGCAACGAAAACGCAACAGGTGTTATTTCATTTGCTGACGCATTTCTAATGTTGGAAGTGCATTTATAAAATTCTAGTGTCTTACTTTATGCTGCCAGAATTAGAGGAAAGCCATTTTCATGTTCTGAGTTTAGTTTTGATTCCCCGCATGCAAATTTAATCTAAATTGAAACTAGTTCTGTGTTCAGAATGCAAAGAAAAAATTTAGTTGTGATGTCATCTGCTGATGCATTTTGACGGAAAGCATTCTCATGTTCAAAGTGCAGTTTTAAAATTCTGGGTGCAGACTATATGAAGCTAGAATTTCATGAAAAGACATTTGCATGTTCTGAGTGTAGTTATAATTAAAGAGTGTTGGCAGTTACGTAACTATATTTTTTAAATCAGTTACAGTAAAACCAGTTCTTTGATTCGAATTTGGCTCACCCCCCCCCCCCCCCCCCCCCCCCCCGAGGGTGAAATCGGAGTGCGGCCCGCGGGTTTAAGTATGAACATCCAAATGGCCCGCGACGCTAAAAAGGTTCCTCACCCCTGATTTAAAACATAACTTTACCAGATTAAAAAAACAATCTTTCGAAATAAAATTTAAATCGAATTTCGACTTAAATTTTATTTAAAAATTACATATTTCTGGTTTGGTCTGATTATTCCCTCTTAACTATTTTGAAAATTGCCAAACACAAAAAACATTAAATGTTAAAAAGTCGCTTACAATTTCCGATTCCTCAAGCTCTTTCATGGCTGAATAATGCATTCGCCTTACTGTCAACTAGCTCTATTGATTCGCCTTACTGAAGCTACTATTGTTTTACAAGTCATAATAATAGCGTTTTTTAAATAAATATTTTATATGTATTAGAGTGCAGAAAATTGTCTAATAAAATTAATTTATACAGGATGACACGTACCTTTGCTCTGTTAGCAAATAAATTCCATATGCATGAGCTCTCATCATCATCATCTCAGGGTCCCGCGTGGGATAAAAGAAAGCTACTATCTGATGTAAATAAAAGAACTCACATTAAACAAAATGTACTTGTTATTATTGACAAGCAAAAACATAATCTACATAAATACCTTTGTAAACTCATAAAGGTGTAGAGAGAGAGAGAGATAATTCAGTTATTTTGGTAGAATCCACTCCAAATGATCATTCGTAGCTTGCGATTGTTAATATGGCGCACCTCTTCCAGCCTCAGCGACAAGATAGCTGAAGAAGAGCCCCAGAGCTGCCGCTTCGCATGTCCATGACACCGTGAAGCAAGCCGAGATTATAGTCCATCCACAGAGGCCCGCTGCTCACAATGCGTACAATGGCCAATTCTGAGTATTGAAAGGATATAACCCGCAGTTCTAGACTGTAAATGTCATTTAAGAAGTGCCTGCAATCTAATTCATAAAAGTTGTCCTCGGTGGTATTGGATTGTACGTGGCAGGCACTGGGTGCACGGAGACCAGCACTTATTGTTTTCCCCTTCATCATCGACATCCTACGTGTACTGCGACCCGGTACTATGTAACAATCTTGTAAAGGCATCACGTCTGTTACACGCATAATACTGCAAATTTGCACAATCAATTACGAGTATCAAAACTCCTCACAAATCAAAACTTCCGACCAATCCATTGTTATGTCATGACGTGCTCTTACAACAGTTTTTTCTCTCAAAAAAAACAAAAAAAATCGAGCAACGTTCCGGCAATTTGAATTTTTTTTCAGTCGTTCCAACGGTATGCCTAAATTAATAATACTCCTTCTGAGCAAGTAGGTACCGACTGAATAACTACCATGTAAATAATTACGTTACAATGATTATTAAAATCTTATTAATGTTTACTGAAGCATGATCCTTTTAGCAAAGCCTTCTCTAAAAATTAATCAAATAATTAAATGACAAAAACCCAACTACATAGACAAATGGC
Source organism: Limnephilus marmoratus (assembly GCA_917880885.1). Taxonomy (NCBI): domain Eukaryota; kingdom Metazoa; phylum Arthropoda; class Insecta; order Trichoptera; family Limnephilidae; genus Limnephilus; species Limnephilus marmoratus. The sequence goes on from OU862913.1 coordinate 58,523,695, forward strand.
TCATTATTAAAAAAAGTTTAATAGCCTTTGAGTAGTTTTATTCTAAAATTAAACTTAAAACCATAATCTTGATTCCATATTTCGTAAATTTGCTGAGTTAGAACGTTTAATTTGGAAGAACCTTTGAAAGCCAATAGCAATTCATAGAAACTATGGTGTATTCGTGTCTTCAATCACACTATCTTCTCCCCCGGAAAATCAACAAATTAAAAATAATATTAACAATTTTCATATCATTAACATTAGCTGATGTTCCAGTAGCCTGTCTCTACACTGTAGGTCTATCGCTCACCATCTGAAAACAATAAAGCTATTCTGAGATGATTTCAGTAAAATATTACGTCGTTTACGTATTTTATTTTGTTGATTATTCGTAGACAATTTAATCATTGACGTGCAATCACAAAGGCTTCCGCCGCCGTACTGACAACTACCGGGTGGCGGAAGCTGGCTCAAGAATAAGGAAAGTACCGAGCGCGACGTAGCGACTGCACATAGATTTTGCGGTATCATATGAAGGGGTCATCTGTAGTCCTTCTTTGGGCTCTGACCGGTACTTGTCAACCGTAATTGGGATCACAGATGGGAGGAACGCTGAGACGGTGGATGTGGCCTCTACCCTCAAAACACTTTTGGGTGAGTTAGTTCCTGTAGAGTCAGTAGTTGGAGAAAGTGACCACCATAAACAGATCAGAAATCTGTCACGGCTGCCACCGAGAGACCTCGCCCAAGAGGATAACTTCATTCGAGTCACTAAAGCGGAAATTGAAGTGATAATTAAGGGTTTGGGTCCTAAGAAGGCACCAGGGCATGATAGGCTCAATGGCGTAATTGCGAAGCAAGTCTGGGTCCACGCCAAGGAGGAGCTCTTCCAGGTGATGGACACGTGCTTGAGGAGGGGAGTTTTCCCCTCCGAGTGGAAGCGTGGCGTGCTCCGGATTATACCAAAGGGGAACGGAAAACCACTAACGGACATCAAGGCCTACCGGCCGATTACCCTCCTTCCCGTTTTAGGCAAGATCCTTGAAAAATTGATTAGGCAGCGACTCCGACAAACCCTGTCTCCGGCCAGTGACCTGCAGTTCGGCTTCGTCCCCGGTAGATCCACGGTGCACGCCCTGTCGTATGCGCTTGAATGGGTGAAGGCTTGCCCAAAGAGGTATGTAGTTGCAATCTTTCTCGACATCACTGGTGCCTTCGATCATGCGTGGTGGGCAATGATACGTACAAAGGTGAAAAACAGGCAGTGTTCCAACTTATTGTTCAAAGCCATCGATGACTACCTTTCTGATCGTACCATTACGATCAGTTTCGGTGACTTTTGTATCCAGAGGGAAGCAGACATGGGATGCCCGCAGGGCTCCATCCTTGGACCTGACTTGTGGAACATCTCCTTTGATGACTCCTCCAGGTTACCCTTGCCTGAAGGATGTATCGCTGTCGACTACGCTGATGATAAGTTGTATCTGGTCGCTGGGGACAGTAGAAAGGAAGTGGAGAGAAAAGGCAGTGAAGGTTTGCAGATGTTCCTGGACTGGGGTGTAAGAAACAAGATGACCTTCGCTCCCCATAAGACCAAGGGCCTCCTGATGAAGGGCCGTCTCAGTAGAGAAAGAAATCCTACCATCAGAATGGGAGATTCTAACATCCGGTTTTTTGAAACAGTGAAATACTTAGGCGTCACACTAGATCGATCGTCCTCTTTTCTGGCTCACGTCAAAGAAGTATCCAGCAAGGCTCAGGCTCTCTTCTTGAAGCTGAGGAGACTCTCCACAGCTGAGTGGGGATTGCGTAATCCGGTTCTGCGAACGCTATATAGGTGCGTATACGTGGCGCAAGTCTCGTATGCCGCCTCTGTGTGGGAACACCGCCTGGACAACTCGCTCATTCTCTTAGCTCTCAAGCGAGGCCAACGAACCCCCTTGCTGGCACTCTCCGGTGCGTATAGAACCGTGGCTTCGGACGCTTTACCCGTTTTGGCTGGCATTTTGCCAATCGATCTGGAAATCAGGGAAGTGCTTACCGAGCAGAAGTTAACCAGAGGAACTCCGGCCACTCACCTAGGCGTTGTTCTGACACCGGGCGGGCCGGGGACTCTCCCTGGGCTGCTTCGTGAAATGAGGGATCTGTCGCTTCATGAGTGGCAGGTCCGTTGGGATAGATCGAATTTGGGAAGATGGACCTTCTCCTTCTTCCCATCAGTTAAAATCAGAATGGAAGGGGCTTATCTCAGACTGGATCATCACATTACCCAGCTTCTGTCCGGGCATGGGGAATTCAGGGGGAGACTTCACACCCTCTCCCTGTCCCCCCACCCCAACTGCGCATGCGGATCCACCAACCAGTCGGCCGAGCACATTCTGTGGCACTGCGAGATCTTGACGGATGCCAGAGAGGAAATGCTCGATGGTTTGGACGTACCTATCAGACCAGTGTGGAACACTGATCTGGTATCGAACAAGACGAACTTCGAGTGCCTGAGGAAGTTTACAAGGATCTGGTTTGAGAGATGGCCTGAGCTTAGAGTCGCTGATTAATAGATTTTGACACCAGGTGTACTTGTTCCTGACTTACCACGGACTTTCTTTGCTTCTTCTCTACGACCAATATTGCCCAGGATGTACAGTATTTATATTTTCTTTCATGTTTATTTGTTTTTCATGCCCTGCGTCATTGAACGCTCATGTTTTGATTCCAGGTACTTGGTTTAATGCCTTACACTTTTATGTTATTTTGTAACATACACTTTAGTTATGATTACTCTTTTAGTTTTTTAGTTATGATTACCGTTATTATTTAGTTATGATTAGTTTTTTTTAGTTATGATTACCGCGTAGAACTGAACTCACTTGTTTGTTCTGTGCCGTCCTTCTCCCCATATAAGGGGTTGGACCCTGGACCGAGTCCCCGCCTACTGACCATGGCCGGTCTTATGGAACTGGTGGAGTTGCACCTGTCTGCCGCGCCACCCCCCGTGACATGAAGAGGCTGGGGAGAAGGCTGAACGGCATCCGAAAGCTGTCCGTCCCGCCTCCGGCGACCCGACGCTTTTCTCCCTAGGGTCTTCTTCTATGATTTCCAGTTACTTTCGTCTAGGCACCACCGGCTAGCTGGCTTAAGGACGACGCCGCCGGTTATCGGGAAGCCGGACAATTAGCCTTCTTCATTCTATCGGGTACTGCCGATAGTCAGGTTGCGGTGACACCAGTTCTACTCTGTATATATACATTATTTTTCTTTGTTTCTTTTTTCTTTTATGTACAGTGCCCGGTGCTGCCCGCCGGATTGTGTGTGGTCTTTCGCTGTCATGAGCTGATTACTCATGACGGCTGCTGTCATTTTGTATTACTTTATTTTTTGTTGATGTTACTAACAACTTGTTTGACTGTCCATGAGGCTCACTGCTTTTGCATTGACACCTCCATGGGCTTTAGAATTGTAGAGATTGACCATTACAGTACAGTTCTGTAGGCGCGTCCGCATACCGCTACCTAACACAGTATGAGGGGACATTGAAGGTCTAGATTCGTTACATTAAATGTAGAGCCGTTTATTCAAAAAAATTAGATTCTTGCGAGAACTCCGAAGGGGCGACCATAAGTTGCCTATACCGGGGTGGGACAGTGGTGGGTACTTCAATGTAGTCCTTCTTATCACTAATTTTACTTTAATTTTATTTCCTGTAAACTGAATACATTGCTGTTTTGTTGTTACAGGTAAAATGAATGTGGATACTGTTCCCATCAAGACAGAACCAGGACCCCGAGAAGAAGGTGAAGAAGTTATTCCTTATACTGAAATGGACGTAGACCTGCCGGATGTTAAAAGAGAATGCTTGGAGCACATTCAAACAGCTACCCAAACATCAGGTATAACCGATTTTACTTTGTAAAATTTACTATTTGAGCTCGTTAAATATTTCGTGTGTTACGAATTAATTTACTTTACAAGTTTGAAACTTTATTCGCTTTCCTTTTCAGACTTAATAACAATCCTAAAGACGCACCACAGCTCTCGTAAGTCAGTGATAGAAGTGCATTTGCGTACCGACACTGGAGGAAGACCTTTTTCGTGTTCTGTCTGCAAAAAATCATTTACTCAAAAGGCACATTTGACAAGTCACATGCTGACACATAGTGATGAAAAACCCTTTTCATGTTCCGATTGCAAAAAATCATTTTCTCGAAAGGGAAATTTGACGACCCACATGCTGACACATAGTGGTAAAAAACCCTTTACATGTTCCGAATGCGAAAAATCATTTTCTTTAAAGTCGAATTTGACAAAGCACATGCTGATACACAGTGGAGAAAAACCGTTTTCATGTTCTGACTGCGAAAAATCTTTTTCTGTAAGGGTAAATTTGACAACCCACATGCTGACACACAGTGGAGAAAAACCGTTTTCATGTTCCGACTGCACAAAATCATTTTCTCAAAGGGGAACTTTGACGAAGCACATGCTGATACACAGTGGAGAAAAACCCTTTTCATGTTCCAACTGCGAAAAAACATTTTCTCAAAAGGGAACTTTGATGAAACACATGCTGACACATAGTGGAGAAAAACTCTTTTCATGTACCGACTGCAAAAAATCATTTTCTCTAAAGGGAACTTTGACGAACCACATGCTGACACACAGTGAAGAAAAACCATTTACATGTTCCGAATGCCAAAAATCATTTTCTTTAAAGTCAAATTTGATAAAGCACATGCTGATACACAGTGGAGAAAAACCGTTTTCATGTTTTGACTGCGAAAAATCTTTTTCTTTAAAGGTAAATTTGACAACCCACATGCTGACACACAGTGGAGAAAAACCGTTTTCATGTTCCGACTGCGAAAAATCATTTTCTCAAAAGCGTTATTTGACGAACCACATGCTGACACATAGTGGCGAAAAATCCTTTTGATGTTCCGACTGCAAAAAACCATTTTCTTTTAAGTCGTATTTGACAAAGCACATGCTGATACACAGTGTTGAAAAACCCTTTACATGTTCCGAATGCGAAAAATCATTTTCTCAAAAGGGGCATTTGACGACCCACATGCTGAAACATTGTAAAAAACTCTAGAAAAAAATTCTAACTTGGTGTTAGGATCTTAAAATAAGGTTTGATAAAAAAATCTTTAAATGCGAAAAACTCTTTTCATGTTCCAACTGCAAAAAATCATTTTCTCTAAAGGGCACTTTGACGATCCACACGCTGACACACATTGGAGAAAAACCGTATTCACGTTCTGGCTGCAAAAAATCATTTTCTCAAAAGGGGCATTTGATGACCCACATGCTGAAACATTGTAAAAAACTCTAGAAAAAAATTCTAATTTGGTGTAAGGATCCTAAAAAGTTTGATAAAAAAAATCTTTTAATGCATTATTTTTACTTTAATATATCTTTATACCATTCATATTACGTTTATTTCTTCAAGTTCAATTTTTTATTTAAAATCTGTGGCTCTGTTTTATACACTAATCAATATTGATTTTGTATCAAAATCGTTCGTGAACTTTTAACTGGATTTTCTTGCAACCAAAAGTAAGATTACATTTAAAAAGTACCTTCCCATTGAAAATATATTTGAAAAAAAAATGTATAAAGAATAACGCTCATTAAATTAAGTAAATATATAATGCTATGTATATGTACATTTAATTATTTTAATGTCATTAAATATGTTGTGCCAAGTACTTGGAAAAAAAAATCATTACAGAACCCGCTGGCAAGCCGCCGCAGCTGTAGCAGCATTGCATGCCTTATTTTTTATTAGTGATGTATATATCATTTAAATTTCAAAAATGAAAAAAAAAATCTCCGAAATCCACCGGTAATTAGAATAAGAGAGCCGGTGAAATGTAGTGGACTTACCATCTTTTTTGTGATATATCTATGGCCAAGATGTCAAAAAGAAAGAAGACGATAATGCGATACAATGGGGTTCTTTCACAAACGAGGAATTCTGTTGAAAATGTACGGAATATTTAAAGAACATTTTTCTGATTTTAATCATTTTACGAAAAAAAATTGTTTTTATGTTTTCATTCAATATTTTTTATTTTAACATCAATCTAAGGCCGACAAAATCAAAACGGCCCGTGATTGGCTATCGGATTGTGACGTCACAAGTGACCCTCGGCTTGGCCAGTTGACAGTTTCCAGCGGTTTCCTTTGTGAATTGACAACGCACGTTTGTGTCCGTAATTTTTACCGTTTATTTTATTATTTTCATTATTTTTAATTTTTAAACCAACGTTTAAGACAAGATTTTTATCCATAGCACAAAGGGTAACAATTATTATAAGCAATAATTATCAGCCTGAAACACTCATCCACATTGAAAAATCTTTCGTATATAAGATAAGCCGCCATAGCTCAATTGGGAGAGCAGCTGACCGGCAATCAGAAGGGCACGGGTTCAAGTCCCGTTGGCGTCATGTATCTTTTCTCGGAAGATTTTTCATTGTGGATGAGTGTTTCAGGCTGATAATTATTGCTTATAATAATTGTTAATTATTTTCGATGATAATTGTGAAATTTTGTTAACTTTGTCATATATTTAACATCATTATCATGACTGACAGTGGTTTTGTAAGAGGACAGGCTGATAACTTGCCTAGAATAGACGTTCTAATGATGGGCTCTTTTTTCATTAACAATGCTAATTTAGTTAGTGCTGAATAAGGTTGGATAGCAGCAAGGTAAGAAGAAATATTGTATACTCTCTCATAATGTATAATTTTCAGTGTTTAGTTACATGCACCCAAATTATAATGTTTATGACAGACTGCTTAACCCTCGATCCGTCGCGTGGGGTCTTTAAAAGCCCAGGTTTTACAGAAATGCTAATTACGTTCATTTTAAATGTTCCCACTGATTTCTTACTTTAGGTAGCTTCCTAAAAGGGACTATACTTGACGCAAGCGCCGAGAAAATTTAGTTTGCGAATGTGCGATGTGAGATACAGACTTGTGTTTCGGCGTGAGGCTAAAAAAATCAACAAAACCATGAAAAATCAAGTTTATATGTTTTTTTGTATTGTATTTTGTTGATTTTTTTGTTGTAATAATAATAAGTCTATATCACCTAGGAAGATGATTATTATACAAAAAATCTTAAGGCTATCTAAAGAAGATTTACGTTCAACAGCACCATTCCTCTTGTCATGCTATGCTGTGCTAGAACATCTGTTCTGCCGTATGGTATTTTGAACAAGTCGTGTCGACGACTATGGCTGAAATTTTTTATGCACGTATAAGCCATAACATTCCGAGAGGAATGGGCCGTCAATACAGTTATGGATTATGTTAAAACTAAGAATTGCAAGATTTGCATAACGTCTAGTTTCCAAGCTAAATCTATTTGTTGCCTCAAGTAATTCCATATGGTGCATGAATCTCGGGTACCTTCCATGCATCCGCATATAGACATACCTAAGGAACTTTTTCTGAATTTGTTCCAGCATATTAATATATTTAGCTTGGTGCGGAGTCCACATACCACTAGCATAATCCAGCTTACTTCTTATGACGCCATCGAACATGGCTATCATTGCATCTGTGGTATCCAATTGCTTACATATTCTAATGATGAAACCCAGGAGTTTGTAGCATGCTGGAGTGCGCCGTGATATATGATCCGAGAATGTCAGTTTGGGATCAGAGACGATACCAATATAGACAGGTTAGGCCTCTCGGTTCGAGTAAAGTCTAGATTTAGTTGAGGAGCTATCTGGCTGTACACTGATTTGAAATAATTGGAAAAGTCTTGGCGTACTATTTCGGGATCGGAAAAAGTTTCCGTTCTATCGCTCAAGTTAATTTGGGTATGTGGATTTGCTTTTTGGGATTTAATTAAATCCCAAAAACATTTGACATCATCTTTGATCCCATACTGAACTTTTTCTAAATACTGACGCTTTGCAATTGCTATATCTTTTTTAAGCTCGGATCGCATCGCAGAAAATTAATAACAAGTAATCCGATTGATTCTTGTGCAGTTTGTATCTTCTGCGATGCGATTCTTTGCTTTTTAATTTATCTATAATTGTTTTTGAGAACGACGCTGGATAACTTATATTTTTACTTTTTTTTTCTAATGGGGACATATATTTCAAAAATACTGAATACTACATTGTTTAAGTATACAACTGTGTCATTTGCTTCCGATAAAGTATGAAGTTAGTTCCAATCAAATTCTGAGAGTATGTCGCGTATTAACTGTATATCTGCTCGCTTGAACTGGAACTGATGGTTGGAGGTAGGTACTAGTGCCGGGCGAGTAGCGCTGTTCCGTAGTTAACGCCGGTTACATTTTGTCCTGGATAATTTCGTATGAATAGCTAAGGTCGGATGAAATTTATCTTCGTTGACCAAGGGTTCATCACATCGACTGACGTCACATCTAGTCGTGTTACTTAGTACGAGGTCATTGGAGTCCAAGAAATATAAATGCTCTAACGGGTTTGTTATTTAAATTGAAATCGCCGATTATAAGGACGTTTCTGTCTTTTAAAATTCTTGATTGACATTCCTGATCAATATAATTGGATACGCGCCATAAATATATTTGGATCCATTTTCTTAATCAATTAATAATTTATGCTATGAGACCATTAGGGCGCCATCTGTGGTTTTTGTATTGTATTGAATTTACCTGTGTGACTTGAGATTCAGTGTATCCATGCATTTCCTTACCTTTGTGAATCAGGCAATTACTTCTGACGGGAGTGTCAGTAAAGGGCCAAGAGATGTCTCTCCTAGTCTGTCATTATCGAATAATTCACCCACTGATTGAATTATTGTTGTGCCTAGGATTTGGCACGTATTATTAATATGCAAATTTATTCATTGTTGAAACTTCCTTGCTGTGCAAAACATCTGTTGAAATTAACCGCTTTGATATTTTTTAATGAAAAGAAGTGTCTTTTGTGCTGGACATCGTGGATCCGTGGATGAGCTGCATTCTCTGAGTGAGTATTGTTTGTTTTCACTTTGGAATTTGGAATTGCTTTTGTGTCACATAGGGAAGAATTCAATTTTCGTTAATTTACATAGGGTAGTCATTTCCTCGTGTCAGGGGCTATTTACACGCCCCTACAATAATCGTAGAACGTTGTGCGATTCTCCGAGTTATTGGTGCAATAAAAGTATACACAAATTTATGCGGTAAATTTATTTTTTGTTACCTTCACCCATATGTGTTCGCCTTCCGTTTTGAGTATTTGCATTCTCTGCGACGTTAGTGTATTCTTAACCGCAATGCACACACCACCACCGCGTGCATCATTATCTCTGTCCCGCCTGTAGACATTATAGCGCCTGTCGAACAATTCCGAATCGAAGACATTGGAGCTCAACCATGTTTCGGTCAAGCAGATAATTTCAAAGTTTTGCAGTAGTAAATTCCTCGAAAATTCTTCCGTCTTGGTATTTATATTGTGTAACCTAGATATCGATGCCACTATTGTCAGTTTCGCCGACGACACTGTACTACTATTTCAAGCAAAAGATTGGCCTACCGTATATTCTAAAGCGGAGGTAGGAATTCAAAAGGTTAAATATTGGCTTGACTCGAACACATTAACTCTTAACATACAGAAAACAAAATACTTACTGTCTAGTCTTACCAATATCACAAAACCAAACCTACACCCAAAATTAAAAATACACGAATGTAATAACTCATCTCTGAACCGGAATTGCAACTGCCCATGCCTAGAACAAGTAGCAACTATCAAATATTTAGGATTAACCTTTGATACACACCTAAATTGGAAGCAACATATACTTAACACTACAAACAAAATCCGCAAATCTATTTACTTTTTCAAACAAACGCGCAATTTCCTTAACCTACAACTTTTAAAAACAGTGTATTACTCACTGTGCCAATCTCACATTGAATACGGAATTTAAGCTTGGGGTAACACTTATTCTAATGCCCTCGACCCCATCATTAAAGCACAAAAACTAATAATAAAAATAATTCTTAAACTTCCTCTCACTACCAGCACTGATACGATCTTCAATACCTTCAACGTTATGGACATTAAACAGCTCTACGCAAAATCCACCTTACTTTATTTACATAAAAACAACAAAATCCTATACAAACCAACACAAATGATACACAATACTCGAGCCAAAAATAAAGAACTTCTCCAAACTCCCTTTTCTAAAACCACCTTTGGACAAAAACACTTTAAATTCATAGCTTGCAAACTACACAATACACTTCCAGCCACGATTAGACAAACGGAATCAATGACCAAACACAAACAAGATATAAAGAAATGGATTATAAGTATTGGACGCCACACTATTGCTAACATCTGTAAAATAGAGTACAAATAGACAGAATTACCATCTCACGTATGTCCTTACCCTTATTAAAGAACTTAAAATAGTAAAATCATGTATATAACTCCCTATATAGATTCGAAAGGATTTACCACTTTATTCATCTCTTCCTTCACCTACATAATGCTCTCTTTATGATATTAACCCTCAATCTTAATCATCTTTCTGTTTGAATTGTATAAATCAGTATGTATCTTACCTTAAATATTCTAATGTTGTAATTAAATATTCTTATGTATGATACTCATTTATGTACCTCTACGCCTGTCTCAACACAGGTATACCCTAGTGAGACAGGCATCGAATAATGTAATGCAAACATACCTTTTATAGATAAATAAATAAATAAAATAAATAAATAAATAAAATTTGAACCACGAACATTTTGATAAATTATTTCCAAGCTTGCCATCAGATACTCGTATGTTCCTTATTAGCCGTTTGCAAAAAATGTATTTACTTACAGCAATACCTGTTGGCCAGGCTGATGGGTTAAGAAAAGTTTCTCGGTTTTCTTCCGGGACGCCTATCTTAAAAGAGCTGTAATTTCCTCGAGCGTTTACATTTACTATTTCAAATTCGGTAGAGACTATCGTTTTGAGGTAGTCCTCGATAGCTGATACCTCCGGTCCTGAGATAAATCTCCACACGTGAATGTAAAACTTACATGCAACTGCTCGTAAAGTTGAGTCTGTTTTTGTACCTGTAACGATAGGCAAACGTTTACGTGGCTTACGTTTTACTGTCTGCCACTCAGTGTTGTGAATGACTTTGGAAGGATTGTCCTCACTTTTAGGAGTAGAAGTAGAAGTAGAAGGAGACGGGTGGGACTCCTCGTTGACCAAGGTTTTTTCGGATATTTTTGATTTGCCTGAGTTCACCGCCACTTTACTTGGTCCTGTCTTTGCAGAGCTGCCGGTGTTTGCGGGGTCCGGTTCACCGGTTGTTGGTCCCTGGCTAGGATCGGTCCGTCTATCCGCTTCGTACTTAAGCGTGATAGCTTCAAGTTGAACGATTTTGGCACACAATTTAGTAATAGTGCCGCCTTGTTTAGAAATTAATGAGTTTTGCTCACCGATTGTGTTCTGAAGTTTTAAAATAATTTCAGCTAGGTACTCCACCTTATCAGTCATATTATTGACAGCTTGGCTCACTGTTTCCCAGGCTTGGGTTGATCTCGTTGCCATGGTTAGTGTGGAGCACGTTAATACGTCCGTACGACAATATGTCCAATGAGAGTGACTGGTTAAGGGAGACCTATTGACCTCTCCAGCAGGACACTCTCGGAACAGCGCCTTGCGCCACGGATGGAGGGTTGGATTCATACGTATGTCACTCCTGGGCATACTGAACCCCGGATTTATATCCGCCCGCGTACCATATTCCTTCCCAGAACTTCCTCTCCTTCATTTCCTAAAAAGACCTCCCACATTGCATCCCCAAAGATGACATATGCCCTGAGGCGAATTATTTTCCTCAGCGCCTAATATGTGGAGCTAGTGTAAAAAAATTCTATATGTCTGCACTACAGCATCCACAGCTTAAATTCTTATAGTTTGGTATAGTGCTAGATGACGTGTGGTCGCCATTTTACAATTTATTGTAGATTTACTTTAGACGAATGTATTACATAATATGTAGGCAAATATAATAACAAAGTCTTTGTTTTGCTTTTTTGTAGAAAAAAGGAAGTGTTCGACATTTTTTGTATTTACATTTTTACTTGTATTTTATTATGATTAACACATCGGATTAATGTTTAAAGAATAATTAACCTAATTGATTTTGTCGTTATGTTCCTGTGAAATAGGTGTTTATGATTTGCTAAGTAAACTGATTCCACTCATAAAAGTAAATTTTATCCTCTAATAATCCATACAAAAATTAATTTCTAGAAAATGTTAAAACTAACGAGTATTATAAAAATACAATTGTGCAGTTCACACCGGTAGAAGCGCAACCATCAGAAAATTAAAGTAGACAAGTAGAGTGGGAAGACTACGAAGCACCGCATAAAGAGGAGACCGATAAATCTAATTCATTCTCTATAAATGCATGCGTTTGTCTATTTTTAGTGTCGCTTTTTCGTTTCATCCAGTTTCAAATCACAACTGAATTGTAGCTAAGAACAATCTCGATCACGTCAGTTAAAATAAAAAAAAAACATCGTAATCGGTTAATTCGTTTATAAGCTACGAGGCCACACAAAGACACACATAGACACACAATCAAACTTATAACACCACTCCTTGCGTCGGGGGTTAAAACATTATCCTTCACGTCCGAATTAATTTCGTAGCAAATATTTTAAACCTTAGTTTTGTACTAAATATCATATAACTATTGAACTACATGTTTAATCGTATTAAACTTTTATAATATCATAAATGACCTCATACGTAAACATATTCCCGAAAAAAAAATTTATGTTAATTTGGAAAGGTTTCCCCCCCTGGTGTACTTCCCCACTTATTAAAATTGTAAAAGAGAAATTAAAATATCACAAAAAATGGAAAAAATACAAAAATCTAGCTGACTATCAATCCTTTTCAGTGCTGAGAAATCGTCAAAAGAAGATCTCACTTGAATGTTATGATAACTACATTAGGACGGCAGAAGAATCAATAAAAAAGTATAGTAAACGCTTCTGGTCGTTCGTAAAATCAAAGCAATTGTCTTCTGATCTACCAAATCAAATGTATCTTGGCGATATCTCCTGCACTGATGGACAATCCATTTGTGACAATTTTAGTGATTATTTTAGATCGGTTTTTGTAGAGAATCCCAACCCCAGCCTCGATCTTATAAACTCTGATAACAATGTCGACAACTCTTATCTTCATATTCACACAATTAACTTTAATCAATCGCATGTACTTAATTATCTAAAAAAACTCGATCCGAACAAAAGCGCGGGATCTGATTTAATTCCATCCATTTTTTATGTAAAATGCCGGGACCAATTGGCTTATCCTATCTCCATGCTGTTCAAAATGTCATTTGAGGAAGGCAACTTCCCCAACGTCTGGAAACAAGCACTCATTACACCAATCCATAAAAGCGGGGGAAAAAAATAACATCACTAACTACAGGCCCATCTCCAAACTCCCAATTATCAGCAAGATTATGGAAAACATGGTTCTTGACCAACTTTTTCCAGCAGTACAAACTACCATATAAAAAATCAGCACGGCTTTTTTAGAAAACGATCAGTCGAGACAAACCTGCTGGAATACACAGATTTCATATTTAATTCTATGGGTAGTAAAACTCAGATTGATTCTATATACACGGATTTTTCAAAAGCCTTTGATAAAATCAACATCAAACTGCTTCTGAAGAAGCTATTAAAAATCGGGATCAGTGGGGACCTTCTAAGATGGATCAAATCGTACGTCACTAACAGGAGTCAAGTTAGCGAGTTAAGTTAGCCTCTCAGAAACTGGGCGTACTGTACAGGGCCCGCAGATACTTTAATAGTACCCAACTGCTAACCCTGTACAAATCGCAAGTGCGCCCCACGGTTGAATTTGGCAGCCACCTCTGGTCTGGAGCTCCAAAATACCCAAAAAAACCCTTGACTCTGTGCAGAAACGGGCGGTCCGTTTGATAGATTCTCCCATCTTAACAGACGGACTGCAATCTTTAGAGCATAGGCGTCAGGTGGGAATGCTGTCCTTGTTCTACCGGTATTACAATGGAAGATGCTCCGAGGAACTAGCATCATTGATCCCCTCGGCACCGGTGCATATTCGGGAAACACGCCAAACACGAGCCCAACATTTGTACACGGTTGACATTACGCACATGAGAACGGGTCGTTTCTATGACTCGTTCTTGAGTTCAACGGCTCGGCTGTGGAACGATTTGCCGGCCTCTGTGTTTCCTCCCTCCTACAACATGGGTCTCTTCAAGACCCATGTTCACTCCTTCCTTTCCTCAAAAAGACCCTCCACACAGCATCTACAAAGATGACATAGGCCCTGAGGGAAATTATTTTCCTCAGGGCCTCCTGTGTGGTGTTAATGTAAAAAAAAAAAAAAAAAGTCAAGCAGTTAGAGCTAAGGGTTTCTCTTCACGTTTCTATAATATACCCTCAGGAATTCCACAAGGATCACACCTCGGACCTCTCCTTTTTATTTTGTATATAAATGATATAGACTCTTGCTTCAAAAACTCTAAAATCCAAATTTTTGCTGATGACATTAAAATTTACAAAAAAGTAATTAATATTAATGACAGCCTAGAATTGCAAGAGGATATCAATAGGCTTGGACTATATTGCGCGAACAACCAACTGTACCTTAATCTAGAAAAATGTAATACAATATCTTTCACCAAAAGCACTAACCCCCTAACATTCCCATATAAAATAAACGGAGTTGAATTAAAAAAGGTGTAGTGAAGTAAGGGACTTAGGAATAATAATGGACTCCGGAATGTCTTTCCGATCACACATAAATTCCATTTGTGACAGGGCCTACAAACTCCTAGGATTCATTGTAAGAGTGACTAAACCATTCAGATCACCACATGTAATCAAGATATTATATTTTTCTTTTGTTCGCTCCATACTAGAATTTGGATCAGTGATTTGGAATCCCCAATACAAAGTCAATATTGAAAGGTTAGAAAGAATGCAAAAAAAAAATTTGAAATACTTAGACTTTAAATCGTTCCGAATATCAGAACATATAAAAGATTCCTTAGCATTCCATAAAATTACATCACTAGAAGAGAGAAGAAATATATCCGACCAGAAATTTTTATACAAAATCATCAACAACGCTGTTGACAGCAACTATCTTCTAGAAAACATCCATTTCCACTGTCCAGTACGTAATACAAGAACAAACAAACTATTCCACATCCCACAATCAAAAACTAACTACTCACAACATACATTTCTGAAAAGGACGTGCACAAAATATAACAATATCCTTTCAGACGCTGATATTTTCCATTTGTCCTCAGTTCAATTCACAAAATATGTAACGGAGAAGATCAAAACAGATTGTTGATCGTGAATCCTGCTGTGTGCCTTATTTTATTGTTTTTCTCTTATTATGTTGGTTTCATCTGATTTTCGTACGAAATATTATGTTGGTTTCTTCTTCGATGGCGCTACAACCCATATCGGGCTTTGGCCTCCTGCAACAGTCGCCTCCAACTCCTCCTGTCCTCAGCGGCTGACTTCCAGTTTGGTACCTGGAGAAGCTGTGCTGCATCCCCTCTTACTTCGTCTTCCCACCTCAGTCTGGGTCTTCCCACTTTTCTCTTTCCACCTGGGTGTCCAGTCAAAATTCTTTTTGGGACGCGTGTATCCGGCATTCTCTGTACATGCCCAGCCCATCTCAGCCTGAGGAGTCTCATATGTGTTGAGATGCTAGGTGCCTTATATATATCATACAATTCTGTATGGTGCCGGATGCGCCACTGTTCACCCTCTTTCACGGGTCCACATATTCTTCTCAGCACTTTCCTTTCAAAAGTATCCAGCATTTCAGCCATCTTTACCGTCAGTGTCAGCGCCTCACATCCATATGCCAATACAGTTCTAACAATGGTCTTATATATGGTTATTTTGGTTTTTCTGTGGACACTACGCGACTTAAATACTGGCAGCAAAGAGAAGTATGTAGTAAGTATTATGTTGGTTTCATCTGATTTTATTATGTTGGTTTCATCTGATTTTCTGTAATCTAGTTAGGTATTATGCATGTATAACTTCTTATATTAATGAGTTTTTTGTTTTTTCTTTAAATTCTATATTCTCAAATGTGGAAACTTCACTGGTTCATGCAAATTTGTCAAATGTAATTATTTAATAAAATATGTACAACTGTTTGTTTCCCAAATAAAGTAAAATAAAAAATAAAATAAAATAAAAATAAAATAAAAAATAAATATATATATTTTTTTAATTACTTATGAACGAATCAAGGTATGAAAAAAATACATTTCGTAATTTAAAATAAAAGTTGAATATGATGAAATCTGGATTTAAAAATGACTTGAAAAAAAAGAAAAATTTTCATGTATTTTTTTTATTTTGATAAAAGAAATGAACATTGGTCAATCTTATTGGCATAATTTTATTTTTAACGTATACATATACTTATGACAATAAACAATAATTTTGTGTGTTAGTCCTCGAAGCAATCAGGGACGTGGAGGGCCACTTTGCAAGATTTTCAAGACTCGACATATTGACAAGCTCTCGATGAGGCAGTTGGCTTACAAAAATTGATTTGTAAATATCAGGTAAAAAAGTTAAAGAAGGTTTTATTGCCAGTACTGCAAAATGAATGCTTAAATATCAATGGTACGTTTGGCATTTAAAATAATAAAAAAAACAGATGTTACGCGGATGTCCGTTTGTCGGTTTAAATCCGACATATTTCACACCCGCCAGGCTTGCGTGGTTGGAGTTTACGACAAACCCTTGTACACCCGCAAGGGTTGCATCGTTTGAGGCCAATGGGTTAAAGTTTCTTTTTGAGAACTTGAATAGTTACAGACTGAACAACAAAATAAGGTTTTTCTCCGACATGGAAGCGCAAGTGCTGTGCTAACTCTGACTTTCTTGAGCAGGAGAAGTTACAATAGGAACATGAGTAAGGATTTTTCCCAGTATGTCTAAGCATGTGAAAATTCAAATTTCCCTTTTGGGAACACGAATAGTTGCAGATGGAACATGAATAAGGTTTTTCTCCAGTATGGATGCGCAAGTGCTGTGCTAACACTGACTTGCTTGAGCAGGAGTAGTTACAAAAGGAACATG
This sequence comes from Limnephilus marmoratus, assembly GCA_917880885.1. Taxonomy (NCBI): domain Eukaryota; kingdom Metazoa; phylum Arthropoda; class Insecta; order Trichoptera; family Limnephilidae; genus Limnephilus; species Limnephilus marmoratus. The sequence goes on from OU862913.1 coordinate 58,540,837, forward strand.
AATAAGGATTTTCCCCAGTATGTCTAAGCATGTGACATTTCAAACTTCCCTTTTGAGAACACGAATAGTTGCAGATGGAACATGAATAAGGTTTTTCTCCAGTATGGATGCGCAAGTGCCGTGCTAACGCTGACTTGCTATAGCAGGAGTAGTTACAATAGGAACATGGATAAGATTTTCCTCCAGGATGCATCTTCAGGTCAGTTACAAAGTCTGAAAAAGATTGCGGATAATACAAGTCCTTAATAAGTACATAAATATCTAATACGCAAACATAAAATCATTCAAACGAATTGCAACGAATACAAAATGATTTTACCTGCTGTCTGGGCAATACATTTGGATTGCTTCAAGCTTTCCTTTTTAACATCCAGCAAATCTATGTCTATTTCAGTATACGGAATCATCCTTCCATCTTGTTCTCTAGGTCCTGGTTCTGCCTTGGTGGGAACTGTCGGCCCTTTAATCCTACCTGTAACAATAAAACAAGCAATTATTAATATTCTGAGTGATACCATTTAAAAATATTTCCGAAATTATACATTTAATTATAACAACCTGTTAGGGGCTTTAATGGAGAAAAGTCAAACTAATAGTATAATACAGGGGTGCCCAAACCGTCAATCGCGAGTGCTTTTTGAGTCGATCTCGAGAAAATTTGCCGATGTAAATAGATCTTTTCACAGTTTTTGTTTCAGATGATCCTCAATTAGGCCTCAATAAAACCGCACTTTTTTCACGACTTTTTGTTTATAATTTATTTCGATCTTATATTGTCAATGGTCGCGCCTTTTTTTATTGTTCACTCTATCCTCATTTTTTTTAATACATACGTATACAGATTCATAGTTAAACATTTGATTCTTAAAACTAATAACAATATATAAATTTATTTTTAATGAAACTACCCAATTCAAAAGAGAAAACATTTCTCGTGCTTGAATTTTGGAGTGCCATTGTAAAATGCATAGGTACAAAGAGTATGTTATTACAAGTACTTATATTAATAATATATATATATACATGAAGACAAGTCGACATAATGAACTTGAAGTAAATAAGAGTTAAAATTGGAATAAGATGCAATATAAGATAATACAGGCGTAGATATATTAGAAATAAAAATAATATTATTGTATTTATTAAATATGTATGTAGATTGTAAGTAGGTAATAGGTACATATCGTTGGTTAAGAAAACATTTATATTTTGAATGGACGGGCTGACAGTTTTGTCAGAGTAGGTACATATTATAAAGTTGTAACAATTTGGTGTAATAACAAGACACTTTTCTCCATTATCTAATGTTTGTATTATTGTTGAGGTTAATTTAGCAATTGCATCTTGAGTGCTGAGATTGTCTCTAAACCCAAATTGGTTTGGGCTCATTATCTTTTTTTCTTTTATGTAATTGTTGAGTTGTTTTTTAACAATTTTTTCATAGATTTTTGCAATGTTTGATGTGAGTGCTATGGGACGATAGTTGGAAATATTTTTTTCATCTCCAGATTTAAAAACAGGGGTGACAATTTTATTATCCAAAGTTTTTGAATTATTCTACCATAAAATTTTAAGGTTTAAAAGGATTCTATTTTATTATCCAAAGTATTCTAATTATTTTACCATGAAATTTTATATTTTTAAAGGTTATTATTATCCAATGTTTTTTTATTATTATACCATCAAATGCTATTGCTTTAAATGTTTTAATTATCCTAAGTATTTGAATTATTTTACCATCATTATTACCATATTACTTTATTGTTCTAAAAGTTTTTATTACCCATATTACTCAACTTATTTTTCCATCAAATTATATTGTACCAAAGGTTTTTATTATCCAAAGTATTTGAAAAATTTTACTGTCAAATTTTATTGTTTCAAAGGTTTTTATTATTCAAAGTACTTAAATAATTTCCCTTTAAAATTTTGTGCATTTCAAGGTTTTTATTATCCTAAGTATTTTCATTTTTTTACCATCCAATTTTATGTTTTTAAAGGTTTCTATTATCCAAAATACTGCTATTATTTTACCATCAAATGTTACTGTTTTATATATTTTTTATTATCCAAACTCTTTGAATTAGTCTACCATCAAATTTTATGGTTCAAAAGGATTCTATTTTATTATCCAAAGTATTCTAATTATTCTACCATGAAATTTTATGTTTTTAAAAGATTTTATGTTTTTAAAGGTTTTTATTATCCAAAGTATTTGAATAATTTTACTCTCAATTTTTACTCCTATATTACTCCTAATTTACCACCACTAGCAAAATGTGTGAACTTTGTATGGACCAACTTATGTATTTTCGCAACCGCAACATGATCACTCAACTTAATATTGATACAGAAACATTTAACAACTCAGAACACACTTTTGACAAAGCGACAGATTGTAATTTTCTGTTCACAGAAAAACACAACTTAAACATAATATCCCAAAACATTAGAAGTATTCGAAAGAACTTCGATAATTTCTCGATCCTCCTAAACGAAATAAACATAAGCTTCGACATTATTATCTTGATTGAATGCTGGTTAGATGACTCGTACACAAACCTAAACTTAAAGGACTATACAACTCTCCATTCCACAAAACATCTAAATCAAAACGACGGTATAGTAATCTTTGCCAAAGATTCACTAAACTCATCAATAACAGAAATCAACCTAGTCGAAGCAAACTGTATCCAAATCTCCCTCGGACCAGACATCTCCATATTTGCCATCTACAGACCCCCTTGCTATACCAATCTCTCACCTTTCTTCAACTCCTTAAATAAACTTCTCGAAAAAAATAAAAAAACACAACAATTAATTATTGCAGGGGATATGAATATTAACTTACTAAACGGGCAACCAATAACCACAGAATACTTAAGTCTACTTACTCACTATGGATTAAATTCGACAATCAACTCACCAACAAGAATTACGTCAAACTCTGAATCCTGTATTGACCATATTTTTGTTAAAACTAGGAAAAAAACATCTTCATCCATTATTCGATCAACGGTCACAGATCATTTCACTACTACACTAAGCATACATCTTAACAAGAAACAAAAAGATGAAAAAAACAACTCCGCACAAGACAAAATTAATTTTAAGTCCCTAATAGAGGACATACATAATGAATCTTGGTCAAATGTAATAAATGAACCCGATCCAAACAACGCGCTGAACACATTTATGACCACAGTTGGAACCTATATTGCTAAACATACAACAAAAAATACCGCGAAGAACTACTCACATAAAGAAAAAAAAATAACACCCTGGATCACGAAAGGATTAGTAAACAGCATTCATAAAAGAGACACAATGCACATGCAAGTACGCAAAAACCCATATGATGACAAACTAAAAAATAATTACCTGCTATATAGAAACCTTTGTAATAAATTAATCAAACAAGCCAAATACAAGTACTACAAAAAAGAAATAAAATCCGCCAAAAATGACCCCAAAAAAATCTGGAAAATCGTCAAAGATATTACTTTCTCCAATACGAAAAAAGACTCGAAGATCAAAGTACTGTTAATAAATGGAAACAAAACCCTTACAAAAAATGAACCTGGTAAAATAGCTAATTTTATTAACTCCCAATTTGCAAAAGTTGGATCTAACTTGGCTGAAAAAATTCTTTTAAAAAACGGCACAACAGAAGACTCTTTAACCAAACTATCCTCTACCATGCAACCAAATCATTCGTTTTATGCTCACAAAATAAGTACAAAGGAAATATCGGATTTAATTATTTCTCTCAAACCAAATTGCGCTGTGGGCCCAGATAACCTCTCCAATCATATACTGATTAGTCTCCGAGAACATATACTTATACCACTTCAACATATTTTCAACCAAAGTTTCAGCCTCGGCTTTGTCCCCGATCATCTAAAAATAGGTTGTATTACTCCAATACATAAATCGGGAGACAAAACGCTGATCTTAAATTACAGACCAATCACTCTCCTAAATTCGCTATCGAAACTACTAGAAAAAACTATGAAAAAAAGACTGCTCGCATACCTTGACAAACACAAACTGATCTCCACCCGTCAATTCGGGTTTCGAGCGAAAATGGGAACAGAAGACGCCTTATCGGAACTAACCACATACATAGTGAAAAACCTAGATGGCGGTTCAAAGGTGTTAGGAGTGTTCTTAGACCTAGCAAAAGCTTTCGACACCATCATAATTATAAAAATATTACACTAAATAACAATGACAACGCGATCAAACTCTAAGTCCGGCACTAACCTCAATACGGAACTTCTACAACTTTTAGACAACAAGTTTGAAGACTTCAAAACTCATTTTCTAGAGAAAACATTTGAAGAGTTTAAAAACAATATAGTCGACGTCATAAAAAATGAATTCAAAGAAGAAATTAATCAGCTCAAAAAAAAAGTGTTCCAATTGGAAAAACAAATTGAAATAAACGATCAATTTAATCGTTCTAACAATGTAATCATAAGCGGTATTCCTGAAACCAACAATGAAAATGTGTACGACATTCTCTCCAAGATAGGCGCCACAGCTGGATGCAATATAACCCGACAAGAAGTGGATTTCGCCAGCAGGATTGCCCCCAGGACAAACCGTGATGCAAAAAATGGAAGACCGAGGAATATTGTCGTCAAATTTACTCGCAGGTACCTTAAGGATGAACTTATTTCTGCTATAAGAAAGAGGAAAGGGATGCTTGCTTCCGAAATACAGCTCCCTGGAACCAGTAAAATATATATTAACGACCATCTAACCTCAAAAAACCAACTTTTGCTGAAGCAATGTCGCGACATAAGAAGCGCTGGTAAAATTCGCTATTGCTGGGTTAGAAATGGTAAAATTTTCACTCGAATAAGCGATTCAACCCCCATAATACTTATTCATGAACAAGAAGATGTCAACAAACTCTCAACATTGAAGTCCACCCAAAATTCACCTACCAGGTCTGCAGTCCCTTTATGAAATTAAATTCATTAAAATTACTTAAAAACTTCCCACAAACAAGTTACTTAAAAGTTAACCTTTTGGAATGTTGTATTTATCTTGATTATATTCACGATATCTGCATTGTGGTAATTAAAGAATCATTAGAGTGTTTCAATTATCACAAAAAACTGTTGCTAACTTCTGAACATAATTATTCTTTAAAACAAAAACAAAATATTTATTATATGCACGATTTCTCCATTGTAGTAATTAACGAATCATTAGGGTATTTCAAATATCCCAAAAACCGGTTGCTAACTTTTGAACAAAATTATTCATTAAAAATTCATTATTATTTTTATGTACTATCTTTAAAAATTCATTATTACTTTTATGTACTATCACAATCTATTAAATATAAAAAACGATCGCAACCTATTACAAATAATTGCACAATGATAACATACTTTTATGTAACAACTGAATACTCAGTATGTTGTTTACTATTTATAAACCTAGAGCCATCCTAGAGCTGTCAACAATAATGACAACCGATACCATAGATAAAATCATTTACCAAAAACAAACCAAAACTTATGATGTTCATAATTGCCCCCTTTCAAAGCATAATTACTTACTTTTCAATAAATTATTTCCATATCAATTTTACATAAAAACGTATTTAATAATGCTTAATATATTATACTTTCAAAATGGATTCTAACAAAACGGCAATAACATTTTATTATCAAAATGTACGTGGTTTAAAAAGTAAATTAAATAATTTATACTGCGAAGTGCTCAGCTGCAATTATGATTTAATTTGTTTTACAGAAACATGGTTAGATTCCACAATCTATGACCATGAAATAGTAGACGATCGTTATATTATATATAGACGCGATAGGGACATAACGAGTTCTCTTAAAAAATCAGGTGGTGGTATTCTAATAGCCATTAAGAAAGAAATGACATCTTTTTTAGTCTCAGCACACATCTCAAAATCTACAGAAGATTTATGGATTAAATTTAAATTACATGAAACATCCAGACAATCAATTAATTTATGTTTGGCATATTTGCCTCCAGATATACCAATCGAAAATCTCACAGATTTTTTTGAAAAGTGTCAAACGATATATAATAACCTTTCATCAGAGGATATAACAATAATAATGGGTGATTTTAATGTGCCATCTATTCAATACTCACCAACTGTCAATGTAACGCACACCAGACCAGTCTTACATAATAGCCAAAAATCAATATCTCTACTAGACTTTCAAAATTTTACTGGACTTAAGCAATTCAATCATATCTCTAACAACATAGGTCGAATTTTAGATTTAGTGTTTTCCAATCATAACCTCAACATTCAAATTGCTTCACATGTGCTATCCAAAATTGACTCTTATCATCCTCCCATTGAATTTGATTTTTTAATGTCCAAATACAGACCCCTATCCACCAATCCAGATCACATCAAATATAACTTCAAAAAAACGGATTATAATAAATGCAATGAAATGTTATCACTTAATAACTGGGGCGATCTTAACACGATGAATTGTAATGACTCCCTACTACATTTTTATAACTTGTTATGGCTATCAATTGAAAAACACACTCCGCGCTTAAGAAACAGGAATAATAAGTTTCCAATTTGGTTTAGCAGTGTTCTGATCCACCAACTCAGAGAAAAAGAAAAGTTTCGAAAGAAATGGAAAAAATACAAAAATCAATGTGACTATGACAATTTTTCTATCTTGAGGGCTAGAGTAAAAGTATCCATACGAACATGCCTTAAAGCCTATGTAGATTCAATAGAAAATTCTCTCCCTAACAGCATCAAAAATCTTTCAACCCTCATTAATTCGAAAAGAATTTCTAATTCTCTCCCCAAAATCATGCATCTCCATGACAAATCAGCAACAAATGGAGAAGATACATGTGAACTGTTATCTACTTACTTTTCTTCTGTTTTTAACTCACCATCCAATTCTAAAAGTGACTCTAAACTTTCATCCCCACTCTATAATTATCCACTGTCTCATATCAAAATAACGTTAGACGAGGTCAAAGCGAAATTAAACACTGTTGATATCAATAAGGGTTCCGGCCCAGATGGAATTCCTCCACTATTTATTCGAAATTGTGCAGATCAGCTTGCAATACCATTACACAAAATATTCACCAAAAGTCTGAACGATGGGGTATTTCCGGATCTGTGGAAGGTTGCCCACGTAATTCCGATCCACAAATCTGGCAGTAAAAATGATGTAACTAACTACCGTCCTATCAGCCTTTTATCTTGTTTTGGCAAAATATTCGAGTCCATTGTATATAAAACCATTTTTAACCATGTTACACATATACTAAGTCCTTTCCAACACGGCTTTGTAGCTAAAAGATCCACAAATACTAATTTACTTGAGTATATGGACTTTCTGTGTAAATCAATGAATAATAAAACACAAGTAGATGCCGTGTACACCGACTTCAGTAAGGCCTTTGACAAAGTTAGTCACTCTATCTTAATGAAAAAACTCGATAAAATCGGCATTCACGGAAACCTGCTTCGTTGGTTAGAATCATATTTATCACATAGAAGTCAATTAGTTACTGTTAACGGATTTAACTCTTCCCCAGCATTAGTTACGTCGGGCGTACCACAAGGATCTCACCTTGGACCCTTACTTTTCTTAATCTTTATCAACGACCTTACATATAAACTCCGCTGTAATTTTTCTCTATATGCTGATGATCTCAAATTATATAAAGCAATTAAATCTATGAATGATTGTGAACTCTTACAAGAAGACCTTAACACAATATCTACCTGGTGTGTTGACAATGAAATGGAACTGAATATAGCTAAGTGCAAAGTTATAAACTTCACCAAGAACACCAACAAAATTCTTTATTCATATAGCATATGTGGTCACAATCTGGAAACAGTTGAATCAATAAAAGATTTAGGAATTATATTTGACAACAAACTAACTTTCAACCAACATATTGAATACATTGTGAATAAATCAAATAAATTACTTGGTTTTATTGTAAGATCAACCAAACTGTTTAAGAATTCTAATAGCCTAATAGTTCTATTCAATTCCTTAATCCGAAGTGTTCTTGAGTACGGGTCAACAGTCTGGAATCCACATTATATTACACAGGTATCTAGACTCGAATCAGTCCAAAGAAAATTTACACGGATTTTGTCTTACCGGTCAGGTGTATATCATCTTCTAGACGGGTACGAACAAAGACTTAAACATTTCAAATTAGAGAGTCTAGTTAAAAGACGTAACATAAATGACCTCTTAATGCTTTATAAAATTGTGAATAATCGTGTAGACAGTAACTTAGTCAACCAAATCAAGTTATACGCCAGGCCCAAATCTACAAGAACCCTTAACATATTTTGGACCGAAATTTTTACGAATAATACTGGATATTTTAATCCTATGTCTAGAATGTCTCGATCATACAACGATCTTGCTAAAATACACAGTTTCATAGATATTTTTGTAAATAGTATAACATCTTTCAAAAAATATCTCCACAATTTGTGCACTTAAAAAAAAAAAAAAAATTGTTGTTTTATTACTTTTCAGTAAATACTTCGTTATAAATATTGTATAAGTACTTGTTATTATTATGTATTTCAATTTTGTATTCAAGTTATGTATAAATAATACTTGTAATGTTTTTTCATGAGTTTGCTTATGTTAAAATGCATATGTGATTACTGCAGACACATTAGTCTAGGGATATTTATATTTGTATTCTAATGTATTATTATTACCCACAAAAATGCTGTATAAATATCCTGTTTGTGTCTCAAATAAATAAATAAATAAAAAAATAAATAAAAAAAATCTCACACAAATTACTCCAACAAAAACTCAAAAACATTGGCATAACAGGTCCACCACTAAAATGGTTCATCAGCTACATTGAAAATAGACAACAAATTGTAAAAATCAATAATCAAGAAAGTGACAAAGTAGGCAACAGGTATGGAGTACCCCAAGGCAGCGTTTTAGGTCCCATACTGTTTCTCATCTACATTAACAGTCTAACTGAGATAAGCCTAGAGAACATAGAGTACAAAGTTATCAGTTATGCAGATGACACTGTAATTTTATTCAAAGCCCAATCATGGGAAAACGTCTTCAAAAACACGGAAGCAGGGATGACTGAAGTAAATAAATAGCTAATAAATAATCTACTGACACTAAATATTTCTAAAACAAAATACTTAACTTTCAGTAAAACATTAGCTGGTCAGCCAGATAGTCGCCCACAACTACATCTTCACCCCTGCACAGTTACCTCATTAACTAACTCACGCTGTGTTTGTGACAAAATTGATTATGCGCAAAATATTAAATATCTCGGTTTAACTGTTGACAATAACTTAAAATGGGATCTCCAAATTAACCTGATTACAAAAAAAATACCGAAACTCTCTTACATCTTCAAAACAATTCGAAACATTATGTCACTACCTCAGCTAAAAAATATATATTATGCACTCTGTCAAAGTATTCTAATGTATGGTATTTCAGTATGGGGAGCAGCAGCAGAGACTCACCTCAAATCACTTAAAATTAATCATAAAACAATAATCAGAATTATGTTTAGAAAGCCTTATCAACATCCGACAGAACAGATAATGATCAACAATAACCTATTAGACATAAATAAACTATACATAAAGAAGATCATCCACAAAAACTGCATAAAAATATCACCACACTTCATAACTCACTCGCAATACACAAGAGCAAACACACACAATCAATTACAAGTACCATATATCAAATCAAATTTTGCAAAAAAACATGAATCTTACTTGGCACCATATATATTTAATAAGTTTGTAGCCCAAACAAAGACCTACGTCGCATCTAATAATTTGAATTGGGTTTTCAAAAGATTTTTAAACTGGTTGAATGTCAAAGAAAGAAGAGAGATAAGTAATATTCTTAATATCTAATATTATATATTTTCTATTTTCTACTCTGTTTTTAAATTCTGATTTTCCTCTTATATTATTATTATTATTTTTACTATAATATATATTTTTCTTTTTTTTATGTTTTTACCACTTATTTGTTTTTATGTAATTAGAAATTGTTAGTTACCAGCCTCAGAACAGACTCTTTGTCTAGTGAGGAGGGTAAGGAAAAAAATCATGTTGTACATAACTAATAATAAATAAACGCCCGGGTTGCCGGCACTGAAATTGAATAGTCTTCTTATAGTTGTTCGGGAATACACCCTTCTTTAGACTTAATTTTATTATATGAGCAATCGGTTTGCTGATTATCTCATGGACGGCTTTTAATGTTTTTACGGTTATATTGTCATAGCCAGGGCTTGCTGATCCTCGCAAACCTATTACAGCGTTTTCGACTTCTTTATCAATTACTAAAGCAAATGTGTGGAAACCTTCTTCAATAGTTGAGTTGTGCTCTGGTTGTTGTGTTTGTTTGTTATCTAGGATAATATTACGAGCAAGATTAGGGCCGACATTAGCAAAATATTCATTATACATTGTATAAAATTCAGGCCTTTAAATATCGAATTTAGCCAGGACTCACACCTCTCGAGATCCACGTAAAAACATTAGGTGAGAACTCTCATAGTTAGTTAGCTAAATTATCAACAGATGTCCGGAAGGTACAAAACTGTGACTAGCCAAGGAAATTTCCTATAAATGACGGTTTTTTAAAAGGATCACTCTCTTTCCTCTTCGTCGCTTCGCTGAAACTACATCTAATTACTAACTCCTTGGTCTGTCTCGGGTAGTTTTGTATCTTCCGATTATAAAAAATGTAATTGGAAATAGAACGAAATAAATCAAGAGTTCCTTAGAATTTGTCCTGAAGATGAGTCTTTATTTTACCGGTTCCTTACCTTAAAACTTTACATTTGATCCTACGAGTCGGATAGTTTAACGCGAGTGATTAAATTAATAAAAAAGAACCAGCACTGAAGAAGGAAAACATTTCGAGCTTTTAATGGATCAATTCGAGGAAATTCAAGGTAATATAGAAGCCTTATCTCCCGATGAGGGAGATCAAGAAAGGGCGAGCTTTGAAAACGATTATTTTGATGTTTTATCCAACGCTAAAGAGAGGTTAGGTTCGGACCATTCCGCAGGCAAAACAAACAACAACATTAAACTGCCGATAATAGAGTTACCAAAATTTAAGGGTGATTACTGCGAATGCTCACGGACAGATACGAAAACTCAAAAATAATTATAAATAATCATGTAAACGCGTTGTTTAAATTACCGGACTTAAAAGCAGAAAATCACGTCGCAATAAGAAGCCTATTGGACGAGGCACAGTTGCATTTAAAATCGCTAAATAAATTAAATATAGCTACGAAAAATTGGGATGTAGTATTGATTTATTTGTTATCAAACAAGCTAGATTCAAATACAAGGGCTCATTGGGAACAATACCCAACAAAAAAACAATCTACCTACCTACGAAGAATTTATTAAATGTTTGTATACAAGGGCCCAAGTATTAGAGGCCTCATCAAATAACGAAAAAAGAATTAATCTGGGAAAAACGAATCCGCATAATTATAAAAAGGAAGCTATGGTTTCATTTTCTGCACAAAAATTAAAATGTTTACATTGCAACGATAATCATAAGATTTATTATTGCCGCAAATTTTTGGAATTGAAGCCAAAAGAACGAATTGATAAAATACACAAATTAGGCGCTTGTTTAAAATGTTTAAACTTCGGTCATAAATTAAAGGATTGCAAATCAAAATTTAATTGCCGTAAATGCGATGGCGTAAATCACAATACGTTACTTCATTATAAACAAGAGGAGGAATCAAAACACGAAAGGGCATCAACATCTTCCGCGAAGGAAGCGCCTTTGGTAACAAATCATGCCGCGAAGGTAGAACCAAATTTCGTGTTATTGTCCACTGCCATCATCAACATAAAGGACGATGCCGGACAATCAATTCAAGCAAGAGCTCTATTAGATTCTGGGGCACAAACTAATTTTATAAGTAAGGAATTTGCAAAGAAATTGAAATCAAAAGAGAAAAGGGTCAACATTCCTGTTACGGGAATCCACAATAAGATTTTAAATATAAAATATAAAGTGGAATTCAATATAACTTCAAGCTATTCTGAATATAAAAGGAATATAGAATGCCTGATAATACCTGAAGTGACCAGTAACCTGCCACAAATTTCCTTTCAGAGAAAAGACGCGGGGATCCCTAGCGGTCTCCAATTAGCAGATCCGAACTTCAACATTACCAGCCCGATAGATCTGCTACTGGGAGCGGAGGTGTTCTGGGAAGTCTTGCATACCGATCGAATGAGAATTGGAGATGCTGGACTCACGCTACAAAGGACCGAGCTAGGATGGCTTGTCGCTGGACCTATCTCCACTCCGAAACCAAAAAGGCCAGTAAATTCCTGTAATTTATCCTTAAATTTATTGCATAAGCAATTAGAAAGCTTTTGGAAAATAGAAGAACTAGCTCCTGTAAAACATAGAAGCCACGAAGAAAGAGCATGTGAAGAGAGCTTCTTACGCACGCATGAAAGAGATGAGAAAGGACGTTTTGCGGTAAGATTACCGCTGCGGCCCAATATTAATCAAATGGGTGAAACCCTAAAGGTGGCTGAAAAAAGATTCTATAATATGGAAAAAAAAATTCTTGCCAATAAGGACCTGATGCTAGATTATAAAAATTCATGAAAGAGTATCAGGAATTGGGGCATATGACGCTGTGCGAAGCACCGCCAAAAGATAAAATTTATTATTATTTGCCACACCATGCAGTGATGAAGGAGTCTAGCACGACAACCAAAACCAGGGTCGTGTTTGACGGATCAGCCAAGTCATCAACCGGTATATCATTAAACGACGCCCTCATGGTAGGGCCAGTTTTACAAAAGGATTTATGTGCGCAATTATTATTTTTCAGAAAGCACCAGTATGCATTAACTGCCGACATCGAGAAGATGTATCGTCAAATATTGGTGCAGCCTGAGGATAGAGATTTGCAGCGCATAGTCTGGAGGGACTCTCCGGAAGAAGAAATCCGACACTATCAACTCAATACTGTCACCTACGGTTTGGGACCATCATCCTTTCTGGCTACCAGATGCTTGGAACAGTTAGGAACAGAAAATCAAGAAGCATACAGAAAGGTCAGTCGCATCCTCAAATACAACTTTTATATGGATGATTTGATAACTGGCGACGAAAATGAGGCAGATTGTCTCACTATTAAGCAACAGTTGAGCAGCATTTTGGCATCTGCTGGCATGAATTTACGAAAATGGCGATCAAATTTACCCTCTATAAGTTCGAAACCAGAGAGTGATACAGATATGATTATTACTGATAACCCCAAGGAAAAGAAAATTCTAGGGTTGTCATGGAATAATCAGCAGGACTATTTTCAGTACATTGTAGAGCCCTTAGAAGCCTGCGTTAAAAGCAAACGCCAAATGTTATCATGTATCGCCTCTACCTTTGACCCATTGGGACTGATAGGCCCAATAACTTTAGTCGCAAAACTGATAATGCAAAGTTTGTGGCAAACTAAGATTCAGTGGGACGAAGATGTTCCATCTGAACAGATGAATGCGTGGAATTCATACATAAATGAATTACCTCTTTTAAATAATTTAAAAATACCGAGAAAGGTAATTTGCAAACATCAAGTTAAACTGCATCTGCATGGATTCTGTGACGCCTCGGAGAGGGCCTATGCAGCATGTATATATATAGGTGTCTACTGATGAATCGGGAAACACAACTTCTTATTTAGTCACATCAAAATCAAGGGTGGCACCGTTGAAAAGCATATCACTACCAAAGCTGGAGCTTTGTGGTGCTGTTTTACTCACAAAATTAGTGAACTATGTCAAAATAGCTATGAACTTAAATGAAATAGATACAACCTACTGGTGCGATTCCATGATAACGCTATTCTGGATTCGTGGACAGCCAGCAAGGTGGAACACATTTGTGGCCAATAGGGTAGCTGAAATCCAAGAGTCCAGTCAACCCGCACAATGGAAACACGTAAGATCGGAGGATAATGCGGCGGACGTTTTATCCAGAGGCGCGACGGTGTCGCAGCTACTAAAGTCTGACATTTGGTGGCATGGACCCACCTGGTTGATTTCAGGCGATTACCCGATTACCAGCAGTGAAGTTACGCCGTTGGATCTACCAGAAGAAAGATTAAAACTAACTTTAATTTCAGTCGTAAAACAGGATTGGGAAATATTTTCCAGATACTCTTGCTTAACCAAATTGCAAAGGGTGACAGCTTATATTTTAAGATTTATATTTAATTGCAGAAATTCCTTGTCCAGGCGTAGCGGAGCACTAACTGTTTACGAATTGGAGAATTCACTTCACTTATTAATATCTCGTGCACAATGTTTTGCATTCCCCGAAGAGACGAGGGCCTTACAAGCCGGGGTAAATGTAAAGAATAGTAGTAGGTTAAAGTCATTAAATCCTTATTTGTTTAAGGATTTAATCCGGGTGGGGGGTAGGTTGTCCAACGGAAAAATGATATCGGAAAGCCAACAGCACCCCATAGTACTACCATCACATCATAAACTAAGTGAGCTTATTGTCAGGCACTACCATTATTTATATTTACATGCAGGAACGCAGGCATTGTTAGCGTTATTAAGAATGAAATACTGGCCGATTATGGGTAAAAATTTAATTAAAAAGGTTCTCAGATACTGTATTATATGTTTTAGATGTAACCCGAAAACAGAGCAACAACTGATGGCGGACCTACCTGCCGAACGAATAACGGAAGGTCGCGCATTTCAATCATCAGGCGTGGATTTCTGCGGCCCCATTTTGATCAAATCAGGTGTTAGCCGTAAGACTCACAGCGTAAAATCTTATATATGTCTATTTATATGTATGGTAACCAAAGCAATACATCTGGAACTAGTAATGTCTTTAAGCACTGATAGCTTCTTAAATGCGTTTAAACGTTTCATCTCGCGAAGAGGGAAACCCAGTAAAATGTTTTCAGATAACGCCACTAATTTTAAGGGCGCCAATAATGAATTAAGGGAAATATATGAATTTTTGGAAAATTCAAATGAAAAAATTGATAAATACTTAGCCAATTTATCTATTCGCTGGAAATTCATACCAGCAAGGGCCCCGCACTTCGGGGGACTTTGGGAGGCAGGGATCAAATCAGTAAAATATCATTTGAAAAGGGTAGCAAACGTTTCACTATTAACATATGAGGAATTCAGTACTGTATTATGTCAAATTGAATCATGCTTGAATTCCCGTCCCCTCTGTCCGCTGTCCAATGACCCCAAAGACCTAAAACCTCTCAGTCCTGGTCACTTTCTCATTGGAACGAGTTTAGCCGCGATCCCGGAGCAGAATTTGCAGAATGTAGCAGTCAATAGATTGAATCATTACCAAAAATTAAACCAACTAATACAGTCTTTTTGGTCGAGGTGGCGCAAAGAATACTTGGCTGAGCTGCAGACCCGGACGAAATGGACTGGCAACAACCAAAGGCAGCTGCAACCAGGCCAGATGGTCATTCTGAAGGAAGACAACGAACCTCCTTGTTTTTGGAGGCTAGGACGAGTGCACGCTGTACATCCCGGGCCTGATGGAAGAGTACGAGTGGCCACCATCATCACAGCACAGGGAACGGTCCAGAGGGCAATATCAAAACTATGCCTGCTTCCAATTGAGGACAACAAATGTGAAGACCATCTACCCGAGATGGACCAGGGAGAATAAGAAGCGACCCAGTAGCGCCAACACAGTGTGGCGCCCCCAAGCAAGACATAATAACCAGAATAACCAGATTCTATAACCAGACTTTAAATTAATAAAAAGTACAAATAAAAGCGAAAAACAATAAAAAATTAATGAAAAAATGCAAATAAAAGTGTAAAACAATAAAAAGGCAAAATGAATAACGGTGGTGGAGGTCGTGACCTCTTGTGAAACTCGTGTAAAAAGAAAAACCAGATTGAGTGAAAATTAAAGGTTATAAGCTAACCAAAATAATAATAATAATTAAAAAAAAAAAAAAAAACACTGCAAGTGCCCACATATATTTAATTTTAGACATTTAATAATATTTACAATAAAATTGGCTGTCCTGGAAGGAAGACCTGGTCCCGTCCTCATTGTATTGTGTTTGTCCTAAAATTGAATGTGTAATTTATTGTTACATCTTTGATTTAATTTTTAACTTTGAATTTTTAGCTAGAGCATGTAAATATGAATTTGTTAATTGCACAATTTAATCTGGGGTGAAATAGTTAAAGTAAAAAAAATTTGTGAGCTATTTTTAGTATTATAAGTAGTATATTTTTTGTTCATTTTAAGTTTAATAAAAAACTCATTCCTCACCGTTTTTTGGCTGGGAATATGTATAAAATTCAGGCCTTTAAATATCGAATTTAGCCAGGACTCACACCTCTCGAGATCCACGTAAAAACATTAGGTGAGAACTCTCATAGTTAGTTAGCTAAATTATCAACAGATGTCCGGAAGGTACAAAACTGTGACTAGCCAAGGAAATTTCCTATAAATGACGGTTTTTTAAAAGGATCACTCTCTTTCCTCTTCGTCGCTTCGCTGAAACTACATCTAATTACTAACTCCTTGGTCTGTCTCGGGTAGTTTTGTATCTTCCGATTATAAAAAATGTAATTGGAAATAGAACGAAATAAATCAAGAGTTCCTTAGAATTTGTCCTGAAGATGAGTCTTTATTTTACCGGTTCCTTACCTTAAAACTTTACATACATGTTACCACACAGTTTTGGATTTTTTTCGGCGTCAGTGTTAATTCCGTGATGAGTAATTTCTTTTGGTAATTTTTTTTTTCGTGCTTTTGTTGGTTATTGTATTGGTGATTTTCCAAAACTCAATGCTGTCTTGACCAGCATTTTTTATATTATTACGAAAATACTTTTCTTTTGTCAGTCTAATTAAAAGCGCAAGTTTGTTACGGTATTTCTTGTAGAAGGTGTTGATTTTTTCACCATTAGAGAATTTTCTAGACTGGTGGTAGAATTTTTCTTTATTTCTGATTGAAATTACTAGTCCATGGGTTATCCATGGCTTTATCAATCTGTGTTTAGATTTTGGTTTAGAAACAATTATTTGTGTGGATAGGTTTATGTGATTTTGGAAAACTGTTTCAAAATTCTCAGCACAGGTATTTGGATTTTCCGATTCAAATATTGATGCCCAGGTTTCCGTTTTTAGATTTGTTCTTAAAAATTCCATATTTAAATGTTTTTTTTTCATATTTTTTATTATTCATATTATTCATTTAAGGTGTGTGACGTCACAAGTCCCCATAGAAAAAAAAATCGTCTAATTTTTGCAGATTCATGGTGAAATATTGTCGAAAATTTCCCCTTTAAAAAACGAAGTTTTCGATCTAGTTTCTAGTGTGAGCCAGTCCGACTTGTAAATAAAAGGTGATGTGAATTTTATTAATAAATAATACAAAATGCGGTGCGGCAGAAGTAAAATGTATCATTTTAATAACGATTGTAAAATTTTTAACCCGTTTCAATTCATATTATTATCGCACTTACATTTTGGACCGATTGAAATGAGCACACAATTTTTCATTTGATAAGGTTTCTCACGCCATTCTTGTAGAAAAACTGTTTAAAGCTGGAGTTCGTGGTAATATGTTGCTTTGGTTTATAAGCTATCTTTCAAACCGAAAACTTAGTGTTAAACTAAATGGGGAATCATCGTATGATTTTTTTGCATCCAGTGGTCTTCCGCAAGGTTCCCACCTCGGACCTGTATTATTTATCTTTTTTGTAAACGACATTTGTAATATTTTTAAAGACATCGACGTACTTATGTTCGCAGATGATTTGAAACTTTTTAAAGCAATTCGTAGCCTGGATGACTGTTATATTCTCTCAGCAAACTTATCAAAATTAGTTGAGTGGTGTAGCGATAACAAGCTATACCTTAATGTTAATAAATGTATAACTATGAGATTTTATAAAATAAAAAATCCAATTTTTTTCAATTATACAATCAATAACTTCATTCTCGAATCTGTTTCTGAAATTAATGGCTAAATTTCGGTTTACGGAAGGTCTTCCTAAATAATAAAACTTTTTTTTTTATACTAACTATTGGCTGGAGAATCCGAATCCGAAAGAATTTTTTATCGGAAAGCAATATTAACAAAGTTACACGACTTTAAAATTTTCTATACGCACACATGAAAATCGACATTTAGGAAGCATTCTGACAGTTTAAAGTCATAGAAATAGCCATACCAAAGATATTAAACCACATAAAATTAAGTGTTGTCATATCAATAACTAACTTAAGTAATTATTTTTTATAAATTTTACTCACTTTTGGCGTAGCCGCTAAACTACTTGAAAACAGGGATATTTTTTTAAATTGACGCGAGCAGGCAAGGGCAAAGGGGCACAAACCATGTTACACAAACCTAGCGTAGCCGCTAAACTACTTGAAAACGTAGGCTGTTTTTTTAAATTGACGCGAGCAGGCGGTATAAAGGGGCACAAACCATGTTACACAAACCTAGCGTAGCCGCTAAACTACTTGAAAACGTAGGCTGTTTTTTTAAATTGACGCGAGCAGGCGGTATAAAGGGGCACAAACCATGTTCTTGTATGACCCGCGTGTTCGACAGGAACCCTTCGAGACAAGTGAGTTCGACAAGGATTCAACGGACGAAGAAGATTTGGTCGATTTATAAGGTATGTTTGATGATATTATTGCATGGTAACATTTAATTTTGTGTGGTAAAACATCTTTCTAGTTTATCTATGACTTTAAACTGTCATAATGCTTCCGATATGTCGATTTTCATGTGTGCGTATAGAAAATTTTAAAGTCGTGTAACTTTGTTAATATTGCTTTCCGAAAAAAAAATCTTTCAGTTTTGGATTTTCCGGCCCATAATTAGTATATAAAAAAAAAATTATCTAGGAAGACCTTCTGTAAACCGAAATTTTTCCAAATTAATGACTTAGGTGTTACTTTCGACACCAAACTTAGCTTCATACCACACATTGAAAATATCTCAAAGAAGGGTTTAAAAATGTTAGGTTTTGTACTAAGAGTGGCTAAAGATTTCAAAGACATTAAAACCTTAAAACTTCTGTACACATCACTAGTGAGGAGTCAGGTTGAATATAACTCAACTGTGTGGTCTCCCCACTATGACGTGCATTCTCAAACAATAGAAAGAGTACAAAAAAAATTCCTAAGCTTTTTAAATTATAAACTAAAAATACCAAAAGAATAATTAAATTACACTTATCTACTGCAATTATCTAATCTATTAAATTTGTGTGACAGAAGAACTGTTTCCGATCTAGTATTTTTATATAAAATCTTGCATAATACAATTGACAGCCCTGAATTCTTGGCGCTCATAAATTTTAATGTGCCAGCCAGAAATACAAGGTCAGTACTACCCTTTTATTCTGGCAATACTACGACTAGGGCACAATTCCATATACCACTATATAGAATTCAAAACTTGGGTAATATGTATTCGCACATAGATATATGGAATATGTCACTGATACACTATAAACATGAAATAATAAAATCATTTATCTATAATTTAAATGCTCACTAAGGATTTTTTTGTAAATTTACTTCATCGACTTTATAATTAATTGAAATTCAAAATGAAAAGTTTTGAACTCCTGCAACTCACGAACCTACCATCTACATATAGCGGTTTCACGCTATGAGTGACCAATAAGTACTTAGGTGTTTGTTATTCATGATTATTGTTGTAAATTTTGAAACTCATCTGATGACCTTACTTTACAATTTTTGTTCCTTTTATATTTATATCATGCATGTATTTTTTTTTTTATAGCAACTTTATTGTTTTTATTTCTCACTGTACTTTTAAATTTTTGTTACTTTTATTTCATGTTTGTATTTTTGTTTTCTATTGTAACTTTTATTTATATTATATTTTTCTTTCTTGCATTAAAATTGTACTGTCTTTATACATTTATGTAAAAGCCCTCTGGGCGTAAATTAAATAAATAAATAAATAAATAAATAAATAAATAAATAAATAAATAAATAAATAAATAAATAAATAAATAAATAAATAAATAAATAAATAAATAAATAAATAAATAAATAAATAAATAAATAAATAAATAAATAAATAAATAAATAAATAAATAAATAAATAAATAAATAAATAAATTACTTATTCTGTGGCGAAACCGATAACCGTCAACACGCGAACATTGTTTTCCATTACTAAGTTTCCACGTCGTGTTCTCGAATGCAAGTACGAAAGAAGTTTACTAAAATCATCAAAATTATACTGTTGGTTTAATACCTAGTACAATCTGTGCACAGTTGAAACTTATTTATGTCAAATGTGAATCTTATGTGGACGTCATCATCCAGTCTGCTACATCAACCATTGAGTTTTACCCTTCCTTTTTTCCCACCTTCTAAGAAAGTTCCTTAAATTCATATTTTTTTACAAACACCGTGTATATGCTTCCAGAATCAAAGAGAAACCATTTTGATGATCTGAGTGTAGTTTTCATTCGCCGCACACAGATTTAATTAAAACCAGTTTTGTGTTCAGAATGTAAAATCCCGATTGTGGATTCATCTGCTGATATATTTCGAAAGAAAAACATTATCTTATTCAAAGTATGGTATTTCAAAGTATTTAAAAAAAAATATGGTATTTTATACGCAAAAAACATAAATTTTGAAGAAAACAACACAATATATATTAACGAACAACTGACCCAATTTAATAAACACCTACTATACCTAGCTAAATCGTCAAGACTTGGGTACAAATTTATATGGGCAAAAAATGGAAAAATATGGATGAGAAAAAACGAAACATCTCCAATCTTACTCATAAGAACGCCAGAAGACATCCCCTCCGAATAAAGGATAATAAAACCACATAGCAAACTACTATCCACCTTTCAAAATATCTGAAGAAAACTATATTCACGAAAATTATAAATGTAAAAACCCATGTGAACTAAATCACCTATTTAAAAATGTTAATTTCTCGATCTTAAACATGAATATTAGGAGTATAAGGAAAAACTTCGATGAGCTCTGTGTACTTATTAATAATCTAGATTTTTCTCCAAGCATAATTGTTTTAACTGAAACTCAAATGAAACAAGTAATTCCATATAACTTACCAGAATATACAACAATTTCATCTGCCTGTAAGCATACTGGTCATGATGGAGTTACTGTTTTCTGTCATAATACTGTCAAAAATGTTGCCACTGAATTTATTGAATTTAAAACAGCCAATGCAATAAAAGTAACTTTTTGTCAAAACAACTATAAATATCATATTCTAGCCATATATAGATCCCCTTCATTAAATGATTTTTTATTTGTAAAAGAACTAAAAACTTTTGTTAGTAAACTTGATAGAAACAATTTCACTTTTTCCATTGTGACAGGAGACATTAATATAAATATTAATGATAATAATACAAATGTGAATTGTCAAAATGAGTATCTTGATTGTTTATCTAGCTCTGGACACATGTCATATATTAACTCACCAACAAGAGTAACCTTAAGTCACTCGGCATGTTTAGACCACATATTTGTCAAGTCGCACAAGGCGGTTAATATCATCTCTTCAATTCTTGAAACAAATATCACAGATCATTACCCGACCTTTTATGGACATCATTTCAAAAATACTCATCTAAACCGAAATTCTGAAAATCTAGAAAAAGTAGACATTGATTATGAAACTCTAAACTCTTTACTTCGGTCAGAAAACTGGGAAAATGTGATATCAACAGAAAATCCACATCTCGCACTAGACAATTTCTATAAAACTCTGAGGGATCATACTCTAAAAAGTGAAAGTAAAATAGTTGTCACTAACAATAAATATAAAAAAATTAAGCCTTGGATAACAGTTGGGTTAATTATATCAATTAAACAAAGAGATAAATTATATAGAGAAATGTTTAAATATCAAATAGATTGCCAAAAGAATAATCTCAGAATAAGGCCTTATCTGAAAACAAAATATCTAATGTATCGTAACTTACTCAATAGGCTGATACGAAACTGCAAAAAGAAATACTATAGTATACAAATTGAAAATGCCAAAAATAATACTAAAAAAACTTGGAATATTATAAATGAAATTGCCAACAAAAAAAGTATGTCTTCAAATATTGTAAATGAGGTTATAATAAATAATGAAATAATAACTAACAAATCGACCATTGCAGAAAGCTTTAATAACTATTTTACAAATGTAGTAGACGTAGTTCTTGAATCATCCGGCATTAATGTTAATGATGCTTATATGGAGACATCTCCTCAATTAGATTCAAATAATGAATCAATTAACTGTATAGAATATTTTTCGCCTGTTACATTTAATGAAATTGAAAAATATATTGATAACCTAAAACCATCCAACTCTAAGGGAAATGATGGATTATCTTGTGATACGTTAAAAAAAATAAAACAACATGTCCTAACTCCATTGCAACATACTTTTAATTTATACCTCAAAAATGGTCATTTTCCAGAGCAATTTAAAATCTCCACTATAATACCTATTCATAAATCTGGAGATACGAATAAATTAGACAATTATAGACCAATATCTCTTGTTTCAAATTTCTCGAAAATATTCGAAAAATGCATCAAGTCTAGAGTCATTGAACACTTAGAAAAATATAAAGTTCTATCGAAAAACCCATACGGCTTTCGTAAAGACCTAAGCACCGAGGATGCGATATATGAATTGACAAAAAAGATATACTCATCTAACGATAAAAAAAAGAAATGTCTTGCCATATTCCTAGATTTAAGAAAAGCTTTCGACACCGTAAATCATAATTTACTCATTACAAAAATAAATCAACTAGGCTTCAAAAAAGACACTCTAAAACTACTCTCTAACTATCTTACAGACAGAACACAAAAAACAAAAATTGGGAATAATTATAGTTCAGAGTCAAAGATAAAAAATGGAGTCCACAGGGAACTGTGCTTGGCCCGATTTTATTCTTAATTTATATTAATGATTTATGTAATTTTGTAATCCCTGGTAAAATTGTTTCTTACGCAGACGACACGGCAATAATAGTGGATGGTAATCATTGGAAAGAAACTTTTTCGAAAGCAACTGATTGTATTTCACTGGTTTCAACATGGCTAAAATACAACAAACTCGTTTTAAACTATAGCAAAACATTTTACTTACCTTTTTATAAAACCATTAACAATAAACCTACAGACAACCTTAAAATTAGAATCCATAATACTAGTTGCAATCAAGAAATGTGCTTCATGTGTAACGAACTCACTAATGTCGAAAATATAAAATATTTAGGAGTATCAATAGATATAAATCTTAATTGGAAATCACATATTAATCAAATCACTTCTAAATTAAGATATCTGACCTACATATTTTATAGACTTAAGGAAGTACTTAACATTGAAAAATTGAAAATGATCTACTTTTCCCTGGTGCAATCATCAATCACTTATGGCATTATAGGATGGGGTGGTGCACTTGATACATTTATTAAGCCTCTACAAATAATTCAAAAACACATAATTAAAGTCATATATAACAAACCTAAAACATTCTCGACCAACTTATTATACAAAGAAACTAAAATATTTAATATACGTAAATTATTTATATTACAAACTTTGAAATATGTATTCAAAAACAAAAATAATTTCGAAATAAATGAAAACAGAATGAGCAAAAGAATAAATAATATATTTTACACCCCACAAACCAATACTAAATTATTGCAGACACATAGCAGTTTCATTGGTCCTCGTTCATTTAACCTTCTACCACTACAAACTCAAATGATAAATAAAATGATAAAATATGTAAAAGAGGTAAAATTATGGTTGAATAATGTAGATATTGAAACGCTTTTTCTATAAATTTATCCATCCTACTACATCTCACTTTCTATAATTTTCTAAACTGTAGTACAATATGTTTTCTGTTTATTTTTTTATAATAACTAAAAAAAAAAAAAAAATCAAAAATCATTTTTTTCCATATTTTTATTTTATTTTTATAATGGCTGAAAAAATCTTTTTTCACTTCTTCTACCTACGTAATACTAACTTTTTATACTAACTTTATATTTTATATGTTTTTTAAGTTTATTTTATACTTTGGGTACTTTGAAATATAATTTTGTTTTAATATTACCCACACTCAGGCAGTGCCTTAGTGGGTTTTCATTTCTTGTTAATACTATTTTTTATTATATATTATGTTATTATATGTATACTATTTGTTATTATACATTATACGTACAAAGAAATGAGAATAAATAAAGTAAAAAAAAAAAAATAAAAAAAGTGCAATTATAAAATTGTAGTTGTTGACTATTTATGTACTGCCAGAATAAAAAAAAAAAAACATTTTTATGTTCTAAATGTAGTTTTAGTTCACCGCAATTAAAA
This sequence comes from Limnephilus marmoratus, assembly GCA_917880885.1. Taxonomy (NCBI): domain Eukaryota; kingdom Metazoa; phylum Arthropoda; class Insecta; order Trichoptera; family Limnephilidae; genus Limnephilus; species Limnephilus marmoratus. The sequence goes on from OU862913.1 coordinate 58,565,351, forward strand.
CCAGTTTTGTGTTCACAATATAAAGATAAATTAAATAACATGCTAAATCTTTTGTATGGATACCATTCTCGATCTCCGAAAGCAGTTACAAATTTGTAGTAGTTTTTAAGTAGATTTATAAATATGATTTTTATTGGAAGAATTCTCGTCACATGGGATACAAAATGAGGTCGCAATTTCTACCCCCCCCCCCCCCCCCCCCCTCCCTCCGGCACTTGAAAATCTGTGGTTGAAGAACCTAAATGTACACAACTTGCAGCCTGTCATAGTCGATCCTTCGGAGTCGAATAATATTGAGGTCGATCGCCAGCAGTTCAAGGTTGGGCACCCCTGGTATAATGCATTACTGAACTATTAGAGTAAAAATCTTTAGTTTATAAATTGAAGACTGACATATTATTTCCATCCATTAGTATTCTGGGCAATGGGGCATACGTAACGAGTGTCAAGACGTCAACGATTTGCTATTCACCGATTATATAAAATTATTTAAAGAAATAACTCTCTTAAACCAATGTCAAGTTCTTCAATATAAAATAAAATTGCTTAACGACTGATTTTCACAAAACAAATTATGTAGAAAAATTAAAGAGTTACGGAAATGCGAGATCTTGGCATAATAATGGATGAGCAACTAGATTTCACGGTACATGTAACCTATATTTCGTGTCTCATATTTTATGTTACTTGTATTTTGTAAATCTTTATTTTTAATGTAAAGTTTAAAAAGGTGTACTGCATTACACGAGAGTGCATAGGGGCATTACTTTTCATAACGCTCTCGTCACGCATTCACCAACTTAATCCCCAAATCAAGCATGCGTAAAGGCCCAACCGTTCGCCTCACCCGACCACCGTTCACCCGATCATCGTTCGCATCACACTTTTCGTAACGCATTCACCAGCTTACCCCCCCAAGGTGAGCATGCGTAAAGAATTTTTACTTATAACAATATGGTAGTTAGTCCCAGAATTTCTGCACTAAAATAAACCCCTACATCTAGTTTTACGTAGCGGAATACGTAAGTTTATCAATACCAGCGATTCCAGACTATCAAATGCAACATATGATTGGGAACTAAACAAAATGATGTCAATTATTTCGAAATATATGGAAACACTTTTATTCACTTAACTATTAATTGATACGCTATTGTCATACCTAATTTACAATAAGACTTTTATTAAAATAATAAATAAAACGAAAAAGAAATGGATGATACTCACGAGTTAATTTTGGGCCTGGGATTCTGTTCCTGATTGCCGCCGATTCAATAACCCGCGCATTGCTTTGTGGTCGCAGCCCACTTTTCCGATAACTATTATTGTTTATATTTAATTTATGGTACGTGGATAATAGTTTAAATAAACCTGTAAGTAAAGAGTAAAGCTCATTTGATTCATACACAATACATATCCACCGTCCTCATAAAATTTTTCAAGGTCAGTGGTATTTCTGCTGTCTGACAACCTCAGTATATCCATATCATTTAAAAGAGTGTTGAGGTACAATAAAATTGCAGGAATTCTCAATTTAAAACTTATAAAGCGTAAGAATTTACTTTGTATTCTTTCAATAGTTTGCACGAGGATATTGTGATGTGGGTTCCAGAATGGAGAATTGTACTCAATGCAAAAAAAAAAATTAATAAAACCGTAATTTACCACAAATTAAAATAATAACCACTCAAATATTGACATAGGATACAATATCAATAGTACAATTTAAATAGAATAATTTAAATCACTGATGCTTAGGGTGATTCAGTCTAGTTTTACTAATATACTCGTTGTACTGGTTTGTAGGCCCTTGTCTTTGATAGTCGTGATATGAAACTACACAAAATACACTAGAATAGGAACTCAAAAAATTCTAGAATAAATATCGTCTGTCGATTTGTTTAAACCGGCTTGAATCTATTTACAAAATTTCGACGTTTGGTGTGCTTTTAGATTTTCACTACTACAGATATTATTATAGTAATTTATTTTTGGGGTATTGTGCCGTCATGTTCCACCTCACGAAACTAAAGTTGCGTTACAGAATTCGTCATCACTGATGATCATCACATCTGCCCTGATGACAGACAGTGACTAACGTTTTAACATCAGAGAAAATAGGATAGCACAAGCTTCTATGTTTTTAATGCATTTAATGTTCTAATAAAAATAAATTAAAACGTATTCTTTAAAAGTATTTAAAACTTTTGCGAGTATCAGGAATAAATCATTTCCATGTTCCGAGTATACTATATAATTAAATTTCTTATAAGTCAATTTAATTATAAAAATGCTCCTAAAAACGATAATCGGAATTTAGCAAATTCGAGTACTCAACCTTTCAAAAATTTGGTATTTTTTTCAGATGGTGCAAATGCAAATATTTGGAGTATTTCTGAGCACATTCAAAAACAAAAACTGTTTTAGAAAGGTGATGAAATACGCTTTCAAAGTATAGAATACGAAAAAAACATATTTTTTAATTATAAAAAATTTGCATACAAACATAAAAAAGTTTTCAAAATGGCTCACCTTACGTTTTTTTCTAAATATAGTTACTGATAATAAAAATAAAAACACATGCATATTTTATTAGACAAATGTACAACAAACACATATTGTATCCTCACTTTTTGTCGCACTATGTAAAAATAATTTTTAAAAAATTCCCAAAAATTATTTTTTTTTTTTTCAATTTGCGATTCAAAACTTTGTGTACATAAAAGTATACATTTTATATTTTTCCTTTCTAACACCTATAAGAACATATTTCTAACTATGATAGTAAGGGAGTTACAGCGTTTTATATGGGACCTTTGTGCGTTGGGACAAAAATGGTCTCCTGTGATTAAACGGATTAAGGTTCTGCAACCGGGTGCGAAAAGAAGAAGATGAAAGATACGAAATTACGAATGTTAGAGGAGAGCGCCAACATTTACAGCGACAAAATCGATGCGAAAATTGCGAAAATGTTTAATAAAACACGACTCGTTTAAAATAGAGCAAAAATCTGGCATTATCTTTAACAGCATTTAAAGAAACACTGTGATTTTTTTCATACATATAACTTGTAAAATAACTGAAAAAAACGTGTTTATAATAATTTTTGGAGCATACTTTGCGATTTTTTCCTATCGAGGAAATTTTATATAATTTGCGTTTCGGCGCGGGCAAAATCTAGATATTACCTTCTAGAATAACATATATTTTTTTAAGTGCTTTAAAACTAACCGAGTTTAAGGGAAATATGTAATAAATCGGTAGAAATCCGGGTAGCGGGCCCTTAATGCAACTTACTGTCTATAGAAGAACTCTCAGTATGTTGTAAACATTCCTTCTTTACATCCGGGAGGTCGACATCTATTTCTGTGTAAGACATTTCACTTGCCACTTCTTCCTGGGAGCCTGGTTCAGTCTTGATGGAAACACTCTCTGGGTTGGGAAGATCCATGGCACTGCTGTGATAGCGTCCTGTTATGTGATATTAATACTGACTTCAGCTCAAAATAAATAAGACCTTTATCAAAAAAAACATATGCATATATTGCATTTTCGAGTGTTTAGATAAGATTTTTCAAAATAAACCTTCAATTGGAACAAAATATTCAAAGGCTTGGCGCTTCCCTGAAATAAACTTGAAAAAATGATTTTCTGACCAGGTGGATTAAAGACATAAAATTTTATGGTGTTAGGATAATTGATAGTTAAAGAACAGATAAACAATTTTATTGAAAAAAATAACATTCTTGTAAAACAACAATCTGGATTTAGAAACAAATATTCCTGTGAAACAGCACTTAATTATATCTTAAATGAATGGAAAACAAGTATGGATCAGAAGAAAATCATCAAAGCAGTATTCTTAGACTTTAGACGTGCTTTCGAAACGATTGACAGAGAAAGACTAATAATGAAATTGAAGGACAAGGGAATTCATGGTAAAGAATTGCAGTGGTTTACTGATTACCTAAAAAACAGAAAACAAAGAACCAAATTTGGAGATGCTATCTCTGAAGAGCAACAAGTTAACCTTGGAGTTCCTCAAGGATCGGTCTTGGGACCACAACTTTTTATTATATATATCAATGATATAGTGAAGTGCCTAAAGTACTGTTCCATCAAACTGTTTGCTGATGACACACTTTTATATATCATAGCAAATAATATTGAAGATGCATTGTCAAAAATACAAAGTGAACTTCATGAAATATCTAAATGGTTATGCATAAATAAACTCAAATTAAATGTAACTAAAAGTAAATTCATGGTATTAGGGAAAAAACAAAATGGACTTATCACCCTAAATATAGACAATCAAACTATTGAAGAGGTAGAAGAAATTAAATATTTGGGAATCATAATCGATAATAAGTTAAAACTTAACTCTAACTTTGAAATGCTAACTAAAAAAATTGCCAAAAAGATTAATTTCTTAAGTAGGATAAAGGGAAAATTAGACATTAAAACTAGGAAATTGGTCTATAACACAACTGTAGCATTCCATCTGAATTATTGCTCAAGTGTAATCTTTCTGAGCAATAAAACACAAATTAAAAGAATGGAAATAATTCAGAACAGAGGCATGAGATCTATATTGTGCTGTAGCAGATATACCAGGATAAAAACCATGCAACGCCAACTCAATATTTTAAGTGTGTGGCAAAGATTAGTTTTCAATACCCTAGTTTTTATTTATAAGTTAAAAAATAAAATGTTACCTGATTATATGTTGAATAATGTTAGAATCAACAGAATAGTTGATAAGGGGAAAATTAGACATTAAAACTAGGAAATTGGTCTATAACACAACTGTAGCATCCCATCTGAATTATTGCTCAAGTGTAATCTTTCTGAGCAATAAAACACAAATTAAAAGAATGGAAATAATTCAGAACAGAGGCATGAGATCTATATTGTGCTGTAGCAGGTATACCAGGATAAAAACCATGCAACGCCAACTCAATATTTTAAGTGTGTGGCAAAGATTAGTTTTCAATACCCTAGTTTTTATTTATAAGTTAAAAAATAAAATGTTACCTGATTATATGTTGAATAATGTTAGAATCAACAGAATAGTTGATAAGGGGAAAATTAGACATTAAAACTAGGAAATTGGTCTATAACACAACTGTAGCATCCCATCTGAATTATTGCTCAAGTGTAATCTTTCTGAGCAATAAAACACAAATCAAAAGAATGGAAATAATTCAGAACAGAGGCATGAGATCTATATTGTGCTGTAGCAGGTATACCAGGATAAAAACCATGCAACGCCAACTCAATATTTTAAGTGTGTGGCAAAGATTAGTTTTCAATACCCTAGTTTTTATTTATAAGTTAAAAAATAAAATGTTTCCTGATTATATGTTGAATAATGTTAGAATCAACAGTACAGTTCATTGTTATCCTACGAGAAACTGCAACGATTTTAGGCTTCCTAAAACAAATTTATCGGGAACACAAAATAATATATATTATAAAGGTTTTAAAATGTTCAATGAACTCCCTGTATATGTTAAGGAGGCTAAAAGTCTTGCAGTTTTTCGTGGATTATGTCTTAATGTTGTTAAGTCCAAATTTTAGTCAGTAGGTAGTAAATAACATTATAGTAGTCATAGAAAAGAAAACATTAGATATAAGATGTCAAATTTTGTATCTAAATAAAATACACAATAAAAAAAAATTTAAAAAAAAAAACAAAAAAAACAAAAAAGTTTTATGTAAATTATATCTTAGATATGTACTAATGTTGCAATTTAGAAGAAAGTTTAAATGCTGACGGGAACAATTAATTTTCACGAAACAGTATGTTTCATTGCAATTTTAATGAACATTTAATTGTTCGGATCGACTTAAACATAAGTCAATATATTAGGTATATGGATTAACTGAAAAAATATTGATTCAGCGCTTAGACTTTGATTACAAAAGGAAAGTGGAACATGAACACAATAATAGGCTTATAAGAAATGAAGGCATACGGACAGCGAACCCCGGAGTACAATAAGCCTAAAATACTAACCATGTTGCCAAGTAATATAAAAAAATTGCAAATAACGAAATAGATTCAAACACATAATGAAAAACTGTCTCTTAAGAAGAAATACTTTATACTGGGCGATGATATCAATCAATAGTTGTTATTTATTACAAGTACATATAGTACCTAAGTATTATTTTTGTTTTTGTTTGAAAAACAATAAATAAAAAACTGTATTTTTATAATAAGCTATAAGATTGTTTATATACGATATTTACTTTGTAATTGAACTCAAACATGCTGTTGACCAACATCTTAATTGAATGGGTTTACACTTTGAAGAACAATAAGTAAAAAATAATATTTATAGGCCACTGGACAAACAACACAAAAATAAAATTATTGTCGTTTTGATAATTAAAATGACAGAAGGGCGACTACTCGGTGAAGGAACAATCACAAGGTGGGCTTTAAAAACGTTACAAAGAAAAATAATCCATTTAGAAATAATTATATTTATGTCAGGATTCGTACCAAGAGCTACCAGATCATGTTGAATGTTGTAGACAAGTCTCTCTCTCAGCAAGCAGATTCACTTGAGTTGAGCTTTATAAGCAACTGAAAAACGTAGCCCGGCTGTGAAATCTACGCCAACATAGTAATAATAATAAACCTGCCGTAAATCTACATTAACAAAAGCCATGCACTCTCTGTCTGGTGTTTGGTGTCGGGTAGCTCAATATATTACATCGCAAATGTTGTTAATATTGATTTTTCAGTGTTTAATAATATATTTTGCAATAAACAAGCACCACAACAAACACACACATGAGCTACTTACGTACAAGGCGAAGCGCGGTGGTCAATTCCAATGTGTTGAAGAAACGTCACCAGAAAAGGAGTAGAGGAAGAATTTAAACAATTTCAGGATATTAATGTGATGGTCTTTGCAATGACCCTGAACTGTTTAAATGGAACGCAGGTATTGTGCACTTTATACAATAATGCTTCAGAAAAGCTAAGCAAGAATAGTAATCCGTTGATATAAAATCTGTCAATGACATTTCCATAGACAACGGACAATTAGAGATGCGCGATATAAATCGACGTTATGTGATGGATACGAAGCAATGCGAAATATCGATATTTTGTATCGATACACGACCATACAATAGGTAAAAAATATCGTACCCATATATATCTGCTTAAAATTATGATTGGATTGAACCTGTAATATTAAACGCCCTTTTTGTTTCATCTACACAACAAAGCAATATACTTGTAATATGGAAGTTCCATAAACAGTTGGTTTCTGAATCTTCAAAAAATGTACCTAGAGAAGGCATGGATGACATTTTATAACTGTCTCAGAGAATCACTTATGGTCAGAAATGAAATTCCAATATTGTATTGGAACATAAGACTAAGTATTTGGCCTAATCTCAGTACTTTGGAACTTCGATATGTATCAGTAGTTGCGACGTCAGTGCCATCTGAACGCTTGTTTTCACTAGCCGGAAACACTTTCAGATAGACGCAATCGCTTAAATCCGCAACGCCAGGGCCTGTCTAGACTTTTGTTTTTACGTAGCCTTACCGCCTCTCAATGGCAATTGTAAAATATTGCAATAGGTATAAATTCCGTTTTTATGAAAATGAAGCCTTTTTTACTGTTCGAACTAATACTTTTATTTTATTATAACCTGTTTAAAAAAAGGATAAATATCGTGTGTATCGATACAAGACGTTGCGATATATCGCTGAATAGATACGATCGGTTGCGATAAATATCGATACGCTGTATCGATACGAACGATTATTTTGGACATTTTTACGGACAATTAAAGAAAATAATCTGAAAAAATTGCGTCTCACAGTTCCTAGTTTCGATCTTTTAGAAATTCAAATTAATTCTCGGTAATGTAATTGAATTCATTTTAATCGGATAAATTCGGAACAATTAAATAAAAATGAAAAAAACCACAAATTTAACATCCGTTTTATTTTTAAGACCGTTACAAGTTACCATTTCCAGCAGGATATACAGCACGTATTTTGATGAGGTCCAAAATCACGATAGATTACATCTTAAAATGTACATATTAAGTTACATCTGGAAACACACTTTCCTCTCATGCCGTTTAATTAATGAAGACTTTCATATCATTAAACCAACTTCTAGGATACCAAATTGTATAAAAATAAACTTTTTAAAAACCTCCTGATAATTTATCAACACATAAACTGAAACACATTTGGTTATAGACTATATTTGATGGTTAGCTTTGGCATTATGAAATTTGTATAAATGAAAATGTGTGAAATTCATATATTTCAGTGGCAGGGAGGAAAGGCAGGTTGGGAAGGTGGGGTCCGCGGGAGGGGTTACGAGAGAGTAAGAAGGCGGTGAAGTGAAGCGGTACTCAGTAGTGATTGTGGACGCACGGGAAAGGACGTAAAGGGAAAATCATTAATTTATTTCTTTGAATGGCATTGCAACGCATGCCGGGTATCAGCTAGTAAGTAAAATACAATTATTTCCGTAAATTTCTTTTCAATTCGATTGTTGTTTAAATGTAGTGCAATTTCGTAATTCATTATTGTGTTCACAACTAATGTTACAATTATTGTATCTCATCGCAGAAGAGCATTAATTATTAAAAAAAAATCTTTTTTTATAAGGGAATATACTTTTGACCAGCTGAACATAAATATACCCCTCGTATCCTTGTTCCCCCTATTCCACCGCTCTAGTATAGTAAAAACACATGTCGTACTCAGATCGACAGTGCCGAAGGTGATTGCTGAATTGGGCCGTTAAAGAATAATATTTTATTATCCGATGCGTGATCATCTCACCAAAACTATAGGTTTTAGTAACAACATCAATATTTTGTATTGACGATGACTAAATAAAAGTTATTGAAAACTTAATCACATAAATATTTTTACAAAAACTGCATAGTTTTACTTCATAAGATCCAAATCTCATACAGTAACGCTGTGTTACAGCACGGCAGGTCGAAGTTATTATTTGCAAGGTATGGGGTGGATTATCCAACCGTATTGAAAAATAGTATTTTGTGAGAATGTACTATAACTAATTTCGTTCTCATTCGCAGCAAATTATCAAATATTTCTTTGAAAGAGAAAACCTCAACTAAAGAGAAAACCGGAATTTGACTTGGTATTTAAAAATTAATGAATTTTCAATGAATTCAATGAATTTTGTTACCGATATGAAATATTATCAATTATTTAATTTATTTTGTACAGAAAACGTTCATGATATCTTGATTTTTGTTTGCTTCCTGCCAAGAAAATTAAAAAAACTAATGATTCGTAGACGTTGTCATGAAAATAAATTGTGTTAAATAATTGAACAAAAACTAGTAAGCTAGGTATATACATTTAAGTTAAGAAGATAAGTTTCCAGAACATGTTTGCAAGAAAACAAAAAAAAGTTTCATTTTTATTTTACAATAAATGTCACTTACTTTAATCTGAAATCCACTGGTTGGGACTCCAGATACTAATATCTACAGCCTGTATGCTGGACGAATATCTTCAGCTCATAATATGTTGGACTAATATCTATGAACTTCAGAGTGAGGACTAATATCTACAGAGCTAAGGTCACAGTGGTGACTAATATCTATGGAGCGTAGGTTGGACTAATATCTACATAGGGCAGCTGAACAAGAGGTTGTACGGAAAAGCATAAATCACTTCAATTACGTAATAACTAATTACGTAAAGTCATAAAGGCTTAAACGTTTAAAGTACGTACATTAAGTTTTTGCATTATATTACGTACTTTGATCTTTACGATGACAATAATTTATTGAACAAACATGGAGGTTATAAAATACAAATATTTATTTATTTCAAAATACACGGCACCACAACCTAACCTAACCCAACCTAACTGACAAAAAAATGATCATGGTAACAGACTAAATAATTTAGAAGCTCTCGAAAATTTTAATAAAGAACGCTGTTAAAACAAAAACCCCAGTTACTAATAATCAGCTGAATGTGTCCAATAGTCCGATATTAGGGATTTTTACGTAAGTACTTACATAAATTAAGTTTTTTAAACTGCATACGCAATATTACGTTATTCAAAATGCTATACATAATTGCAAATCCAACCTCTGCCAGTGCTGTAGATATTCTTCCACACTTTGGTTCTCATAGATATTAGTCAGCAGTTTGAGCTATAGATATTCGTCCGCACTTTGGTTCTCATAAATATTAGTTAGCAGTTTGAGCTGTAAATATTCGTCCGCACTTTGGTTCTCATAGATATTAGTCCAATTTGTTTAGTTTTTGGAATTCCTGTAGATAGTAGTAGACGCCTCCCTGGTTGGAAGAAACAAACTAATTACCCGGTGAGTGTGGCGACATTTTGAAATTGTTTTGTGATTTATTGCTCCAGTACCTACCTATTCCAAATGTCGTAGACTTACCATCTATTTGACCGCACACATCTATGGCCTGGCTGTCAAAAAAATAACGCGATTTTCAAGAAATTTAAATCTGCAAACATCATGTTGGATATCAATATTTACACGAGTTCCTGAAATAAAAACACCTCGCTTAACATTGCGATCAGTAGGTACCCACAACAATAAATAGATATTTATCACGATTTCTTCGTCTATGTCCATATTGTCTATCTACAATCTACAAGCGAACTTTCGTCTTTCCGAAACGTCTCGTGATTCCAATCTCTAATTTTACATAATATCGCTCGCACTGTTTCACCCACGCAGTTAAATCAACGATACCTAGTTAAGCTAGTCATAGTTATTGGTAAGCTCTATTGCTGATATATTCTACCCGAGTAAATCACGCAGTTCACATTGCCTAGGCAGTTCATGTTGTTTTAAATCAAACTAGCGACCGATGAGCTTTAATTTGAACTAAGCCATACTTTAATCCACCGTTTTGTGGTGTCCAACGCTATTAAGCTTAACTGACGCCGTAGGTACACTTAGTTAGGGAATCCTTTTGCTAATATTACTAAGGATATAAATTATGTCAACTATTAACTAAATACAAACGCTGACTTAAATGCCTAGACAACATTTTTATACCATTTAACACATAATAAACAAAGCATATTAGTTTATTTTGGCCGTAAATAAATTCGACTATCAACTAAATATATTATTTCAAGTAGGTACTACAATACCACTGATCAACCCAATTTAATAGCTAAATTTTCAAGTGCACGACTGTAATAAATTATGTTAGATACTTACTGTAGGTATATGTACTTTTCAAAGTCATGGTTTGACACACATCTTAAATTTTCCTTTACTTCTCACATAGACGAGCAAATTCATTTCAATCGATTAGATAAAATAGATTAGGCTAAATTTATTTCATTACTCCATCTCCAACATTTTTAAAATAACTCTTTAAAAGATTTACCACCCTTCCAATCACCCTTCTGTTTTAATTATATTCATAATATGTATTTTACCTGAAATATCCTTGTAACTACTATATTAATTTATATACCTGTACGCCTGTCTCGACACAGGTATACCCTAGTGAGACAGGCATACAAATAAAACCATTGTAAATGTATTTTATTATAGATAAATAAATAAAAAATAAAAAAATCAATGATCTGTTTCAGGTTCATTTTTTGAGCTTCGACCAGTTTCCATTACATAACAGGAGGATACAACAGCAGTGCCATGGATCTTCCCAACCCAGAGAGGGTTCCCATCAAGACGAAACCAGGATTCCAAGAATTCGGCGCAGATGATATGGAAGTGCCGTATACGGATATAGTGATCGACTTCCAGGATGTAAAGAAGGAATGTTTGCAGTATGCGGAGAGTTCTCCGACAGCCAGTAAGTTTATTTATTAATCATAAACGCCCTTATAAGCTTTTACATACATTTACATTTTTTTATATTTTAGTGCATACAGGTGTGTTTAGAAGACAAAGAAAACATAGGTAAATAGATTTTTCACATGGTACATAAGAGTAAAGCTGGTAAGTAAAAAGTATAGCATTATACAATATAAAGAGAAAAAAAACAGTTTTAGAGCTGCAGACAGCATAATATATGTTTATAACAAATAATAATAGTGAATGGGTTCTTAATATATGTGTAATTTCTATGTTTTGAATACATAGCGAAGTTAGTTTCAAACAAAAATACGAACTCCCCGACTTGAAGACTTAAATCCGCAGTAAATTAATATTCAAAACGATTCCAATTATATTATCATCAGAAATAATTTATACTGCTACCATGGAACATTTCAGTTTAAAAAAATAATGTCAGATACTTAAGTAAACTATCTTGGAGAGGACAAATGAGTTCGATGATATAATAAAACAGATTATCTAATTTCAATCAAGTTATAAATTAATCAAAGTATTAGCCCTTTAAAATAGTTTTGTTATTATTACCTAGGTATTACAACGATAAACAAGAACAGTTTTTGTAAAGTTTGTTTATAAATTATAAATTACTAACCTTAATTACGCCCTATATGGTAGGTGTTTTACGGAATATAACTGTGTGTTTACGATGAACTGTGCACACAAAATTTCAAACTGGGGATTTATAGTTCTATTGTAAATATTCCAATATGCTGAATTTAAAATTCGACACTGATGACGATAAACATCGATTGCGTTATATTTATTTCCGAGTCTGTGGAGCCTTTCGATAGGCGAGTTTTCGAAGTAATTATTAGTAGACGCGTGAACAAAATACTGCGCATTCAATCTTGTATTATGGGTAGGTACTCGCAGTTGGATTAGTTTGGTTAAATCAAGGGCGTCCAGTCTGCCATTTGATATATTGAAAAGACATATTAAGTCACTTATTATTCGTCTCGAAGTTAATTCATTTAATTTTAGTAAGCCCATTAGATATGTGTAGTTAAGTTCTTCGATTGGAATTCCTAATTTATAGTTTATAAATCTCAGAAACTTGTGTTGCAGTCTCTCAATTTTTTGTTGGTGTAAAAAGGAGCCCAGATTGTTGAATTGTACTCTAAATGGCTTCTCACCAACCCAGTGAACAGTCATTTAAAAGAATTAATTATTTTAAAATCTTTTACGGTCCTCAATATAAACCCCAATTTCGTGGCCTTGTTAGTTATTTCGTCTATATGAGAAACGAAAGATAATTGACTGTCAAAAATAATACCTAGGTCTTTAATTTATTCAACTCTTTTAACCAAATCAGCGTCTCACCAGTACAGGTAACAATCATAAATTGTTTATGAACATTTACCTACCATGTACTTACCTTTTACCCATTCCTACTTGTCATTCACCTCAGCTTAATTACTTTTGTTACTATCTTTTGTTATTATTATCATTTCATTTATTTTTTATTATACAATCACTATGTTAATATTATCATTTTCGATACTATGTATTTTCGTTATCACTATGTTTAAACATTCATGTATATAATTTTTTGGGCACCATGCCTGTTTTATATACTTAAATAAAATAAAATAAAAACCCTAGAGTGGGCGCGTCTTTCCGTAAAACGTCAGTGGGCGCGTGGGGAGCATTTTGCCGCTCATTTTCGTGGACAATTTTAAGAAGGAATAATACAATTTAATTAATTTCTATTCTCAGGATTTAAGTAAAACACTAATAAGGTATGACAAATTAACATTTTTATTGAATTCTGTTGAAGGAACTTTGGTTTACAATCGACTTCAAAAAATTTAACATTTTAATTTAACTATTTTTAGTTATCCTACACTATCCTTCTATAATATTTATTAAAAACGGAAAAAAAATAACAATATTAAATATTTTCCAAATCTAAAGGATATGCTTTGGTGAAACAGTCTTCAGATAAGTATGTGCAATGTTCATTGCACAGTAATTTTGAGCATCTGCAACACCCGACAACGACATATACTGCGTTTTAAGATTTTCACGGCCAAAAGCATTTTCGTTATTTGTTTTTGGGGTGTTATGCCGTGTTGCGCTACCTCCTTCTTTAGCCAACGTTTCGGACATCGTTGCAGTGTCCATCATCAGGGCAGATCCGGCAGATCCGGTAGATGTGTAATTTGAAGTGTAAAGTGTGTGCTTATTTACTTCCAAGCGATACCGTGTCGCCAGCACCACTAACTTTCACCAGTACAAAATAATCGTGAAAAACAGTGGCGTCATCGCCGCGGAACGGAATAGAAAGTTCATTAAAATATGGTATTTATGCTAGCCAGGGGCAAGTCCGTTTGTGAGATGCCGACGGAAGTGGCTCCATCTCTTAATGAAATCTAAAATTAGAAATCACACTGGTAAGAATTTAAAAAAATATATATTTTTACACTGGTTAACTTTCACCACTACAAAATACTCGTGACAAGCAGTGGCGTCATCACCGCGGAACGGAATAGAAAGTTCATTAAAACGTGGTATTTATGCTAGTCAGGGCCAAGTCCGTTTGCGAGATGCTGACCGAAGTGGCTCCATCTCTTAATGAATTCTAAAATTAGAAATCACAATGGTAAGAATTTAAGAAATAGAATTACAATGGTTAAAGCGAATTTAGTCAATATAAATCAAAATGGTTTACCACGAGCTGGCATTACTGTATACTTAGACATGTTTTTTTTGCTCTATTAATATTAAATGAATCTTACTAGAATTAGAATTACACTGGTAAAAGCGAATTTAGTCAATATAAAGTTATAACACAAAATGGTTTACCGCGAGCTGGCATTACTGTATACTTAGACATGTTTTTTGCGTTTAGCTTTGGTGTGGCCGTCAATCACCGGATACCAAGAGCTATTGAGCTTAGCTCCGTCGTCTCTATTAATATTAAAAGGATTTTTGTAGATTTCAATTGCCTCCGTAATTAGGCGTGTTCTATAAGTTTTGGGTCTTCCCAAGACCTCGGGAACAAATCCAAAGTAATGGCCGGTTTCGATTAAGTGCTCAGCGATTGCCGATTTATCAGGGTGGCCGAGTTTGCAAGCACGAAAGTGTTCTGCTATCCTTTTGGAGATCGTCCGCTCTGTTTGGCCTACATAAACCTTGTCACATCCGGAACAGCTGAGTTTATACACTCCATCTGCTTCCAGAGGAAACTTAGTCTTTGCAGATCTCAGTAGGTCCTGAATTTTAGTTGTGGCACCGAAGACAGTCTTGATGCTATCTTTTCTCAACAGCCTGGCGATTCTGTCTGTCACATTGTGAACGTAAGGCAGGAAAGCGCAGCCTTTTAACTCTTGTTTAGCTCTGTCTTCGTTTGGTGTAGATTTGGCTCTTATGATTTGCCTTGTCTGACTTGCTGGGTAACCGTTGCGTTCCAGTGCATCGGTCAGCTTTGTAAGTTCTGCTCCAATTTTAGTTTCTTCACATATTCTGTTCGCTCGCGTCACCAACGTATGGATAAGTCCTCTCTTCTGCGCTGGGTGGTGATGCGAATCGGCATGTAGATACCGATTTGTGTGCGTTGGTTTTCTATATACAGTGTGTCCTAGATTACCATTTTCTTTTCGCATCACCTCCACATCTAGAAAAGGCAGGATTTTTGCATCGTTTTCCACTTCCATTGTGAACTTGATTTTACTGTGGAGTGAATTAAGATGATTCAGAAATTCATTCAGTTTCTCTGTTCCATGAGGCCAGATGGCGAAGACATCGTCAACATAACGCCACCATACCTTGGGAACAGCTGAAGCTGTGTCGAGTGCCACTTCTTCAAACTTCTCCATAAAGAAGTTGGCAAGTACTGGCGACAACGGACTGCCCATCGCAACTCCTTCCACTTGCTCAAAAAGTTCACCCTGGAATGCAAAATATCCCGTTTTGAGACAGTGTTCAAAAAGTTTGCAAATGTCGTCCTCATAGATCTCCCTGAGCATTGTCATGGAGTCTTCTAGAGGCACATTTGTAAAAAGGGACACTACATCAAAACTGACTAGGATATCACCTTCCTCAGTCTTGACCTTTTTTAGCTTACTGATCAGATCTGTGGAATCCTTGATCCAAGATTCAGTTTTACCAGTTTGCATCTGCAGTAGTCTAGAGAGGTATTGGGACAGTTTGTAAGTAGGTGCACCAATAGCACTGACAATCGGTCTCATTGGGATATCCTTTTTGTGTATTTTTGGGAGACCGTATAGGGCAGGAGTTCTGGAGGCTTTTACGAAAAGCCCAGATCGATCCTCTTTCCTAATACTGGAAGCTTTAACTAGCTCTCTTGTCTTCAGGTCAATCTTATTGGTGGAGTTGTTTTTAATTTTCTTGTAAGTGCCGGCATCGCACAGGAGGTCTTCCATCTTCTTAATGTAGTCTACCGTATTAATCACCACAGTGGCATTACCTTTGTCGGCAGGCAGAACTAAGATGTCCTCATTGGCGCGCAATTCTTTTAGGGCCGCAAACTCTCCTTTTGTGATGTTTGGGCGGGGTATTTCAGCCCTTTTCAAAATATGGCAAGTCTCTTGTCGTATGTCCTCTGCTTGCTGTCTCCACACCACATATGATAGATTCCACAGGTATCTTTTTGGGGGCAACTGCGTAGTTCATCCCCTTGGCAAGCACAGAAGTTGCGTCTGGGCTCAGCGCAAGGGACGAAATGTTAATAACAACTTTGTTATGATCAAGTTGTTTTCGATCACCTGTTTTGCCTTTTTTGAAGATGGAAGACCTCCTGTGCGATGCCGGCACTTACAAGAAAATTAAAAACAACCCCACCAATAAGATTGACCTGAAGACAAGAGAGCTAGTTAAAGCTTCCAGTATTAGGAAAGAGGATCGATCTGGGCTTTTCGTAAAAGCCTCCAGAACTCCTGCCCTATACGGTCTCCCAAAAATACACAAAAAGGATATCCCAATGAGACCGATTGTCAGTGCTATTGGTGCACCTACTTACAAACTGTCCCAATACCTCTCTAGACTACTGCAGATGCAAACTGGTAAAACTGAATCTTGGATCAAGGATTCCACAGATCTGATCAGTAAGCTAAAAAAGGTCAAGACTGAGGAAGGTGATATCCTAGTCAGTTTTGATGTAGTGTCCCTTTTTACAAATGTGCCTCTAGAAGACTCCATGACAATGCTCAGGGAGATCTATGAGGACGACATTTGCAAACTTTTTGAACACTGTCTCAAAACGGGATATTTTGCATTCCAGGGTGAACTTTTTGAGCAAGTGGAAGGAGTTGCGATGGGCAGTCCGTTGTCGCCAGTACTTGCCAACTTCTTTATGGAGAAGTTTGAAGAAGTGGCACTCGACACAGCTTCAGCTGTTCCCAAGGTATGGTGGCGTTATGTTGACGATGTCTTCGCCATCTGGCCTCATGGAACAGAGAAACTGAATGAATTTCTGAATCATCTTAATTCACTCCACAGTAAAATCAAGTTCACAATGGAAGTGGAAAACGATGCAAAAATCCTGCCTTTTCTAGATGTGGAGGTGATGCGAAAAGAAAATGGTAATCTAGGACACACTGTATATAGAAAACCAACGCACACAAATCGGTATCTACATGCCGATTCGCATCACCACCCAGCGCAGAAGAGAGGACTTATCCATACGTTGGTGACGCGAGCGAACAGAATATGTGAAGAAACTAAAATTGGAGCAGAACTTACAAAGCTGACCGATGCACTGGAACGCAACGGTTACCCAGCAAGTCAGACAAGGCAAATCATAAGAGCCAAATCTACACCAAACGAAGACAGAGCTAAACAAGAGTTAAAAGGCTGCGCTTTCCTGCCTTACGTTCACAATGTGACAGACAGAATCGCCAGGCTGTTGAGAAAAGATAGCATCAAGACTGTCTTCGGTGCCACAACTAAAATTCAGGACCTACTGAGATCTGCAAAGACTAAGTTTCCTCTGGAAGCAGATGGAGTGTATAAACTCAGCTGTTCCGGATGTGACAAGGTTTATGTAGGCCAAACAGAGCGGACGATCTCCAAAAGGATAGCAGAACACTTTCGTGCTTGCAAACTCGGCCACCCTGATAAATCGGCAATCGCTGAGCACTTAATCGAAACCGGCCATTACTTTGGATTTGTTCCCGAGGTCTTGGGAAGACCCAAAACTTATAGAGCACGCCTAATTACGGAGGCAATTGAAATCTACAAAAATCCTTTTAATATTAATAGAGACGACGGAGCTAAGCTCAATAGCTCTTGGTATCCGGTGATTGACGGCCACACCAAAGCTAAACGCAAAAAACATGTCTAAGTATACAGTAATGCCAGCTCGCGGTAAACCATTTTGTGTTATAACTTTATATTGACTAAATTCGCTTTTACCAGTGTAATTCTAATTCTAGTAAGATTCATTTAATATTAATAGAGCAAAAAAAACATGTCTAAGTATACAGTAATGCCAGCTCGTGGTAAACCATTTTGATTTATATTGACTAAATTCGCTTTAACCATTGTAATTCTATTTCTTAAATTCTTACCATTGTGATTTCTAATTTTAGAATTCATTAAGAGATGGAGCCACTTCGGTCAGCATCTCGCAAACGGACTTGGCCCTGACTAGCATAAATACCACGTTTTAATGAACTTTCTATTCCGTTCCGCGGTGATGACGCCACTGCTTGTCACGAGTATTTTGTACTGGTGAAAGTTAACCAGTGTAAAAATATATATTTTTTTAAATTCTTACCAGTGTGATTTCTAATTTTAGATTTCATTAAGAGATGGAGCCACTTCCGTCGGCATCTCACAAACGGACTTGCCCCTGGCTAGCATAAATACCATATTTTAATGAACTTTCTATTCCGTTCCGCGGCGATGACGCCACTGTTTTTCACGATTATTTTGTACTGGTGAAAGTTAGTGGTGCTGGCGACACGGTATCGCTTGGAAGTAAATAAGCACACACTTTACACTTCAAATTACACATCTACCGGATCTGCCGGATCTGCCCTGATGATGGACACTGCAACGATGTCCGAAACGTTGGCTAAAGAAGGAGGTAGCGCAACACGGCATAACACCCCAAAAACAAATAACGAAAAAGACATATACTGCATTTGCCTTCCTTCTTTGAAGATGATGCTTGTTCTATAGCAGGGGTGGGGAACCTTTTTAGCATCGCGAGCCATTTGGATGTTTATACTTCAACTCCACTTTGAACACGAGAATAGTTTCCGTCAAAATGCATCAGCAGATGTAACCACAACTGGAATTCTTTGTTGCATTCTGAACACGGAACAAGTTTCAATTTAGATTATATTTGCATTCGGGGAATTAAAACTACACTCAGAACATGAAAATGGCTTTCCTCTATTTCTGGCAGCATAAACTACGAAACTAGAATTTTATAAAGGCCAACATAAGAAATGCGTCAGCAAATGAAATCACACCTGATGCGTTTTCGTTGCATTCTTAACACAGAACTGGTTTTAATTACAGGTTGAATCTGTACGCGGGGAATTAAAAATATATTCAGAACGTGAACTTGCTTTCCTCCAATACTGGCAGCACATATGCAAATACAATTTTATATCTTCATTTCACACACGATTATGGTTTCTTACGAAACGTGTTAGCGATATATAACCCCACCTGGAATTTTTTCATTGCATTCTAAACACAGAACTGGTTTTACTTATAAAGTGAGTTTGTACGCGGAGAACTAAAACTCCACTCAGAACTGCAGCACACAGTACGCAACTAGAATTTTATAAATGCACTTCTTACACGAGGAATGCGCCAAATATGAAACCCCCACCTGGAATTTTTTCGTTGCATTCTAAACAAAGAACTGGTTTTTCCATCAGAGCGAAAAGGATTGTGAGTCCCTAGCTTTAATGATTACTGCACCTAGAACACCAAAATGGTTTTACCTTCGAAATGCGTTAGGGTTAGCAGATGAATCCGCAACAGGAATTTGCATTGTGAACACAAGATTGGTTTTACCTTCAGAATGAATAGGAGTCCACTAGTCAACCAGCTAAAATTAAATTTTACTCTTAATTACGTGAATGGTTTTTCTACATATTGTAGCATATTTTTTTTGTCCGCAATATAATTTTATATTCATTTAACTAATTACAATAAATTGCATGTAATGATTTTTGTGTGGCAATTATTATGGCATTTGTGTTTGCATTATAAACAAAATGTTAAGGGACGTGCTTGACTTAATATAACCAGTGAATCCTGGCTTTATTTGGGGAGATTGTTATATCTAGCTTTTAGTTCATCATCGCTTTGTTATTGAATAATTTCGTGCTGCACTATGGTTTGACGTTGAACGCTTTAGCAAATATGTTCAAATCCGTTTGCTCTCTTTTCACGTCCTTAAATCGTACATTAAATGCCTCACTTAATTTTGGGCACTCACCAGCGTATTCAAACGATGTAGAAGGCTTTTGTCCTTGCCTTAATTTAGTTTAGTCTTAATTCTTGTCCTTAATTTAGTTTCAAATGATTTCACGTTTCACTCAGCTTCAACTTTTCTTTTCTTCGTAATTGTCATTAATAGGATTTTATTGATTTACTATCCACTAGAAATTTATGACAGACTGCTTAAGATTCTCCTCCAGGTAGAGTTGCCATCAATCCTGAAATATCGGAACTGTCCCTTACAAGAAAATTAAAAGTTCCGATGGAATTTCACTATCGTTTCACCATACCAAATTAAAATGAAAGTAAAATGGGAGGTTTTATCACGTTATCATTTTTATCTAAACTACTCGGTAGTAACGATTTTGAAATAACGTCTTAAAAATGCATCTGAAACACCGTGAAAAAACATCCCGTTCTGTGTAATTTTTTGTGGTTCTTTCAAAAGTGCCCGCGGGCCGCAGGTTCCCCACCCCTGTTCTATAGGAACAAAGCGAGCAATTTGGTTCCTCAGAAGAATATTTAAGGTATCTACAGAAGACCTTGCGGTCATATATGGCTTAACCAGGACCATCACAATCTCCCGCAAGTACTGTCGGCGCAGCATCAAGTGTTCAGTATTGGCTTTGTAAATTATTTGGCTATTTATACCGGCAATATTCATCATTGAAAAATACAACCTCATTGGCCATCTGCGAGTCATTCTGCCAACAGAATACTCTTCTTTCATTTGGTCCACGACATCAACACTACCTTTGGTTTCATTATAAAATGTAATCATTTCAGACTTTGCAGCAGGTCCGGTGTTTTCGTCGATTCTATCATTCTCATGAAAAGTTGATAATAGTAATACTATTTTTTTTTGTATCTTGTCTGGAACATGAGACAGGAAAAACTTCCTTCTCACCAAACCCAAACATCAAAGATGGTTTCTTCCAATTTTTAGTGTTCAGAAAACAAGGTAGAATTTATTTTTTATTTTTACGTAAAGTTCTATCTAGCAACTGATCAGCGAGAGGTATTGAAGTAAAAAAAAGTTATTCATAGTAATGTTGCGGCCAGTGTTGAGGATATATTGGGCTAATCTAAATCGTAAATCATATAAAGCACAATTTTTACTTACGTGAGTGGGCGCGCAGTGAGCCACCACTAATTGCCACCGAACAACACTCGATGGTACCAATCCCCTTCTCAAGCAGCTCCCCGCGCACTGACGGCGTCCAGTCTTTTGCCACCGGTTGCGAACGAAAGTGGGGGCAGCTACTGAAGAGCGCACAGTTTACGCGCAGTAGATTTAAGAATTATCAACGTTTTTTTGCAGAGGGCGACGACAAAATGCTCATAGCGCGCCCACTCTAGGGTTAAGAAAGATGTTGTTGATGCTGTATTCATATGTAATAGGGTTTTTAATTCGGGCAAAAGTTATTACTTGGCATTTTTGATATTGAGGAACAGTTCATTATGGATGCACCACTCTTGTAGCCTCACAAGATTTGTTTGTAATACGCAACAGTCATTGAGATTAGTAATTGTTTTGTAAATTTTAAGATCGTCCGCAAATAAAAGTTCCATAACTCCATCAAAGATTGTAGTTATGTCGTTGATAAACAAGGAAAACAATACTGATCCTAGATGTGACCCCTGGGGAACTTCGGTGAAGATTTCGAATTGATGTGAAAAGTGTGAGTTGAGTTTGACTGAAATTTTTCTATTGCATAAATAACTTTCAAACCATCTCAAAATATGCCCCGTTATTCCAAGGGATTTTAATTTGTGTATAAGTATTTTATGTGAGACTTTGTCGAAAGCTTTGCCAAAGTCAGTGTATACTACGTCTGTTTGAATAGTTATTAGTAATATAGTAATAATATAATTGAATAGTAATAATTTTTTTTTGGCTTGACTCGATTTAACAATGTATATTTTTATCTTTATGTTTTATGTATAAGCTGTTTGTCCCTTACCGATTGTGCATATTATTAAATAAGTATTCCTGATTGATCATCAAATTTGTAAGGTAGACCTTTTTGACATGAAACCATGTTGCCGATGTGAAATTACTTTGTTAATCTCAGGAGAGAGTTTAGAGAGCAGAGCAGATTCAAATATTTTCGGGATCGACGACTGGATACAGATAGGTCTATAGTTGGATATATCGGATTTATCACCCTTCTTAAAAATTGGAGACTGAAAGCTCGTTTTTCTTTTATTCGGAAAGATGCCACTTTTTATTGACAAGTTAAAATGTTTAGTAAGAGGATAAGTTAAGACGATAAGCATTTCGATAAGAAGATTGTAGGAATGTTATCAGGACCAGCCGATTTTTTCGGGTCTAGGGACTTTAATTTATTTCTAATATCACTTTCTTCAAATATACATTGAATAAAATCGATCTGGTTATCATTAGATATTGTGGCGTTGAATAATGGAGAGTTGTTTGCAGAATCGTAGACTTTGCAGAAGAATTCAATCAGCAAACAGATTAACGATATCTTGGGGATTATCAACCAT
Organism: Limnephilus marmoratus; assembly: GCA_917880885.1. Lineage (NCBI taxonomy): Eukaryota > Metazoa > Arthropoda > Insecta > Trichoptera > Limnephilidae > Limnephilus > Limnephilus marmoratus. Next base: position 58,588,187 of record OU862913.1, read on the forward strand.
TTTGTTATTTAAATTCATATTAGAGGGTACACCGGAGTCATGATTATTTAGTAAGTTTGAAAATTTATAGATATTTTGAGGGTTGGCAAGAGCCAATTCTTCGCAGTTATCAACTTGGAAATTTTTTTGATGCTCATTCTTAGTTCACAAATTTTTGCGTAATCAATAGGATCATGTGCAGTAGCGTAGCGAGGGGGGGGCGGGGGGGGGGGGCGGATCGCCCCGGGTGCCCCCCGAGGAGGGGGTGACACTCGAACGTGGAGAAAAAACTTACGAAAGTGCAAAATTGCCGTAAAAAATATTTTTCACGTTAACACTGACTGCTATTTTGCTCTTTGGCTTGGTTGGTCGGGGATTCCAGAAAAATGTTTTTTTTTATTCCTAGCTCAGTCGGGGATTTCCCTGAAATATTCCTTGTGTCATTCTAATTTCGTTCGTATATTATGATTAACGTAGACTCGTGAAGTGAATTTTTATCTATGGACTGACGTGAATTAGTGAAGAAGTTATTACTGTGTTAGCGTGTTTATTAGTACTGAAAGACCAGTTTGAAAAACAAGGTAGGTAGGTGTGAATTTTTAGATATCGTTTTGTAGCGCATGAATAGTTACAGTCGGAACAAGAAAAAGGTTTTTCATCACTATGAGTTAGCAAGTGCCATTTTAGTTATTTTTTTTCGAGAATATGACTAGTTGCAGTCATGACAAGAAATAGGTTTTTTTTCCACTATCGGTAAACGTGTGTTTTTAGATTTCTCTTCATAGTACATGAATATTTGCAGTTGGAACTTGAAAAAGATTTTTCTCCGCATTGAGTCAGCAACTGACTTCTTATGTATCCCTTTTGAGAATACGAATAGTTACAACCAGGACATGAAAAAGGTTTATCTCCTCTGTGAATTGTACTGCGGATTTTTAAATCTTCCCTTTGAAAACTTGTATTACTGCAGTCGGGACATGAAAAAGGTTTTTGTCCAGTATGAGTAAGCATGTGCATTTTTAGATACCGTTTTGTAGCGCATGAATAGTTACAGTCGGGACAAGAAAAAGGTTTTTCATCACTGTGAGTTAGCAAGTGCTGTTTAAGTTATTTTTTTCGAGAATAAGAATAGTTGTAGTCAGGACAAGAAATAGGTTTTTTTCCACTGTCGGTAAACGTGTGATTTTTAGATTTCTCTTCATAGTACATGAATAGTTGCAGTTGGAACATGAAAAAGGTTTTTCTCCACACTGAGTCAGCAACTGACTTCTTATGTATCCTTTTTGAGAACACGAATAGTTATAATCCTGACATGAAAAAGGTTTTACTGCACTCTGAGTAAGCTTATGAATCATAGTGGAGTAAAGTGTTGCTCCATATGGAAACCTTTGTGAGATGACCGTGACCGGTCTCTTACATTACTCCTGGACTCCTGCTGATGGATCCAGATTCCTCTGAATAGGTTGATCTCAGTTTTAAGGTGATTGCAATAATAATGCGTAGATAGTCTATTGTGTATTTAATCCGAGATTGCTGTACAAGGTTCTTCTTAGGAGGCGGATAAAAAGAGAGGACGAATGGACAACATTCACGCCTTTTATACGTTCCGCATGCTGTCTCACTCATACACGCATGTCTCTTTCATACTGCAAGACATACGTTCACTACACTTTGTAAAATTACTTTCTTCAGGGCCTTCTCAGTGTAGCTAATGTAAATCAAAATATGTGTTGTAAAATCATGTAGGTGTATTAAAGGTAAGACTAGAAAGGTGTGAAAAGCCGATAAAAATAATAATATTTTCCCAGTTTGTTTATGAATTACAATTTAAAACAATAAAATAAACAATATACGCATGGACCTATTGCGAGTTTGAAATCTCTTGTTTTATTTTTACCGCAAACGCGATTAAAACAAGAAAAAGGTATTTAAGCGACTTTCCAGTACTTTCCGCAATTTAATTGAGACTTTTATGTTAAAATAGTCACTTGGGTGTTACGTAACGATTAGGGGGAGAGAGGTGCAGAAAAATGTTACCGCGCGTTGCATGGAGGGAGAGAGGGTCAAACATTTTCAAAAATTGCGTTACGTTATACTTAAACGCCCCTTTTACTATTTCACGATTTAAATTTTATCGTTACACTCTGAACACAAAACTGGTTTTAACCTAAGTATTGGTTATTATGTTTTCATGACAGCAAATGGTTTTCTTTAGATTTTTGCAGCATATTAGAATTGAAGACTCTGTTCGCGCATTTTTATATGGGATTGATTGGGTATTGCATTCGCAGACTTGGTGGGTAGATATGTCAAAATCCTGAATTTATCCCACCTACCTAATCTTCCCTTCCTAAATGTCACCATAAAAATTGTTGCAAGAAAGTACTGGAGAGGTGACAGTGTGCTTTTCTGCTCAGTACAAAATAACATCTCAGACAGGGCGCATGTGTCGTAACCTCTTATATTATAACCTCTTATGTTATAAGAATATTGCGAATTTTAAACAGTGAAAGGTGTACACCAAACTGGAGATCAGCAGGCCCCATCTGCAACGGTGAGTCCTATTTTCCTTATTCCAATCTGGGCTTATCTAATTTTCCAAAAGCCCAGATCTGAACTATCGACTGACTATCCATCAGGTTTTGCGAGTGTATGCTATCTAATCGTCCCGTATAACTTAGCGATTTCACGTAGTTTCGGGACTGGTCCTTCGAGGGCTGCATAGGCTTTGCTCTGCAGCATTTACTGCCAATTAACAGTGGAGTCGCAGTTTCGCGACACCAGACTCCACACGGAACTCTGTTATTTGTAGCTATATGGCTCTGTCGGTCAGCATTCCCCAAAAATTCTGTTATTTTATTTTCGTTCCTAGCTCTTACTATTGATTTATTGGGGATTCCCGTAAAATATTCCTCGCTTTTCCCCTGTGTCATTCTCATTTTTTTCGTACATTGTGATTGACGGGAACTCGCGAAGGAAATTATCACCTATCGATTGTTGAAAAAGCTGTTATTCTGTTAGTGTTTTTAAAAGTGTTTTAATTTTGAGGATAACAATTTTTTTTTACATATTTGTCTAGCTAGAAATGTTTTTTATATTTTAGGAAGTCAAAATTTGTGTTTTGAATTTCTCAAAACAAAATTAATTGGGGGGGTGACACTGCGTTCTCCGCCCCGGGTGCCACCCATGCTAGCTACGCCAATGATCATGTGATGATTTGTAAGCTTTGTGAGCGATTTTTTGTCTCTAATTAATTTAATAAGATCGTTACTTAAGCATTTTGGTAATTATGCGTATGAATTTTTGAAACGGGTACAAATAAATCAATAGCATTATTTAGAATTACTTAAGTAATATTTGTCAACCATTACATTGATGTTTTCTTCAGTGTCCAAAAATTTCCAGTCGGTTGAAGATAAATGATTAATGATTTGATAATATTCTGATTTGAAAAACTTCAACTTAGTTGATGCAGATGGATTTTTTTTTAGTTATTGAACTGTTACATTCAATTATTAGAGGTGGGTGGTATTTGTCAACCGGGAGAATAGATTCAACAGATGCGGATACTTTTACTGATAAAGAATTGGAAAATACTAGATCAAGAAGACGAGAATTGAAATTCAAAACACAATTTAACTGTCGGAGACTAAGAAAATTGGACATTTCGATTATATCATGAGAACCGTGGTGGATGGGTGGAGGTGCATGAAGTTTTGTTGTTTTCTACGTCCCATGCAATATTAGGCAGATTGTATTCTCCTGTCAAAATTATAGTGGCGCCAGGAAATCTTCTCCGGATGGTTTCAACTTCATGGTAGTGATCTTTGTATAGTTGAGCGTCAGAGGATGGGGGAATGTAGAACGCAGCCGATAATCATTTTTTCCTTTTTGATTGATACCATGATGAACGGTTGCTCCAGATGTGTATAGATGCATTTAAGTTTTCTTGAATGAAGTTTGTTGTTTACGGATACTAGCACTCCACCTCTCCTGGATTTATTTTTTTCATTTCTGTCTTTTCTGTATACTGTATGATTATAGAAACCCAGTTCTGAAGAGTTGATATTATTATTTAGCCATGTCTCGGTGAAGGCGTAAGAATCGTGATTCAAAGTGGGTAGGGTTGATTTTAGATCCTGAAGTTTAGTTCTAAGACCACGAACATTTTGATAGAATATTTTCAATTTATCTTTAAGTTTTTGGTTGTATTTTCGTTATTGTAGGTCTATTGTTGATATATTTTATTGTTATATCAGTTTCGCCTGAAGCCTTTCTTTTTTCAAGTTCATTTCTTAAGTCAGTTAATTTTTTCCGCTGGAGAAGCGATTGATCTTGGTAGAATCTGATGTTGTTTTCAAGTACGTGTTTTTTTGTTAATAATATTCTCGGCCATTTTGCTTCAGGGAACTCAACTTTAATTCCTCTTGGTTTGTCGTCTTTCCTTGTGCCTAGTCTATAGATTTTTATTTCTAGGTTGGTTGTTGAGTTATCAATATCAGAGAGTATTTTTTTGACTGATGCTATGTCGCTGATAATAAATTCAATCTGCGATAACGATGTATTCTCAGGAATGTTACGAATTATCAGGTTTTTATCTCTATAATTTTGTTCCTTCATTTTAGCGAGAATATCACAGACACTTGGGGTTTGTGAATCTAAAGGGGTGTGCATATTTGGGGTTGCACTTTTTAGAGCAGTCAACTCTCCCTCTAGATTTGCCATTTTAACTGCCATTTGGCCGATTGTTCCCAGTATGTCGCTGGTTTTGGGAATTATTTTTGCGAGGTGTTCTTTCGTGAATAATAATATAATAATAATAATATATCTTTATTGAAAGAAATTTGCAAGATTATAACTAAAAAGTACATATTCAGTGTTATGTTTACAGTGGTTTAAAATTACATAAGGACAAAAGGATATCAACAGAAAAAATATATAAATATGAACAGTAGATAAATGAAAAATAGAAAATAGTTATAAATTTTGGTTTTTCAGTAATCTGCCTCACTAGGCTAGCCTGTGTTGAGGCAGTAATTTTTAAATCAATTTATAAGACTTATAGACACACCTACACTTTTATTAAAAAAGTAATCACATAATAGATTGGTTACATTAATAATAAATTTAAATAAAAGCAACCAATACATTGTTTGTATATTTCCACTGTATAATACCAAATCATTAATAATTTAGAATTTGGGTGAGTGCACCGGTAAAGGCCCTATCATTATTTTTGATCCAAATTTTTATGTTATTTTTGAAAATTTTTTGGGAATCGCATTTTTTTATTCTATCTGGAAGAATGTTGTAAAGCCTTGTTGCAAGGTATCTGAAATTTCGTTGACCAAAAGTAGTATGCGTTTTGGGGATTTGTAGTAAGTCTTTGTCATTATTTCGAGTACAGCGAGTATTTAATCTTTTTTCATAGTATTTATGTATATTTGTGTATAGATGAGTAAGGATTGTTTTTGCATATATCTGCCGAACGTCAAACACATTCATAATATTGAAGATTAAGTTCGAGTCTGTAATTAGAGGTAGTCTAAGAATCAATTTTATAATAGTTTTCTGTGCCTTTATGATTGGGTCTAGTGCTGATGCAGTACCGCCTCCCCATGCAATGATACCATACTCAATAATAGATTGACAGACTGCAAAATAAATCATTTTCAAGTGTTGTAAGTCGAGAAAGTTTCTTATCGTTCTGAAAAAGTGCATGGTTTTTCTTATTTTGTTTGCAATTATTTGAGTGTGTATATTCCATTTGAGATATGGATCAATTGTGAGGCCGAGATACTTCATCTGTGTAGTGCGCTCAATGTAGGGACACTGACAAGATTCATCGGAATTAAAACATTTGTGTATTCTAATGGAGACATCATCATTAGGCTGACCTGTTATATTTATGCTTGATGTGACATATTTAGTTTTCTCGGTGTTCAAAGTGAGCGTATTTGTATCTAACCACTTTTTTACAATGTTTATATCCGTTTCAGCTTTTTTGTAGACATCTACCCAAGTGTCAGCTTCAAACAGTAAGACAGTGTCATCGGCAAAACTAACTATTTTTCCCTGAATATTAATGTTACATAAGTCATTGATATATAAAAGGAACAAAGACGGTCCTAATATGCTACCTTGTGGTATGCCATAGTTAGTTGAGCACTGATTGCTAAGAGTGTTCAATATTTTAACTTGTTGCTTGCGCTCATCGAGGTAGCTCTTAAAGAAGTTAAGTTCGTTGCCTGTAATACCGATTATTTGAAGTTTGTTTATTAATTTACTGTGTGATATTGTATCGAAGGCTTTAGAAAGGTCTAAAAATATTGAAATACATTTTTTGCTTCTATCAAGGTTTTTTACTATGAAGTCAGTTACTGCGGCAATAGCGTCTGAAGTACTCTTGTTTTCTTGAAACCCGTATTGATTTTCTGAGAGTACTTTATGGCTAACCAGAAATTTTACCAACTGGGCATTGATAATTTTTTCAAATACTTTGGATAGAGTGGTCAGTATAGTTATTGGTCTGTAATTGTTTATGTCTGTCTTGTTACCTGTTTTATGTATGGGAATAACAATACCTTGTTTCAGGTTTGAGGGGAAGTGTCCTTGACTGATACTAAGGTTAATTAGGTATTCTAAGGGCAATGTAATTTCCATAGCCAGCGTTTTCAATATCTTAGTTGTTATTCCATCTACCCCGGCAGAAGAAGTGTTTTTTAGGGAATTAATTATTTTTAGAATCTCTTCCCCTGACACAGTTTGAAAATTGAATCTTCTTTTGGGAAATTGAAGTTCTGCTTCAGCAGGTAGAGCATTCGTACAATTTGGTAGACGAGAAGCAAGATTTGAACCAATATTTGTAAAAAAATTATTGATATAATCCGCAACGAGCTTGGGGTTTTTTGAGGTGTCAATAATGTTTCCGTCAATACAAAGTTTACTTATGTCCTGTTTGTCTTTAGTGTTTTGTGTATTTGTGGCTTCTCTTAGAGTTTGCCATATTTTTTTGGGATCGTTGTTACTTTGTTGGATTTTGTCTCTGTAGTAGATTTCTTTCGCCTTTCTAATGACTTCGCCGCATGTATTTCTATATCTTTTGTAGATGTTTAGTGATATTATGTCGTAAGGATTTTCTTTAACTTTTTTGTGTAGTGCGTTTCTTCTACGAATGCAGTTGATAATTGAAAAGTTTATCCATGATTTCAAGGGTTTAATTTTGTTAGGATATTTTTTTGTTAAAATTGTGGTATTATTAATTAATTCATTTTTCAAAAAGTCAACAAAATAATTCCATGCATCATCTGGGTTTTGTATTTGGAAGAGCTCTTGCCAAGATTTATTTTTAATTATGTTTTTTAGATTTTCAAAATTAATATTATTGTATATGATTGACTGATCCCTTCTGGTTTTTGTGGCGTCGGATTGTAATGTGAATATTGTTGTGTAATGATCTGTAATTGTTGATTTGTAAACGATACTTTTGTTTTGTTTATTAGTTTTGACCATTATGTGATCAATGCATGATGTAGATTCATTACCTGTTCTTGTTGGTATATTTATGGTACTAATTAACATATTCAGGTAGTCGTGACATTGGTGGTGTGGATTATTTGGGAGTATGTTGATGTTCAAATCTCCCATAATTATTAAATTTTTAGTATATGAAAGATTAGAGAGTGTGCTATTAAGACTGTTAAGAAATGGTGTGATATTACGGATGGATGGAGAGCGGTATATTGCTAGAACGCAAGTATCATTATTGTGCATTATTTGCATACAGCTCGCGTCAGTAATGTTTATTTCAGTTACAACATAGTTTAGGTCATTTTTTGTGTATACCACAATTCCATCATTCTGACTATCATGGTTTGATGAGTTGAAGGAAGAGTAGTGATTTATGAATTTTGGAGTGTAAATATTTGTCAACCAACATTCTGTAAGAATTATAACATCAAAGTCTATATTTAGGTGGTTAAGCTGTATCTGGAGTTCATTAAAGTTTTTATTAATTGATCTAATATTTTGGTGCATAAAAGTGGTGTTTTTTGGATTAGCTGTCAGATATTTACATATTTTAGCATCTGATGTTGTAAGCAAATTGTCTTGATAAATTAATTCTTCATATGTTTTGTTAAAAGCCATGTTATAATTTATATTACAAAAAAGAAAAATAGTTTAATTAATTTTAATGAGAGCTCCACTAATCCGTGGCCATCACTGGGGATTTCAACCTTTGATTGAATGTGAAGGAGTTGAATTATTGTTGCAATAAACAAATAAAAGTGCGAAATATGACTCACCATACTGAGGGGAATAGACCCAGTGAACGACCGGTGAGAGGGGCTCTCACTAAAAAAGCTAAACTATTTTTTTTAGATCATCCGAATGTTTGATGTATATTATCCTATCACTTTCTTTTTTTTTAGCCATTATTTTACATTCTTTAAACCAGACGAATTTGTATCCCATTTCTTTTGCTTTCGTTTTTGATCTCCACAAAAGATCTTTGAAATAGGCACCAAGGATTTCACTAACAAAGATCTTCTGGAATACGTTTCCTTGGGTTGAGGTTAGGTTCAGTTGTTTCCTGTTTTGTAGAATCTGCCGTCTTTTTTGGGGGTTGGTAAATCTGACGTGGAATTTTGGGGGGGCTCCTGGACGTCGGTCCGGTATTTTCTTGATATCGAGAATATCTTCGCCTTTTAAGTCAACACCCGTGACTGCGACCACCCATTTGATTGTTTCTGCAGGCTGCTCACCCTCTCTTTCAGGAATCCCAGCAAATTCGAGGGTGTCTTCACGAGATTTTTGCTCCACTTCTGCCAATCTGACTTCAAGGCTCTTTATTATTCCATCTTTTGCCGTCAGTTCCTTTCTCAATGATTCCACTTCGGAAACTAGTTTAATTATGGTCTCCATCTTGAGGTGGATATCATCGTATTGACGGCTGATGAAGTCTCTTGTGCTTCTGCTTTCTTGGTTTTCATCGTCAATTTTTTTTATTATTGCTTGTTTAAATATTTCTAGTTTTTTCTCCATCTTCGTCTCCATTTTCTCCAGCAGTACTTCAATTTGTTGTTGGGATCCATAATCATGTTGGTTAGTAAGTTAACAGCATCCTTCGCCAAAGTAATATATGCCTGCGCAGTGCGCATCCATATTTTAAATGGTTATTGGGAAAGTTTGCTAGATTCACTTGCAAGTATGGCTGATGGAACCGCCTTGATTTTGGTGCGCTGAGGTGATGGTAAGTACCTGCACCGCTGGCGTATAATAATGTTACAAAATTATTTGAACACTTTGCGATTTCAAAAATTGTTTTTATATATTATTATACGATGGATGAATATGCAATAAACAATGCTAATGCGAACTTGAGCACTTTAACACTTGGGGGAACTAAAATTAGACTGTAACTTTCGCAAAAACTCGTTATATTAAGAATGTGAGCGATTATTGTCGTAAAATAACATTATGTACCTACTCCTGCAATATTATCAGTTAATCCCATTGTCAGAATCAACTATATGTACTTTCCATCTCGACACCTACCTATTAAGAGAAATGCAAAAATATTATTTTTATTTTTACTACATCTATTGTATATTATTACTTTTAAAATATCTATACTACATGTATATCTAATTTAGCAACTGCTACGTATTAGTATATTTCTTTATTTAATATTTGTTTTTATTCATAAGCTTTATTTGTTTCTTAATTTAAAAAAAATATATATATATATAAGTATATCTTATTTTTTTATCTTTTTTCTGTAATGACACGACTCCCCAATTTAAACACGAGAAATTTTTTCTCTTTTAAATTGGGTAGATTCATTAACAAGAAATTATTTTATTTGTAATTATTTTTAAGAACCATGTATTTTCCTTATGTAAATCTGTTATATGTATGTATATTTCAAAAAAAAAAATGTTTTGAGGACGTAAATCTCTAGTAGGTTACACCGGTATTGTTGTTGTTGTTGTTGTTATTGCACTTATTATGTTTAAACTGTTGGTTGCTAAATTAAAATGTTCAGATTACTGTCCGTTATGGAATGTAACGCTGCCAGGACAAATGCTTATTAAAATGTTCAGATTACTGTCCGTTGGAATGTAACGCTGCCAGACTGCCAGGACAAATGCTTATTAAAGCGCCGCAACCGGGCTCAAAAAGAAGATGGAGAGATATGAAATTACGAATGTTAGTATTATTTAAAGCGACAAAATCGATGCGAAAATTGTGCAAATGTTTAATAAAACACGACGCGTTTAAAATAGAGTAAAAATTTCGCGGGAAAATTTAAAGAAACACTGTGAATTTTTTCATATATATAATTTGTAAAATAACTGAAAAAACGTGTTTATAATAATTTTTAAAGATACTTTTTACAGTGATTTTTTTTTATCGAGAGAATTTTTTGGCGATCTACCTCAATATTATTAGACTCCAATCGATCGACTCTCCGCAGATTTTCATGCGCCGGGGGGGGGGGGGGGTGGGGGCATTTTATGCCAATTTTTATATCACATGGGACGAGTATTCTCAAAAGACTGATTTAAATTAAATCTGTATGCAGTGAATAAAAACTACACTCAGAACATGAAAATGGTTATTCTTTGATTCTGGCAGTACATGAATAGCCTGCAACTTGAATTTTATAACTACCCTTCGAATAAGAGAATGATTTTCTTTCGAAATATGTCAACAGATGAGTCCACAACTGGAATTTTATATTCAACACAAAACTGGTTTAAATTAAATCTGTGTGCGGCGAATTAAAAAAATAAAAGTCAGAATATGAAAATGGTTTCTCTTTGATTATGGCTTCACATACATAGTCTGTAATTAGAATTTTATAGCTGTACTTCGAACAAGAGAATGTTTTTCTTCGAAATGTGTCAGCAGATGAATCCACAACTCGACTTTTACATTCTGAACACAAAACTGGTTTAAATTAAATCTATTTGCGGCGAATTAAAACTACTCGGAGATGAAATTGTTTTTTTTTTTTATTTATTCTGGCAGCATATAAACAGTCTGCAACTAGAATTTTATAACTGTACGTCGATTAAGAGAATTTTTTTCTTTGAAATGTGTCAGCAGATGATTCCGCAACTGAAATTTTACATTCTGCTCACAAAACTGGTTTTAAATTAAGAATGAATCTTGATGCTCCCCAGCTTTAATTACTATTACTCTCAAAACACGCGTATGGTTTTCCGATGAATTACTAATTTTGAAGAATGGTTTGAAATAAAATTTAACTCTAAATATTATTACGATTTTCTTCGAAATGCGTCGGCAGACTAATCCACTACTGGAATTTTGACGGATCATTCGGAACATGAAACTAATTTTAACGTAAGACTTAATCTGCACGCGAGTCCTCGGCTTTAATTTACACTACACTCAATTAATTCTCAAAAGACTAATTTTACAATCAACGTTTCAACCTTAACCGGAAAGTGCGCCTGCACTGCTGTATCGCGACAGTAATATTATTAATTCCGGGTTGGGTGCTGCTTGCCCTAACCCTTTGCGCTCGCAATAAGTGGGATCTCCAATATGTCGTTAACCGAAATTTTGGAGACGTGAGAGTGATGTATATAAGAACATCAAAGAAATAAAAATCAAAAATTTGATTGAAAAACAATTCCTACAACTTGAAAATACAATTAACAAAGAAAAAATATCGGACCAACAGGAAATAATCAAATGAAAAGACCTACTTCTAACGAACACTGAAGAATATGCTAAAGGACTAGAAAACAGAAACCGAAATTATCCTGTAAGTAACGAAGCCAAAACAACAAATAATTTCCTTCAAGATACAAATAAATTTTCAATTGGATACGATTTTAGATTTTCACGGCCAAAAATTATTTTGTTTTTAGTTTTTGGGGTATTATGCCGTGTTGCGCTACCTCCTTCTTTAGCCAACGTTTCGGACAGCGTTGCAGTGTCCATCATCAGGGCAGATGTGTGTAGATGTGTGCAGACATCTGCCCTGATGATGGACACTGCAACGCTGTCCGAAACGTTGGCTAAAGAAGGAGGTAGCGCAACACGGCATAATACCCCAAAAACTAATAACAAAAAAAAAAAAAATTTCAATTATTTGTATCTTGAGATAAAAATATATTCTTCTGATGATAAAAACAAATCATCAGAAGACATTGAAAAAATGATCACAAAAAAAATTTCTGCAGCAAAACTGAAATTTGCAGTAAAAGGAGTTAAAAAAATAAGCAAAAATAGACTGATTATACACTGCCACAAAAAAACGATGCTTTAGTATTGTCAAAAGAGATTAACGAAAATCTTCGTAACATCCAAGCTGAAGAAGTAAAGAAGAGAAAACCCAGGATCATTCTAAAAGGACTACATGAAGATATTCAAGATGATGATATTGTTCCAAACCTAATTGCACAGAACCCGGACCTGGAGGAAATGTTAAAAATGAATCCTGATTTAGACTCCCTAAAAATGTTAAAAACATTTAAAACTAAATATTAAAAAAATTGTGTCCTGGAAACTAGTGGCAGCATGAGACAATTACTACTGTATAAACAAAAAGTGAACATCAGCTACCAGCGGGTTAAGGTGGAGGACGGCAAAATTCTCATGCAATGTTACCATTGCCTTCGATTCGGTCACACTTCGCTCCGATGTCTGTATAAAACAAATGCCGCTACATGCAACCACTGTTCTGGAAACCACAACTTTCAACAATGTATCAACAAGAACTCCGATCCTATATGTAATAATTGTTCTTTTCAAAACAAAAACTACAAACTAAGTTATGACACTAAACACAATGCATCCAGCATTAAATGTCTATATCGTGCTAAAATCATTGCCCTATTATATCTAGACATGCCCTGTGAAATGCAAAATGACGCCGGAACCCAAAATAAAATTCGCTCAATGTTCATTTATTTATCAAGTCCGTGCATTGTTTTGAACCGTTGAGATGCATTGAGCTTTGAGTTGTACCTTTTTTCGGTCTTCAAGGTCTTCACTGAAACTAATTTTTGTGTTAGCCGTCCGGACCGCGTTAATTTTTTCAAACACAAAAATATCACACTTCCGAGTATTGTACAAGATGCACGCCGCGGACTTTAATTTTGAAAATGTAGTCAGTTATCTCAATATAAAAGAAAATATATATGTCTTACAGATAGCTTTAAGGCACTGCATTCATGAACGTGACAAAGGGAAAGTTCTTAATTTTGTTTCTGGCAATGTTTCTGACGTCATGTCAACTCACCACGATGCTTGTGACGTAACAACAGACCGACTACATACCTACAATGAGTGCTGTATCACAATATGGCTGTGATGTACAAACTTTTTTTTAAAGCGCGACCCGCTTTTAAATTCACCCCCGCTGTTTTTTTAGGAAAAATCAACCTATGTAGTCGAAGTATTATTAATGTATCCATTATTAGTTTGTAGGCGGACCTTGGTGGGAGGGTATGTACAACATTACTTGGTTAACTTTGTTGTCGGTGGAGTTGCAAACCTACTTTATATATTGTAAAACAAAATTTGTTTAATTAAACTATCTAAGTGGGTAAAAATAAAGCGCCGCAGGTGAAAATATAATGTCCGCAAGGCCAAAACAATGCTCTCGATTTTTTCATTCGGTCGTATTTATTAAAGAACTTATAAAAGTACTTTCAATTTTGGCGGTTAATTCAAAAAAGTTAGTAAAAATTGCCAAACAAAATTTTTACTACGTTCAAGGTAAAACCAATAAATGGTGTTGGTTTATTTTCGTTCGGAATTACAATATTTATAAGTACAATATTTCGTCAAGAAAATTTTAGTTATTTTGTAAAACGGAAACCTTTAAAATACATTAAACACAGATCTCAACGAAGAACAGATGTACTCTTCTTCAATTAAGGTAAAGTTAACCTATCTTAAGCCACGGCATTCCGAATTTCTACCATTTTATAACATATTTCTCTTGAACACTTAAAGTTTTTAAATTTCAAAAAAATACATATTATTTTTGACGATAATAATATAATAGATAATATTTGACCGGTCAGTGGTTGAGTGGGCATAGCGCTTGGGTCCCACCTGGGCGTCGCGTCCTCGGCTGGCTAAGTCCTCCATCACAACACAAGCAACCTTTTCGGCTTTCTGTGGTTGTATTAGGAGATTTTCAAACATTGTTGGGCTATTTGTAACCCGGGAATGTTCGTCTTTCTTTAAAAAATATATATATATCTATGCATTTGCCACGCCGAAAGGGTTATTATATGAAATTCCCCCGACAGAAAAAATCGTAAGATATGCGCCTATTATTATAATTATTATAAATTATTGAAAAAAAATCATAATTCATTGTTTCGTTAAATGCTATTTAAATATTTCCCGCAAGATTCTTGTTGTATTTTAAAAAGTCGTGTTTTATTAAACATTTTCACAATTTTCGCTTAAATATAATCGTTTTTAATATAAGCGCGCTCCTTCTAACTTTTCTTATTAACATATCTCCCCTTCCTCTTCTTTTTGAGCGCTTACTGCCGGGTCTTAAGTAACCACGAATTTTTGTTATTTTTTATTTGTTTTCAGTAACCGATTCAAAACTTTAAAGAAAGATTATAGTTTTTGGCTAATACCTTTTGCGAAACAGAACAGAATCCTGTGAATAATTTCGACGCATCCGCCGCCAAGACCTGGACAAATATCAGTCCATTAACCTGGGCATCCCTGCTTAGTCACCACATGTAGCGAACCACTCGGGGTGACCTATAGCAGAGGCGTTGGTTATCCAATAAATGGTTCCCGAGGCGGCGCGGGCGGTACCCATACTCGCCTTCGAATTGAATCGCTTGTCAAGATAAAGTAAAAAAAAAAAATCAATAATATTTATAAATGTTTCGTGTCCCCCTTGAAAACCACTGGTATTCACACAGCTTGTCGAAACTGTTCATGATACCAAAACGTGAACGAACTGTTGATGTATTAGTTAGTGCGAAGAATTACACAACAGGATAACTCGGTGGTCAGTTGTATATTGCCGGGAACGCGTATGCAAGATGGCGGAATTCGAAGGAGAGTTTTGTTGCGAAATTACTGTTACTGGTGTTACTTTTATTGTGATGTTCTCTATGAAAGGGCTTGTCTAAATATACTTGGTCGAAGGCGAAAATGCTTAGAATCGCTCAAGACAAAATCGATTATTCATAAAGTAGGTAGAAGTATGATACATAAGTACTATTCACGTACTATTCACGTACTAATTACCCGCATTATATATTTACACTGCATAAATGATTTTAAAATGCAAACTAAAATAAATATTATTTCTTCAAATTTAGCAAATTCACTTTGTGGCACCATTTTATTAATGAAATAATAAAAAACACTTTGTTTTTACCACAATAAACTTTATTTAAAAGTCAACATGTTTCAAGAACGATGTTCTCTTCATCAGGACATATAATGTACTAAAACTAAATGATCGAACATAGAAGACAGGTGTGGGTAGAAATGGAATTAGTGGGGGAGGAGTGAGGTGGAAAGGGGCGGTGCTTAGAAGAGCAACAAGGGGGAGGGGGGGGGAAGAGGTGGAAAGGGGGGTGCTTAGAAGAACAAAGACAAAAATTACAATGGGAATATGTTTAAGATAGGGTTATTCACAAAATTAATTTGATTGTTAATAATATTTAAATTTCTATTGACATTTTTCCTAATTTCTAATATTTCTAAAAGATCTAAGTGAAAACCACTGTAAAATTTTAAAACCAGTTAGTGTGTAAAATTTTAAACCAGTATTTATATCAAATGAATGGTTAAATTCAATTAGATGGTTAGCAAATTCCGAATAATTATTGCTATTTAGACATCTCAAATGTTCCTTAATCCTCGTTTCAAAATTTCTGCAAGTTTTACCTACGTAAAAATGATTGCAGTCATTACAATTCAATTGGTAAACTCCGGATTTTTTCGATTTTTTGGTCTTTGTCCTTGTTATTTAAAATATAATTTTTCAATTTATTATTCGTATAAAAAGCAGGCTGTATTGTATTAGGAATTTTTTTCATGATTAAATTGGAGGTTTGATGATTTACAAACAATTTTTTTCTCCATTGCTTTTTTATTATTTATTTAATATTATCAGTATATTTTTGAATGTAATAACATACTATTAGAAATGAATCTCTCAAAATCTTTAACAATCCTTCACTTAAATATCAGAAGTGTCTGTAAAAAATTTGATCATTTTACACTCGCATTAAATGAACTTGTCCATAAACCGGATTGTATTGTGTTATCGGAAGCCAGAATTAGCGGCTACTCAGGTACCTATAATTTACCTGGATACAATAATTTTGTTACAACTTTCAAAATAAATCAAAATAGCGGAATCATTGTTTTTATAAAATGTATTCATGACAACATTTCCGTTAATGGAATACATATCGATCTTGTAAACTGTCTTCATATTCAAATTAATATAAAAAATACTTTATTGATATAATAGCATTATATAAAACACATAGCTCGAGCATTAATAATTTCACCGAGAATCTGAAATTTATTATAAATACAAATTTTTCTCGAAATGCATTTGTTGTGGGCGATATCAATATCGATATATCTGATGAATTTGAAAACAATAGAAATAAAGAAAAAACTGATTATATCAACACATTAACGGAACTAAACTTTAAACCATGTGTAAAAAAATATACGAGAGAATGTCTTGGACAAAGGCCATCATGAATTGATCATATCTGGTGTAATACTAATGAAACTGAAAAAATAAAATCAATTATTTGGAAAAATAATATTACTGATCATCACACATGCAAGCCTTTAAAACTGACAAAATAGATGTGAAAAATTACTCCCACTATAATTTTCCAAAACTATTATTAATTACGAAAAATTACAACAAAACCTTAACTCTGAAAATTGGGAAACTGTTCTATCATCTAATAACACCTATTTATGTTCACTTAATTTTGAATCAATCTTAAATAAGCATATAAAATCCCCCTCTTCCATTATAAAATACTCTCCAAATACTAAATTCAAAAAATTAAAACCGTGGATCACCCAAGGAATCATAATCTCAATTAGACATAAAGAAAAAATTTATAAGGAACATAAAAAAATTCCAGAAAACTATAAACTATACGAATATTTTAAAAAATTCAGAAATAAACTGTGTTACATTATCCGGAAAACCAAAGAAGATTTCTATAAAGAAAAAATCAATATTGCTGGCAACAATAATAAGAAGGTATGGCTAACTATCAATGAAATTATCAATAAAAAACCTAACAAATCTAACATAAACAAAATTACAGATGTTGATAACAAAATTTACGATGTAAACACGGATCCAATGAAATGTGCAAATATTTTCAACAATTATTTGAATCAGTTGGTGAAAAATTAGCACTTAAAATTTAAAACATCGAAAATAATTAACTATATACATCGCCTTCAAATCCTTTTAACACCTTAACACATCAATCAATTAAAAGGTAATTCTTCCCCCAGTTATGACAATATTTCGGTAGAAATTCTTAAAAAAAATCTGATTCACTTTGTAAACCATTGGCACACATAATAAATACAAGTTTCGAAAATGGCAACTTTCCAGTAAATTACAAAAATACTACCATTACTCCTATTTTTAAATCCGGTGACCCCTTTCTTAGTAATAATTATAGGCCAATTTCTCTAAACTCAAATATTGCAAAAATATTTGAAAAAATTGTAAAAAACCAGATGTTTAAATTTATAAAGGAAAATAATATATTAAATTCACATCAATATGGTTTTAGAGAAAATTTGAGCACTCAAGATGCTATCGTAGACCTAACATCTGAAATATATAAATCTTTAGATAACAACAAAAAATGTATTGGAATATTTGTCGACTTACGAAAAGCTTTTGACAGTATATCACATTCGAATCTTATCTCTAAACTAAAGAAAATTGATTTAACCAATAATGCCCTAACGTGGATCGAAAATTACCTATTTCATAGAGAGCAATTTGTCAAATTAAATGGTTTTCTCAGCGATTCTCAAATCAGTAAATTTGGAATCCCGCAGGGAACAGTATTGGGACCAATTCTCTTTATCATTAATGTTAATGATATTTTTAAACTCACCATAAAATCCAAACTAATATCTTTCGCTAATGACACAGCAATTTTAGCTGAGGGATCAACGTGGAATGAAACTCAGAGAACGGTGGAATCAGATATAAATTTAATAAAAAAATGGTTTGATCAAAATTTACTTTCTCTAAATACAGATAAAACTT
This sequence comes from Limnephilus marmoratus, assembly GCA_917880885.1. Taxonomy (NCBI): domain Eukaryota; kingdom Metazoa; phylum Arthropoda; class Insecta; order Trichoptera; family Limnephilidae; genus Limnephilus; species Limnephilus marmoratus. Next base: position 58,606,485 of record OU862913.1, read on the forward strand.
TTGTAATTCCTTTCACTCTGACTAAAAATGCTACCCCTGAAAATCTAAATATATGTATACACATAATTGTAATTCAAATTCATATATATGTAAATCTGATTGCTCTGTACTCACTATTAAAACCAATGTTAAATACCTTGGGGTAATTATAGACAGTAACATAAGGTGGAAGATGCAAATCAGCACAACAGTTGCGAGACTAAGAAAATTAGTGTACATTTTCATTAGAATTCGAAACATTTTAAATGTTAGTATGTTAAGAACCATTTACTTTTCTTTAATCCAATCAGTGCTACAGTATGGAATTGTTGGTTGGGGCGGTGCATTCAAAACTTCTCTTTTACCATTGGAAATCATTCAAAAATTAATTATAAAAATAATTTTAAAAAAGCCGTATGATTACCCCACTATCAAATTATTTCAAGATTTTAACGTACCTTCACTTCATGTTATTTATAAAAAAATTACAATTCTACAAATACACAATGATTGCTTCAATAATGAGAGCTTCACTCCTTTTTCAAACAGCATTAGAACAAAAAATATCCTGGGCTCTATGACTGTCCCGCGTTGTAACACCACCACAGCTCAACAATACTATAAATATATTGGAGTTAAATGGTTTAACCAATTACCAGTTATTTTAAGATTGGAAACAAATTATAAAAAAATCAAAAAATCAATAAAAGCTCTTTATACTTATCACAATCACTACATCTTATAATATTTTATTTCTAAACACAATTGTAATATCTGATATCCTTTTTCTTTCTTTATTTTTTACCTTTTCTTTTTTATCTCCTCTTCATTCTGCTACATTCGTTCTATTATATGTTTTATATATTATATAAAACTATAGATGCATATTATATGATATATACAATTTTTTTTTCTTTGTAAACTGTTAATTATCTATTAATTGATCTATATGTATATATAAAAATTATATTTTATTTAAACTTATATAAAAATTATTTACTACATTCGTTGTCTCCGCCTTTTTAACACGAGCTTTGCTCAAAAAAAAGGTGTAAGACATGTTAAATAATGTTTATATTTTTTTCCAAAAACTTTATAGAATTCACAAAAACATGTAATTTTTGTAATATTTATTAAATAATAAAAAAAAAATTTGATATTTAATTGATACTACACTTAAAACACGAAAATGGTTTTCAGTTAAAGTTTCACCCGCTTCAATAAATGCTTCCATCTCAACCATTCCATCTTCAAATAGTTTTTTGTGTTTCGCCAATATATGAGATATTTTAAATGACGCGATCGTTGCAGCTTTTGATTGTTTGGCTGGTCTTGTGAACAAGGTTTGTTCTTTTTTAAAACAAATTATCAAATCCCATACTTTTCGTTATTTGTTTTTGGGGTGTTATGCTGTATTGCGAACCTCCTTCTTTACCCAACGTTTCGGACATCGTTGCAGTGTCCGTCATCAGGGCAGAAACGTTGGCTAAAGAAGAAGGTAGCGCAACACGGCATAACACCCCAAAAACAAATAACGAAAATGCTTTTGGCCGTGAAAATCTTAAAACTTTTTATATACTATACTTTTCGTTTTCTTAATTCACTCTGTGGCGAGAAATCCTTTTAATAGTTTTTATGAATGGTTTTATAATGCCTTTCTAAATTCCCATGCTTACGTATTGTAGCGGACGTGTTGGCGTCTCTACAAGACTGTAAGAGGGCACCGGCGTTTCGTGCACGATGATCCGGATGTTTCCAAATGATGAGGGTGGTAACCCTGAATTGTTGAGGGTGGCAACCCTTGATCTGCCTCCCTGCACCCAGAGCTTGGTGATGGCGGCTCTGGATGTCCTGGTCTCTGCCTGAACCTGGCGCCTTGCGGTGTCCTTAAGTAGGGCCGGCTTGTCTGGAGAAGGTAGGCACCAGGCTTGGTTATCAGGCAGAGCTTCAGCAGGAGGCAGTCGGAGAGAGGTCTTCCAGAGGAAGGATGTAATAAAACACTTTGTCGAGTTAAAAGTTGAACTGATTTATGTTCAAAAAAGTCGCTGTATTTATTCAATTCAGTGAGCCCGATTTGGGGCCGGACAGAACCACAGAAAAGTGGTGGGGGGAGTCATTCCGTGCCACCACTAGTATTACAAGGGGCAGAGAAATGCCCATTATATATTTTGCCTGTTTCATTAAAAAAAAGCGCTCGCTTAAATTTTGAACTTTATAGGATTTTGTAGCCTAAACTACTGTATAAAACACAAATTTATAATTGAAAACAAATAAAGAAAGGTACAATGTATAACAAGAATTTTTGTTTGGAGAAATTTGATGCATTTTGAGAATTTTGATTTTAAATTTAGGTTATATGATTTTGATTAATTGATTTCACAATGAAATGCAATTATATTATTTTTCCCCGGTTCCCCGTGAGATAATCTATCGAAATCTGTTTATTTCAATATCCCACGAGGTCCCGAGATTTTTAAAATGAGAAAAATGTGAAAATTTCATCTGCGAAAGTGTTTTGACAAGAACAAACATGACTCTATTTTCTATAGGTTTTTACCTAGAGGCAAAGTTTTATGTTTTGCTGGAGGCCTTGCAGGTCCTACAATGAAAACTGATTATTTCATTGACCTGCAAGGCTCACAGACTTTTAAAATTGAAAAGTAAAACATTAATAATACAACATACAAATTAAAAAGGTAAAAATAATGATTTTACAATCTCCCCAGTGGCAACCTGAAAGTAACGTTTATTTGTTGCACTGGGGAAATGTACATTGTAAGGTTGGCCAGTGGGAAAGGTGGCCGCCTTCCTGGAGCGCGTCCACCTTCCTGGAGACGGAATATTTGCCTTCGTGGGCTTTGTGGGCTTCATATTTGTCTTCGTGAGCCTGGTGGTCTTCGTGGCTAAATATTTGCCTTCGTGGGCTAAATATTTGTTCTCCTGGGCCTCGTGGGCTAAATAATAACAATTTTAATGCAAATGAGGCAAAGCAGTCTTCTTGCCAAAGCGGCAAAGCAATCTGCTTGCTTAGCGGAAAGGGAGGCAAAGCAGTTTTTCCCCTCCTTGGAGCCAGAAATATTGGCCCTTGTTGGGGCCGCAAAAAATAATAATAAAATTTGTAGATAATAGTTTAAAATGTCTCCCGGTGGCAACCTGGCACGCAAGCTTTATTTGGTTGCACCGGGGCATTGTACATAGTAATGAAAAGCCTTAAGATATTTTATTTAATTAAGTTATAAGCATAAAATATACAAGAATGATAATTTGACAAGAAAATGAACAAGAGAAATCATTTTCATCAACATTATCGCCGGCGGCACGGTATTTTTGCATTTTGTGGCCAGGTCATTTTTTACTTATTTCCAAGAAATGACCACAAAACTGCAGAGGACCAGGCCAACGATGAACATTGCTGAAAAAGATTTCTAGGGTATGAACACGTCGGTTACACGTATTGCAACTGACGCATAGCAAATGAGACAAATGCACTTATCCTTCACCATATAAAATAAGAATTCTTCCTAACAATCGTTATTAAAATATTACATTTTACTTCTATTTACCGCACTAATTTTTTTTTATTTTTTATTAATTAACTTCGTATTGCCTTCAAGTTACAACTCGGACTGACTGACTCCGAATAAATAAACTCCGATATACCGAACCACGCACTAGAAACAAGATCGATAACTTCGGGCTTTTGAAGGCAATTTTTGACAATATTTCACCATGAATACGCAATATATAGACGATTTTTGTCACAGTGAATATGCAATAAATAGACATACCGTATATGAGGATAAGGTAAACAAATAATAAAAATGCGCAACCATTGAAAATACAAGCTACAAATAAATAATATACAAAAAGGCATGAAAATGTTCGGTCTTATTGAGGCCTAATTGAGGATCAACTAAAACAAAAACTGTGAATAGATCTATTTATATCGGCAAATTTTTCTCGAGATCGACTCAAAAAGCTCTCGCGATCGACCGTTTGAGCACCACTGGTCAAGATATTATCTTCAAGACTAACATATAGTTTTTAAGAGGTTTTAAACTTAACGTGTTTAAGGGAGATATGTAAGAAATCGGTAGAAATTCGGGTACGAAGGCTTAAAGAGGTTACCTCTTGCCGAACATTAGTCATTTTTGAATGTCCGTTAAATATTAACTATATTAGAAATTTTCAACTGTAATGTTTACAAAACTTTCAACCTGTAATGTTCACTAAGAATTTCTCAAGCTGTTTTATGACTGAAATAATTAACCTTTCTGACAACTTGCTCTCTTTCTATTTGATTTGTGAAGCGCGTATTACTAAGCACCATAAAAATATATACTATTGACGCAGTGGCGTAGCGTGGGGGGGGGGGGCGGGGGGGGGCGGCCCGCCCCGGGCGGCACTTTTAAGGGGGGCGGCAAATTTTCACAATAAATAATAATATTATATTAGAAAAATTTAAACCATTTCAAATCATTATTTGAAAATATTAAAGGATGCTTTCGTTTACGAATCCAACTCTTTTTTATTATTTATTTAAAATATCAATAATTATATTTTTTTAAGCTGCAAATTTCGCAATTTGTAGAAAAACCGTGCGCATATTATGAGAGCAATACTAATCAAAGCTGATAACTTGGTTTAGATTCACTCTTAATTAAAACCAGAATTGTGTTCAGAATGTATTAACGAATGAATTTCAGTTGTATATTCATCTGCTGATACATTTCGAAAGAGACCATTATTTTATTCGAAGTGCAGTTAAAAAATTCTAGTTGCAGACTATGTACGTGCTGCCAGAATCAAAGAGAAACCATTTTCATATTCTGAATGTAGTTTTAATTCGCCAAATACAGAATTAATTTTACCCGTGTAATCGCAGAAGATGCAAATTGTCCCAAACATTTAATTTTAAAATAAAATTGTGAAATTATGTCCCACACATTTAATTTTAAAATTAATTTGTGATTACGATAAAAAGACAAGTTATAGTTTTATTACATTTTTTTTAACCCATTGGCCACAGAATTAATGAGCTAAAAAGTTGGCCTTCACCACTGAATTAATTTTGTACCAAAAATTGAAAACCTGCATTGGTGTACTAAATCTATTGTTACTTTTGAACCGTATATTCAAATTAAATAATTTCTTTAAAATTGTTTACATATTGGATTAAGGTAAAGAAAAACATAAAAAAATATATTTTTTTAAATATTAAAATATGTGTAAATAAGGTTACAAATATAACCTTCCCTTTGTTCGTCAGTTTTTTTCCACATTTTTATTCAAAAAGTTACAAAAAAACATAGGATTCTTAGATCGAACAATAATAATTTTTTTTTTTTATATACATGTATACTAATAACTATTAAAATAATTGTCTATGATAGTCCTCAAAGCAATCAGGGACGTTCAGGGTCACTACCAAAAGCCTAGAACCACTCGCAATTTCGAAGAAATTAAATGGCGGCTGGCTGCATACAAAACTTGGAACACAAATATCAGAGAAAAAACATAAGAAACATATTATTGCCAATTCTATGAAATTAATGATTAATTATCTACAGAGTGTTCGGCATTTAAAATTTTATTGAAAAATGTCACTATTGTGCTCGTTTTCTGTTTTTTGATGTACCTACTCTAGCCCGTCAGCGTGCCGGGGTTTGTGGTTAAGTACCTGAGTCGCACACCTGGCAGGCTGTCGGGGTTTGTGGCCAATGGGTTAAGAAAAGGAATCTGTATTTCAAATTTTAAGTTTATTCTATTTTAGGTACTTTAATTCGAATATTCATGTATTTTTGAGCCAATTCACATTTCCAAAATCAAAATTTTAATATTTAGAAACAATTATGTTCTAATAAGCACGTCGGAAATATTACTTTATCTAGATATTAGAACAATTCTGTTTTTTGCAAAAGGATAAAAAAAACAATAAAAAGGAACATTTCACGGGAAGAATCGGAAATGGACAAAGGACAGGCAAAAGTTTATAAATAATTTTTTTACTATTCGAAGTGATAAATCAGTTTTCCTTTGAATTGTGTCAGCAGATGAATCTCATTTATAAAATTCAATTATAAATATTAAATTAATAAAGTTCAGTTATAAAATTCTAGTTGCAGACTCTGTATGTCCTGCCAGAATCAAAGAAAAACCATTTTCATGTTACATAAGGAGTTTTAATTCGTCAGGTACAGATTTAATTTAAACCAGTACAAAATGTATAATTCCAGTTGAATTCATCTGCTGACACATTTCAAAGGAAAACATTCTGTTATTCGATGTGCAGTTATAAAATTATAGTTGCAGACTAATTATTTAATGCCAGTATCAAAGAAAAACCATTTCCATGTTCTGAGTGTTGTTTTAATACACCGTACACAAACTGGTTTTGTGTTCAGAATACAACGATGAGTAAAAAAAAAAGTTGCATATTCATCGTGCATCGAGTGAAGTTTTATATATATGAGATACATAATGCTATAAAATTCTGAGAAATTGTTTGTTGCATGTGTAACTTTTATTGGGAGACTCTAACGGATTATCAATCAATTTTGGAGTAGAATTATAAACATGATTTTCGTTGAAAGAATACTCTTCAGATGTAATTATTAAAAAAATCCGGCTCGTATATAAATAGGTAGTACCCCTCCCCCCCTCCGCAGCTCAGTACCCAAATAAGAGGCCGGCGAAATTTGGTGAGTGTAGTTTTAATTCACCACATACAGATTTCATTAAAAACCATTTTTGTGTTCAGAATGTAAGTGCCGGTGGAATTAAAGCAAAAACCATTTTTATGTTCTGAGTATTTAAACCAGTTTTATGTTATCAATATAACAATAAATTGCCGATTCATCGTGTACCGAGTGAAGCTTTGCATTTGAGTTGCATTCCATTCAAAAAACTTAATAACTGTAGATTTTTTCATTATTATTGGTGCATGATGTGAACATTAGTTATTGGGTTTATAACCTAATTATTGTTATTTGTGGTTTTCTAATGCATGTAATGTTATAAACCTGTAAATGTTCCAAATAAAGAAAATAACTAAAAATAAAAAATTCCATACGTATGATGAAGATGTGAAATTCTATCACAAGCATACCATTCTCGATTTCTGAGAGCAGTTATGTATAATTTTTTAGTAGAATTTATAAGCATGATTTTATTGAAGGCGTACTCGGCACATGGGATTATGAAAATCGGCATAAAAAATAGGATATCTACCCCCCCCCCCCGCCCCCCGCGCCAGTAAGCCCTTGAAAATCTCTGCGGAAAGTACCTGTAGAATTTAGCGTGGGGGGGAAGGGAGTGGGGGGGGGGGGGGGCGGTAAAATTTTCCTCCGCCCCGGGCGGCCGAAACCCACGCTACGCCACTGTATTGACGCAGGAAATAATAATAACTAAAACTTACTATTTTACCATCCGCCACTGAGATGACTTTTTGAAGGTAGGAGAAGTCGGGGACGCCCGAGAAGTCATTTACCTTACAGATTCTCAATACGGTTGGCGGGTATGGGTATGGATACCGCCGCCTCGAGAACCATTTATTGGATAACCAACGCCTCTGCCATAGGTCACCCCAATCGGTTTGCTACGTTTGGTGACTTAGCCGGGGTACCCGGATGCATGGAATTAGGTTTGTCCGGGTCTTTGCGGCGGATACGTCTGTCCACCAACTGCATGGCAGGCCGGATCGGGAGAGAGTGGTTGAGGGAGTCTCTTTGACTTCTCCAGTCGTACTCTCTTGGAATATCGCCTTGCACCGCAGTAGGAGGGATGGATTCATACGTCTGTCACTCTTGGACACACTGACTCCCAGATTCCTTCCCACCCTTTTCCTTCCCAGATTCTCTCTCCCTACTTTTCTGAAAATTTCCCCCACACGGCATCCCCAAAGATGACATAGGCTCCGAAGGGAATTATTTTCCTCAGAGCTTTATGTGTGGAGCTAATGTATATAATAAAAAAAAAACATAAAATCATTATCTTGATTCCATATTTCGCAAGTTTGCTGAGTTAGAACGATTAATTTGGAACGACCTTTGAAAGCCAATAGCATTTCATAGTTACAGGTGTATTCATGTCTTCATTTCCTCGCCCCCAGAAATTGTAGCGTATTTTTAGCCGTGGTGACCATTACTAGTCTTCACAGTACATTGACATTAGCAAGTGCGTTAATTTCACAGCTTATTTTGCGATAGAGATGAGGATCATATCAGGATAATGGGAAAATTCAAATTCCTTCTTTGCATCGATAGTATTCACAATTAAATAAAAGATTTGTTTAATCAACAGATTTTAGTATATTTCAAATACTCAAAATACTCTCTCTCTCTCTCTCTGGTTTCAATCCTGGGATTGGTTTGCAGAAATTTCATCTATTCGTCTCTTCCACGCTTCCCTGTCTTGTGCAGCTCTTTTTAAGTCTGCATATGATGAGGAGCGCACGTCCACCAGCAGGTCCTCCAGGTTCTCTCGGCGTGGGCGTCCCCTAGTTAGTAGAGTTAGTCCCCTCTCAGTCATATCCTCCACTATGGCATGCAAGAGGCCTACTTGTCTTATTACATGGCCGATCCATCTTGCACGCCTTTCGGACAAGGTCCTGAGCAGGTGCCTTCCTCCTTCGATTCTTTGGAGAACCTCCTCATTTGTAATGTGGTCTCTCCAGGAAATTCCTAATAGTCTTCTATAGGACCACATCTCAAAAGCCTCTAGTCTCCATTTATCTCTTTCGGATAGGTACCATGTTTCGCAGCCGTACAACAAGATACTCCATACATAGGTCTTGATGAGGAGTGTTCTCAGTTTTAGGTCTATATTATTCGATTCTATTATTTTCGACCTTTTATTGAATGCAAGCCTCGCCTGGTGTATACGGCTGTCGACCTCGCTCTTAGACCGACCGTCCCATGTTATTTTGCTCCTAAAGGTAGACAAACTCCTTGGTGCTCTTTAGTGGAACTCCTGACATCTCTACTCTCATCTGATGTTGCGTTCGGCTTAGAGTCAGCAGCTTTGTTTTGTGTTTATTTATCTTCATGTTGTAATTGTTTTAAAGAATGCTTTGCATGGATGTTAAGGCCTCTTGCAATTCTTCTTCGCTTTCAGCAACCATAGCAATATCGTCAGCAAACCTTAACATATCCACCTTTTGTCCGTGTATCTTTATACCTTTTCTGTGACGACTCATTCTCTCTCTCAAGTCATCAATCGCACTTTGTATATAAGCGTTAAAAAGAACAGGTGACAGACAGCATCCCTGTCTCACCCCTTGAGAAGTATTAATAAGACGTTATTGTCCTTTGAATGACAGGGTTCAAAGTACCCAAAAACATAACGTATAATGTAAAAACCGATAATGAACCAAGTACAATAGAAACATACCTGTTGGACCTAGAAATAAATTCTAAATTACTTTAATTTGTTAATTAAAGTGAAATCACAAAGGCTGCCGTCGCCGTACTGGCGGGTGCCGGAAGCTGGCTCAGGACTCACGATGCGCCGTGAAATGAAAATGTAGCAACTGCACATAGATTTTGCAGTATCTGACAAACGTAACGTCAGCGATAGAGCGTTGAAAATCAGACGCTATTTCTCGGGTGAAAATATCGATCCCAAAAGGGTTCATCTGAGGTCCTATTATCAGTATAATTTAATTAAAAATCATTTTCATAATATAATTATCTAGTACTAAGTAACACGACTAGATGTGACGTCAGTCGATGTGATGAACCCTTGGTCAACGAAGATAAATTTCATCCGACCTTGGCTATTCATACTAGATTAGCCAGGACAAAATGTAACCGGCGTCAGCTGCGGAACAGCGCTACTCGACCGGCACTAGTACCTACCTCCAACCATCCGTTTCAGTTCAAGCGAGCAGATATGCAGTTAGACAATACTCTCAGAATTTGATTGGAACTACCTACATACTATATCGGAAGCAAATGACGCAGTTGTATACTTAAACAATGTATTATTCAGTATTTTTGAAATATGTGTCCCCATTAGGAAGAAAATATGTAAGTTATCCAGCGTGGTTCTCAAAAACAATTATAGATAAATTAAAAAGCAAAGAATCGCATCGCAGAAAATACAAACTGCACAAGAATCAATCGGATTACTTGTTATTTTCTGCGATGCGATCCGAGCTTAAAAAAGGTATAGCAATTGCAAATCTTCAGTATTTAGAAAAGTTCAGTATGGGATCAAAGATGATGACAAATGTTTTTCGGATTTTATTAAATCCCAAAAAGCAAATCCACATACCCATATTAACTTGAGCGATAGAACGGAAACTTTTTCCGATCAGTGTACAGACCGATATTTCAAATCAGTGTACAGCCATATAGCTCCTCAACTAAATCTAGACTTTACTCGAAACGAGGAGCCCTGGAATATTGGTGAAATTGGTCTTGAGCTAACCTGTCCAGAGGAAGTAGACGTCTGTACTCGAACTTTTAAGCTCGACAAGACTGCAGGCCCAGACGGAATACCCCCTAATATAATTGCTTATATGTCAAAAACCATTTGTCAACCGCTGAGCTATATATTTAATCTTAGCATATCGACTGGTCGTTTCCCTTATTCTTGGAAAGTCACGCGTGTAAGCCCAATTTTCAAAGCTGGAGACAAGTCTGTATAAAGAATTACAGACCAGTAGCTATACTGTTAACTATACCAAAAATATTAGAAATGATTATTTATAAGAAATTACATCACCAAATTATGCCATTTCTAGGAGAAAACCAACACGGTTTCATGCCAAGAAAATCCACGGTTTCAAATTTGTTAACATTTTCGTGATTGGTGGCCGTCGGACTGGACTCGAGACACCAAACAGATGTAGTTGGTCCTATGCTGCTTGGAAATAATCTGTTACCATGACTGCTTAAAAATGCAATCTGACCTTGATGCTATTGCAGATTGGTCAGTAAAAAACAAATTAGAATTCAATATAAATAAAATGTATAACTATGACATATACCCGCTCCCAGAAGCCCGTAGTTTTTTTACTACAACAGTAAAAGGGAAAACATTACGCCGAATAGCTTTAAAGATCTCGGTATCGTCTTTGATCCCAAACTGACATTCTCGGATCATATATCACGGCTCACTCCAGCTAGCTACAAACTCCTGGGTTTCATCATCAGAATATGTAAGCAATTTGATGACCCAGATGCAATGATTGCCATGTTCGATGGCGTCATAAGAAGTAAGCTGGAGTATGCTAGTGGTGTAAGCTAAATATATATATATTTTTTTAAAGTTTTTATTCCAGCAGGACTGGGAGGGTAGTGCAATCCCAGTCTGCCATATTACATAAACAACTATAAAAGAAAAAAAATGTTTAAATATTAAGTAGGTACCAAATTAAAACATACAATGAAAACAAAATTCATCACCCAAATAACAAAAAATAAGCATTAAATTAAAATAAATAATAAATAGACAGAATTAAAAATAAAAAGATAAAAAGATATTTTGGGATCGTCCATCATGGAGGTCGCCTCATCATCTGCATCCATCGCTCATTTATTGGGGAACTGAGCCACTCGGATGCAGCCACAACAATGATATTGGTTGAAGTCCGTATCCTGCTCCAGAAGCTGGCTAGTCGGTGGCGAAGTAAGGCTGGGAATGAGTGCACCCTCCCCTCGGTGAACATCGTGGAGGCACTGCAGAACCTCGGTAGTTGCATAAGTTGCCTGTATGCATTATTGTAGCACACCCTCAGTTTGTCCCATTGCGCTGCTGGGTATTGTGTCCACAGTTCAGACGTGTACAGGGCAGTACAGTATGTCTTGAATACCTCACGACCTCCGTAGTCCAGTGGATAAGACTCTTGACTCACACTCCGGAGGTCGCGGGTTCGAACCCGGCATGCGCAAATAAATTTTATTTGATTAATTTGTGTTATTTCACAATTAATTCTTTTAAGATAATATATAGTATATTTGCGGCATGTTCCAGAGTGGAAGATACTATCAGTATCGCCCTGGTGTAAGACCACCATTCAGAATTGAAACGTTGCTTGAAAATGGCTTTAGCCGTGTTTGGTGACCAGATCTGAATAGCCAGGTACTTCCCAACCTTCCTCTTCCCCACCTCCTTCCCCTCCCCCACTACCTTCAGCCTCACAACATACCCCAATTGGGGATGCCATAGTCTCTCTGGCTCCAGACGGGAGCAGTTGAGATTCTTGTGCGGTATTCACTGTAAAAAAAAAATAAAAAAATTTTGGAACAAATTCAGAAAGGTATGTCTATATGCGGATGCATGAAACGTACCCGAGATTCATGCACCATATAAAATTACTTGAGGCAACAAATATATTTAGCTTGGAAACCAGATATTTCTACTGTAGGCACCGCGAACATTATTTTTGTGCCCTGTTATTATTTTCAAACTGACAACACTGCCTGCGCAGTCGTAATGCGCAGATGACAGAAGTGAGCTCGGATTTGACGTAACGTTCGAGATCATTCTGTCACCGGCTTTCTTCCCCATCAGCACTCGCCATTAAATTTGCTTGCGTTAAAATTATTGTCGCGAATAACTCATGTGAACCTTTAAAGTTACTTTATGTAAATAAATCTACCCAACTAAAAATATCAAAGTGTCATTTATTTGATTGAGTTGCGCGACATTTAGATTGCGGGATATCTCCGAGCAGTAAGCAGAGATATTCCGATCCAATCTAAAATTGGTGACCCGACTAAAAGAACTGTGCTGGCGGGGAATGATTGTCGGAGACAGGGTCCTGGAACAGCATGTAAGTAAAATCTTTTTTAGTATTGCTAAACTTAACGTAAATTCATTTTAGTAAATGTTCCAGTAATTTTTAAAATAAATACACGACCGTGTTATTTCGATAGCATTGTCACACATTCTTGTCAAACACATGTTTTACATCTAATTATCAATTGAAACATCATCATCCCACTAATGTTTTAGTAACATAATCATTTTTTACAGAATAATAAGTGCTTTTTACATTATTATCCCGCTATGTTTTGTTAAAATAAATTGTTCCTTCCTGAATGATAAGTGCGTTTTACCCTCTATTTCAGTGAGAACGGATTGGCGCAGCGATGACCGTAGGTGATCATCACCAGGGAACGAGGCATCCCGAGTTCATCACCAGGGAACGTGAATCCTGAGATCTCCGCCAGAGAACGCAGGATCCTGAATCCGTCATCAGGGAGACCAGCATCTACTCCATCTGCATCCAGAATTCATCTGAGAATCGTCGCCGGATAAAATTGGTTCGACATATTTTTACGACAATGATGCCATATTTTTTTCTTGAGGTCAAATTAATACAATAATGTTGCAAATCGCACATGTTCTGAATTGTAAAGATTTTTAAAGTTTCTTTCTTATCATCTAAAACTATTTAATATCATCGAAAACGAGTTTATCTATACAACACAAATTTTAATGAATTTAAAAAAAAAAAAATTTTTTTTTAACAAAATTTTAATAAATTTTAACAATAAAATTTTAGAAAATATTCAACTATTTTAAAATTTTTTAACAATTTTAACGATTTTTAAAGTTTTTAAGCAACTATCGAATCAACCAATAAATAGTGGATGTTAAATTATTCCCACTTATTCTCTATTCAAATTATTTTCATTTGAATATTATTTTAAAATTATAAAAAAGATATTTGTGTGGATTATTATTTTTAAAGTATACAATTGAGAATTTCAATTTTTTAAATATTTTTATCGCTTTGATAATCATTGAACTTGTCGGATATTCAATATTTTTTTCTTACCTGAATTGTCTTTAAGAAAAAGACATACCTAAGTGTGGATAGCATTATACAATTGAGAATTTCAATTATTTTCATCTAAAATTGGTTTCACTTGATAATGAATCATTGATCATTACTTTGACAGTCCTCTTTGATATATTTTTGCCTCGCCTGTTATAGTGTACAAAAAGAGTGATTTCCAAATTTAATCTTAAATTTTGATTTGAATATTTTTTAATTTGTAAAAGAATTTACAATTTTGCCAATAGTGGATGCTATATTTTCCCACTTAGTTTTGATAAAAATCTTAACACCAATTATTTTTATTTGAATATTTTTAAAAAATTTAAAAAAAAAGAGGTTAGCGCAGATTATTGCCATTACACTGTCTATTTTGCCTTCGTCCATATTTATTTAATTGCACCGATGAAGAAGCTATCCACATAATGGAAAATTACCAGCGAATGGAATGCGGCTCCGGAGATTCGAAAAATGAATCGAAGACCAGTTCCAACCCTGCAGTATTGGAAATGATTAAACTGGTGGCATTACTCAGACAAGAAGTTAAAGAACTTACGCTTGCGGCAAATAATAATTATGATGATACATCAACATACTGCAATCGCTTCCGCACTCGCCGCAATCGGAACGAGCAACCTATGTCGCCAAGGGATCCTCCTAGAAGACCATCAAGTAGATCTCGGAGTAGATCAGACAACACTTCAACAAACGTGTTTTGCAGACTCCATGCAAGATTTGGCGAAAAGGCTCATAGATGTTACCAACCGTGCTCATTCAGAACGAAGAGAAATTCCACAGTAGAGACATGCGAAATTCCTACTCAGACTCGTCGTCTTTTCCTTTATGACCAAGAAACAAGCCAAAAGTTTTTAGTGGACACAGGCGCATGCATTTCTGTGATCCCAAAGACAGCGAAAATAGCGAAGAATTACATAACTTCCGACAAGTGCCCCACAACTTTATACGGAGCTAATGGGAATTCCATCCGAACCTACGGCACAAGGACGATTGAACTTAAGTTCGGCCTCCGGAGAACAATGAAATGGCGTTTCATAGTGGCTGATGTGAATAGAGCCATACTTGGTGCTGATTTTCTCCATCATTTTAACTTGTCGGTCAACCTAAAAAAGGGTACACTTACAGACCAGTCTACAGGCTTACGGATTCGAGGCGCAACATCCAATGGACCCTCATCCGGTATCTCCAGTATTTCCTCATCACAAAAATACAGAGAGATTTTAAATAAATATCCAAGCCTGACGCGACCGAATATGCAAGCTCTAAATAGCAAGAAACATACAGTGACGCACTGCATAGAGACCAAGGGTCCACCTGTAACCGAACGAGCTCGCAGACTCGCACCAAAATTGTTAGAAGCAGCCAAAAAGGAGTTTAATTACCTTATGGAGCAAGGCATTTGCAGGCCGTCCAAGAGTAACTGGGCGAGCCCTTTACACATGGTGAAGAAGCCTAATGGGGAATGGCGACCATGCGGTGATTATCGTCGTCTCAACGCCAAAACGATTCCCGACAAATATCCCATTCCGCAGCTCCAGGACTTCTCCCATAAACTCGCAAAAGCAAAAATCTTCACAACAATAGATATGCTGAGGGCATACTACCAGATCCCTGTGGAACCAGAAGATATACCCAAAACGGCTATTATAACACCATTTGGCCTTTTTGAATTTACGACTATGCAATTTGGATTATCCAACGCTGCCCAAAGCTTCCAACGTTTCATGCATGCCGTAACCAGAGATCTGGATTTTTGCTTTGTTTATCTTGATGATATCCTTATAGCCTCCAGCAATGAAGAGGAGCATAAAAAACATTTGGATATTCTATTTAAAAGATTAGCAGATAATGGATTGGTAATTAACATTAAAAAATGTCAATTTGGACTCCCGACTGTTAATTTTCTAGGTCATACCATTTCACCGGAAGGGATGACTCCAATTAAAGAGAAAGTGAAAACTATTATTGATTTTCCTCTCCCCAAAACAGCCAAAGGATTAAGACGTTTTTTGGGAATGCTCAATTATTATAGAAGATTTTTACCCAACACTATCAGCGCCCAAACAACACTTTTTGATTGCATTTCTGGATATAAAAAGAATGACAAACGTATCCTTACTTGGACCCCGGAATTAACGGAGGATTTTAACCAATGCAAGCGACATCTCGCTTCTGCCGCATTGTTAGCACATCCAGACCCAAACGCTGAATTAGCAGTTATGGTGGACGCATCCGACCTGGCTATGGGAGCATCATTGCAACAAAATAAAGGTACAGCTTGGCAACCTTTAGGATTTTTTTCAAGAAAATTTACCCCGGCACAGCGTAAATACAGTACGTTTGACCGTGAATTAACCGGTGTTTACGAGGCAGTAAAGTATTTTAGGAGCAACTTAGAAGGTCGAAATTTTACTATTTACACGGACCACAAGCCCATCACTTTCGCTTTCAACAAGAAACGAGCCTCAAGTTCTCCTCGTCAAGAGAGACAACTAGATTATATATCTCAATTTACCACCAACATCAAACATATTTCCGGACACCAGAATACAGTTGCAGATACTCTTTCTCGCATTGAAGAGATAAATAGCCCTTCTGCAATTGACTATGAGAGAATGAGACAAGAGCAGAGTCACGACGACGAAATTACTAAGGCACTTGAGGACTCCTCTCTCTCTCTACGTCAAATGGTGATTCCTGGAACTAATTCTTCATTGTGGTGTGATATCTCTACCGGTCATGTAAGACCCTTCGTACCATCTAATATGAGAAAAGAGGTCATAGAAAATGTGCATAATGTTTGTCATCCAGGCATTAATGGGACTGTCAACAGTATTAAATTGAGATTTGTTTGGCCCAACATGGCGAAGGATATAAAGTTCTTTGTCAAACATTGCATAAATTGTCAAAAGGCCAAAATCTCCAGACATACAGTCGCGCCAAGAGCCACGTATGTTCTGCCTGAAGACCGTTTCCGGAACGTCCACATCGACTTGGTTGGACCCCTGCCCGCTTGTAGTGATTATCAATATCTGCTCACCATGATTGACAGATTCACTCGCTGGCCCGAAGCAGTCCCCTTAAAGAATATGTCAGCAGACACAGTCGCCACAGCACTGACAACTCACTGGATTTCGAGGCATGGTGTCCCCGAAACTATTACGACAGACCAGGGACGTCAGTTTGAGTCATGTCTTTTCAAGAAACTCACAGAAAAATTCGGAATCAAGCATACGCGGACAACCGCCTACCACCCTCAAGCTAATGGCATGATAGAAAGGTGGCATAGAACCCTCAAGTCGGCACTTATGGCTAACGGCGACCCGAACTGGTTGGAGACTCTCCCTATTATACTACTTGGATTGAGGTCAACAGTTCGTGATGATTTAAAATGCTCGCCTGCTGAACTTACCTATGGTAGAACGCTGAGGTTACCATGTGATTTCTTCACCCCTACGCCTCGCGAAGAGCCAGATACTTACGTCGGTCGACTACAAAGAAGATTTGAAAATATAAAATCTACTCCTGCCAGTAATCACGGTTCAGGAAAGTTTTTCATACATAAGGATTTACCTTCTTCTACTCACGTTTTTCTGAGAACTGATTCCGCACGAAAATCGCTGCAACTCCCTTACGATGGACCTTACAAAGTGGAAGAACGTAACGAAAAGACATACGTCATTATCATCAACGGAAAACCAAAGCGCGTATCTATTGATCGCTTGAAACCAGCCTTCGTTCCTTCCGAAGAGAAGTTGACTATCGAAGAACCTGTCGCAGAACCTCCTCAAGTCAAGATTACTACTACAAGGTCCGGTCGAAAAGTGCACTTCACGGACAGATACCAGTCCGTTTAGAGAAAAGGCAGACAGAGGCATAGTTTTCCTATAAAAAATAATATTTAATATAAAATCATTATATACTTCCAAATTTGATTCATAGATCTATATTTCTTTAGTAAATCCACATTATTGACATAAATTTTGTTAGTATTTTTTTTTTAAAGATTACTGTAACTACAAATAACTAGAGACATCAACTTTTGATGGAAGTTGGAACTCTAAGTTTATTTAACTATGTTATTCTTTTACATAATTGATATATTCAATAATCCTGTCTTAAGGAAGGGTTGTTTTTGAAAAATCTCATGTTCATAGAACATGATGTCAACATGTATATTTATACAGAACAAAATACCATGTAATATGTGTCGTTTCGTTTTTTTTTTCCACGCTTTTTTAAGTGCACGATGTGTTTTTCCATACACTTACAAAAGTGTGATGAGTGTTTTCCATGTTTTTGTAGGTATGTGATGTATCATTCCACAATACCTGGGAAAACATGATGTAGTTTTGCCATACGTTTTCAGTATGAAAATTCAAATATGTGTAGAAGGTACAATGAACTGCCTTCCCCATTTCCTTATTATAATACCATATTTTGATAGGTGTGGGATGACTGCTTACCTTTCCCACACCTGTCAAAATGTGAAGCACATTGTTATCATGTATTTATAGGTAAACTTTGTACTCTTTCCGTACTTATAAATGTATGACGTAGACCAAAAAATGTACAGCTGCTAAAGCATTAAAAAAAAAAATTTTTTTTCATCTATTTTTATAAAAATGTCAAAACATGAAAAATCTTTTCATTCTTTTTCAAAATGTAATGTTAGACGCAAATAAATAATATGATCTAAAAATAATACAAGCTATATTGTATTCGTTTTCCCATGCTAATAAAGGCATGATGTAATTTTAGATGCACTTAAATGCATGACCTAATTATAATACCAACTATTGCGTGTAGTATTCCATACTAGTTAATGTATGATGTATGTATATAATTTTAGTTACACATAGATTTTGATCTGCATAGGTTACAACTTTTCATTATGATATCCCACGATCTAAGGGACATATGTCTAAACACATTTCTTAATATAGTTCACCTTATTTTTATATACGTTTAATATTTTTATATATTTATATACGTTTCCTGATGTTCTATACATAAAAAAAATGAACTTTATTAATTTTAAGTACTGAAGTATATGATACCATTCTGCAGTGAATATCACACCTCATATAGATATGACGTGGTTGCCCCCTTTCCATATCTCTACGAAGTGTGATACCCATTATTTATTTTCTTCCTTGATTTATAAGTTGTGTGAAGTTTTCACATATTTATTTTTTTTATTTCTGGTTACATGTTTATAATGCACACTTGTCACTCATCTTAATTAGATTTGAAGTAATCTTGACTTATAAGTTGTGTAAAATTTTCACTTATTAATTTTTATCCCTAGTTGTATGATTATAATGAAGACACACGTCACTCATCTTTAATAGATTTGAAGTAATTTAACTTAGCCAATAGGTTATATTTTTTTGTATTAGCACGATGTGGTTTCCCCTTTCCGTAGCTTATGAGACTTATAAAAATTTATTAATTTAATTAACTTTTTAAATTTCATTAAGTTTTTCTTTACATATATGTTTGTTTATCGCATGAGATGCTGGTGGGGAGGTATGTAGGCACCGCGAACATTATTTTTGTGCCCTGTTATTATTTTCAAACTGACAACACTGCCTGCGCAGTCGTAATGCGCAGATGACAGAAGTGAGCTCGGATTTGACGTAACGTTCGAGATCATTCTGTCACCGGCTTTCTTCCCCATCAGCACTCGCCATTAAATTTGCTTGCGTTAAAATTATTGTCGCGAATAACTCATGTGAACCTTTAAAGTTACTTTATGTAAATAAATCTACCCAACTAAAAATATCAAAGTGTCATTTATTTGATTGAGTTGCGCGACATTTAGATTGCGGGATATCTCCGAGCAGTAAGCAGAGATATTCCGATCCAATCTAAACTACTATCGTGGTACGAGAACACAACAGAATGGAGTTGGCAGGAAAACACTTCTTTTTCTTCTTCTTCAGCACAGTTTATTTAATGTAATAAATACAAGTATTACAAGAGGGTCTATCTACCCTCACTCGGATGGTCCACGACCACACCACACTGACAAATATCGAAGTCTCTACTTCGATCTCTCTATTGTCAGTTTTCCAATACAGAACCGTAGGTATAACTCGTACCTACCAGCTTCAGTATAATTACACAAGTAAAGGCACACAGCGTGTACCTTCTAGCTTCACTCTACTAGCGAGACTAACGCAAAGGGCCTATCTTCCCTCTGCGCAACTGAAGATACAACTCGTGTATCTTCCAGTTCAACCGCAATAACAAGACTGACTTCTCTGTTCCAAAATCACAATATTTAAAGAAAATCATACAAAGGATGCAAAATAGTGAGACAAAATATTTGAACTGCTCCCACATCTGGATTTTAAAATCCCGCAATAAAGCAATTGCCAAAGTCGGCCCAAAAGGGCCACCAATAAAACTAAGTACATCATAAAACACTGAAATGGAGAAATGGTTGCACTAAGATTAATATTCCCATATCTCGAATTCTTAAACTTAAGCCACAATAAAACAATAAAATTACTTTTAAATGTTTGCCAAAACGGGCACACCATTAGGTACAAACCAACTTAATGTTAAGGTACTTAAAACTAAGAGATTAAGTTCATTTAGTTAGGGTCATAAAAGCCGCCACCAAACCCTTTATATGGGTTCTATTTGAAATGTACAGGTAAACAAACCTACTTAAAAATAAACAATTTAAGAAATTAACCTTTTGTTCCTTATCGGTAAAGGAATGCCCCCATATAATATCAGGCCGAATATATTTATTTCTATAGGTTGGGAGCTTACTTGAGAAACCCCAGGAAGAATTTTATTTGCAAAGGTGAAAATACGTTTAACTAAAATGACTAAAACAACACGACTGATACGACTAATTTTTATTACTTAAAGCGAAATGGAAAAATCGCATTCTGGAACAAACACTAGACGTTATGCAAATCTTGCAATTCTTAGTTTTAAACTAATGAAGAATTGAAAATGAAGGATTGGTGGTTCCGAAATGTACCAATAAATACGGTGAAAGGACCCTAAACTATATTGTACCCAAAATATTCAATAAACTACCAATGACAATCAAAAATAATAACGTTTTTAATGGTTAAGTCAAATATAAACTAAGGAAATGGCTATTAGATAGGGATGATTTATATTGATGCCCTACCGAAGTCCTTGTATTCTTTATTGTAACTCACATTGAAGGAATTGATAAATTCAGTACAATTTTTGTAATACCTACTGTATATGAAACTTTTAATTTACTTGTGATTATATTTCATTTGTTCATTTTATATCCATTTGTACTTTTTTATTATATCATAACATACTTATTTTTTATTATATCATATCATACTAAATCCATTTGTACTTTTTAAGGCTTCTAGTGCTACTGACATATATATACTATTTCCGTAATTTAAATAATCTAATTAATTGATATTTAGCACCAAAATTATAAAATTATATGTATACAATGTTTGAAAATGTACCAATGTTGTCATTATGTACCTGCTGACAAACTACATAAGTATTTTAGCGGGTTTAAATGTAAATGAATAAAAAAAAAAAATAAAAAAAAACATAATCCATAACTGTATTGACAGTCCATTCCTCTTGGAATATTATGGCTTATACCTGCTGGAAAATTTCAGCCGTAGTCGTCGACACGACTTGTTCAAAATACCATACGGCAGAACAGATGTTCTAGCACAGCATAGCATGAGAAGAGGAATGGTGCTGTTGAACGAAATATCGGAAACACTAGATATATATGTATAACTGTTCTTTAGGTAGCCTTAAGATTTTTTTTTCTACGTGTTAAGACTGTCAAAATTAGAAAATTGTACAGTAATTGGATAATAATCTGTTGTACAATTAAAAAAAAAGAAACATGTTTATTTATCATAAACCGAATACAATGCTGTTTTGGTATTACAGGTAAAATTATTGTGGAGACTTTACCCATCAAGGCAGAGCCAGGACCCCGAGAAGACGATGATTTGACGATCCACATGCTGACACACAGTGGACAAAAACCCTTTTCATGTTCCGACTGCAAAAAATCATTTTCTCTAAGGGGAATTTTGACGACCCACATGCTGACTCATAGTGGAGAAAAACCCTTTTCATGTTCCGACTGCAGAAAATCATTTTCTCAAAAGGGAACTTTGATGAACCACATGCTGACACACAGTGGAGAAAAACCGTTTTCATGTTCTTACTGCAAAAAATCATTTTCTCTAAGGGGAAATTTGACGACCCACATGCTAACACATAGTGGAGAAAAACCCTTTTCATGTTCCGACTGCAGAAAATCATTTTCTCAAAAGGGAACTTTGATGAACCACATGCTGACACACAGTGGAGAAAAACCCTTTTCATGTTCCGACTGCAGAAAATCATTTTCTCAAAAGGGAACTTTGATGAACCACATGCTGACACACAGTAGAGAAAAATCCTTTTCATGTTCCGACTGTAAACAATCATTTTCTCTAAAGCGAAATTTGACGACCCACACGCTGACACACAGTGGAGAAAAACCCTTTTCATGTTCCGACTGTAAAAAATCTTTTTCTCTAAAGCGAAATTTGACGACCCACATGCGGACACATAGTGGAGAAAAATCCTTTTTCTGTTCCGATTGCAAAAAATCATTTTTTCGAAAGGCACATTTGACAAGGCACATGCTGACACACAGTGGAGAAAAACCCTTTTCATGCTCGTACTGCGAAAAATCATTTTCTCAAAAAGGAAATTTGATGATCCACATGCTGACACACAGTGGAAAAAAACCCTTTTCATGTTCCGACTGCAGAAAATCATTTTCTCAAAAGAGAACTTTGATGAACCACATGCTGACACACAGTAGAGAAAAATCCTTTTCATGTTCCGACTGTAAACAATCATTTTCTCTAAAGCGAAATTTGACGACCCACATGCTGACACACAGTGGAGAAAAACCCTTTTCATGTTCCGACTGCAGAAAATAATTTTCTCAATAAGGAAATTTGACGACCCACATGCTGACACACAGTGGAGAAAAACCCTTTTCATGTTCCGACTGCAGAAAGTAATTTTCTCAATAAGGAAATTTGATGAACCACATGCGGACACATAGTAAAAACGTAAACAAATAAATATTAAATTAGTTATTATGATCCTTAAATAACGTTTGACTAAAAATTTATTGTGATGCATTATTTTTACTTAAATTTATTACCTACCATTCATTTTATGTTTATATCTTCAAGTTCTTCTTTTTATTTTAAAAACTGTCTCTATTATACACTTATCATGTAAAAGTCCATCAGGACGTTGAGAATTAATAAATCTTATTCTGAACAAATTGTCGGATTTGTAGTTTTCGTTAAAAACTTGGGAAACTTTACGATTTGGAAGGCGGGTATTGGTACCGCCACCTCGGGAACCATTTATTGGATAACCAACACCTCTGCCATTGGTCACCCCAAGTAGTTCGCTACGTTTGGTGATGAACCAGCAGGGAGCTTTTCGATAGACTGACGTTTATTATCAATAACATAGTAACACAATGTTACTGCCCTGTTATCGAAAAAACACAAAACATTAAATATCTCGGAGTAATAATTGACGAAAATCTTAGATGGGACCTACACATCAAAGGTATTACGGAAAAACTCACTAGCCTTATATATTTTTTTAAAAATTTATGAAATATTTTAAATAAAAAGGTTATGAAAAAGGTCTACTACGCGTTATGTCATTCTCGAATTGAATATGGAATCATAGGATGGGGATCTGCTACACAAACGTACCTACAAAACCTGAATACGATTCAAAAAGGAATCATAAAGACCATGTTGAAAGTACCAATTAGAACGCCTTCAATTGAAATTTTTAGCGAATCTGTTAGCAAAGAAATTCCGTATGCATGAGCTCTCATCATCATCTCAGGGTCCTGCTTGGGATAAAAGAAAGCTACTATCTGATGTAAATAAAAGAACTCACATTAAACAAAAAGTACCTACTTGTTATTATTGACAAGCAAAAACATAATCTACATAAATACCTTTGTAAACTCATAAAGGTGTAGAGAGAGAGAGAGAGAGAGATAATTCAGTTATTTTAGTAGAATCCACTCCAAATTATCATTCGTGGCTTGCGATAGTTAATATGGCGCACCTCTTCTAACCTCAGTGACAAGGGCTCCAGATAGCTGGAGAAGAGCCACAGAGCTGCCGCTTCGCAGGCCCATGACACCATGAACATCCGATGGCCATCTCTGAACATCGAAAGGATATAACCCGCAGTTCTAGACTGTAAATGTCATTTAAGAAGCGCCTGCAATCTTCATCAAAGTTGTCCTCGGTGATATTAGATTGTACGTGGCTGTTTTATATAACGTCACGGGCTGTAAACACGCCCGACCAAAAAATCAATGTATCCAGCTGTATTCAATAAATCCCCGTGGCTATTTCTCGGTGGATTGTTTTTCGCGTCATTACGAGCGTCAAGCATTAATTCTTCACAGCACCAATTTGTAGGTGTTCGCACTAGCCTTCCTGGCTTGTTGAACAAAAACCCGGACTACATCAAGCAACCACTCTGTTACGAAGCAAAGTCGCTGATAGAGAAATTTACACAATCATTTACGAATAACAATAATATTTCGGACAAAATTCGGTTTATGGGGGATGGTCCGAAAAATTTTTTTTTTTTTTTTATACTAATTATGGGCCGGAAAATCCGAATCTGAAAGAATTAGGCGGCGGCAAGCAATATTAACTGAATTACACGACTTTAAAAAATTTTATACACATACAGGAAAATAGCCATTTTGGAAGCATTTTGTTTCCTAGAAAATCAAACTAGTCATTCTTATACTAACTATGAGCCGGGGAATCAGAATCTGAAAGAATTAGGCGGCGGCAAGCAATAATAACTAAATTAAACGACTTTAAAATTTTCTATACACACACACACCACACACATGAAAATATTCATTTCGGAAGCTAACAATTCAGATTCGGATTCCTCGACCCAAAATTAGTATAAAAATAACTAGTTTTATTTTTTAGGAATTTCCCCCATAAACCGAACTTTAGCCATACCTCTAATACTTTAACCAGGGATTTAACCGGTCTTTTAAATGTGATCAATTTTAAGTAAGTGGTACTATGGCACCCTCAATCAGGATTTGTTTTGAGGCTGAACTGAATGGGGGAGGAAAGAATATGGGAAATGTGAAGGCTGGGAAATGCCTGGCTATTCACACCTGGTCACCTATCACAACTATTGCCATTTCAAGCAATGTATCCCTTCTAAATGGTGGTTTCTCACCGGCCGTTTAAGGAAGGGCCTTAAAGAATGGATTTTTAATAAACATCTTGAAAAGACCACTATTAAATAAGGGAGGAGAGGGAAATATTGCATGAGAACAAGTCGAATGCTGCTGTCATCTACTGTGGATGGATGTTCCGCTCTTGTCTGGCGAATTTCTTGCTGGTGAACTGATACAAAAGGAATCTCATCAATTTATTAACATTATCTGCTACGTGTATCGCCTAGATCTGAATAACCAGACAGTTACCAATTTCCTCCAGACTCAAAAGCTGCTGTTTTGTTACTCTTAATTTTTCATTATTTTTGACATAGGTAAAAGCAAAGCTTAAATCTCAAAGCATAAAGCTCGAGGCAAAAATCTAATCGCTTAACATTCAAGCTTAAACTCAAAGCTTAATCTTTAATTTCTCCCAACTATGTCTAGGGTATTGCACTGGTCATCTTCTCTCGGATTCCTTGTACTATTCAATTATAATTTTCAGACGAATCTGACCACATGGCGAAGGAGCGTCTGCCCATCCGAGGCCACACATTCGATGAGCACGTGGAATCCTTCATCAGCTACTGCGCCACCACCGTGGGGCTCCAGGTCATGCAATAGTCACGCTTGCCCTAACTCTGCGAGGGGGACTTCAACCAGTCCTACCACTGGCTGAACGACTCCATCTTCATCATCAAAAAGGACCCAAATTTCCCTGAAACCACGGCTGAATAGAAGTTTTAATAGGTTTACTTATATTACCTCTCACCTTTGTATTTTGATATCCCTCATCTGTAAAATAGATTATATTTCTATTGAACGTTTACAAATAAAATTTTAGCATAGGAAAAATCAACGGTTTATCAAGTAAATTAATGTTGTATAGTATGGGGGTTGCGAGATTTTTTCGATTAGTTACCCCAAAATAAATGTGTCAAAACACGTAATGTGCAATGCTATTTATTACCCCTCTGAGACTTGAAATTGAGAAAAAACTGACTTATTTATTCTACACTAGTTGCATATTTAATTTGCTAATCTTATTTTCTTTATTTTAACAGGTTGACTGTTCACAAAGTTGCTCATGCGTTGACCGATGCTATCACAACTATATAATATTAGAATGTAAAAAAAATAAAATGAATGCCAAAACAATAAATAATTTATGTATAATGTTAATTATTTGTTGTACTGATGTGTTCTTCTATGTGTATAATGTTTGAAAATGTTTTACGACACATTTATATTATGTCTGTAATCTTGTTCTTTTCATACCTCGAGAAATAAAAGAAAGTTTTTTTTATTTATTTATATATTTGTTAAATTATTTTGTGTTATTTAGTACAATTAAACAACAATATTTTTTAACCATGGCAGTAGCTGTCGTGCAAGGCTGCAGAAAACCATATCAAAACGTTGTTATCTAACACCTATATTTAAAAAGGGTAATAAAAGTGATATCACTAACTATAGACCAATATGTAAGCTATCTGTAATCCCGAAACTCTTTGAAAAACTATTGCTTGATCAAATTTCCCCATATATTAACCATCTCATTGTTCCAAATCAACACGGATTTTTGTCGGGCAGATCAACTCTAACAAATCTTTCGTTATATGAAAACTACATATCAAACGCATTGGCTAACAGAACTCAAGTCGATTCTATTTATACGGATTTCATCAAGGCCTTCGACAAAGTTTGCCATAAAATTCTACTGGTTAAGTTACGTAAGCTAGGAATTGATGGAAAACTTTTAGATTGGTTTGCAAGCTATCTATCTGATAGAGTACTACTTGTTAAAATTAATTTGTTCCTTTCCAATCAATTTATAGCTACCAGTGGTGTACCACAAGGGTCTCATTTAGGCCCAATTTTATTTCTTCTGTTTATAAACGATATTGTTGATATATTTGATAAAGATGTAAATGTGTTGCTTTTTGCAGATGATTTGAAAATATTTAAAATAATTAAAACCGTTGAAGATTGTATCTGTCTACAGAATAATTTACACAAGTTAATTAATTGGTGTTCTGTTAACAAACTGTTTCTGAACATAAATAAGTGTCATGCAATAAGATTTTACAGAATAAGTCAACCAATTATTCATCCATATGTACTTAATAACACTAACCTTACCTCTGTCGAAGAAATTAACGACCTGGGTATAATTTTTGACTCTAAATTAAACTTTATATCCCATATAAACACAATCGGTAATAAAGGAATGAAAATGCTTGGCTTCATTCTTCGAAATTCCAGAGGTTTTAGGAATATTTCAACTCTAAAAATTTTGTATACATCCTTAGTACGTAGTCAAGTCGAATATAACTCCTCGATCTGGTCCCCCCATTTTAAAATACATTCAGATTCAATCGAAAAAATTCAACATAAATTTCTAAGACACATTAATTTTAAACTCGGTATTCCCATTGAAAACATAAACTACAATTACTTGATGAAAGAACTAAATTTATTAAAACTCTCAGATCGAAGAATTATATCCGACTTAATATTTATGTTCAAAATTGTAAATGGTAGCATAGACAGTCCTGATTTAACTAAGCTCATTGAATTTCATATTCCCACGAGAACCACTCGATCTAAAATCCTGTTTAAATGTAACAATAATAAGACTGAGTATACTAAACACTCCCTTTTACCTAGGTTACATGATGTTACTAATAGATATGCAGATGTTGCAGATCTATTTAACTGCACAGAAGGTAGGTACAAGAGGGCTATGCTATCAAACCTTTTCAGTCAATATTAATTCTATTATTTTGTACTATTGATTTTTGTGTGTAATTGTCTATCTGGTGTCACTTCTAATTCAAATGCCACAATCATCTGTTAAACAATTTTTGTTATTATTTCTGTATTATTATTTGTCATCTTGTGACATGTAATCAGTTCTTATGGTATATGTATACCGTTGAAATTAAATAAATAAATAAATAAATAAATAAATAAATAAATAAAACTGCAGCGATTCACTCTTTACTTTAATAAAACAAATATAATAATGATCTTTTCGTTATTTGTTT
Source organism: Limnephilus marmoratus (assembly GCA_917880885.1). Classification (NCBI taxonomy): domain Eukaryota; kingdom Metazoa; phylum Arthropoda; class Insecta; order Trichoptera; family Limnephilidae; genus Limnephilus; species Limnephilus marmoratus. The sequence continues at coordinate 58,634,620 of OU862913.1, forward strand.
TTGGGGTGTTATGCCGTGTTGCGCTACCTCCTTTAGCCAACGTTTCGGACAGCGTTGCAATGTTGCAGTGATCCGGTAGATCTGCCCTGATGATGGACACTGCAACGCTGTCCGAAACGTTGGCTAAATAAGGAGGTAGCGCAACACGGCATAACACCCCAAAACAAATAACGAAAATACTTTTGGCCGTGAAAATCTTAAAACGTATCATAATAATGATTGTTTATTTCAGAATGTTGTGCAATGCGATACATTCCATATTTTGAAATAGTTCAAACATTGACAAAATAACAATGCATTCATACATAGAATGGAACAGAAAATAAATGAAAAATATAGTATATAATAATGAATCCAAATATGCAAATATCCGTTCATGGGGAATATTTGACAGGCTCCCATTTCCAGAAGGGCATCAGGGGGGACTCCATATCCATCCAGGCAACCATGGAAGTGATGATGGTATTCTTCGACTTGCGTAGTCTGCGCCATAAGCTTCCCCTGCGGTGGAACAAAAGTTTATTTTAATATAAACAGTTAACTTTTCATTATCTATCTATCTGAGTGTCTGTATCTAGAGTCGGTCTGCCACACGGAGTATCAAAAGGCAATATGACTTCCACATTGTGGTTGACCACACTTAAATTTAAAAGTACGTTTGTCAAATAATGTCAACTGCGAAAGAAAGCAAAACATTGTGTAGGTATAAAATTTTGTGCATTCTATTTCAAATGTTTCTTTACGTGTTCATTAAACTATACAAGTACTCTCTATATTATATTGGGGATTCAATTATGGTAAGATATTAATTGAATGAGTCATGTACTTACTGTTATAGTTAATATTATTGAATACATAATCTGTGTCCCTGAAATGAGCTTTACAGACAACAGAATCAGGAGTCGGTACCCATTTGGAACGCCTAATTGAATGAATCCATTTCGCTTTTAAGTCTTTCAATCTTTGGGAAACTCGTGTCCACCCCTATTTCTACACATTGGAACACTACAACATGTTGACGGCATTATTATAATATTTAAAAACACTAAATTGCGTCAAACGGCCTAAAAAATGTATGGGATCTGACAGTTAAATAAAATAGTTGGACCGCTAGGACATTAGCGAACCTAGCGGCCAAAATCGTGCGAAAACGGCCCATTATTTTCATGGTTCTTATTCAGTTGGTACTTGCTCAGAATGAGTACCTATTATTAATTTCGGCGTGCCGTTGGAAAGATGCAGAACAAATTCAAGTTGCCTGGAACGTTTTTCGATTGTTTTGGGAAAGAGAAAAAACTGTTAGAAGGGCGACGTCATGACATAAGAATGAATTTGTCGGAAGTTTGATTTGTAAAGAGTTATATTATGAAGTGTGATTTTGTGTTTAATCTCAGCACGAGAAATATTGGCTAAAGTTCGGTTTATGGGGGAAATTCCTAAAAAATAAAACTAGTTATTTTTATACTAATTTTGGGTCGAGGAATCCGAATCTGAAAGAATTAGGCGTCGGCAAGCAATATTAACTGAATTACACGACTTTAAAAATTTTTTATACACATACAGGAAAATAGCCATTTTGGAAGCATTTTGATTCCTAGAAAATCAAACTAGTTATTTTTACATAATTTTTTCATAAGAAGCAATTACTTTGTGGTTAGACATTATATTATAAAAATAAATAAAACACTTTGTATTTTAACCACGAATTTATTAAATTACATATCGACCGGTTTCGCTTACATTAAGCTTCTTCATTATTTATTATTACTATATCCTGAAGAAGCTTAATGTAAGCGAAACCGGTCGATATGTAATTTAATAAATTCGTGGTTAAAATACAAAGTGTTTTATTTATTTTTATAGTTATTTTTATACTAACTATGGGCCGGGGAATCCGAATCTGAAAGAATTAGGCGGCGGCAAGCAATATTAACTGAATTAAACGACTTATTTTGGCACACGAAGTACAAAGATCATAGAAAAATAAGATAACATAGATGTTTTTACCACACAAAATTAAGTGTTGCCATTAAGCGTAATATTAATAATGTAAAATAACATGTTTATATTTTAAGTACTTATTTTTTATAAATTTTACTCACTTTCGTACCACAAACCATGTTACATAAACCCAGCGTAGCTGCTAAACTACTTGAAAACAGGGATGTTTTTTTGCCGTGACGCGAGCAGGCGGTATAAAGGGGCACAAACCATGTTACACAAACCTAGCGTAGCCGCTAAACTACTTGAAAACGTAGGCTGTTTTTTTAAATTGACGCGAGCAGGCGGTATAAAGGGGCACAAACCATGTTACACAAACCTAGCGTAGCCGCTAAACTACTTGAAAACGTAGGCTGTTTTTTTTAAATTGACGCGAGCAGGCGGTATAAAGGGGCACAAACCATGTTACACAAACCTAGCGTAGCCGCTAAACTACTTGAAAACGTAGGCTGTTTTTTTTAAATTGACGCGAGCAGGCGGTATAAAGGGGCACAAACCATGTTACACAAACCTAGCGTTGCCGCTAAACTACTTGAAAACGTAGGCTGTTTTTTTAAATTGACGCGAGCAGGCGGTATAAAGGGGCACAAACCATGTTACACAAACCTAGCGTAGCCGCTAAACTACTTGAAAACGTAGGCTGTTTTTTTAAATTGACGCGAGCAGGCGGTATAAAGGGGCACAAACCATGTTACACAAACCTAGCGTAGCCGCTAAACTACTTGAAAACGTAGGCTGTTTTTTTAAATTGACGCGAGCAGGCGGTATAAAGGGGCACAAACCATGTTACACAAACCTATGGGCTCTTATATGACCCGCGTATTCGCCAGGAACCTTTGGAGACATTAGACGAGTTTGACAGGGATACAACGGACGAAGAAAACTTGTTCGATTTATAAGGTATGTTCGATGATATTATTTTTTAATGGCAACACTTAATTTTGTGTGGTAAAAATATCTATGTTGTTTTTTCTATGGTTTTTGTGCCTCGTGTGTCAAAATGTTGTCTTTTTTCATGTGTGTGGTGTGTGTGTATAGAAAATTTTAAAGTCGTTTAATTCAGTTATTATTGCTTGCCGCCGCCTAATTCTTTCAGATTCGGATTCCCCGGCTCATAGTTAGTATAAAAATGACTAGTTTGATTTTCTAGGAAACAAAATGCTTCCAAAATGGCTATTTTCCTGTATGTGTATAAAAATTTTTAAAGTCGTGTAATTCAGTTAATATTGCTTGCCGCCGCCTAATTCTTTCAGATTCGGATTTTCCGGCCCATAATTAGTATAAAAAAATAAAAAATAAATTTTTCTGACCATCCCCCATAAACCGAATTTTTTTCCTAAAGGTATAATAAAATCCAAATCTTACATTCAACGTATGGTTTGAAGGGCAGAACCAGCGCTACGATAAGGAGTCCATCGTCGTTGAGAGCCTGCTTAGCGTCGAGCAGCGTCGAGGCCGTTGAGCAGCACGGTCTGTGGCTCAGAGCAGCATCTTACTTTTTGTGCATTTTACTTACAAATCGAGCAAACTTTGTTTGGCTAAACTTGTCGGAAAACAAATTGCAAATAGCAATCGAAATGGCAGATCAATCATTGAAAGACGTCAGTGCGTCAGTCCATAGATTTGGTCCACAAATTAGATGACAGGAGGACCGCTAAACACCGTGCTGCCATCTCGTGGGTATTTTGGAATTACTCAGAAAACGGCCCATTACGTTACAATTCCCCGCTTCCCCCAGAAATTTTACGCCGCAAAGTGAAGTAAAATTATACCAAAACAATATGAAATATCTCTCTACTCCTGCACTTGTACATAAGGAGCAAAAAATTATTAAAACATTAAATAAAATGGCACTGAGAATATCAAAAAAAAAAAAAGAATTATACATATATATATTCACAACAACAAGGAAACCCTAAAAAGAAAACCAATACGGAGATTGGATTTACACAACCTATTTGTTTATATATTTTATTTTATAATTTTATATTTATTATAACTATTTTACATACCTATATTTATTTTAATTTTATTTTAATGAGAATGGAATCTCCACTTCTTCATCTCCAAAATGAGATTGGAAAACACTTACTCACACAAAGGGAGTCAATCTCTCAGAAACACTTGTGAGTACGGAGGACTCAAGCTCCCACTTTTGAGATCTTTGAAGCAGACGAGAAAAAAAATCACATGGATATTACTAATGGAAAAAAATAAAGAACAAAAATAAAAGTTACCTAATTTTTTCTCTCTCTCCCCCCTTTATTTATATTAAACTACATGTCTGACTTAAGCTAAAAAACATAAAACGATACATCATAATAACTAACTCTAAAGCTAGACTGAAGTATGTCTTTTATTATATATTAGTTTGTTATTATTTTTTTTTATTTAATTATAAAAGTTGATGTACAAAGTGGTCAGTGTAGGGTTTACATTACTAAATACCTAACTGTCAAGTATTTTAGATGAGGTTTTAAATTCCGGAGAAATACCTATCTGTCAAAAGTAGTTAAATTAGGGTTTACATTTTCAAAAATAGGTACCTATTTATCAGATATATTAATGTCATCAGTAATCTTGATTGCAAACAGAACAAATACAAGAAATACCTATCATATACTCTTCATATGCTATAATCTTCATATCACCATTGCTTGCTCAAGAAATAAGACTAAGGTAACAACCCAAATGGCTTCCATCTAGATTTCACTTACTACGTAAGCAAAGTGTCAAAATTTCTTGGACAAACAAAGATATAAATTGGTGCTCAATCATGTACTTCAGATGACTGACACTGTGGTTAATAGGTGTGCGATCATAACTCAAGTGATCGACACTAGTACGACAAACATTACAGCATAGCACTTGTATAAGCAGTGAAATACTTAAATAATAATAATAATAATAAATAGCAGTGGCATATATTACTATTTACAATTAACAAATTATACTTATGACCAACAAAACTGTACAAAAACACATTCTCCTGCATTAAAGGTAGAATGATAATTTCTAGAATGGAATTATTTTACAATAATGTACGCCGAAGCTGTACTTTCTTTATAAATAAATAATATCTTTATTTGGAAAACAAACAGCTTTACAAAGATACATAAAAAAGAGTGCTAAAAAAAAAACAGTAAGCCTAAAAACATGTTTTCGCTGATAAAAATATTTATAAATTTATATTTGACAAACAATTTTCTTAGTGAATAATGACTTAATTACTTGACTTTGAAGAAAAATAAACCAAACTTAACATTAGATATATTTATTAATGATGCAGATACAATTATGAACTAAATGAACCTTATGTAATTGTTTTGCAAAAGAAAGTGGCTCAATTCTCTTATTCACAAAAATTGAGAATACCTCTTTCCAAGACCCCTAGAGATTCTTTGGATAATAAGTTATTCTAATAGAAAAAAAACAGTGTTAAAGAGAACTCCAATGCATCTGAGAAAGAAAGGTTCTGACTTAAAGATAACACAAAATAAACACAAATGTGTCCACTGTGCTGACGGAACGTACCAATATACACGTGTGTTATTGCGTCATTAAAATAATTGTAATAAGAAGAGGAATCTCTTTCAAAAAAAAAAAAAAAATAGAATCACTCCGAACGAAAACCAACAATATATCTCAGTACAGTCTAAGCCATATTAAAACTATAACCTAAACTAATTTTTTGGGCGCCACTGATCACTAAGATCAAAGAAACATCTCTTGTGAAGATGTTCCTATTCTAGTCCAACGAGGATAAATAAATGAAGTCTATCATCAGTACACTAGAATGTAGTGCTCACTCCGAGCACATGCCTTGGAGGTACCAAGCTTCAAAACATGTGAGCTAATTGTCACAACAAAAAAAATGAAGCAGTATGAAGGCTTGGTATTCCTTCATGCCACCGCATAAAAAGAAAAATATAAAAAAACTCAATAATTTTTTAATAAACCTAATTATGTAAAACCAGTATTTTCTTATAATATTCGCATAATACTAATTATTAAGATAAGAATACCTGGTTACGCATTGCAATAATATGTTTTTTTGTTTGTTCGAAATTCTAAATACATATATATCACAAGCATGGTACTTACTCACTCCTTGGAATTAACAGAGACACCGAATTGATTGTTTTTCAAAAATAGATTCTAAAACAAGAAAATAACTGACACTGTTTGTTTTTGGAAAATTTTCATGTATTGTAAAAAACTTTGAGTTTGTATATTGATTGACAAATTTCATCTCTTGTGAAAACTTTTGAGTAACCCAAGGATTGCATTGACTAAATCTAATTGTTGATTGGATGACATTAAGGAGGCCTCCACACTTCAAGATCTATAAAAACAAGGTTGGTGGATCTGCTATTTTCCCTGGAGTTTCTCTTTGTGCCATTTGTGATATATTTGTTCGCGCAAGTAGAGTTTTTTCATAATCATAATTTCTTGGGTATTAAGCCCAGAGGGTCTGAGTTTATTTACACACCTCGGGCTCGCATATTATAATACATAATTATGGTCCTTCGATCACCAGATTTGTTCTAGCAAGGTTCATTTTATAAGAAAGGTTTCAGATTTACGTAATTTTTTGGTAATATTCTTGAAATACCTACCTGTAATAGAATTATTTAGCGTTAATTTATGTATTTTTTTGGTAAATTTGAAATAGAATTTAGGTACAAAATCTTTATTGGTTGCTTAATTTCATAATTACTCAAATAAAGGTTTGTGATTACGTATTCTTTGGTAATTTACGAAATTCCTTATAGTTTTGTGAAAATTTAGTGACGAACATTTAAAAATTATTTTTATGTAAAATGCCCTTCATTACGGAAGAGTCGAGTGACCAAACCGATAGAAAGTTGATCATTTTGACAGCTAAAAAGGAGAGGCTTTTTCCCGGTTAAACGATTTGTTTAATTTGACTAAAAACATTTTCACTTTTGAATCAAGGCAGAATGAAAACTTCTTGTCTAAGTCAGAATGAATTGAACAGATGCGGGAGCAGTTTGAAAATGTTATTGATGATATTAATAATATCGAATTGATTTCAAACCCGACATTTGAACCGGATTATCAACAATTGGATGCTTTTGAGGATTTGTTTGGTAGTGTGAAACGCGTATGTGACATAATTCAAAATGCAACAGCAACAATGTCACAGAATAACGTCCGCGATTCTCGCGTACCAGTCACCAAACTCCCCCCTATAGAACTTCCCTCCTTCAACGGTAAAATGGATACCTGGGCAAAATTTTATGAGTCATTCAAATCGAACATCCATAATAATACACAGCTGAATGATTCTCAACGTGTGCAGTATTTGATAGGTAAATTAACACATAGTGCGTTGCAGATTACCGCGGGTATTATACCTATTATGCACTAGGCACATATTATTTGAATAATATTATTGACATAAAGGGTTGCACAAATCTTGATTCATTTGTTGACAGGTATTCTTCGTCTGTTTTGGCGTTAAAACAGTTAGAAATTGAAGATTTAACTGACTTCAAATAATTACACTGTGCGTGTAACAGACGTATCACCGCCTTTACAATAACTGTAAAAAAGGGACCGGTCTCGTGCACGCCTTCCAGAGGTACACGCTGATGGTGATGATAGTAGCTGGCTGGCCTCCCTACATCCAGTGGTGATGGCCCTGGATGCGCCTAGTTTCTGCCTGAGCGGTGCCTTGGCAGTGCCCAGAGTCAGGGCCGACTGCAGCGGTAGGCACCGGGTTCTCGTTCAGGCAGAACTTCAGCAGGAGGCAGCAGCTGGCAGCAGGTCGCAGCAGTTGGAAGACTTCCAGAGGTAGACTTTGTAGAAGGGACTTCCGAAGAAATAAGTAACACGAGTTGACTGGTAAAGAAGAACTGGTTTATTCACAAAAACGTGCCTCCTTTTATACCCCAATTTGGGCAAAAAGGTGACCACGTGGTACAAATTAGGGGTGGGAGGTTTGACCTTGCCAGTAAGTATATAAAGGCCGGTTTTCTGTGGGCCGCCTATTTTGTCGACCGTTTCCTTGAAACTTGTCGCTTAAAATTGTTATTATAGATTTCTTAATTCAAACATGTTTGTACGGGTATTCTCAATCCGTAGATTTTTGGTTCGATGCATTTAAGATGGTTTTTAGAAAAGTATACAATTTGTTGGTAGGTATTTGATGTTTTGTTAAGTTTGAGAAGTTATATAAAGAAGTTAGTATTTTTCCCAGGTCCCCCGTAAGACTGGCTACCGAAACCTGTTTGTCTCGTTGTCTTACGAGGTTCCTGGATTTTTAAAATGGGAAAAGACTGATTTTAATTGGAAATTTTTATTGGAAAGTCCTTTTTTTGGACGAAACCGCATATGGCGTTGGTAGCTTATGGGTTAGAGGCTTAAGCTCTATTTCCCTGAATGCTCGTTAGGACTCTGTAGTGAAATGTCTTTGTTTCATTGTCCTACGGGGTGTGTGAGTTGAGTTATGTTGGAAAATGTAATTTTGTAAGTGAGGTAAGGCCAGAAATTACGGCCCTGCTTGGGGCCGCAATACTGGCCTTTGCTTGAGTCAGGATAATGGCCCTGCTCGGGGCCGCAATACTGGCCTTTGCTTCAAGCAGGAAAAATGGCCCTTTTCGGGGCCGCAATACTGGCCCTGGCTTGGAGCCGAAAAAATGGCCCTTTTTGGGGCTGCAATACTGGCCCTGGCTTGGAGCCAGAAAAATGGCCCTTTTCGGGGCCGCAATACTGGCCCTGGCTTGGAGCCGCAAAAATGAAAAGGAGGCTAGGTAGCCTGGTCGCCTTAGAGGCGGAATAGTCATAAAAATAACAATTTGTTAAAAATGTCTCCCGGTGGCAACCTGGCACGCAAGCTTTATTTGGTTGCACCGGGGCATTGTACATAAAGAGGCATAAAAAATGATAAAAAATAAAAATTAAAAAGAGGGTGCGTAACACGTCCGTTACAGTGCATTAAGGAAAATTGATTCCCAAACGTCACAAAATTTTGAAATGGCAGTTAGAACTCAAGAAATTCCTGCATACAATGAGTTGATCTCATTTGTGAAAGATCAAGTAAAAATATTAGAACGGGCAAGCAATAATCACGGTGTTATAAATAAGGCGCCTACCTCTTCATCACGTGCAAATAATTACAAAACTTTCGTCGCGAGCAACGAGAGTATCCATGTTCCGGCTTCGCCCGCGAAAGTTTGTATTTATTGCAACAAAACTGGTCATTCAATTAATGTTTGCTCACAGTTTAAAGGTTTGAGTTTGCCACAGGTCCGATTTGAATTCATTAAATCAAAACATGCCTGTGTGAACTGTCTCAGCGGGTTGCATACAATCAATTCGTGCAAATCGTCGGTTGTTTGCGAGGTATGCAAAAAACGTCACCATACATTCCTACACTTCGCGAGTAGTAGTAGAGTTAACCTTTTCGTCCCGGAAAGAAAAAAATCACACACGATCCGAAGCGGGGTCACTCGGGTCCCCCAATTTGTTTTGCTTTTTTAAGGGTGTTAATGATACAATTTTTTGAAATTTGTTTTGGTAATAATTAGAGGGAAGTATATTTATTATATTTCAGAAGTCTTTATCTAAATTCTTTGATAAATAAGGTCATGATTAATATTCTAATAAATTTAGACCATAACGCGTGTTTTTCCATAGAAAACAGAGAAGGCGGGCCGATAGCCACCATAACGCCTTGTTTCCGAATCTCGACTGGCGATTGGCGATTACACTCTCCGCGTCGATGGCTAGTTTGTTGCACAGGGTGATCTGTAAATGATGGATATATGTATATATTTTTTTTACTTTCTTGGTTTTTGAAAACTACTACCTACTACTAAACTAGGATGTTAAATATTTTGAATCTTATGGTATATCTAGATATTTAATGTAGGTATTAAATTTGATCTGCTAATTAATTTGTGATTTTTTTATAATATTTACACTAGCCGATTCCCGGCATGCGTTGCAATACCATATGCAAAGAAATAAATTTGACATTTTTAAAATAAATTAAACTTGCGTCCCCGTTCCCCTTCCGCATCCCCTTCCTCTCCCGCGTTTTCTTTTCACCTTCCCCGCCTACCCTCACCCACCTCCCGCTCCACCGTCCCTATATTCAGCCCCAGTTCATTCAGTTAGAAAATAAAGTTGGCTCGTGTGCCACCTATTTCAATTTTTTTATACAAAATTTTCGTTTTTCATATATTACAAATATTCATTTTCGTATATTATAAGAACCATCAATCTAATTTCGTACGTAACATAGGTATCTATTTAAAATATCTATAATTTAAAAATCTACGGACAATTCTTTTGTTAAAAAAAATAACTGCCTGCTAAATTCACATTCATGTGCGAAGTTAAAAAATTCGTTAATTTTTCTGAATTTACCTAATTTTTTGCGCAATTTTCTTAATTTTTCTTTCCGTAAGAACCTTCTACAAAGTATTAGAAAACTTGAAAAAAAGATAAATGAAATAGGTAAAGTCTTTCTGAAGTTTTGGCGTGACCAAGAGAACGGACGGCCTCCGTAGTCCAGTGGGTAAGACTCTTGACTCACAATCCGGATGTCGCGGGTTCGAACCCGGCATGCGCAAATAAATTTTATTTGATTAATTTGTGTTATTTCACAATTAATTCATTTAAAATAATATATAGTATTGTGGCGACACATCATTATTATCTTCGCCATCAAAAGAACATACGAGAAACATCTCCTAATATTCGCGCCCATCGGCAAACCTACTTGCCTAGGTACCTTCGTACCTATACTGGCCGCGATGTACTTTCTCGCCTCCCGTGCCAGCCTGACGATAATAATATCGCCCCGCCTAGAAAGGTCTCGAGACGGCACCGTACAATATCTGTACGGCGCCGAACATTCTCGTCAACTGTCGAAGTGGCTCGTATTACCTACCGCGAGGTAGTTACTCTACCGCGGCTATATAAGCAGCCGATCGCTCGCCCGCTGCAGTTCAGTTCAGTCTCACACTAACAGTCGGCAAACATCTCAGCATGTAACAGATCTCCGCATAAGTGCTCCTGCATGGCATCGCTACGCATCCAGGGCAGCTTCCTCGAGGTCCACCACCACGTCTCAGCTACAAGGCCCATCGTGTCTTCAGCTCCTGAGATCAGCTACATCCCGCGACTTATAAGGTTTGACGCACCTTCAGCCAAGGGATCAGCTCACCACTTCATGGCACCCCGAAGCCTCACCGTGCTTCGCTGCCATGGAAACACGCTCCGCCTCGCCAGGACTACCTGCTGGTGGTTCAGCTCACCGAGCCACACACCGTTCATCTCCGCGATTCAAAGCGTCGAGCAACGGCCTGGAAGATAGGTCATCTCCACCGCCATGGTGTCGAGCAACTCGCTGACCTTCACCGCACCATCTCCATCACATCCGAACGCCTGCAGCATCATCTACGGCACTCCGCATTACATCATGTTACCGACCACCGACCATCTGCTACGTAGCCCAATAAACGACTGACTCATACTTCGACTTGACGCCTTTCATTTCTCTCTACCGATCCGGCCCGCTCCCTCAACTGGTGACCCCGACGTGATGTGAACACGCAGCACGCAACTTCCTGACAACAGTGTTACCACGACACACCGGTAACACCGCAAAAACGAGGGAATCGGTAGAGACGCATCAGCATGAACGCGCCGACCAGCAGCATCAACCCGGTTTTTCCTGCGACTCCTGGCATCATCTTTCAACCCTGTACTCCGTACACTGGGAAGGGGGTGTGTGGCGACACATCATTATTATCTTCGCCATCAAAAGAACATACGAGAAACATCTCCTAATATTCGCGCCCATCGGCAAACCTACTTGCCTAGGTACCTTCGTACCTATACTGGCCGCGATGTACTTTCTCGCCTCCCGTGCCAGCCTGACGATAATAATATCGCCCCGCCTAGAAAGGTCTCGAGACGGCACCGTACAATATCTGTACGGCGCCGAACATTCTCGTCAACTGTCGAAGTGGCTCGTATTACCTACCGCGAGGTAGTTACTCTACCGCGGCTATATAAGCGACTTAACCCGGCGCTAGCACAGTCAGTCCCGATCCGTCAGTCAACGCTTGTCCGCCAGCGAGGAACCGCCTAGACGTTAAACAGACGCTATGTGATTTACACGCATTCTTCCAGCGCAGCATCTGGGAACACAGAGAACCATGGAACTTTCTCGGACTCTCTGTTACACCTTCGAGGAAATCATCTACCACCACCGTCTCACAGTCCGGTCCACCGCACCACGACTTGAGATGTCTTCGCCCGCAACACATAAAGCCCGCCGTGCTTTCTGTTCGGGTAGCAACTCGATCTCCGGCAATCCGAAGCCTGTCATGTTTCGCTGCCGCAGAGATTCTCCTCATCGCCTCACAAGGTCTTCTTCCTGCCCTGCGTGTGACTCCAGCTCACCGAAGTCACAGCCGTCATCTCCGTCCTCATGACGTCGAGCGATCGCCTGGAACTGGTCAGCATCTACCACTCTAGTGATCTGAAGAGACGTTATCTTCACCACTGCAGCTTCCTGACCATCATCACATCTTACAGCGCACCATCACTGTCTACTCTTCCGTCTACGCCCCTGGCACATTGACTATCGCTACGTAGCAACAATAAAGACTGACTCACTACATCGACTGACGCCTTTCATTTCTCTCTACCGATCCGGCCCGCTCCCTCAACTGGTGACCCCGACGTGATGTGAACACGCAATTTGCGGCATGTTCCAGAGTGGAAGATAACATCAGTATCGCCCTGGTGTAAGACCACCATTCAGAATTGAAACGTTGCTTGAAAATGGCTTTAGCCGTGTTTGGTGACCAGATCTGAATAGCCAGGTACTTCCCAACCTTCCTCTTCCCCACCTCCTTCCCCTCCCCACTACCTCCAGCCTCACAACATACCCCAATTGGGGATGCCATAGTCTCACTGGCTCCAGACGGGAGCAGTTGAGATTCTTGTGCGGTATTCACTGTAAAAAAAAGAGAAAAACAGGGATTCATTTTTTATATACATATATAGATTTAGGATATGATCTAGCATCAAAACATAGTGCCTTAACGTAAATGATGCATATATAAACGTGTTGAAAATAGGAAAAATTGCATTTGAAAATAGAAAAAGACATTCGTAATAAACACATTTTTTAATTTAATTTTACAATATCCCACATACCAATTCACTACCGTAACAGCGTGGTGAAATCAAGAAATTAAAAAAAAAAAATAACAAAAACACCTTTTCATTTGAGGTACGTACTCGATAATAAATATGAGTTTAATGAACCAATATTTATTAGCAAAAATAATTACACATAAAGTATAACGAACTAACCTATTCCTAAAAGAAGGTAAATATTGGTAAACAATTTTTTTTGTTTTGGGGGTGTTATGCCGTGTTACGCTACCTCCTCCTTTAGCCAACGTTTCGGACAGCGTTGCAGTGTCCATCATCACACATCTGCCGGATCTGCCCTGACGATGGACACTGCACGCTGTCCGAAACGTTGACTAAAGAAGGAGGTAGCGTAACACGGCATAATACCTACCCCATAAACAAATAACGAAAATACTTTTGGCCGTGAAAATTTTAAAACGTGGACATAATGTTTATGTGGAAAAAAATATTAAGATTATAAAATACATTAAAAAAATATATCATAAAATGTAAGAATTTGCGAATCAAATTAACAACTTGTGTAAATATCCCATAATAAGCTGCAATAACACGCAGTTAGACACCGATATATTCAACATTCATTACATCAATAAAAGCAAACAATTAAATTGCAAAATTTTAATGTTGCGTACCTACAATAAATAATATTTTACACCCCTGAAACAGAAAATTGCGGATGCCATTGCAAAAGATTAAATGTACTTACCAATCTGAAGATGTCTGTAGCACGGTGAAACTGGTCGGGTCTTACATAGAATTATTTATCGCCAAAATTAAACGAGTTGGTAATTAAAACTGACAACACTATTTATTTGCTGTATACCTTTTAACCATACTGTATTTTGTTCTAGATTATGTTCATACATGTTACCGGAAATGTCCCAGACAGAACTATCTCAGACAAGCAAGCGAACGTTTTAGCATTGTAAAAAGAACATACTAGATGCGTAGTGTAAGCAAACTGCATCCAGTCCTTTTTATTTAAACCTTCTGTTATGTAACGCCCATTTTTGCTCTCGTCAATTTTTAAGTAAAGCAAAATGGCAAAGTAATAGTAATAAAGGCAGCGTGACTCAGTTATTAATACACAGACCTTTCTACTAAAAAGCAACCTTTACTGATCGGTTACCAGACCCCGGAATCTTCATCGGCAGGACATGGGAACGGGGAAGCGCCAGCCGATATAACAGCGGGGCAGCGGGGGGGGGGGGGCGGAACAGATAATCCGCCGGAATTTGATAGAAATTATTTAATATTTAAAAAAATGGTAATGAGATATTATTTTTTTAAATGCAGATCGATAACCAAATAGTTTTTCTAGGATTACCTAAATTATTGAGTATGTGATTAAAAAACAACTTAGATACAGCGTAAAACCCTCGTTAGTGTAAGTCCATTACCCCGGTCCGGGGAGGAAGTGTTAAAACCAATACTCACGTACATACGGCTCAAATACCTACCAGTGACGAGTCGTCTACGCCTCCTTTGCCAGGGCCATCCAACGTCAATATTTCGTGTAATTGCAATGCGAAACTAGAGGAGCCCTCGCAGGTTAACTCTTCGTGTTCATTGTCAGATAAAGTAGCTCCTAATACTATAATTTTACTATCAACTGCTCAAGTGTATGCAAAACTTTGAAACTGTTCGGTGTCTAATTGATAATGGCTCACAAAATCATTTGATCACGGTCGATTGTTGCAAGGCACTGAATTTGCCAATAATTCCTTTGAATAATTCTTTTGTTAAAGGAATTGGTTCAGCATCACGACAAATTTTTGGTTACGTTTATTTGGACATTGAGTCTCGCGTATACCCAAATAATAAATATAACATATTTGCGCTCGTTGTCGAGTGCAATACCGACAAGTTACCTAATCACTACATAGCCAAGGTTGATATGAGGTACTTAGAGGGCATACCCCTCGCTGATTTAACGTGGAACATTCCCGGAAACATAGATGTTGTCTTAGGGTACAATTATTTCCACATATCTATTTAGGGGACAGGGTTGAATCAGGGACTAGTGCACCCCTCGCATTATTGACCGCGTTTGGTTTCGTGCTAATGGGCGACTACCCTGATAATGTGCTTAATACAAGTGCTTCATTTTCCGCACTCGCACTTAATGATTTAGTCCAAAAATTTTGGCAGTTAGAAGAAATCCCTAACTTGCAATTTTTAAGTCCGGAGGAGACGGAATGTGAGAATCTGTTTACTTCATCTATCGCTCGCGCTGTCAATGGAAGGTATTCTGTTGCTTTAACTTTCTGCAAAGACCCAAAACAACTGGGTAATTCTCTTACTACCGCCCAGCGCCGATTTATGGCCTTGGAGCGAAAATTTAAATAATCACCTTCTTTACAGGAGAATTATAACAAAGTTATCGGTGAATATATTGATAGCAATTATTTGTCAGAAGTCAAAGAGTCTGAAATTACAGATGATGGATATTACATCCCGCATCATGCCGTCAATCGTCCGGACAAACCTATGCCTCGGATTCTGCTCGACGCTAGCGCCAAAACTCATTCAGGGCTGTCATTAAATGACGTCTTGCATACCTGCTGGTCCCCATTTGCAAGCTGATTTGTTTTTGTTTTTGCTTGACTTTCGTGTTTTTCCCATCGCTATGACTGCGGACATAAAGCAAATGTATTTACAGATTGAAGTTCCTATCAAGCATCGTAGATATCTGAGAATCTTATTTCGATTCTCCAACAACGACCTCATACGGACTTTTCAATTTAATCGGGTCCCTTTCGGACTAACGGCAAGTCCATACTTAGCAATGAGGACTGTTCGTCAGTTAGCCCGAGATATGAGACCGCATTTCCCGGATACTGCCAATGTGGCAGAGTTCAAGTTGTATGTGGACGACCTGGTCTATTCTATTGCAGATGAGTCCAGCGCCGTACGTCTTTCTCGAGAATTTCTCGTTATTCAAGTCCGGTGCCTTTGATTTGGTTAAATGGACTACTAGTTCTCAAGTTGTACTTGAAAACCTTCCAGATGTTCACCGCAGTGCGGTGGACTTCACTGTTGGTTCTAACAATGCCTTTAAGGTGTTAGACCTCTCGTGGGAACCAGTTGATGACAGCTTCTTATTTACGACTTCGTATGTTCAGGAGAAGTGTACAAAGCGGAACATACTCTCTATAGTCGCCCGCTTATTCGATGTCCTCGGCTTGGTCGCCCCCATCATTTTGTACGCTAAATTGCTCATTAAAGAGCTATGGCTGTGCAACATTTGTTGGGATGATACCCCCCTGAGAGCGTTATTCAAAGGTTCTCGTCACTCATACAGGAATTTCCTTTAATTTCTACGATTAAAATCCCGCGTCATGTTGGTGTCCTTAAGGACAGTACAGTACTCATTGTCGCTTTCTGCGATGTGAGCCTGAATGGTTATGGCTGTGTGATATATTTACACACAACTGATTCATCTGGGAATATTACCGTGAGATTGTTTTGTGCAAAATCAAAGGTCTCTCTCACCAAAGTGACAACACTCGCTCGTTTGGAGCTGTGTGCCGCGGTCTTGATGTATAAACTAATACGGATGGTTCAAGATAATTATCGTTCGCGTTTTACTATTGCAGAGACATACGCGTTTTCAGATTCTAGCATTGCGCTTTCATGGATACATTCGTCGCCACATTGATGGTCGGTGTTTGTTAGTAATCACGTGGCTCAATGTCAGGAGAATTTGCCTCCTGAGAATTTTTATCATGTCGCCGTTAGTGAAAACTCTAGTGACTGCCTTTCACATGGCATGCTTCCTTCCCAGCTCGTTTCACACGAACTATGGTGGAACGGCCCATCATGGATTCGCAGCCCACCTTCGGAATGGCCAATAAAACCTTTTTATCTCACAAATACCGGTGAAATGCCTGGGCACAAAACTTATGTGTTCACTACAATAGTTCAGTGTGAACAATCGGTCTTGAGTGAAGTGGCTCAGGGTATATCCACATGGGATAAACTTTTAAGGATAGTAGTTTATGTCCTCCGATTCGTAAAAGAAGTATCACCTTCCTCTAAAAAAGTTATCATTCGTTCTGTGCAGAGTTTTCATTTTATAGAAGATGTTGCTGAACTCCAGTAAGGCAAATTGTCCATAAACAATTCAAAAAAGCTTAGGAATTTATTAGTTTTTCTCGATGAGGATAATTTGTTACGTATTGGGGGGCGGTTTTCTAAATCGGATTTACCATTTGAGGTTAAACGTCCGGCTTTACTTCCTATACATGACTGTATTATGGATCTTATCATTGATCATTATTATGTCATGTTCTTTTATGTAGGCCCTGGACTTCTTATGTCCATCTTACGGCAGCGCTATTGGATATTAGATGCCAGGACTGTTATTAGGGCAAAAGTGCGGAAATGCAATTGCTGCTTCCGCTTAAATCCATCGCATCCTACACTGAAAATGGCAGATTTACCTTCATGTCGTGTTGTAGAAGCAAAGGCTTTCGTTCACATCAGTGTAGATTACGCAGGTCCCCTCTGTATCACGCTTGCTCGTCTGAGAGGACAACATTTACAAAAGGCATATATATATACATATATAAAAAAATTATAAAAAATAATCTATGGAGTTTTTCAAAAGTAACCAAATATTTTTGTCCTACAAAAAGTTTTAAAAATCGATATCTAGATTGTGTTTTTCACACAAAACTAAGTGTATCACATTAAAAAAGTGGATCGTTTTCCAATTAATAAATAATCACAGTGAGAACAGATATACTATATGAGTGAATTTAAAAACAAAATCTTGAAATTAACATGACATATTTGAATTTCAAACCATTTGAATTTGAATTTGAAGTTTGAAGACAAGTGACATTTGAAGCCATAGACAAAAAGTTAACAGAATATTTTATTTATTTAATTATTTTCATATTACATTTGGTTATAAAATGACGTATTGCCCATCTCACTAGGTGTGAAACGCCTGTGTTGAGATGGCAATTTACAGAGTGGTTATCTAAGATTTTGTAGTAATATTATGAAAATGGCAGGTTAATATAATTTTTTTTTTTTTTTTTTTTAAATATACAATTCAAGTATGTTATAAATATATATAAATAGAAGATTGCAGTAGGTACATGGAACACAGTAGGTATAAAGGTAAGTTTGTTATTAAATACTTGTGATGGATATGTTTATTTGAGGTGATCAATGATTTTACTTTTAAATGTACTTTTGGTTTGCGTGTTTCTAATTTCAGGAGGTAGAGAATTGAACAGCTTTGTTGCATTATATTTAAAACTTCTTTGCCCATAAGAAGTTTGAAAAACTGGGATGTTGAAAGATTTTACATTTGACTCTCTTAAGGCTCTTGTGTTCATTCGTTCTTCAAACATGTGTGTATTTTTAAACTGATGAAGCAAGATATTTTTTGAATACAATTTTTGCAGGTTCGAAACATTTAGTGTCTTAAAAATAAAATCAGTGCTCGTTCTCAACGGGACTTTAAGAATAACCTTCAAAATTAGTTTTTGAATCTTTACTAAAGGTTCTAGGCAAGTATTTGTGGCACTTCCCCAGCTGATAATACCATATTCTAGGGATGATTGTATAAGAGCACAGTAAACTTGTTTCAGTTTAAAAAAAAAAAAAAAGTTGTTTTCTATTTAAAATATCTCTAACATTTTTAAAGAAATAGACGAGTTTCCTCAGTTTTGTCGTTAGATTTGTAACATGTTCGTTCCATTTAAGAAGATAATCTATTTGTATACCAAGATATTTAATACTGTGAACTCTACTTATAGAAGGACAGGTACATGGAGTTAATAGGGGGTTACAGCTGTGGAGTTTAAGGCTTTGTTGTGAAGGCAATAGCTTATTTGAAATTCGAAATGTTAGGAATTTAGTTTTGTCTGTATTCAGGGTTAATATGTGATCATTAAGCCAATTTTTAACAATACGAAAGCCATTTTTTGCCGTTTTAAAAACTTCATCCCAAGATTTGGCGTGAAATAGCAAAACCGTATCATCGGCAAAAGTTGTGATTTGTCCACAAATTTGTAGGTTACATAGATCATTAATATAGATTAAGAATAATAAGGGTCCTAGGATGCTACCTTGTGGAACGCCACAAAATGATTTTTGGGAACTACTATAGGTACTGTTTATTTTAACACATTGCGTTCGATCAGTTAGATAACTATGAAATAGTTGAAGAACTGTATCTGATATTCCTATCCTCTTAAGTTTATCTAAAAGTATTTTATGGTTCACAGTATCAAACGCCTTTGCAAGATCAAGGAAAATTGCTAAACATTTATTTCCTTTGTCAACATTACTTATTATGAAGTCTGTAACGTTAGCGATGGCGTCTGAGGATGATAAGTTTTGGCGAAAACCAAACTGATTTGCTGATAGTGTTTTACTAGAGTCAAGGTAAGTAATCAATTGATTTCTTAGTATTCCTTCAACAATTTTAGAGAGTGCACTTAGAACACAAATTGGTCGTATATTTTGGTGTTTTATTTTCAAATTATTTTTTAGGCATAGTTTTATGTTTTCTGTGTTGGTAGTAATAGTTTTATTTTCAATTAGGTGGTATGTGAGTTCTTCCAGATTGGTAGCCATTTCAGATATTTTAATTAATTTTGACAATGTTAAAATTAGATTTTACAGTGTTGGTAGATCTCTTTCATGTTTTATATTAACAATTTTTGATTCCGTTGATTTTCTTGTGAAAACTTTTCCATTTTTAAACCAGGTATATTGATAGTTTAATTCCTGGGCTCGCTTTTTAGTTTTCCATAGTAAGTCCTTATTATATGAAGACAACACTTCGCCGATGTATAGGAATTGGCTTATTTTCTTGGTTTGGTTTTTTACTGCAAGAAGGTTGTGTCGTGTTGTAATGCTAGAGTTGTGGAATTTAATGATAATTTTTCTTGGAAAACCTTGACGACGGTCAGGAACACGGTAAATGTCCGAAAAGTCTTCGTTCAAGATTTCAATGCCTAGCTTGTTAGCAATGTCCTTCGCAGTTTCAATCGGGTTGTCGTTTGTATTTTCACACACTCCAGAGATTTCAATTTGGTTTGATAAGGTAGTTTGCTCTAGCTCGGCAAGCCGAATATCAATATCATTCATTCTAGACAGGTCTTTTTTAATTTTTTCAACTTCTATTTTAATTCCCGCTAATTCATTTAATTTACTTAGTATTTCATCATATTTTTCGGAAATGAAGTCGGTAGCTTTTTTTGTTTCGGCTGTCTCTAATTCAATTTTTTTTAAACATTTCTTTTTTTAAATCAGAAAATTTATTATCAATATAATCAAAAAGGATCTGATTATTATCGACTGGCTGGGGACTATGTGACATGGCATTATTTTTTGATTTGGAGCGAGTGTTTTCTTGAGGCATTTTTATGTATTATTCAATAATGCCCCACAACAAATTTTGATAATAGCAATGTAAATATTATTGTTTGTGGTGCTCAAAAAGGTATTTTTCACTCTATGATCAATGTAAACAATTCAGTATTATTTATGCAAATCAGTATGCTCTTGTGTAACTGTTTACCGATGTGATTATATTTATGTTGTATTTATTTATCTTCTTTTCATACACTTTAAGCGAATGGTAGAGTTTTTGAGTTTAAAAACAACACTTTTGTAGGTAACACTTTTGTAGGTAGCGAATTGCCAGCAGTGACCAATATAAGTAGCGAATTGCCAGCAGTAACAATAATCAATATCGCGGTAAATATTTATTACCCACTAGCAAAACACTTTACTTGTCTTCGCGACTCGATTCTCTTGAATAAGCAGATAATTCTTAAGGTTTTTTGTTCGCAAAAACTATACTTTTTAATGTTTAAGAGCTCGTTCACATTGAGCATATAAATATAAAAGATCATAGCACGCCATATATCGCTCTCCATACAATCCCTTCAGACCGTTCACACCTGAGCGCTTTATGCGCACATCAACCATAGACAATGCACACTTACGCCGTAACCGCTCCTGAGGCGATATGCCAACAGTTAAGCGCCCCCCACTCCGACGAAAACAGGAGAGGGGGTCATTTTAATTACGGAGCTGCCAAGACCGGTGGGTGACAGATGTCAAGTTCATAGATTCAGTACAAAAAATGCGCACTCCGTGGCCGCTCGCTAATTCAACTGACCCCCTCTCCTACCATAGGAAGAAATATTTTATCTGCGCTGTGTGAACGGCACGAAACATAAGCGCTCGCGGTTCAGCAGATACCTGCTAGCGGTTATATTAGATGTCTGAACACCCCTTAAAGTGGCAGCTGTCAAAACAAGTTAATAATAATAATAATAATAATAATGATTTATTGTCTTAATTTCTTAGTAACAGTAGAGATAATGATATCCTCACTGGGATCTCCCAACAACAGTTAACAACCTAGATAACCATAGACATTGATCTATTATCCATAACCATGATATTGTTATGGCTATTACTGTAACAAGAGACAATACTTTAAATTTTAAATAGAGTGGAGGCATTTTTGAACCCAAATTGAAGAACCAAAAATGACGGTAGCGAGCTAACTACATGAGCTAAAGAGTGAGGTTTCGAAAATTCAGACTGTCAAGGACCAGTAAACAAAAAATACGATTGAACTCATAATAACAAGGTTGGAAGATGCTATTAACAAAGCGAGTCTGTCATTACAAGATAAAATAATTGAACTACAAGAAAACATTATCAGCAGTGATAGAAAATATATCAGTAACTTAGAAAAATATCAAAATCTGGAAAACAATGCTACTACGAGAAGTTACGCTAGTATCACCAGTGGAAAAAACACAACACCCAATATTCCAGTATACCCCATTATAATTAAAACTAAAAATGATAACGAAGACATAAAAGAAACCATCACGAAGAACGTCAAAATATCTAAACTAGGAATCGGAATAAGTAGCATCAGGAAGACGTCAAAAAATGAATTAATAATAAATTTACAAAAAGCGGATGATATGGCCAACATCAAAAATGAAATTACAAAGTTAAAACTTGAAGGAATACACTAAATCTGACTCCAGATACTAATATCTACAGCCTGTATGTCTGACGAATATCTACAGCTCATATGTTGAACTAATATCATCACAACAATACCTACATTCAATTGACAGCTGTGTTTTGCTCTACTCCCGAAATAAATAATTTTATTTTCTGTTTTTAGTGAACTAATATTTCAGTGCATTTATCAAACTGATAAGAATCTTAATCTATACTTAGACAGTGCTTCCTTCCCACTTGTGAATAATTGATTGACAGTTTTACAAAATAAAACAAAAACAGGATATCACAAGTGAATTCCAAGTGTCAAGTAAAAGGGAATATAGGCAGTGTTCGACCTTACAAACTAAATTCAGTGCTCAAAATGTCAACTACAGATAAAAATCTGAGAAGTAAGGGTCAAACAACCGGGACCAGTGCTACATCTGATCCCCAGGGAATAAATATTGATGTCCTGTTGGAGAAAATTGAGATGAAGATGGAAAAAAAATTAGAAACTTTTAAATCCGCAATCCTAAAAAAAATTGATGATGAAAATAAAGAGAACCGGAGCACAAGAGACTTCATCAGTCATCAATATGATGATATACACCTAAAGATGGAGACTATAATTAAACTGGTCTCGGAAGTAGAAACCATGAGAAAGGAAATAACGGCAAAAGATGGCATAATAAAGAGCCTTGAAGTTAGATTAGCAGAAGTGGAACAAAGAACGCGTGAAGATACCCTTGAATTTGCAGGGATTCCAGAAAAAGAGGTTGAGCAGCCTGCAGAAATAATTAAACGGGTGGCCGCTGCTGCAGGTGTCGACATAAAGGGCGATGACATCCTCGAAATCAAGAAAATTCCGGACCGACGACCAGGAGTCCCCCCAAAATTCCACGTCAGATTCACTAACCCCCAAAAAAGACGACAAATTCTACTGAACAGGAAGCTACTCAACCCTACCTCAACCCAAGGAAACGGATACCAGAAGATTTTTATTAGTGAAACCCTTGGCACCTACTTCAAAGATCTTCTGTGGAGGTCGAAGACTAAGGCAAAAGAAATGGGATATAAATATGTCTGGTACAAGGAATGTAAAGTGATGGTTAAAAAAAATGAAAGTGATAGAGTAATATATATCAAACACTCGGATGATCTTAAAAAAATTGTTTAATTTTTTTTAATTGAGAGCCTCACTTTGACAGGTCTTTCACTGGGTCGATTCCCCTCAGTTCAGTGTGCCATATTGCTTGCATTTATTTTCAAACTGCAACAATAATTCACCTGTACCTCTTTCAATCAAAGGGTGAAATCCCCAGTAATGGCCACGGACTAGTGTAGCTCTCATTTAGGGGAATTAAACTAATTTTTTTTTTTGTAATATAAATTATAATATGGCTATTAACATTAATAACACTTACGAAGAATTAGGTGATCAAGACAATTTGTTTGTAACATCAGATGCGAAAATATGTAAATACCTAACAACCGATTCAAAAAATACTATTATTATGCACCAAAATATTAGGTCAATTAATAAAAACTTTAATGAACTCCAGATACAGCTTAACCACCTAAATATAGATTTTGATGTTATTATTCTCACGGAATGCTGGTTGACAAATATTTACACTCCTAAATTCATAAATAACTACTCTTCCTACAACTCGTCTAAACACGATAGTCAGAACGATGGAGTTGTGATATACACAAAAAATGACCTAAACTCTGTTGTAACTGAAATAAACATTATTGACGCAAGCTGTATGCAAATAATGTATAATAATGATACATGCATTCTAGCAATATACCGCTCTCCATCTATTCGCAATATAACACCATTTCTTAACAGTCTAAATAGCATACTCTCTAGTCTTTCCTACACTAAAAACTTAATAATTATGGGAGATTTAAATATCAACATACTTCCAAACAACCCTCACCATCAATGTCACGACTACCTGAACATATTAGAGTTTCATGGATTAATTAGTACCATCAATACACCAACAAGAATAGCTAATGAATCAACATCGTGCATTGATCACGTAATGGTCAAAACTAATAAACAAAACAAAAGCATCGTTTACAAATCAACAATTACAGACCATTACACAACAATATTCACATTGCAATCCGACACCACAAAAAACAGAAGAGATCAGTCAATCGTATACAATAATATTAATTTTGATAATTTAAAAAATATAATTAAAAATAAATCTTGGCAAGAGCTTTTACAAATAAAAAACTCAGAGGATGCATGGAATTATTTTGTTGACTTTTTGAAAAATGAATTAATTAATAATACAACAATTTTAACAAAAAAAAATCCTAACAAAATTAAACCCTTGAAATCATGGATAAACTACTCAATTATCAACTGCATTCGTAGAAGAAACGTACTACACAAAAAAGTGAAAGAAAATCCTTACGACATAATATCACTAAACATCTACAAAAGATATAGAAATACATGCGGCGAAGTTATTAGGAAGGCGAAAGAAATCTACTACAGAGACAAAATCCAAGAAAGTAACAACGATCCCAAAAAAATATGGCAAATTCTAAGAGAAGCCACAAATACACAAAACACCAAAGACAAACAGGACATAAGTAAACTTTGTATTGGCGGAAAAATTATTGACACCTCAAAAAACCCCAAGCTCGTTGCGGATTACATCAATAATTTTTTTATAAATATTGGTTCAAATCTTGCTTCTCGTCTACCAAATTGTGGAAATGATCTACCTGCTGAAACAGAACTTCAATTTCCTAAAAGAAGATTCAAATTTCAAATTGTTTCAGGGGAAGAGATTCTAAAAATAATCAATTCTCTTAAAAACACTTCTTCTGCCGGGGTTGATGGAATCACAACTAAGATTTTGAAAACACTGTCTACGGAAATTACATTGCCCCTAGAATACCTAATTAACCTTAGTATCAGTCAAGGACACTTCCCCTCAAACCTGAAACAAGGTATTGTTATTCCCATACATAAAACAGGTAACAAGACATTCATAAACAATTACAGACCAATAACTCTACTGACCAGCCTATCCAAAGTATTTGAAAAAATTATCAATGCTCAGTTAGTAAAATTTCTAGACAGCCATAAACTACTCTCAGCAAATCAATACGGGTTTCAAGAAAGCAAGAGTACCGCAGACGCTATGGCCGCCGTAACTGACTTTATTGTAAAAAACCTTGACAAAAGCAAAAAATGTATTTCAATTTTTTTAGACCTTTCTAAAGCCTTTGATACAATATCACACAATAAATTAATAAACAAACTTCAAATAATCGGTATTACAGGCAACGAACTTAACTTTTTTAAGAGCTACCTTGATGAACGCAAGCAACAAGTGAAAATAATGAACACACTTAGCAATCAGCGCTCAACTAACTATGGTATACCACAAGGTAGCATATTAGGACCGTCTTTGTTCCTTTTATATATCAACGACTTATGTAACATTAACATTCAGGGAAAAATAGTTAGTTTTGCCGATGATACTGTTTTACTGTTCGAAGCTGACACTTGGCTAGCTGTCTACAATAAAGCAGAAACTGAAATAAACATCGTAAAAAAGTGGTTAGATACAAATACACTCACATTGAACACCGAGAAAACTAAATATGTCACATCAAGCATAAATATAACAGGTCAACCTCATGATGATGCCTCTATTAGGATACACACATGTATGAATTCCGATGAATCTTGTCAGTGTCCGTACATTGAGCGCACTACACAGATGAAGTATCTCGGCCTCACAATTGATCCATATCTCAAATGGAATTTTCACACTCAAATAATTGCAAACAAAATAAGAAAAACCATGCACTTTTTCAGAACGATACGAAACTTTCTAGACTTGCAACACTTGAAAATGATTTATTTTGCAGTCTGTCAATCTGTTATTGAGTATGGTATCATAGCATGGGGAGGCGGTACTGCATCAGCACTAGATCCAATCATAAAGGCACAAAAAACGATTATAAAAATAATTCTTAGACTACCCCTAATTACGGACTCGAACTTTATCTTTAATACTATGAATGTGTTTGACGTTCGTCAGATATATGCAAAAACAATCCTCACTCATTTATACACAAACTTACATAAATACTATGAAAAAAGACTAATTTCTCGCTGTACTCGAAACAATAACAAAGATTTACTACAAATTCCCATAACTCATACTACTTTTGGTCAACGAAGCTTCAGATACCTTGCAACAAGACTTTACAACATTCTTCCAATTAGTGTAAAAAAATGTGAATCACAAAAAAATTTCAAAAAAAACATAAAAATTTGGATAAAAAATAATGATAGAGCATTTACGGGTGCACTCACCCAAATTCGAAATTAGCAATCTACTGTGTGATTAGTGATTACATTCTAATATAAGTGTAGGTATGTTCACAGCATTATAAATTGATGTAAAATAACTGCCTCAACACAGGCTAGCCTAGTGAGGCAGGTTACGAGAAACTTAAATGTATAATTACAAATCTCTACTCTCTAAATACCTACTGTTTATATGTATATTGTTTTTTGTTATTAATTTTTGTACTAATGTTACTTTTAAAATATTGTAAGATGTACTTTTTTTTCTTGTAATTATAAATCTTTAATTTTTGTTTAATAAAGATATTTATTATTATTATTATTAATATCTACGAACTTCAGAGTGTTGATTAATATCTACAGAGCTTAGGTTGAACTTATATCTACAGAGCATAGGTTGGACTAATCAGCTAAATGTGTCCAATAGTCCGATATTAGGGATTTTTACATACATACTTACATAAATTAAGTTTTTTAAACCGCATACGCAATACGTAATATTAATAATAATATAATAATACATAATATTCCAATATGCTATACACAATTTCAAATCCAACCTCTGCCAGTGCTGTAGATATTCGTCAACACTTTGGTTCTCATAGATATTAGTCAACAGTTTGAGCTGTAGATATTCGTCAACACTTTGATTCTCATAGATATTAGTTCGATTTTTTCAGTTTTTGGAATTCCTGTAGATATTAGTAGACGCCTCCGTTGAAAACATTGATAAAAAAATACCGCGCATGATCTTTAAAGGAATCGACGAAAAAACACAAGAAGAATTTATATCAGATCTAATACTGCAAAATGAAGATATTAAAATAATATACGAAATGGACCCAAACAAAATAAAATATAAAGGAACCATACCAATTAAAAAATATCAACAAAAAAATATAATCCTGGAAACCAGTGGAGATCTCAGAAACCTTCTAATTATGAAAAAAGCGTAAAAACCTTGGATTTTACCAAATTAAAGTAGAGGACTGTAACCCCCTAATGCAGTGTTACCATTGCCAAAAATATGGTCACACAGCAATGCGTTGCCTCCAACCACCGAACAAACCAATATGCCTTCATTATGCGGGTAAACATAACTTTAAAATCTGCAATAATAAGAACAAATTACCAAAATGCATTAATTGCACAGAAATTAATTTAAAATTTAAAACTACGACTCCAACAGACCACAAATCAAATAGTGAAAAATGCAAACACAGAATGAAAATGCTTAACTTTGCTAAAGAAAAAAATAATTATAATTCAAAATGACCGATTTCATAGTAAAAAAAATTGACGAAAAATACAAAATTAACCAAGAAATATGTCAAAATATTACAGAAGTCAATAAATGGTGCATAACAAACACTTCCCCCTTTTTGCTATTACATATGAACATCCGAAGCATCGCAAAAAACCTCGATGAATTTTTGATAAATATTAATGATCTGTTTTTATCTCCCGCCTGCATAGTGTTAACAGAAACGCACTGTAATAACGATCAACACCTTAATGCGCTACCCAATTACAAAGGCATCGCAACAACAACACCAATTAACAAAAATAGTGGTATAATTATATTTGTTCATGACGAGTGTGAAATTACTAACATTGAAGAAATTTATATACAACACGTAAATTGTCTAAAAATAGATATAAAATTAAAAAATAAATTGTACAGAATTATTACAGTGTACAGAACACACAAATCAAACATATCTAACTTTATAAATGAACTAGGTGAATATCTAAGCAAATTATCAAAAATATTTACTTTTGTGTGTGGTGACTTCAATATAAACATTTCTACAAACCATAACTCAATAGAAAAAAATAATTACATTAACATGATGACGCACCTCAATTATAAATCTTTTATTAATAGTTACACTCGAGAAAAAAACCAAACGCCATCATGTATAGATCATATCTGGTGTAATATACATTTAAATGAAATAAAAAAATATTAAATCTACTGTTTGGAAAACCAATATTACTGACCACCACGCTTGTCTTATATTACATGACATAAATAAAAAACTAAACACGAGTCCCAAATTAAATCTTCCATATTCCCAAGTAGACTACAAATTATTAGAAAAATCATTAATTACTGAGAAATGGGAAGAAGTTTTAAAAAATAAATGCGCCAACCAAAGTTTACCGTTTGAAAACACTTTAACTAAACACGTTTTAGAAGCAACAAAAACAACACAGATCGTCCCCAATTCAAAAACAAGGAAAATTAAACCCTGGATTACTCTAGGATTAATAAAAGCCATTAGAAAAAAAAAATAAACTTCATAAAATAACACAAAGGCTACTAGTCAACAATAAGATTGTACTATATTATAAAAAATATAAAAATATATTAACTACTCTAATTAGAAAAACGAAAAACGACTATTACTCAAAAATTATTTCAGAAGCGAAAGACAATAATAAAAAAATATGGTCAACAACAAATGAAATAATAAATAAAAAAATATATATAACCACACATCAGAAATATCAGATGGGAAATTAATATATAACGTACAGAATGACACAAAAAATGTTGTTATATTTTAAAAAACTATTTTAATAACGTTGGAAAAAACCTAGCATAATCCATAAATACAACCAATATATCAAATCCACAACAAATAACACAATGTCAAATAAATAAATTTCACCCAGTCACAGAAGCCGATATTGACAAAACTATCTCGGAACTAAAAGGAGGTTCCGCCCCCGGCTTTGATAACATAGATGCAAAGACAATAAAAGCGATGAAAACATACTTAGTTCTCCCCATAACACATATAATAAACCTAAGTCTAGCAAGTGGCGAATTTCCCAATAATTAAAAAAGAGCAATTATAACTCCCATTTATAAAACAGACTGTAGTAAAGATCCACAAAATTACCGCCCGATTTCCCTCCTATCAAACCTATCAAAAATATATGAGAATTGTAAAAAAACAAATTTGAACATTCTTAGAAGAAAATAAAAGTGTCGTTCTTGTATTCAGATAATGGCACCATTCATTCAGATAAAGATTCATCCTGGTACTGATAAAATTATTCACGTTACGACGGTAACAGTGGCGTAGCGTGGGGGGGGGGCGGGGGGGGGGGCCCGGGCGGCACTTTTAAGGGGGGCGGCAAATTTTCACAATAAATAATTACATTATCTTGGAAAAATTTAAACCATTTGAAATCATGTTCTACGATCCTTTTTTTAATTCATTAAAAATATCAATTATATTTTTTTAAGCTGCAAATTTCGCAATTCGTAGGAAAACCGTACGCATATTATGAGAGTAATACTAATTAAAGCTGATAACTCTCAAACAGATTCACTTTTAATTAAAACTAGAATTGTGTTCAGAATGTATTAACGAATGAATTTCAGTTGTGTATTCGTCTGCTGATACTTTTCGAAAGAGATCATTATTTTATTCGAAGTGCAGTTATAAAATTCTAGTTGTATACTATGTATGTGCTGCCAGAATCAAAGAAAATTTTCATTTTCTGAGTGTAGTTTTAATTCGGCAAATACAGATTTAATTTGACCCGTCTAATCACAGGAGACGAAAATTATCCCAAACATTTAATTTTAAAAATAAAATTGTGAAATTATGTCTCACACATTTAATTTTAAATAAATTTGTGATTGCGATAAAAAGTTAAGATACAGTTTTATAACATTTTTTTTTTAAAAAGGAATCTACATTCAAAATTTTAAGTTTATTCTATTTCAGGTTCTTTAATTCGAATAATGCCAGGCATGTATTTTTGAGCCAATTCACATTTCCAATTCGAAAAATTTTAATGTTTAGAAACAATAATAATCTAATAAGCAATTCGGAAGAATTACTTTAGCTAGATTTTAGAACAGTTTTGTTTTAATAAAAAGGAACATTGCATGGGAAGAACCGGAAATTTTGTGCGCAATCATTGACAGGCAAAAGTTTATAGATATTTTTTTCTTATTATTCGAAGGGTTAAACCAGTTTTCAGGATGTAAAATTCCATTTGAGAATTCATCTGCCTACACAATTCAAAGGAAAATATTATCTTATTCGAAGTTCAGTTATTAAATTCTAGTTGCAGACTCTGTATGTGCTGCCAGAATCAAAGAAAAACCATATTCGTGTTCTGAGTGTACTTTTAATTCGCCGCATACAGACTTAATTCAAACCAATTTTGTGTTGAGAATGTAAATTTCCAGTTGATTCATCTGTTGACACATTTCGAAGAAAAACATCCTCTTATTCGAACTTCAGTTATAATATTCTATTTGCAGACTATGTATATGCTGCCAGAATCAAAGAAAAACCATTTTCACGTTCTGAGTGTAGTTTTAATTCATCTCGTACAAACTGGTTTTGTGTTCAGAATACAACGATAAATTAAATAACGAGTTGCAGATTCATCCTGCATCGAATGAAGATTTACATTTGAGTTACATAATGCTGTAAAATTCTGAGAAATTGATTGTGGTGTGTGTAACTATTGTTTGCGGACTCTAACGCAGTATCAATCAATCAACTTTGGAGTAGAATTTATATACATGATTTTCGTTGAAAGAATACTCGTCAAATGTGATTATTAAAAAAAAACCGGCTCGTATATAAATAGGTCGTAATAAAAAAAAATAGAATTACCACATACAACCCCCCCCCGCCGCTTGAAGTACCCAAATAAGGGGGTGGCGAAATTTTCCTCCGCCCCGATGTTCTGAGTGTAGTTTTAATTCACCACAAACAGATTTAATTAAAACCAGTTTTGTGTTCAGAATGTAAATGCCGGCAGAGTCAAAGAAAAACCCTTTTCATGTTTTGAGGGTAGTTTTAATTCACCGCGTACAGATTTAATTAAAACCAGTTTTATGTTCAGAACGTAATTGCCGGTAGAATTAAAGAAAAACCATTTTTATGTTCTGAGTGTAGCTTTAATCCACCACATACAGTTGTAATTAAAACCATTTTTATGTTCTGAGTTTAGTTTTGATAAACCGCATATTTATTTTAATTTAAACCAGTTTTGTGTTATCAATATAACAATAAATTGCCGATTATTATCAATTTTAGTATTATTAATTTTGTAGTAGAATTTATGTATAAGCATGATTTTATTGGAAGTGTACTCGGCACATAGGCATAAAAAAATAAGATATCTACCCCCCCCCCCGGTCAGCGCTTGAAAATCTGCGGAAAAGGTACCTTTAGAAGTTAGGGGGGGGGAGGGGGGGGGGGCGGCAAAATTTTCTTCCGCCCCGGGCGGCCGAAACCCACGCTACGCCACTGTCGGTAAAGACCAAATATGGATTTTTTTAAACGTCCTGTCGTTAAATTATATCTTATCCCAACGCAATAATTTTATCTTTATTTTATTTTATGTTAATAACTTATCATAATATAATTATTTCAGACTTAACCATGACATTCTTTATTTAACACTTAGTTGACTTAGCAACATGATTTTTATTTTATTTTTTAACATTTTTCAACTTAGTGATTTTATCCTTAATAAGTTTAATTTAAACTTTGTTTTTTTAAAGTTCCGCGAACTTCCAAGGCGGGGAGCATGGTTACGCATTGCAATATGTTTTGTTTGTTTTTTTTTTATTTTTTTTTATTCTTCATTTTAAGTACCCGCTAAACTGCCAAAGCAGTTTGTCAGCAGGTCAATTTAACAATATTAATATAACATTAAATCACAAATATAACAAGAAAACCACAATATACAAAATAGATAAAGAAGAATAACTTTTAAATAGCTACAATACAAAGGCATAAAATATATAGATAGACAGATATAACTCAGGCAAATAACTCTATGTCATATTTTTACATAAGATTACAAACAATATCAGTATAAAAAGTTTTGATCCATTAGCCATTTTTTAATTTTTTTTTTGAAATCGGTGGTGCAATTTGATTCGATTTTTATGTTCACTCAAGGGCGGATCCAGGGGGGGGGGTCATGGGGTCATGACCCCCCCCTGGGCTGGGTCCAGGACCTAGGTGGACCTACTTTTTACTTGTATCTATTATCAAAATTAAATTATAACTTCTTGTGACTTGACCACGACTATGTGACCCCCCCCCTGGCGCTCTGTGACCCCCCCCCCCCTGGTGCCAAAGCTGGATCCGCCCTTGTGTTCACTGGCATCTTATTAAATATGGTAGGGACAAGATAAGTGAATGTCCGTTGTCCGTATTTATTTATAATTTTCGGAACGGATAAACCCTCATTTTTACTAAATCTAGTGCCATGTGCATGGTCAACTTTTTCTTTATATATTGAATCCGACAAAAGGTTTTGGCATACAATTTTAAACCATAATTTCCCCCAACCGGTTATATATTAACTGACTCATATAATAATTGTATGTCTCTTCTTTGTGCATAAATACTTTTGCTTACCAAGAGCTTAGTCAAAGAATTTTGAATTGTTTGAATGTAACCTATATTTGTCTTGCACGAGTTTCCCCAAGACGTTATTCCATATCTGATAGTAGATTCCGCTAATGAAAAATAAATTATTTTTAATGTACTTATGGGCATGAAATATTTAATTTTGTAAATTCGCCCAGCAATAGCTCGTAGGCGTTTGCAGATGTTGCTTATGTGAGTATCCCATTTCATATGCGTATCTACAGTTATCCCCAAATATATATACGTTTGTACAATTTCAATGGTTCCGCATTTGCAGGATTGTGACGAATTGTGTATACACTCAAATGTATGCGATTTTATTACAGGCGTGATGGTATATTTGGCATGTGGAGATCGTATGTGCATTAATTTAGTTTTTTTTGGAATTTATTATAAGACCCGCATCATGTGACCATTTCTGTAAGGAAAGGAAATCGTGCTGCATGAGTTTTATTGCAATCCATAATTCTTCATGCGAAATGACTAGTGCCGTATCATCTGCATAAACGTAATGTTTGACAAATGTGAAAATTTTATTCATGAGTGAAACGAATATTATGTATAATGTTGGGCCGAGAATCGAGCCCTGCGGGACGCCTGTTGACATATATTTAGCTTTGCTGTAAGTTGGAAAGAGTTTCACTTTAATTTGTCGATTGTTTAAATAGTTTTTGAGTAGTTCTAGTAATTTATGTAATGTAAAAACTATGTAATATAATGTAAAAAGTACATAATTCAATTTTCTAGTTAAGTAAGTGAAAATGTTATTTTCTTTTTTACTGGAATAAAAACTTATGAAAAAAAAATCGGCCTTTTACAATTGCTTATCAAACAAAAGCAACAAAATCGCGAAGAATTATGAGCGAGCGGCCCATAACCTATAATAATAAGACGTTTCGTTCAGAAGACTTCTCATTTATTTTATTTTACTTTTACATAAATGACATAACAGTTAACAGTGGCCCACGGGTGGTGATATTACGAATGCACAAATAGCTCCCGACACCAAAAAGTTTCCCCACTTTAGCATTACATGAATGTTTTTTTTTTAGCAATACATAAGTGATAGAGAATATTATTTTTTAAACTACGCTTCTAACATGAATAACTACAGTAGGAACAGGAATAAGGTTTTTCTCCGGTATGGGTAAGCATGTGTCGCGGAAAACATCTCTTTTGATAACATGAACAGTTGCAGACGGAACATGAAAAGGGTTTTACTCCGGTATGGCAACGCATGTGATATCAAATTTTCGCTTTCAGAACATGAATAACTGCAGTAGTAACATTAATAAGGTTTTTCCCTTGTATGAATAAGAACATGACGTTTTAAGTATCCCTTACCAAAACACGAATAGTTGCAGAAGGAACATGAGTAAGGTTTTTCTCGAGTATGGGTAAGCAAGTGGATGTTTAAATTTCCCTTTAGAGAACAGGAATAGTTGCAGGCGGAACACGAAAAAGGTTTTTCTCCAGTATGGGTCAGCACGTGATTTTTTAAATTTCCTTTTGCTAAGAAATGATTTGTTGCAATAAGAACATGGATAAGGTTTTTCGCCAGTATGGGCGAGCATGTGACGTTGTAAAGATCCTTTTAGAGAACAAGAATAGTTGCAGTAGGTACACGCATAAGGTTTTTCTCCAGTATGCGTAAGCATATGAGCTTTCAAATTTCCCTTTAAAGAAAATGAAACGTTGTAGTCGGGACATGAATGAGGTTTTTCTCCAGTATGGGTTAGCATGTGACGTCGTAAACATCCTTTTTGAGAACTCATATAATTGCAGTAGGTACATGCATAAGGATTTTCTCTAGTAGTGGCGCGATAGCTGCGTTTTTTTCTAGGATGCGTCTTGGTACATCTTGGTTTCTCTCCAGTATGGGTTAGAAGGTGGCGTTGCAAAGAACCTTTTCGGGTATACGAACGATTGCATAAGGAACACGAGAAAAGTTTTTCTCCAGTAGTTGTGCGAAAGTTGCGTTTTTCTCCAGAATGCGTCTTGAGATGCGATATTAAGTCTGCAAAAGGTAGGTATCTATTATAACTGCATCAAAATATAACCAGCCGTAGAAAATAATGGCTGTACGCCGTCAAAGCCCAACGCTATTGGAACGTAACGAAAAAATCAGCGTCAACAGTTGAAAGATTTCACAAACAGGCGAATATAACTCAACGCAATCAACTGGCAACGTACCACGTACTTGTCAATTTTAGCAGTATTATAAATAAATAAATAAAAAGGAGTAAGAGTTTACACTTCTTGAAAGATATTACATATTTACCAATACTATTATAATACACACGTAACAATTTACATAAATTAAAAATTAATGCAAGTATAAACTAACAATATATTTAACAGTTCATGCCAAATAAGACTCTTGAAACATTCAAGGCAAAATGTCAAGAGACTTAGAGATAACGTATAGTAGTACCATACACCAAACAATTAGTTTACAACTGTTGAAAATCTACAATGATGTCAGGGTTAGCGAGGATGGAAGTATTATGCATAGTAATTGAAAAGTCATTATTAAAATGAATTAAACAGACAATATAAACCGATTATACCTGCAGTCTGGCTAATAATTTCTGGGTTCTCTAAGCATTTATTTTTAACATCCAACAGGTCAATATTAATTTCGATATAAGGAATTCCCCCTCCATCTTCTCGGGGACCTGGTTCTGTCTTGATGGGAACAGAATCTATATTAATGCTACCTGGAATTAAAAAAAAAACTTTAATACATTCATGTGTAAAGACAAGCTAAGGGTAACATTAAAAGTAAGGGTTGTCATTGATGCTGTTATATGCTTTTTGTACTCAATGTGGATGTATTATATAATAATGTTTAACTAAGTTCATGCTCACAAATTTCAAATACACGAGAAAATTTATCAAAAAAAATAAAACATCTGTAGACTTACAGACACTTTCCGAGAGAGATCCACAAAAAAACATTTTTTTTAATACGAACGTTAAATATACCTGCTTCAATAATCGCAAATTCACTTTGGATCGTCATTTTTACTTAATTATTTTATTTTATTTTTTATTATTGTATAAAAGTTACATACAATGGGAAATTATATCCGCTAAGCTACTGCAAGTAGTTTGTCAGCAGGAGATTAGTTCCACGGATTAGTTAAAACAATACATGAAATAATCCTAAACGCGTCAGCGTGGCAACAACATACACATATAACAGCATATTAACCATTAACATATTTATGTATATACACTAAACATTGTGATAATGTGATATGCAATGTTGATAATTATTATTATTTTTATTGTTAAACTAACGTTTAAGACAAGATTTTTATGCATAGCACAAAGGGTAACAATTATTATAAGCAATAATTATCAGCCTGAAACACTCATCCACATTGAAAAATCTTCCGAGAAAAGATACATGACGCCAACGGGACTTGAAGCCGTGTCCTTCTGATTGCCGGTCAGCTGCTCTCCCAATTGAGCTATGGCGGCTTATCTTGTACCCGCCAAATGATTAAACTGATTATGTGCTATGCATAAAAATCTTGTCTTAAACGTCAGTTTAACAATAAAAATAATAATTAATATTTGAAAAGTTTAAGTATTTCCCCAATAAATGAAGACATAATTTGTCTCGACGCCACCTAGCGAGGGATTTTAACACTAACAATGTCTCTCTCGCAAAAATAAAGTTAATTGTTTTCAAGGGGAAAAATATAATAAGCAGTAATTGTTGAATGAAACACTAGTATATATTGAATCATTTGGCGGGTACAAGATAAGCCGCCATAGCTCAATTGGGAGAGCAGCTGACCGGCAATCAGAAGGACACGGGTTCAAGTCCCGTTGGCGTCATGTATCTTTATAGTGAAAAAATGTAGATTAAGAACTTTTTTTTTTAAATATCATTAGACAGTTGAATATATAATACACTAGTCATTAATAACAAAATTGCAAATTAGAACATGGTGAGAGTGAGCAGAATATAAACTTAATACATAAGATTACTCCTTAATAGCCATGATTTTAACATCAGTGAGAATTTCGTTATAGGGCAATTTTCTTTAAATTCATATGGCAATTTGTTAAATATTAATGGTATAATATATTCAAGTGTTTTTTGACCATATTTGTTTGAAACACGGGTACTTTCATTCCTTTATTTTGTATGAAACGAGTATTGTGTGCATGATCCACCATTGTTTTATATGGACTGCCGGATATATGCTGCAATACAATTTTTTGCCACATAATAGCACGTACAGTTAATACATTGATGATTGATTTATATACGATATTGAATAAAAAATATATACATTATAACACAACACTATTTATTCAGAACGTTTCGAAACCAGCGTCAGGATAAACACATGCTTACAGTATTTACTTATTCAAGTTCGCCATAAAACTTATTACTGACACCACATCTGCCCTGATGATGGACACTGT
Organism: Limnephilus marmoratus; assembly: GCA_917880885.1. Taxonomy (NCBI): domain Eukaryota; kingdom Metazoa; phylum Arthropoda; class Insecta; order Trichoptera; family Limnephilidae; genus Limnephilus; species Limnephilus marmoratus. Next base: position 58,672,078 of record OU862913.1, read on the forward strand.
AACGCTGTCCGAAACGTTGGCTAAAGGAGGAGGCAGCGCAACAAGGCATAATACCCAAAAAAAAAAAAAAACAAAAATACTTTTGGTCGTGAAAATCTAAAATCAAATCTATTACTAAGAAGATTACAAAGTTGAACTGTCTGTAAAAGACGTTGAAAATGTCGAAGATCAATTCAGAATCGTTAGGCAGCTAATTTCTGTTGATTGGCACGTTCTGATATGCAGAAGTCTTCGCATTCGGAGCAAAAAAAAGTAAATGGGATCTACCACTAGTGTTCTTGTTTGGCACACAAAATAAAAAATCTTTCAATTTAGGTGAATTAAGTATTTACTTCCAGAAATAACTTTAAAAAAAATGCATGTAAAATATTTTCCGGGGGGCTTCTAAGGTGCATAAATTGAGCATTCGTGTTAAAAACAAGGTTAGGTACAGGTTAGTACGTATCTTCCCTCATAAACGTGTAACGCATAAACCTCTTACATACTCTCTCTTTTTCTAGGATATGATGTCGTTCAGAAGGGGTCAAATTGTGAAGCTATATTCCAAGAGTCTGCGAAGAAGCGCTTCATTTGTTTCCGTATTGATATTCCGTAAGTAAATCCGAGCACATTATTGTTAGTCACGGAGACAACGTCAGACAAGTGGGAGTTTAAAAAAAAGATTGACTTCAAAATTCACGCAAAGGTCTCGAATCTCAAGTAGTGTGTTAATTTATTTTTATTAAAGTAGTAGGAGAATTGGAATGCATTTTGGATGTTGTAAATGTGAAGATTGTTAACGCTCAGTACTAATGTCTGCAATGAAAAAAGAACATTATTAAAACGAATTCAGACAAACAAAAATCTACTTTACCTTCAGTCTAGGTAATACTTTCCGAGGGCTCCAAGCATTCCTTTTTAACATCCAACAGGTATATTTCAGTATAAGGAACTCTTCCTCCGTCTTCTTCTCGGGGTCCTGGTTCTGTCTTGATGGAAACAGTCCGCACATTTACACTAGCTGGAATAATTAAACAACAATAAATTAATATGCACCAAGGCTTTCCATTGAAATTCTTGGTGTAACTCTGAGTAACCAGTTTAGGCCCGGGGGCTCCATTGAAGTCAGAGTTTAGCTAGCCTCCCAGATTCTGGAAGTACTGTACAGTAGATATTACACATCTTTTTCGTTATTTGTTTTTGGGGTGTTATGCCGTGTTGCGCCACCTCCTTCTTTAGCCAACGTTTCGGATATCGTTGCAGGTCCATCATCGATGCAGTGTCCTGCAAAAGAAGGAGGTAGCGCAACACGGCAAAACACCCCGAAAACAAATAACGAAAATACTTTTGGCCGTGAAAATCTTAAAACGTGCATTACACATCTTACTTTTTACAATAGCTCCACACAGAACGCCCTGTGGAATATAATTTACCCCAGGGTTTGTGTCATATTTGAGGGTGCTGTGTAAAGGGTGTTTTAAAGGAAATGAAGGAGAAGATGTTCTGGGAAGGAAAAGGTATGAGAGGTGGTTATTAATCTGGGGGTCAGTGTATCAAGGAGTGACGGACGCACGAATTTTATTGCAAAGCGAAAATACGTTGACCTTCTGACAAAATGTGCCCGAATTCTGAACGCAAGCTTAAACAAAAGTTTACTGTAAAGACATTTTTCAAAAGTAAATTCAAAAGTACGATGTACTACAAGAGGAGGTAGAAACAAGAAACTGTCCTGACTGCGTCCATAACTTTGCGATATACGCAATGCAACTTACTCGTTGGCTGAACATTCTCTGCATACTGCAAACGGGTGAAATGCAGATCCGGGCACAGTTTGGAAATTTAATAAAAAGGCACTTTCTAGATGAGAAAAGTGTGGAGAAGATGAATAAAAAATAAATTAAGGCGCGCTCGGCAAAATTGAGGGAGATACAACCGTTCAAAGTATTTAAAAATTCACTTCGCGAACTGATATTGACAGTTCGTTCGCCATGTTTTCATTGCTAATGTTGGATCCCAGACCTAATACAGAATTAATAGTACGCCAAAATCACAAACCATATTACACAAACCTAGCGTAGCCGCTAAACCACTTGAAAACTGGGATGTTTTTTTGCCGTGACGCGAGCAGGCGCTACGAAGGGGGCACTTTCTTTTCTATCACAAACCATGTTTAGCGTATTAGGTTATAAAAAAAATGGCGGGCGGACGCGGGCGAACTGTCAATATCAGTTTGTAAAGTGAAATTTTAAATACTTTGAACGGTTGTATCTCCCTCAATTTTGCCGAGCGCGCCTTAATTTTTGTTTTATTCTGCTTTTCCACACTTTTCTCATCTAGAAAGTGCCTTTTTATTAAATTTCCAAACTGTGCCCGGATCTGCATTCCTCCCCTGCAAACATTCCTTCTTTATATCAAGGAGATGGGTTTTTTCATCTGTAAAAGGCATTTCACCTGCCACTTCTTCCTGGGAGCCGTTAAAATTAAAATGTGATGGTTAATAAAATAATGTCAAATCATATAAATTTAAGACAATTACGTAAAGTTACTACAAAACATAACTTCGAAATGAACAATCAATTCTTGGTTAGCATAAATATACCCACAAATATACTAACCCCAATATACCAAACCACCCTTGGTAAGGTTAGGAAATTTGCAAACAAGAAAAACGCTGATTCAATGTTGCCATATTCCGAAAAAAAAATCCCTGTTTCTGGGGTAAAACAAAGAATGTTTAAAAGTTAAGTTTTACATAGACAATATGGACACAGACTAAGAAATTGTGATAAGAGCTCGTTCACATTGAGCATATGAGCTCGTTCACATTGAGCATATAAATATAAAAGATCATAGCACGCCATATATCGCTCTCCATACAATCCCTTCAGACCGTTCACACCTGAGCGCTTTATGCGCACATCAACCATAGACAATGCACACTTACGCCGTAACCGCTCCTGAGGCGATATGCCAACAGTTAAGCGCCCCCCACTCCGACGAAAACAGGAGAGGGGGTCATTTTAATTACGGAGCTGCCAAGACCGGTGGGTGACAGATGTCAAGTTCATAGATTCAGTACAAAAAATGCGCACTCCGTGGCCGCTCGCTAATTCAACTGACCCCCTCTCCTACCATAGGAAGAAATATTTTATCTGCGCTGTGTGAACGGCACGAAACATAAGCGCTCGCGGTTCAGCAGATACCTGCTAGCGGTTATATTAGATGTCTGAACACCCCTTAAAAATATAAAAGATCATAGCACGCCACATATCGCTCTCCATACAATCCCTTCAGACAGTTCACACCTGAGCGCTTTATGCGCACATCAACCATAGACAATGCACATCTTACGCCGTAACCGCTCCTGAGGCGATATGCCAACAGTTAAGCGCCCCCCACTCCGACGAAAACAGGAGAGGGGGTCATTTTAATTACGGAGCTGCCAAGAACGGTGGGTGACAGATGTCAACTCCATAGATTCAGTACAAAAAATGCGCGCTCCGTGGCCGCTCGCTAATTCAACTGACCCCCTCTCCTACCATAGGAAGAAATATTTTATCTGCGCTGTGTGAACGCCACGAAACATAAGCGCTCGCGATTCAACAGATACCTGCTAGCGGTTATATTAGATGTCTGAACACCCCTTAAATATCTATTTATTGCTGTAGGTGCCTATTTACCGCAATGTTCAACAACTTGTTTTTATTTCAGGTAGTTGCGTGAATACTAATATTCACATTGATGTTGGCTGATTAAAATATCCTGAAAATCGTCTTAGTTTTTGTTGACAGCCTGGCCATAGATGCCTTCGATTATATAGATGGTTAGTTTACAACATTTGGGTTAGGTAGGTACTGAAGCAATAAATCTTAAAAACATTTCCCTTCACCGGTAATTAGTTTAATTCTAATAAAGCCTCGACTATATTGAGCGAGTTTACAAGCTACTAGCCAGCAAATTCATTATCTGCTAGTGAAATCATATAACTAGCTAACTAGCAGATAATACACTGAAGGGGTTTTACACTGAAGGTGTTGAACAAGCTACTAGCCGGTGAATTTACTAGATAGTAACTTTCGTTTACAAGTAGATACTAGCCGGTGAATTTACTATCTAGTAAATTCACCGGCTAGTATCTACTTGTAAACGAAAGTTCTTCTCGTTTGAAAAAAAAATTAAAACAAAGCTTTTTTATAACAAATGCACTATTGCAATGAGAAACAATAATTGGAACATAAGTTGTAAACAAAATTATGAATTACGAAATTAAAACGATATTTAAATACTAAAAGATCGAAAGTAGGAACTGTCAGATGCCATTTTAATAAATTATTTTCTTCAATTGTCCGTTGTCTGTGAAAATGTCTTTGACAGATTTTACGTCGGCGCATTACCATTCCTGCTCAGCTTTTCTGAAGTATTATTGTATAAAGTGCACAATACCTGTGTTCCATTTATACAGCTCAGGGTCATTTCAAAGACCATCACATTAATATTCCGAAATTGTTTAAATTCTTCCTCTACTCCTTTTCTAGTGACGTTTCTTCAACACATTGGAATTGACCGCCGCGCTTCGCCTTGTACGTAAGTAGGTTCATGTTATATTGACTAAATAGATCTAAGCTTCTCATGTGGTGCTTGTTTATTGCAAAATATATTATTCAACACTGACAAATTCAACTTTTACAACATTTGTGATGTTTTATATTGTACTACCCAACACGAAACACCCAACAGACGAGAGTAAATGGGTTTTTATTAATGTAGATTTATGGCGGTATAATTATTATCAGTATAAAGCTTCGGTGTAGATTTCACAGCTGGGCTACGTATTTCAGTTGCTTATAAAGCTCAATGTGAATTTGCTTGCTAAGCGAGTGACTTGTCTACAACGTTATCGTTTTAAGGTAGCTCTTAGTAAGAAACCTGACAAATATTAATATTTCTTAACCGATCATTTTTCTTTGAAACGTGTTTAAAGTCCGCCTTGGGACTGTCCCTTCACCGAGTAGTCTTTCTTCTGTCATTTTAATTATCAAAGCGACAGTAAAATATTTTATGATAAATGTTTTTTGTTGTGCTATTTGTTCAGTGGCTTATAATACTTTATTTTTTACTTAACCTGTCAAACTGCAATAAAGAAGTTTATAAGCAGGATGTGGGAGTTCAATTACAAATGTATTATTTAATAGAATTGATTTTGTTAATTATTAATATGCAGTTATGTTTATTATTTACAACATAAACAAAAATAATATTATATCTACATGCAATGAATAAGAATTATTGATTGATATCATCACCCAGTATAAAGTATCCTTATTTTGGACACAGGTTTTCATTATGTGTCTGAATCTATTTGGTCATTTGCAATTTTTTATATTACTTGGCAACATGGTAAGTGTTTTAGGCTTATTGTACTCCGGGGTTCACTGTCCGTATGCCTTTATTTCTTATAAACCTAGCATTGTGTTCATGTTCCACATTCCTTCTGTAATCAGAGTCAGATAAACGCTGAAACAATATTATTTATTCAGTTAATCCATATAATATATTGACTAATGTTTTAGTCGATCCGAACAATTTAATGATCATTAAAATTGCCATGAAAAAGATTGTTTGGTGAAAATTTATTGTCCCCGTCAGCATTTAAACGTTTTTATAATTTATAACATTAGTGTATTTCTTAGGTGTAAGTTTTTTTATACTATTTTTTGTTCCCAACACCTTAAAATAGTATATCTTTAATTCAACTGGTCAGAAAATCGTTTATCATGTTTATTTCAGGGTGGGTTAGTTCACCGCCAACACTTTGAATGTTTTGTTCTAATTGAAGCTGTTTTTTAAAAGATCTTTTATAAACACTCGCAAATGCAATAATTATTGTTTTCTGATAAAGGTCTCATTTATTTTGAGCTGAAGTCAGTATTAATATCACATAATAGGACGCTATCACAGCAGTGCCATGGATCTTCCCAACCCAGAGAGTGTTTCCATCAAGACTGAACCAGGCTCCCAGGAAGAAGTGGCAAGTGAAATGTCTTACACAGAAATAGATGTCGACCTCCCGGATGTAAAGAAGGAATGTTTACAACATACTGAGAGTTCTTCTACAGCCAGTAAGTTGCATTAAGTACTCGAATTTGCTAAATTCCGATTATCGTTTTTAGGAGCATTTTTATAATTTAATTGACTTTTGAGAAATTTAATTATAAAATATACTCGGAACATGGAAATGATTTCTTCCTGGTTCTTGCAAAAGTATTAAATGCTTTTAAAGGATACTTTTTAATTTATTTATATTAGTACAACTCTTGCTGTCCTTTTTTCTCCGATTTTAAAAGGTTAGTGCGTTTTTAAATCCGTATAAATTTATTGTCAGATCACCAGAATGGTCTGAAGAAAGAGATCGATTATGTGAAACATTTGTAAATGTTCGATTCTCCTTCAAAATTGACTATGAACTAAATGTAGTGTATAGGTATTTTGATCGGATAATAAAGAAACGACAAAAAGTCAAAATGTTCAGAAATACGAGTGTAGGTCGCGGGCTGAACAAACTTGCCGCAGTTAGTCCTGGCATGCGACTAATTCACGCCAAATAAACACAGAAACCACTCATAGATACTTCCGTTAAGGCCCAGCAACTCGGATTTGTACCGATTTATTACATATTTCCCTTAAACACGGTAAGTTTTAAAACTCTTAAAAAAATATATGTTATTCTTGAAGATAATATCTAGACTTTGCCCGCGCCGAAACGTAAATTATATAAAATTCCCTCGATAGAAAAAAATCGCAAAGTATGCTCCAAAAATTATTATTAACACGTTTGTTTCAGTTATTTTACAAGTTATATGTATGAAAAAATTCACAGTATTTCTTTAAATGCTGTTTAAGATAATGCCCGTGAGATTTTTGCTCTATTTTAAACGAGTCGTGTTTTATTAAACATTTTCGCAATTTTTGCATCGATTTTGTCGCCGCAAATGTTAGCGCTCTCCTCTAACATTCGTAGTTTCGTATCTCTCCATCTTCTTCTTTTCGGGCCCGGTTGTAGAGCCTTAAGTGAAATGCAACTAGGAATGCGAATCTTACATCAAACTTTTATGGAGATTTATTTTTGAGGTGTTGCGCTACCTCCTTCTTTAGCCAACGTTTCGGACAGCATCACACCGTCCGTCATCAGGCCAGATGTGATTATCAGCAGTGATGATGAACACTGTAACGCTGTTTGAAACGTTAGTTTCGTCAGCTATATATACCCCAAAAATAAATTCCCATAATAATGCCTTTGGCCGTGAAAATCTTTAATCATATCCTTTGTCGAAATTTTGGAAATAGATACAAGCCGGGTTTTAAAAAATGGTCAAATGATTTTGATTCTTAAATTTTTTGATATCTTAATTCGGTTTTTCTGTGTAGTTTTATATCACGACTAACCAAAAAACCACTTCTGTACTGGTAAAACTAGTGTGAATCACCCTAAACATCAGTGATTTAAATTTTACTATTGATATAGTTTCATTGAAATGGCTATATTTGAATGGTTACAATGTTAATTTATAGTAAATAATTGTGTTTTTTTTTCTTATATTGAGTACAATTCTACATTGCGAAACCCACATCAAAATGTTCATGTGCAAACCATTGAAAGTATACCATGTAAACTTCTTACTGTTTCTAATTCTAAAATTGAAAGTTCCTTCAATTTTATTGAATTTCAACACTCTTTTAAATGATATGGATATACTGAGGTTGTCGGACAGAAGGAATACCACTGACTTTCTTATCATTTCATGAGGACGGTGGATGTGTATTGTGTATAAATCATATGAGCTTTACTCCTTACTTACAGGTTTATTTGATCTATCATCCACATACTATATATTACATTCAAACAATAATCGGTATCGGAAAAGTGGGTTACGAACACAAAGCAATTCGCGAGCTATTGGATCGGCGGCAATCAGAAACAGAATCCCTGTCCCAAAATATGGGTAAATAAAAGAAACATTAAATACTAACATGAGATACATAATATTATTGTTGGTAATGAGTGGCACTTAAATGCTTGAATTTTTCAAGTCTACTGTTAAAGATGTCAACAGTTTTGGAAGCGTTATTTAACAACATCATACCTCGCGTCATGCTATGCCGACCCAATACATCCGTTCTGTTGTATAGGGTACATAGAAGATCGTGGTACTGACCTTGGCTGTAGATGTTCGGAACATACAACTTAGTACATTCCAGGAGGTATCGGTATGGGCTATCTAATAAATTATTAATGATTTTGTGCGCCGTTACTGCTAGGGCCCCACTCCTTCTTGGAGCGCTGGAGACTTTGGCAACGCGTTTCTGTGATCAGATCTTCATGATGCTTGAATTGAGGGTACTCCCCCTGAATTCTCATATACAGGTATCTAAGAAACATTTTTGAATCTGTTCCAATTTCTCAATGTATTTTTTCTGGTATGGGGCCCATACAGCAGAGGCGTATTCAATTTTAGACCTTATAATGCAGTTATATAAAGCCAGCATTGCTTCAGGATTTGAAAACTGTTTCCATCTTATGACAAACCCTAGAAGCTTGTTGCATGATGTTGTCAACTGCAATATATGATCGGAAAATATAAGTTTGGGATCGAAGACTACCCCTAGCTCCTCAATGGATTTTACTGCTGACAATATATCAAAGACTACCCCTAGCTCCTCAATGGATTTTACTGCTGACAATAATCCAATCTCTCAGAGATGCTCAAGATGACATGGAGCAGCGTAGCAGAGTGTGTAATTTAGATGTTCACGGCATTCCCGAGGTGAAAGGTGAAAATCTGTTCACCCTACTGGAGAGAATGGGATCAACTATCAACGTGCCACTTCCTAGTAGCGCTGTGGTGTCGGTGCACCGCGTCGCTCGCGGACACTCGTCGCCCTCCAACCGTCCACGAAACATAGTCGTCCATCTCACGACAAAGCGTCTCCGTGATGATGTCATCGCTGCGGTAAGGACTCGCCGCGGCCTCACAACGGACCAACTAGGACTTGGAGCTCCCACCACTAATTTCTACGTAAATGAGCACCTGACACTAAAAAATAAAATACTCTTTGCCGAAACACGTGCCACCGGAAAAGAAAACGGCTATAAATACATATGGGTGAGGAATGGCAGTATCCTGGCGAAGAAAAATGATCTCTCTCCAGTGGTCACCATTCGTTGCGAGGGAGACCTTAAAAAAATCAGCACTCATGGTCAACAAAATATGTGACTTCTAGAACAAACTCGTTACTGCTGCTATCGATGCCAGCTTTCTATCACTATCCTGTTCTCTTGGTCATTAACTTTTTTCTTGCAAAATTACTCAATATATTTGTTTATAGCGCAATACCTCCATAATCATATAGCACTATCATATTTCCTGCATATTCATTCATATTTTACACTAAGTAATCAATGTTTTATATATATATATATATATATTTTTTTTTTTTTATTTATTTTTTTTATTTATTTTTTTTTGTACATACAATAATGACATTACATTTTTCAGATACATTTTTTATATAACGTGATTCACCTTTTTTTAGAGCATGCTCGTGTAAAAAAGGTGGAGCAGCGTGTGTGAAAAACTATTTAACATATTTTTTTAGAATTATAATATATATTTTTATATATATATATATACATATATGTACATATATATACACATATATATATACATATACATATTCAAAACAAGATATATGAAATAGAATAGAAAAAAAGAAAACAGTATAAAAAAGAAGAAGAAGAGGAAGAGGAAGAGAGAAAAAAGAAAAGAATATAAAAGTAAATGGATTTCCAAAATCAATTGTCGAGAGACATTCTATTGTATTATTAAATTGAATTATTGTAATATGCTAATGATTTAGTGTTTTTATAGAACTTTTGAATTTTTTATAATTAATTTCCAATCTTAAGTTAAGGGGTAACTGGTTAAACCACTTGACTCCAAAATATTTATAAAAATGTTGGGCTGTAGTGGTATTACAACGTGGGATAGTTAATGAGCCAAGAATACTTGGTCTTTTGCTGTTTGAAATAGATAATGAGTTATCATTGTTGAAACAATCTTTGTGGATTTGTAAAAGTGTAATTTTTTTATAAATATTGTGTAGTGAAAGGACTTTAAATTCTTGAAATAATCTTATGGTGGGGAAATCATATGGTTTTTTAGAATTATTTTTATTAATAATTTTTGGATGATTTCTAAAGGCATGAGAGAAGTTTTGAATGCACCACCCCAACCAAGAATTCCATATTGTAATACAGATTGGATCAGTGAGAAATAGATAGTTCTTAATAGTTTAAAATTTAATATGTTTCGTATTCTAAGAAAAATATACATTAATTTTCTTAATCTTTCAACTGTTGCATTGATTTGTATTTTCCACTTTAAATTGCTATCTATAATTATACCGAGGTATTTTATGTTAGTTTTAACAGTAAGTACAGAGCAGTCAGGTTTACATACATTTGTGTTTCTATTGCAATTGTATGAATGTATACTTATCTTTAAATTTTCAGGGAATGCATGTTTATTAATGGTGAACGGTATTACAAAGGTTTTTTCCGTATTAAGTGACAGCAAGTTTGAATCGAACCATTTTTTTATGATGTTTAAGTCTAATTCTGCTGTTTTCTGGGTTTCATTCCAAGTTAAACCCTCAGTTAGAATTGCTGTGTCGTCTGCATATGAAATGAGTTTAGATTTGATGTTAAGTTTAAACATATCTTTTATTCGCACCTTTATTTCGCGATTTTATATCGCGAGCGACCTTTATTCGCACAGAAAATACCATCCTCGAAATAGAAAATTTACTAGCAAAAACTAACCATGGAAGTGACACAAGTGGAACCTCGAATGACACAGCCCACGTAGTAGATGCATGACTGCAGCCTTATTCTCCATCCTCTCATGGCATCGACTTTATTTTAATCACTTTCTGCATTTTATTTTATGTACCTATGTATTATATGGATACTGCATTTAATATTGCGACAGAGACAATAGAACTTAATATACTTCCTCTAAAATGGCTTCAACATTAAATATTGATTTTGAAATTTCATCTAATGAAGAACACACTTTCACAAATTCAACAGATTTTAAAGTAACCGTCGCCGAAAATAACTCTCTGAACATAATTTCTCAAAATATTAGAAGCATTCAAAAAAACTTTGATAATTTTGCAGTACTTTTACAAGATCTTAACACTCATTTTGATATTATCCTTTTAAGCGAATGTTGGATAGACGAAACTTTCACTGACATTAACATATTGGGATATACGACTTTCCACACTACTACTAAACTTAACCAAAATGATGGAATAGTCATCTTTATCAAGGAGTCACTGAACTCTTCTATCTTGGAAATAAAATTAACAGAAGCAAATTGCATCAAAATATCACTAGGATCAGATTTATCTATTTTTGCTATTTATAGGCCTCCATGCTACAAAAATATAACACCTTTCCTAAATTCCTTACAACATCTCATGGAAAACAATAAAACTACCAAACAACTCATTTTAGCAGGAGACATAAACATAAACATTCTTGACTCTAAACCCAAAACTAACGAATATCTAAGTCTTCTAGCTCACTATGGCCTTCAGTCAACTATAAATTCTTCGACAAGAACCTCACTAGATTCAAAATCCTGTATTGATCACATTTTTGTTAAAACAAAAAATAAAACTATTTCATCCACTATTCATTCCACGGTTACCGACCATTTCACCACCACACTTGGCATGCGATTGAAAACTGAAAAAAAAATCCAAAATATATACAAATACGACACGGCATATCATAGATTTCAAAGCACTTAGCTCAGATATAAGTCATGAATCTTGGACTACAACTCTAAAAGAAACGGATCCAAACAAAGCGCTTAATGAATTTCTATTAACTCTGAATACGTTTACCACTAAACACACTATAATAAAAACCCGTAAAAACACTACACACAAAACACTTAAAATTAAACCATGGATTACAACAGGACTAGTAAAAAGTATACACAAACGGAATATGATGCATGCAAGAGTAAACAATAACCCAATGGACAGTAAACTAAAACACAATTACTTATTATACAGAAACCTATGTAATAAACTAGTAAAGCAGGCGAAACATGAGTTCTATAGGAAAGAAATAGATAGTGCCGGAGGAGATACAAAAAAGATATGGAGAGTTATCAAAGATGCCGCCTATTCCAAACCTAAGAACAGTACTTCTATTAATAAATTGTTAGTTGATGGGGAAATCTGTTTAACAAAAAACGAACCCAAAAAAATTGCAAATCATATTAATAATCATTTTACCAACGTTGGCTTTGATTTAGCAAAAAAAATACTTACAAAAAACCACACTACAGAAGAGCTTCTAGTCAAAGAAAGCTCTTCCTTGCGACCAAATCATTCCTTTAACATTTATAAAATAAATAAAACAGAAATTAATGAACTCATTCTTTCACTCAAAACTCATTGCGCACCTGGCCCGGACAACATATCTAACCAAATCCTGATAAATCTACGAGAATATATCGGTACACCTCTGCTACATATATTTAATCAAAGTTTCTGCCAATGTATTGTACCTGACAAACTTAAAATTGCCAGTATTATCCCGATCCATAAATCTGGAGATAAAACTTTAATCTCTAACTACAGACCCATTTCACTACTTAACTCTCTATCAAAACTCCTAGAAAAAGCAATGAAAAAAAGACTGATATCCTACCTCGACAAACACAACTTACTATCAAGTCATCAATTCGGTTTTCGGGCAAAAATGGGCACAGACCAGGCAATTTCTGAACTAACCAACTTCATTGTAAAACACGTAGATAAGGGATCTAAAGTAATTGGAGTTTTTCTAGATCTGGCTAAGGCCTTCGACACCATCTCTCATGATCTGCTATACGAAAAACTTAAAAATATTGGCATTAATGGAAAACCGCTTAAATGGTTCATCAGTTATACAAAAAATAGGAAACAAATAGTTGAACTAAACAAATGCCTGAGTGACACAGCAGAAATTAAGTACGGAGTGCCTCAGGGTAGTGTCTTAGGCCCTATACTTTTTCTTATATATATTAATGGTCTCACTAATATTAAAATTCCAACTCTCTGCTATAATGTGATCAGCTACGCAGATGATACTGTACTTCTTTTTAAAGAGCAATCGTGGGAAAAGGTCTTTAAAAGCGCAGAATTTGGTATGAAGGAGATAAAAAAATGGCTAGACAAAAATCTTCTTACCCTAAACACCTCGAAAACCAAATTTTTAACATTCAGTAAAACCAAAACTGGGCAACCTAAATCCGTCCCGCTTTTACATCTGTCTCCATGTACTACATTACAAACCACAAACTGCGACTGTGAAAAAATTGAGCATTCGGATAGTATTAAGTATCTTGGTTTAACAGTGGATTGCAAACTAAAATGGGAACTTCACATAAATTCACTTGTAATGAGAATCCGGAAACAAATATATATTTTTAAAACGATTAGAAACATTATGTCACCTAAACTATTAAAAGATGTATACTTTTCCCTTTGCCAAAGCATTTTAATTTATGGTATATCGGCATGGGGTGGAGCCGCAGACACATACATTAAGCTGCTTAATACAGCTCATAAATCTCTTATTAGAACTATGTACAAAAAACCATATCTTCATCCCACTGAAAATCTTTTAATTCAAAATAAAATACTTGATATCAGGAAGCTATTCATAAAGAAAATTATCCATATAAATTGCATAAAATCGTCACCTTCCCACACATCTCACTCCCAGAACACTAGAGCTAAATTTAACAAACATTTACAAGTGCCAAAAATTAAATCCACTCTTGCAAAAAAACATGAAACTTACCTCGCACCTTCCATATTCAACATTTTCTTAAAAGAAACACAACACATAACTCAAACCAATAGAAAACATACATATAAAAACTTCAATACGTGGTTACTGAACAAAAAAAGGAATTGCATTAACAAGCTACTTGCAAACTGAACGTGTTAATTTTTTATACTTTGTATATTATTATTTAAACATATATTAAAATTTTAAAAAAAAAAGAACTTTCATACTGAAAATGTTCATTTACTTTATATATGTCTGTAAATTTTTTTATATCTAGATTATTATATGTAGGTTATCTTTTGTATTTTTATTTAAGTTTTTCTTTTGTACTTTGTATTATTATTATTTAAGTTATGATTTTGTACTTTGTATTTTTATTTATTATCTTTGCATTTTTTTGCTATATTCTTTATTGATATATGTAATTATAGATACTGCTACCCGGCTCAGAACAGATATTGTCTAGTGAGTCGGGTAGCGCACAAATATGTAAATGTAAAACTCTTGATATTAATAAACGCCCGGGTTACCGGCACCTTAAATAAAATATCGTTGACATAAATGATAAAAAGAATTGGCCCCAGTACAGTTCCCTGCGGGATGCCAAAATTCGTGGTCTGAGAATCGCTCATAAGGCCATTTAATTTAACAAATTGCTCTCTATTAAATAGATAATTTTCGATCCAAGTTAAAGCATTGTCAGTTATACCAATTTTCGTTAGTTTAGAGATAAGGTTAGAGTGCGATATACTGTCAAATGCTTTTCTTAAATCAACAAATGTTCCAATACATTTTTTTTTACTATCTAAAGATTTATATATTTTAGATGTTAAATCAACGATTGCATCTTGAGTGCTCAAATTTTCTCTAAAACCATATTGATGTGCATTTAATATATTATTTTCTTTCACAAATTTAAATATTTGTTTTTTTACAACTTTTTCAAAAATTTTTGCAATGTTTGAAGTAAGAGAAATTGGTCTATAGTTACTGCTTAGACAGGGGTCCCAGATTTAAAAATTGGGGTAATAATAGTTTTTTTGTAATTTAAGGGAAAGTTGCCATTAACAAAACTTGTATTTATGATGTGTGCCAAAGGTTTGCAAAGTGAGTCAGAATTTCTTTTAAGTATTTCTACAGAAATATTGTCATAACCAGGGGAAGAATTTCCTTTAAATTCATTAATAGTATCTTTGATTTCATCAGAGTTAGTTCGTTGAAATTGTGTTAGGGTATTACAAGGAATGGAAGGTGTTGGTAGATTATAATTATCATTATCTCTGTTTTTTATTTTAATTGCTAATTTTTCACCAACTGACCCAAAATAATTGTTTAAGATATTTGCACATTTCAATGGATCTGTGTTGACATTGTAAATTGTGTTATCAATATCTGAGATTTTATTTATATTTGAATTTTTAGGTTTTTTATTGATCATTTCATTAATAGTTTGCCACACCTTTTTATTGTTGTTACCAGCAATATTGATTTTATCTTTATAGAAATCTTCTTTTGTTTTCCGGATTATGTAACATAATTTATTTCTAAAATTTTTAAAATATTCGCGTAGTTTATTGTTTTCAGGAAACTTTTTTAGCTCTTTATAAATTTTTTCTTTATGCCTAATTGATATGATAATTCCTTGTGTAATCCACGGTTTTAATTTTTTAAATTTAGTCTTTGAAAAGTTTGTTACAATGGAAGAGGAGGATTGGATATGCTTATTCAATGTCAATTCAAAATTCCGTGAACATAAATCGGTATTGTTAGACGATAGTACAGTTTCCCAAATTTCATTTTCAAGATGTTGTTGTAATTTTTCATAATTAATTAGAGTTTTTGGTAAGTTATAGCGACAATAATTATTCTTATTTATTTTATCAGTTTTAATAGCTACAATGCATGTGTGATGATCAGTAATATTATTTTTCCAAATAACAGATTTTATTTTATCAGTTTCATTAGTATTGCACCAAATATGGTCAATACAAGATGGCTTTTGTCCAAAACATTCTCTTGTATATTTTTTTATACATGGTTTGAAATTGAGTTCTGATAAAGTGTTAATATATTCAGTTTTTTCCTTATTACTGTTGTTTTCAAAATCATCAGATATGTCGATATTAATATCTCCTACAATAAGTGCATTTTGAAACCGGTTTGTATTTATAAAAGTTTTCAGTTTTTCGGTAAAATTATTAATGCTTGAGCTGTGAGTTCTATATAATGCAATTATATCATAAAAAATATTATTTATGTTGATTTTAATATGTAGACAATTAACAAGTTCGATAAATATTTCATTAACAGAAACATCGTTATAAATACATTTTACAAAAACAACTATTCCACTATTTTGATTAATGTTGTAAGATGTAACAAAGTATTTGTATCCCGGTAAATTATAAGTACTTGAGTTGGGACTAATTCTGGCTTCAGACAATACAATACAATCAGGTTTAAGGGCCAGCTCATTCAATTCTAGTGTAAAATGATCAAAATTTTTATAGATGCTTCGAATATTTAAGTGAAGGATTGTTAATGATTTAAGAGGGTCTATTTCTGATAGTGAGTTATTACATTCGAAACTAGATAGAAAGATGTTTTCTGAAACAATGAAAGATGAGTCTATATCTTCAAATAGTGAGTTAGTCATGAAAGTATATTAGGTATATATTTTAATAGAATATTGACATTGATATTATTGTGTTTCAAATATTTATTCCAAAAATTGCGGGGATTTTTACATAGATTTTTCGCAAATTTATAGCTATCGAAAATTTGTTTGATAAACTGACCCATAATAATTGTATTCGATAGTAATAAAATAACTTACAACAATAACGATGCGCTCGGATTACACTCACTTTTGCGAAACTAGTATAAAATGTATAGATTTGGTGTATATTATACCGGTGTAATAAAACTAACCCTTTGCGGGCGAGTTTATCGAAGTATTTCTTTAAAGAATTGTTTTTGTTTTCGTTTGAATTGTAAATAATACTATACATCATTAATCGTAGTCAATGCGATCTCTCGCAATTTTCAGCATCTTGTTTCGATAGTTGCACAAAGTACTGTTGGCCGTGTGGTCTGTAGGGTTTTTTTCTCCATATTTAGTGTTTTGTCTTATGCAGTTTACACACGCTGGGGTTGTATTTTCTCTTTTCGGGCATTTTGAAAGGATGTGGTCGCCTGTGCAGTAGTGTGGATCGATTTTTTGTTTTTTTGTTTTTCTTAGTAGCGGGGTATGGAATGGATGCTCTATGAGAATACTATTAAAAGTTATTATGACAGCATTAAGATATTTTGAGTGCAAGTACTGCCCCAAGTTAATTCAAATTTTAATAAAGCAGCGAGAAACTAGAAAAAGAAGGGTTTAATCTTTGCTCAATAAAAGTAGTTAAAATATAAAAAACATAACTTTTCATTTCAGTAAATTATTAGTATAATATTATCTACTAATCAAGAAACAATAAAAGTACACAAAAAAAATCACAAAAAATCACAAACAATGTTAAAAAAATAAAGTCAAAAATCAAAAAAGTTATTGTGTTTTATAGTTCTTCTTCGAATTGAATACTGGCATTATACGACAAGATTCTAGCTTGTTTTGTATCCACCCTTCACGTCTTTCAGGGCCGCAACAGCCGTTAAAACTTTGCATCTTTCCGTGGCTTGCGTGTGACAGGGCATCAATCGGAACTTACACAAAATGTTGGATTCGATAATTTCGTGGTCTGCAATGACTGCTAGATATCAGTTTTGTAAGAGGTGGTTCTGATGGTTTTTCCCAGTAGATCAAGTCAATATAGTCTACTGCGTTGAAATTGAAATAGGTAACTTAAATATTCCTATTGGAGAGAACCCTGACGTACGTTCTCGGATACTTAGAATCCGTCTCAGAGTCAACTCTCTAATTTGTCTTCGTTCGTCGTTCAGCATACTAATAAGTATATTTTCGCTGTGGCCAAAATACCCTATGCGTTGAATTACGGGATCTACCACCTTTTTCAAACGCTCTGGAAGGTAACGAGACAATTTTATGGTTTCGTGGAGGTGTCTCGCCCCGTAAACACACGAAGGTTGTGTTTTTATTTTAAACCACATCGGAGCATACACACTCAGCACAAATTCAGTCAATATCACCCGATTTTCTTAAGTCTTTTTCTAAAGTCGGAGAATAGTATTGGCTATTGTTAACCAACGTGAATGACAGATTTTACCCGGGTTTCTTTTCGCTAAGTTTTCGTTATATTGTCCTTCGGCAATTGCTCGGCACATTTTCAATAAATAAAGCTGATCGGTGCTAAGGTCGTCACGGGATTTTGTAATGTTCAAATTCTATCACAGGAAGATGTTCGCAGTTCTTGAGTATCTTTCGGACCTGTTGTCGTTCCATCAAGGTATTCGAAAAGGTGTCTCAAACTTAACTCGTTATCATGTAACTGACAGACCAACCACTGAAGTGAACAATGGAGCTTTCCTTCAAGAAGTCGAATAATGCCAGATTTAGTTCCAGTATTAACTGCTGTTCCGTCACATCCAATAGCCATGATGCACGCTAAATCAATGGATTTTGCCACAAAATATGCAAACAATTTGTGAGTTATTGTTTTAGCATCACCGAACTTAACGCTTATGTGGCCAATATATTGTGAGCCAGGTTCTTTCAAAAGACTTGCTATTGCTTGATCTTGCGCACAAAAACAATTTTCGGAAGTACATTTGCAAGCAGCGATATCAAATAATGTCTGGCTGTGTCTTTTGAAATCATCCAGTTTTTTAAGACAACTCTCACTATGCTTTCTACCTTTGTATGGTTTAAGAATGACCCGATATTTTTCATGGTAGTATTTTATTCGCGCCAAAATTGTGCGATGTTCCACGATCGGTAGAGACGCTCGTTTCCAAATATTTTCTATTTTAGTGGCAACAATTTCACTAGTATCTCTTACCAAATCCTGGAATTGCTTTTCTGTGCTTTGATAAAATATTTCATCATGTCTTCATAAATTGGTAACACACTTGCTGGTAATTCCGCACCACAACCAAACAAAGGACAGTTTTGTCTCCGCTGCGTAAACTCGTTGTTATTTTGTTTAACTTGAACTCCAAATAATAATTGTAAACTGTAATTACTCAAATGGACGTACTCGCGATGCTAATTACAATTGTTTATTGATGATTGCAATAACGCATGCAACACCCCCGCGGCCCCGCATCCCTGCGCGCGGGAATGCGCGGTGCGCAAGCGAGGTGCAAAAGTGGACTCAGAAATTTGTCATATTTTCGTGGAAAAATAAATGTTATCACATTTTTTTATTATATTATTTAAGGCGCGGCTATTTTTATTCATTTTGAAATGTAAAAGTAAAAATTAAAGTATTAATATTGACACAAAACTATTTTATAAAGAGACAATTTTTTACCAGATTTTAAATAATTCAACTGCTTTGGGGCAGTACTTGTTATCAAAATTTTAAACTGATATTTTGTATGCTTAATTGTATGTACCTAGAGCATCTATTCCGCACCCCGCAAAAACTGATTTATAAAAAATAAAAAATTCCATACAATGGCGATCCACCCTACTGTGCAGTGTGGGCAAATTGGAGGGTTGGTTCGATGTAGGCATCTTTTAGCCGTATGCATAAACATACAGCAATGAAAACATTGCGTCAGAGGGCTGCAGTCGTCAATTTTTACTCGTTGAAACTGTATATTTAGTTTACCGAGTGCTAGAAGATTTTTTCGCATTTTCCCACTAGTTTCTATGATGTAGTTAGTGAATAGGCGCTGTTTTTCATTTATGTTTGTGTTCTTTATCTCCGCTATTAATGTGATTTTGTTGTCTGCACTTTCCTTGTAGACATCTTCAATTCCTTCGTTCTGGGTAATTATTCCACAAACTATTTCTTCCTCAGTAAGATTAGATTTTAATCCTTTTATTATTATTTTAGGTCTTCTTTTTTGTACTTCATTTACCACCAGTTCATTTTTTAGTTTTTTTAATTCATCAGTTAGGATATTTGCATATTCCTTTTTAGGACACGATATTATTATTTTTTCTTCTTTTGTTTTTCTTAATCCGATTATTCCTATCTTTAGGTTGTTTAGTTTTATTTCCTTTTTAATTATATTTTCAATTTCTTCGGCTTTTGTATTATTTTTAGTTGACGATATAATGATTGAAAATCTCTCTTCTTCTTCTTCATTTAAGTAAATCCTGGGCTAAGTCATTAGGTAATTTGGAGGAATTCAGTAAGTTATTTATAATTGTTTTGCTTTCTTCAACTGGGACACTTGGAAACAGGTTAACGACATAACGACTGAATTCCTCCAAATTACCTAATGACTTAGCCCAGGATTTACTTAAATGTCTTAATGTAGTCTTAAACCAAAATTTCTTTCAATTTGATAATAAAATTTTCAAACAAAAAGTTGGTCTGGCCATGGGGTCAAGTACCAGTCCGTTAGTAGCAGATATATTTTTAAACCATTTAGAAAATAAAATCTTTAATAGTTCTGCCTTATTACTAAAATATGTGTATTTTTACAAACGTTACGTAGATGATATTTTGTGTATATGGACCGGTACCAAAAGACAACTTCAAATGTTCCTTAATATTTGGAAAAAAATTCACAAAAACATTAAATTTACATTAGAAATAGGAATTAATTGTAGCATAAATTTCTTAGATTTAAACCTAACTATAATTAATAATAAGATTGAATTTAATATTTTTCGAAAAGAAACATAAGCTGATATAATTATACACAACTCATCTAACCATCCATTTTCACAAAAACTCTTAGCTTTCCATTATTTGATCAATAGATTAATTAATATCCCATTATCCCCAAATAATTTCAAAGTTGAACTTAACACCATTAAAATAATTGCATCTAATAATGGTTAAAACTCCAAATTAATAGACGATTTACTAAACAAAAAATATAAGAAAAAATTTCATTTGTCCTATATTTACCCATTGCTTACTGATAATATTAAAAAACAATGGAGAAAAATATTGTTTGTAAATCATCAAACCTCCAATTTAATCATGAAAAAAATTCCTAATACAATACAGCCTGCTTTTTATACGAATAATAAATTAAAAAAGTATATTTTAAATAACAAGGACAAAGACCAAAAAATGAAAAAATCTGGAGTTTACCAATTGAATTGTAATGACTGCAATCATTTTTACGTAGGTAAAACTTGCAGAAATTTTGAAACGAGGATTAAGGAACATTTGAGATGTCTAAATAGCAATAATTATTCGCAATTTGCTAACCATCTAATTGAATTTAACCATTCATTTGATATAAATACTGGTTATAAATTTTACACACTAACGTTAGTGGTTTTTACTTAGATCTTTTAGAAATATTAGAAATTAGGAAAAATGTCAATAGAAATTTAAATATTATTAACAATCAAATTAATTTTCTGAGTAACCCTATCTTAAACATATTTCCATTGTAATTTTTTGCCTTTATTCTTCTAAGCCCCCCCTTTCCACCTCCCTCCCCCCTCCACCTTGTTGATCTTCTAAGCACCTCCCCTTTCCACCTCTCTCCTCCCCCACTACTTCCATTTCTACCCACGCCGTTCTATGTTCGATCATTTAGCTTTAGTACATTTTATGTCCTGATGAAGAGAACATTGTTCTTGAAACATGTTGACTTTTGAATAAAGTTTATTGTGGTAAAAACAAAGTATTTTTAATTATTTCATTATATAGTAGTGTTCTAACGCTTGCAACGGGAGCACGTTACCGCGGTATTATATTGCGCGCTTGCAACCGTAACCCTTTCATGGCGATAGAAGATCTAATAAACACGCTGAAAAATGAAGTACAAAAGATACAAACAGTCAAGGACTCTAAAACTAAAACCAACATGGAAAAAATTATATTGGATCTCGATAATGAAATAAAATCTACAATACTAATAATGCAAGAACAAATCATACATTTACAAGACAAACTTATTGAAAAAAATGATCAATTGGTGGGAAATATTGAAAAAATTATGAAAACCGCAATAACACCATCCTATGCCCAAGTAGTATCAACAACTAAAGTTATGCCTCAAGCCCCCCCTTTCCACCTCCCTCCCCCCTCCACCTTGTTGATCTTCTAAGCACCTCCCCTTTCCACCTCTCTCCTCCCCCACTACTTCCATTTCTACCCACGCCGTTCTATGTTCGATCATTTAGCTTTAGTACATTTTATGTCCTGATGAAGAGAACATTGTTCTTGAAACATGTTGACTTTTGAATAAAGTTTATTGTGGTAAAAACAAAGTGTTTTTAATTATTTCATTAATAAAATGGTTCCACAAAGTGAATTTGCAAAATTTGAAGAAGTTTTATATATAATTTTGATGCATCATACGTCCTAATTACTGTACCGCTCCCGCAAATGTGGAATAAGTCGAATAACACTCTTACTCTAAAAAAATGACCTCATCATCTATATCTGTTTATTACCAGAACTGTGGTGGATTAAGACCAAAACTCAGGAGCTTCTTATTAATATTTCATCGAATAACTATGATGTTATAGTTCTAGTCGAAACGTGGCTTGTAACAAGTGTAAATACGGCCGAATTCATAGATTCGCGTTACACGGTATTCCGACGAGATAGGGACCGTATAATTGCCGGTAAGATGGACGGAGGTGGTGTGTTAGTGGCAGTGCGCAAGGAACTCGCAGCTTCCCGTCTCGACGATTGGGAAAAAAATCAAATTGAACAAATCTTATATCAATTCCTTTCAGGTCTCTCAATCACATCATATGTGCTGTATATATACCTCCTGTCTCTCCAGTAATGCTTTATGATATTTTCTCCAAAAACCTGGAATCCGTCTTTTCATCAGAACCAAATAATACGTGTTGTGTTCTTGGAGATCTGAATTTGCCTACTCTTACATGGACATTTTCCGAAGGCTGCAATCATGGTATTGCCTCCTCAATCACGGCTGCATCGCAAACTTTTCTTCAAACAATGGCATTGATGAGCTTATTTCAATATAATTGTATACCTAACCACAACGATAAATTCTTAGATCTTATATTTTACAGTCGCGAAACAAAAGTTACACATAGCGACGACCCTCTCCTTTCAGAGGACAGACACCATCCAGCCCTGGAATTTGAAATATCATCCGCGATTCAACCAAAAATTAAAAACAACAAAGAGCGTAGGCACAATTTCAGAAAGCTGATTATACTCGAATTAATAATGACATTAATTGTATTGATTGGAAGTCTGAAATCGCGAATTTATCAGCAGAAGAAGCAGTAGACCGATTATATGTAATAATAAACAATATAATTGATGAGTTTATTCCAGTATTGGCACGACGAAATGACAAATTCCCCATATTGTTTACTCCCGAACTTATTAGCTTATCACGGAAAAAAGATAAATTTTGGCTCAAATGGAAGACATATAAAGGTCTTTCTGACCATCGTAAATTTTCCTTCTTACGTGCTACATACAAAAAATTGGCTAGTGAATCTCGAAAGTTATTTTTTGACAACATCGAAAGTTCATTGCAAAATAATATTGAATGCTTTTGGTCATACATATCCTCATTAAAATCATCTGATGGATATCCTGCTACTATGTCCTTCGAAGGGCGCAAATCTAATGATGCCCAAGAAATCTGTAATATGTTCTCTGAGTTCTTCAAGTCAACATTTGAACCCTCCTCTATCAATGACTCAATTAACATTGACCAACTTGAGGCCGTTCGGGACTCTGGACTTACGCACATTCACACCATTGAACTAACGGAACAAGAAGTGCAATCAAGTTTAAAGTCGTTAGATATAAACAAAGGTGCGGGTCACGATGGAATACCGGCGTTTTTCCTCAGATCTGCTGCGTCGTCATTGTATGTTCCACTTACCATAATATTTAATAAATGCCTGAGTGACGGGGTTTTCCCTGATAGGTGGAAGTTGGCTTATATTATACCAGTCCATAAGGATGACTCACGTCAAAAAGTCGAAAACTATAGGCCAATATCCATTCTCTCGGCGATCCCTAAACTCTTGGAAAGACTTGTCCATGATAATATATATCCCCAGCTTGCCGCCAAAATTACAGAACAACAACACGGGTTTGTAAAAGGCAAATCTACCATGAGTAATTTACTAATTTACTCAAATTTCTTATTCACTAGCATGGATCGAGGCCAACAGGTAGATGCAATATACTGCGATTTCAAAAAAGCTTTCGACAAGGTTGACCACCTTATTCTTATTAAAAAAATAATGTTCAACGGAATTAGGGGAAACTTATTACGTTGGTTTGTCTCATATTTGACAAAAAGACAGCAAGCTGTATCATTGCGAGGACATACTTCTACGTGGGAACCAGTTACCTCTGGCGTACCACAGGGGTCAATCCTGGGTCCGCTATTATTTATACTTTTTATTAACACTGTTACTAAATGTTTCATGCATTGTTTATTTCTTTTGTACGCCGATGATATAAAAATATTTGCCATTGTTAGGAATTTAAACGATTGTCTGCTCATCCAAAGCGACTTAGTAAGGTTCGAAGCATTTTGCAATGAAAACAAAATTTACCCAAGTTACAACAAATGTAAACAAATAAGTTTCACTAAAAATCACAACGCTATTATACACAATTATTGTATTGGTAACTATTTACTCGAGCGCGTTTACTGTATAAAAGATCTAGGCGTACTTTTTGATTCTAAACTCCATTTCGATGCGCACATTGAGAATATTGTGAATAAAGCTTACCGCATGCTAGGATTTGTCATCAGAAACAGCCGCGAATTTCGAAAACCTGAAACTTATCTTCTACTTTACTACACGCTGGTCCGTTCTCAACTTGAATACTGCACCTCCACATGGACACCACTTTACGGTGTCTATAAAGACAACATTGAAAGTATTCAAAAGAAATTTCTGCAATACCTCAATTACAGAATGAGCGCACCTAAACGGGGGTACATAAATATGCTCTCGAATTATAACGTCACCACTCTAACTAACCGGCGAACATACCTTGACCTCATGACGCTTTATAAAATCTGCAATAACGTTATCGACTGTCCTGACCTACTGAAACTAATAAACTTTAAAATACCACCCAGAGTAACAAGGCTTAACGACTTATTCCACATTAGCCGGACGCGTACAAATGCTGGTGTCAGGGATCCAATCAGAAGAATGTGCGAATCGTTTAATCAAAATCAAAACCTCAAGGATTCCGACTTATTTTTTGATACACGCAGTACTTTTAGTAGAAAATTGAAGGCCGTTTTCCTACAAAGTACAATACCTTAGATATTGCTTGTTTTATAATTTTAACTACCTTTCATTTTTTAAATTTCTGTATGACATTATTTTTTATCTATATATATTTTTGGTCTTACCATCAAAATTTTTCCAAAAAATTTGTAAACTTTTATAAGGATATTGCGCATTTTTTTTCATCTCTCTGTAAAATAATATTTACTTATATATATACATACGTCTTTTCCGTGTTTAATGGTAAAAATATTTGTATATGTTTTTATCTGCTGTCAATGTTAATTCGTGAGAAATAGTTTGGATGCAGGCGAATTTTATATTAATTGTTTTGTATATTCTTGTCAATTGATGTCTGTATCTGTATTTTCTCCTTAATAAACAAAAAAAAATATATCAAAGACTACCCCTAGCTCCTCAATGGATTTTACTGCTGACAATATATCAAAGACTACCTCTAGCTCCTCAATGGATTTTACTGCTGAAAATCTATCAAAGACTACCTCTAGCTCCTCAATGGATTTTACTGCTGACAATATATCAAAGACTACCCCTAGCTCCTCAATGGATTTTACTGCTGACAATATATCAAAGACTACCCCTAGCTCCTCAATGGATTTTACTGCTGAAAATATATCAAAGACTACCCCTAGCTCCTCAATGGATTTTACTGCTGACAATATATCAAAGACTACCCCTAGCTCCTCAATGGATTTTACTGCTGACAATATATCAAAGACTACCCCTAGCTCCTCAATGGATTTTACTGCTGACAATATATCAAAGACTACCCCTAGCTCCTCAATGGATTTTACTGCTCACAATATATCAAAGACTTCCCCTAACTCCTCAATGGATTTTACTGCTCACAATACCTATATCTTTTTTAATACTATAATCAAATTTGATAAGGTTTCATGAACGTGTATATGACATTGCTACACATTTTTTTTTGTAGTAAAGAATATTTTTTTTAAACAGCCCATGATGAAATTGAATCTTAATCGATTGGTAATTTAACACAATCTTGCCCGTCACAAATCCTCTTATATAATTTCAGATCATCAGCAAAAAGCAGCAAGTGGAATGTTTGATGCATTATTCAATGTTATCAATTAATATTCCAAATAGTAGAGGTCCCAGGTTTGACCCCTGTGGTATTCCAAAGAATTCAGAGAATTTCCTAGAACTGTATCCATCGATGCATACACACTGTTTCCTATTTCTCAGATAAGAAATTTTAGAAGAGACTTGTCGAAACCCTATTCTGTGTAATTTCCGTAATAACCATCGTGATCGACTCGGTCAAACGCCTATTTGATTGTTACCTCGGGGTGTTTTATTGTTACGCTTTAATAGGTGACACACGAGCTGTGGTTACGCACATACTAATACCTACTCATACACACACCAGCACGCATACATACTATCACTGCTTGGACTTGGTATTAATTATTGTTGCAAGTCCTTTTGTCCTTATTCCCCAATCGCTTACCCGCCAACCTTACGCCAGTCTGCAATAAACTCCCGCTGCATATAGCCATCACTGTGCTCCGCTCACGAAAAATCCGCTATAAAAATAACTGCGCCGTGCACTATAAAAATAACAAACATTTAAGCTTATTGTGATCGTGCCTCTTGGATGGGAAAGGAATCATACCAGTGCTTTACCCCTTCTCCGGTGAGTCCTCTCCTTTTCTATGCGACATGTATTTTTACCATTTTTAGGCAGTGATCAGTAACACAAAAATCAAGGTCCTTCGTCAGTCATTCTTAGACACAAAAGACATAATCCACTCTCACAACATAAATAACCATACACATTCTGATCCTAGCGAGCCGGATATTTGAACCGCAATATTAATAAAAATCAGCAGAGTGAGATTACGTTTTATAAAATCGCACAAAAATAATTACCCGCATTAACGGTTTGATATACCTACATGAGTAATTTGTTTCCATACTTATTTCATTACGTTGGAAATAACATATTTACCCGCTGTTAGAATAAATAAGTACGAGGCATCCTTTGATATTTATTTCTGATAACTTATGTAGTTGTATCTTGCCGATAAAATCGCACTTACCTACCTTATAAATAGTACGATTATTTCTTAATATTTGTATTGTTTTATTATTGGATATCATTACAAAACAGAATAATATTATGATCGCAGTATTTATGATTAATGGTTAATGATAATATTTTATTTATTTTTTATCACTAATTAGGATGGTCTCAAGATTATTTCTCTACACTCTATATAACTCGAATCCTCTTACTTATCGCTATCATCTATACACTTATTTTATAAAACTAGTTAATACAATCCTCTAATGGCGTTCACTATATACTATCAAAATGTAAGAGGATTGCGTACTAAAACTGACATCTTCTTTAAAAATATTGTGTGAAGTGACTATGATATAATAGGCATTACTGAAAGTTGGTTGAATGATAACATTAATAGTGGTGAACTCTTCGACTTTAGATATGACGTATTCATCCGCAACAGAAACTATGCTGACACAGGTCAAACAAGAGGAGGTGGTACACTGCTAGCAGTAAAACGCTACATTAACGCTTCTGTTAATGATTGGAAATTAACTGATGAAGATATTTGGATCACAATTCGGGTGCCCTCGGAACAAGGTGGAATGGATAACATACATATATGCTCAGTATATATTCCTAGAAATCTTCGATTTCATTCTCAATTACTCCATTTCTCCACGCAACTTAATCAAAAAATGTTATCGTTGCCGGCTGATAAATTCATAATTCTTGGGGATTTTAACTTACCGGAAATTAAATGGACCCTAAATGAGCATAACTCTTATCTTATTCCTGAAGTATATCAGTCAACAATTAGTTCACAGTTCATAGATTATCTGTCTTTCTCTGGCCTACAACAATTTAACAGTTAAACGGCGTAATATTTCACTGAAATCATTTCAGTATAGCTTTATTGTTTTCAGATGGTAAGCAATAGAACTACAATGTAGAGAAAGGCTATTGGAACATCAGCTGATGTTAATGATAAGAAAATTGTTAATATTATTGTTAATTTGTTGATATTCCGGGGGAGAAGATAGTCTGATTGAAGACACGAATACACCCGTTTCTATGAATTGCTATTAGCTTTCAAAGGTCCTTCCAAATTAAACGTTCTAACTCAGCAAACTTACGAAATATGGAATCAAGATTATGATTTCTGTAATAGGTATATTAAATAATATGGCTTAAATAAGTAAAACTGCTTCATAGCTAATGATCTTTATTTAAATAATTAATGACAGTTGTCAGAGGTTCTTTTGTTAGCGAGAGGCTTGTAGAATGGAGACCAGAGGATGGTTGTGAATTTGGATTCTAAATATTATTAAATATAAAAGTGCTTGTAAGTCATGGTGTAATTATTTGTGTAATTATTACTACCAAGTGAAGACATTACAAACTGGCGCAGCAAAATAAGGAATTTTAGAAGAACCTAAGGAAAATTCCAGAATTCAAAAGATCAGTAATATACTGAATGGGAAAAAGGAAGAACGAGGAAATCCGAGGTTTTCATTAAGAATCTTGCCGTCTTGGAGCTGTTTTGACTACTTGGGACATTTGGAGCTACTTCGGACAAGGTCGGGAGGGCCAGGAAGTGCAGCCAAACGGTCATACGTATCCAAGGTGCCTGAAGTTCGCAGCAAGAGAAGACGAGAGCAGCGCAGCAGCGAGTTACGAAACAAGTTTTTTTTTTGGTGCAGCCGGGTGAACAAACAGGACGGAGCTAGAGGGCTGCACAGAGAGAGGGTGACGGGAAGAAAGGGAACAAGGGCTGGAGACACGGAGGAATTCAGAGTTAAGTCATTTGTTTTAGTTCAGGGAGTTCATCATGAGCTTGAAGGGAATAGAGTCTTATTGTCACAAGACAATGGACTGGAGGATTTTCCGGTTGAGATGGGAACAATGCCTACTGTTTAATGATGATAAGTGGAGCGAAGAGAGAAAACGTGCATTCTTGCTAACTTCACTCTCCTTCGACACCCTCAAGCTGGTCACGAACGTTTTGTTTCCGAAATTGACTGTTAATTGTACTTATGGGGAAATTTTAGAATTACTTGATGTTCTATGTAAACCAATTCAGAGTATTTTTGAATGTAGAGATAAATTTTATAGAGAGAAACAATCAGAATCTGAGTAAATAAGAGATTTTGCATCTAGATTGAAAAATTTGTGTACCGATTGTAATTTTCAAGGTAGGCTTGATGCCAATTTAAAAGATATTTTTATTACCGGGGTTTACAATATACAAATTAAGCAAAAACTTTTCTTAGAGTGTGATAATGATAAAATAGATTTCGCCCAGTGTTTTAAAATAGCGTCGGCATATGAACATATACTCAATGTTGGTAAAAGCGAAGAATCGGTATACGTGGCGTCGGGTTCAAAAGAACGGGGAAATATTAAAAAATCAATAATATAATATATAATAATGGTTATAACTCCAAATTTGTAGATGATATATTAAACAAAAAATATAAGAAAAAATTTCATTTGTCTTACATTTACCCATTGCTTACTGATAATATTAAAAAGCAATGGAGAAAAATATTGTTTGTAAATCATCAAACCTCCAATTTAATCATGAAAAATATTCTTAATACAATACAGCCTGCTTTTTATACGAAAAATAAATTGAAAAATTATATTTTAAATAACAAGGACAAAGACCAAAAAATGAAAAAATCCGGAGTTTACCAATTGAATTGTAATGATTGCAATCATTTTTACGTAGGTAAAACTTGCAAAAATTCTGAAACGAGGATTAAGGAACATTTGAGATGTCTAAATAGCAATAATTATTCGGAATTTGCTAACAATCTAATTGAATTTAACCATTCATTTGATATAAATACAGGTTTAAAAAAAAAAAAATTACACACTTACGTTCTTACGTTCTACTTACGTAGTTTTCACTTAGATCTTTTAGAAATATTAGAAATTAGGAAAAATGCCAATAGAAATTTAAATATTAATAACAATCAAATTAATTTTGTGAATAACCCTATCATAAACATATTCCCATTGTAATTTTTGTCTTTGTTCTTCTAAGCACCCCCCTTTCCACCTCTCCCCCCCCCCACCCCACTGTTGCTCTTCTAAGCACCTCCCCTTTCCACCTCTCTCCTCCCCCACTAATTCCAATTCTACCCACACCTGTCTTTTATGTTCGATCATTTAGTTTTAGTACATTATATGTCCTGATGAAGAGAACATCGTTCTTGAAACATGTTGACTTTTAAATAAAGTTTATTGTGGTTAAAACAAAGTGTTTTTAATTATTAATTTCCTTACTTCCTCTAGGGTTGTAGGTTTGAAGGCAGAAAAGTTTCCGCTATTGCTTTTGTGGACATTTTTTCATTTTTTGGTCTTTTAAACAAACCGATATGCGTTGATAAGACACAATATTTTTGTGATCTTTCGTTTAATCTAACTTGGGCGAAAGCGTCTTTTAAAACTAATTTTGAAAAAAATTTCCCTTTGCTCAATGTAGATAATAAATCTTCTATTCTAGGTATTGGGTATGATGTATTTTCCAACATTGGGTTCAATGTTCTCTTAAAATCCGCGCAAATTCTGATTTTTCCTTTTTGCTTTTTAACAATTACCATCGGGCTAGCTGTATTGCTACATTTTATGGGTTCGATAATCCCTTCCTGTACCATTTTATTCAGCTCTACCTCAACTTTTTCCCTAATGTTGTACGGAATAGGTCTGGCATTTACATACTTGGGAACGTAACTTTCTTTTACTTTAATATTTGCTTTGAAACCCTTAAATGAACCTATGGTTCCTTTAAACACGTTTGGAAAATCACTCCGGCATTTTTTTATGAAAACTTCACTATCAGTTTCAACTATTTCGTCATTGTGCACAACATTAACCTTACCTACATTTGAAAACCCGATATCAAACATTTAAATGAAATCTATTCCTAATAAGATGTTATTACCCTCTTTTGTCACTATAAATTTAATCCGCTTCATTTTGTTCCCGTATTTAATTTCCAATTCAATTGACCCACAAATTTGTAATTTTGAACCGTCAAAAGAGCATAACCTCAAATCACATGGCTCTATTTTTATAGTGCCAAAAAGCTTATGTAAAATGGATTTTGGAATTGCTGAAATTGTAGCCCCCGAATCAAGTAAACCCTTGTGTGGTTTTTGTTATTATCGTCCACATTGTATAAAATCGTGTTTTGCAATTTAAAACATATTTTACTAATGTGACCAATTTTACCACAATGACTACATTTCGCGTTTTTAAATTTACATTCACTTTTAAAATGATTTTCCCCACACGAAAAACACGACACTTCCTTTCTTTTCGCAACAACATACTTATGATTACGATTTAACCTACTCAACTTGCTACCACTATTTTTACTCGAACTGCTCGACCTGCTAGAATCTGACAATGCTTTAGGATTATTATATATTGATTTTTTAATATTTCCCCGTTCTTTTGAACCCGACGCCACGTATACCGATTCTTCGCTTTTACCAACATTGAGTATATGTTCATATGCCGACGCTATTTTAAAACACTGGGCGAAATCTATTTTATCATTATCACACTATAAGAAAAGTTTTTGCTTAATTTGTATATTGTAAACCCCGGTAATAAAAATATCTTTTAAATTGGCATCAAGCCTACCTTGAAAATTACAATCGGTACACAAATTTTTCAATCTAGATGCAAAATCTCTTATTGACTCAGATTCTGATTGTTTCTCTCTATAAAATTTATCTCTACATTCAAAAATACTCTGAATTGGTTTACATAGAACATCAAGTAATTCTAAAATTTCCCCATAAGTACAATTAACAGTCAATTTCGGAAACAAAACGTTCGTGACCAGCTTGAGGGTGTCGATGGAGAGTGAAGTTAGCAAGAATGCACGTTTTCTCTCTTCGCTCCACTTATCATCATTAAACAGTAGGCATTGTTCCCATCTCAACCGGAAAATCCTCCAGTCCATTGTCTTGTGACAATAAGACTCTATTCCCTTCAAGCTCATGATGAACTCCCTGAACTAAAACAAATGACTTAACTCTGAATTCCTCCGTGTCTCCAGCCCTTGTTCCCTTTCTTCCCGTCACCCTCTCTCTGTGCAGCCCTCTAGCTCCGTCCTGTTTGTTCACCCGGCTGCACCAAAAAAAAAACTTGTTTCGTAACTCGCTGCTGCGCTGCTCTCGTCTTCTCTTGCTGCGAACTTCAAGCACCTTGGATACGTATGACCGTTTGGCTGCACTTCCTGGCCCTCCCGACCTTGTCCGAAGTAGCTCCAAATGTCCCAAGTAGTCAAAACAGCTCCAAGACGGCAAGATTCTTAATGAAAACCTCGGATTTCCTCGTTCTTCCTTTTTCCCATTCAGTATATTACTGATCTTTTGAATTCTGGAATTTTCCTTAGGTTCTTCTAAAATTCCTTATTTTGCTGCGCCAGTTTGTAATGTCTTCACTTGGTAGTAATAATTACACAAATAATTACACCATGACTTACAAGCACTTTTATATTTAATAATATTTAGAATCCAAATTCACAACCATCCTCTGGTCTCCATTCTACAAGCCTCTCGCTAACAAAAGAACCTCTGACAACTGTCATTAATTATTTAAATAAAGATCATTAGCTATGAAGCAGTACTTATTTAAGCCATATTATTTAATATACCTATTACAGAAATCATAATCTTGATTCCATATTTCGTAAGTTTGCTGAGTTAGAACGTTTAATTTGGAAGGACCTTTGAAAGCTAATAGCAATTCATAGAAACGGGTGTATTCGTGTCTTCAATCAGACTATCTTCTCCCCCGGAAAATCAACAAATTAACAATAATATTAACAATTTTCTTATCATTAACATCAGCTGATGTTCCAATAGCCTTTCTCTACATTGTAGTTCTATTGCTTACCATCTGAAAACAATAAAGCTATACTGAAATGATTTCAGTGAAATATTACGCCGTTTACATAATTTATTTTGATGATTACTCGTAGACACTACAAATATAATTTATTTATTGACGTGCAATCACAAAGGCTGCCGCCGTACTGATGGGTGGCGGAAGCTGCCTCAGGAATCAAGAAAGTATCAAGCGAGACGTAGCGACTGCACATAGATTTTGCGGTATCATATTTTGTATAAACGTAATGTCAGCGGCAGAGCATTAAAGGATCAGATTATTTTTCTCAGGTGAAAACATTGATCCCACAAGGGGTCATCTGTAGTCCTTCTTATCACTAAAATTTACTTTAATTTTATTTTCTGTAAACAGAATACATTGCTGTTTTGTTATTACCTACAGGTAAAATGAATGTGAATACTGTTCCCATCAAGACAGAACCAGGACCCCGAGAAGAAGGTGAAGAAGTTATTCCTTATACGGAAATGGACATAGACCTGCCGGATGTTAAAAGAGAATGCTTGGAGCACATTCAAACAGCTACCCAAACATCAGGTATAACCGATTTTACTTCGTAAAATTTACAATTTGAGCTCTTTAAATATTTCGTGTGTTACGAATTAATTTACTTTACAAATATTAAAATTTATTCGCTATCTTTTTCAGACTTAATAACAATCCTAAAGACGCACTACAGCTCTCGCAAGTCAGTGATAGAAGTGCACTTACGTACCCACACTGGAGGAAAACCTTTTTCGTGTTCCGTCTGCAACTATTCGTGTTCTAAAAAGGGACATTTGACAAGTCACATGCTGACACACAGTGGAGAAAAACCATTTACATGTTCCGAATGTGAAAAATCATTTTCTCTAAAGGGCACTTTGAAGATCCACATGCTGACACACAGTGGAGAAAAACCGTTTTCATGTTCCGACTGCGAAAAATTATTTTCTGAAAAGAGAACTTTGACAAGCCACATGCT
The DNA here is from genome assembly GCA_917880885.1 of Limnephilus marmoratus. Taxonomy (NCBI): domain Eukaryota; kingdom Metazoa; phylum Arthropoda; class Insecta; order Trichoptera; family Limnephilidae; genus Limnephilus; species Limnephilus marmoratus. The sequence goes on from OU862913.1 coordinate 58,706,231, forward strand.
GACACACAGTGGAGAAAAACCCTTTTCGTGTTCCGAATGCGAAAAATCATTTTCTCAAAAGAGACATTTGAAAAGGCATATGCTGACCCACAGTCGAGTAAAACCCTTTTCATGTTCTGACTGCGAAAAAACATTTTCTCAAAAGGTAAATTTGACATATCACATGCTGACACACAGTGGAGTAAAACCTTTTTTATGTTCTGACTGCAAAAAATCTTTTTCTCTGAAGGGAAATTTGACGAAGCACATGCTGACACACAGTGGAGAAAAACCCTTTTCGTGTTCCGAATGCAAAAAATCATTTTCTCAAAAGGGAAATTTAACGTTCCACATGCTGACACACAGTGGAGAAAAACCCTTTACATGTTCCAAATGTGAAAAATCATTTTATAAAAAGGTCGATTTGACGACCCACATGCTGAAACACAGTGGAGTAAAACCCTTTTCATGTTCTGACTGCGAAATATCATTTCCTCAAAAGAGATATTTGACGACCCACATGCTGATGCACAGTGGAGAAAAACTCTTTACATGTTCCAACTGCGAAAAATCATTTTCTTTTAAGTCAAATTTGACAAGGCACATGCTGATACACAGTGGAGAAAAACCCTTTACATGTTCCAACTGCGAAAAATCATTTTCTCTAAAGGGCACTTTGAAGATCCACATGCTGACACACAGTGGAGAAAAACCGTTTTCATGTTCCGACTGCGAAAAATTATTTTCTCAAAAGAGAACTTTGACAAGCCACATGCTGACACACAGTAGAGAAAAACCCTTTTCGTGTTTCGAATGCGAAAAATCATTTTCTCAAAAGAAACATTTGACAAGGCATATGCTGACCCACAGTGGAGAAAAGCCCTTTTCGTGTTCCGAATGCGAAAAATCATTTTCTCAAAAGAGTCATTTGAAAAGGCATATGCTGACACACAGTGGAGTAAAACCTTTTTTATGTTCTGACTGCAAAAAATCTTTTTCTCTGAAAGAAAATTTGACGAAGCACATGCTGACACACAGTGGAGAAAAACCCCTTTCGTGTTCCGAATGCAAAAAATCATTTTCTCAAAAGGGAAATTTAACGTTCCACATGCTGACACACAGTGGAGAAAAACCCTTTACATGTTCCAAATGTGAAAAATCATTTTATAAAAAGGTCGATTTGACGACCCACATGCTGAAACACAGTGGAGTAAAACCCTTTTCATGTTCTGACTGCGAAAAATCATTTTCTCAAAAGAGATATTTGACGACCCACATGCTGACATACAGTGGATAAACCCCCTTTTCGTGTTCCGAATGCGAAAAATTGTTTTTTTATAAGAAAAATTTAACGGCACACATGCTGAAACACACTGGAGAGAAACCCTTTTCATGTTCTGACTGCGAAAAATCATATTCTCAAAAGAGATATTTGACGACCCACATGCTGACACACAGTGGAGAAACCCCCTTTTCGTGTTCCGAATGCGAAAAATTGTTTTTTTATAAGAAAAATTTAACGGCACACATGCTGACACACACTGGAGAGAAACCCTTTTCATGTTCTGACTGCGAAAAATCATTTTCTCGAAAGGGATATTCGACAACCCACATGCTGACACACGGGAGATTGTTCCCATTAAGACAAAACCAGGACCTCAAGAAGAAGTTGAAGGAGTAATTTCTTATACGGAAATAGACATAGACCTGTCGGGTGTTAAAAAAGAATGCTTAGAGCACACTCAAACAATTACCCAAATATCAGGTATTACTGATTTTTCTCCGTAAAATTGACAAATTGAGCTTTGTTATAAATTTACTACTCTAAACTTTACGTGTATTTAACTGTAGTCGTCATCTTTTTTAGACTTAAAAACAAACCTGAAAGCGCACCCCAGGAAAAAAAATTTGGAGAAAAACCCTTTTCATGTTCTGACTGCGAAAAATCATTTTCTCAAAAGAAACATTTGACAAGACATATGCTGACCCACAAGGGAGAAAAACCCTTTTCATGCTCGTACTGCAAAAAATCATTTTCTCAAAAGGGAACCTTGACAAGCCACATGCTGACACATAGTGGAGAAACCCCCTTTTTCATATTCCGACTGTAAAAAATCAATTTTTAGAAGAGAAATTTTTATAAGCCACATGCTGATACATGGTGGAGAAAAAACCTTTTCATATTCCGACTGCGAGATTTTTTCTCAAATGGGACTTTTGACGAACCACATGCTGACACAGTAAAAAAAATAAAAAAAAATAAATATTGAAATTAGTATTATGATCCTAACATATTGTTTGGGAAAAATTATGCTATTTAAAATTTTTATATAGGTTAAAATGCATTATTTTTACTTAAATTTATCTTTGTACATAAAATGCATAGTAGAAAAAAAATGTAATAATTACTTATAGATAGTTAAATTATTTAAGGTAGATCGACCTCTGATAAAGCGTTGTTGTTTAGGAACAATAATATTTTTGATAGGTTTTACAATGGTATCTGATACTATTGACTCGAAAAGTTTGTGTAAAGCAGACATAATACAAATAGGTCTATAGTTTGATATATCGCTTTTGTCGCCTTTTTATGAACAGGCGTCAAATAACTCTTTTTCCATAGAACCGGAAAACAGACATATTCTAAGGATTTGTTAAGAAGTTTATGTAAGGGATATATCAAACTATCAATGCAAGTTATTAAAAATATGGAAGGAATACCATCCGGTCCAGCAGTTTTATTACTATCTGTAGCGGTCACTTAACCCGCTCTGCTAAAACCATCGCAGCGCCACTGGTTAAGGATCACACCAAAAATGAATATTTATTGCAAGCCGCTACCGGCACTACAAGTACGTCTATCGTCTTGTAACAATTATCGCGGCAACCTACTGGAAAGTTCCCGTCTCCACAATAATTTATCAACACAGCAACTCAGGTGTGAAGTGGTGGTTTTTAGGTATATAATTTGTCAAGGTTTTGTGTAAATAGGTTGAAATACATAATATATCTGGCTAAGCGGCAGCGGGCAGCGGGCATCGGGCTGTGGGCTGACCAACGGGCGGTTTGGATTTGATTTAACAGATGGCGTTAGTTATAAAGGTTTCGTTAGCCACAGCAATGTGTGTTCGGGTCTGCTAGTATGTATATAATTAGTATGTTTTTAATTAATAAAATGAAATATTGAGTAGAATCAAATTAGATTACAAATCAAGAATAATTGAGATGTGAGACAATCTTCACATTTGCATGAATGTATAACTTGTAGGTTATAACTTCGGGTGAAATGCAGATCCGGGCACCACTTGGAAATTTAATAAAAATGCACTTTCTAGATGAGAAAAGTGTGGAAAAGTTGAATAAAAAAGAAATTAAGGCGCGCTCGGCAAAATTGAGGGAGATACAACCATAAATATACTAGATACAGCCGTTTAAAGAATGTATGAAATGACACTTCATGAACAGATATTGTCCGCCTGTGTCCGCCATTTGATACTAATTTGTTGGTAGGGATACCAGATACAAGAGCCTAGATACGATTGTAGGGAATAAATAATAAGGCGCGTAGGTACTGGAATGGAGACAAACCATTCAAATCCTGGGATGGGCTATATTTTGGTTTACGGAAGGTCTTCCTAAATAATAAAACCTTTTTTTTATACTAACTATTGGCTGGAGAATCCGAATCCGAAAGAATTTTTTTTCGGAAAGCAATATTAACAAAGTTACACGACTTTAAAAATTTCTATACGCACACATGAAGGAAGCATTCTGACAGTTTAAAGTCATAGAAATAGCCATACCAAAGATATTAAACCACATAAAATTAAGTGTTGCCATATCAATAACTAACTTAAGTAATTATTTTTTATAAATTTTACTCACTTTTGAAAAACTACTTGAAAACAGGGATATTTTTTTTAAATTGACGCGAGCAGGCGGTATAAAGGGGCACAAACCATGTTACACAAACCTAGCGTAGCCGCTAAACTACTTGAAAACGTAGGCTGTTTTTTTAAATTGACGCGAGCAGGCGGTATAAAGGGGCACAAACCATGTTACACAAACCTAGCGTAGCCGCTAAACTACTTGAAAACGTAGGCTGTTTTTTTTAAATTGACGCGAGCAGGCGGTATAAAGGGGCACAAACCATGTTACACAAACCTAGCGTAGCCGCTAAACTACTTGAAAACGTAGGCTGTTTTTTTAAATTGACGCGAGCAGGCGGTATAAAGGGGCACAAACCATGTTACACAAACCTAGCGTAGCCGCTAAACTACTTGAAAACGTAGGCTGTTTTTTTAAATTGACGCGAGCAGGCGGTATAAAGGGGCACAAACCATGTTACACAAACCTAGCGTAGCCGCTAAACTACTTGAAAACGTAGGCTGTTTTTTAAAATTGACGTGAGCAGGCGGTATAAAGGGGCACAAACCATATTACACAAACCTAGCGTAGCCGCTAAACTACTTGAAAACGTAGGCTGTTTTTTTAAATTGACGCGAGCAGGCGGTATAAAGGGGCACAAACCATGTTACACAATGGTCGATTTATAAGGTATGTTTGATGATATTATTGCATGGTAACATTTAATTTTGTGTGGTAAAACATCGAGTAGGCGTTATAAAGGGGCACTTTCTTTTGAATCACAAACCATGTTACACAAACCTAGCGTAGCCGCTAGTAATTAAAAATTTTAAAATTATTATTTTTTAATTTTTCAAGTAATTTGTCGGTTTCTAGGGGTTTTTTAGTTTAGTTTAGGGATAAATATTTTTGAGAGTTGGCAACACTGATTTTCTGTGACAAAATGGCAGGTGGACACAGTATTGGTTGGCGAAGTGAAATTTTTCTTAACGTAATTGAAAATTAATTACTTATTCAATTTTTTTTTTATTGCTTTCCGCACTTTTTTTCACCTTCCAGGTTAAAGTTCTCAACTTAAAACGCGGTGAAAACATAGTTTTCTGCCAAAAAAAAGTGGTGCCCGGATCTGCATTCCTCCCTATAACTTCATTGCAAATCAGGATGACTGCATAAGCTTTCGTTCTAATTCTATGCTCAGGAGTTAGCCTAGCCTCTACCGTATAAATGTCGCCGGTTCGCTTGACTTGACTCTCCTATCTCTAGTTGATCTGTAATATAGACAACAGAAATAACGAATGATCAAAATATTCATTGACGGATGCATAGTATTATTAGGCATTAGACATTATATGCCTTGAATACGGATTAAATGATTTCTATATTAGTAATAAATTACTACATTTGTAAGGTCAATACAGAAATACTATTTATTATGGTGACAGTTATAGACCCTGTTGTGGGAAACAGGTTATGTGACAGACACTTCGATTGAATTTACGTAACATGATGTAAAAAAAAAACAAATAATTTGGGTGCATGTAGCTAAACACTGAAAATTAAACATAATTAGAAAGTATACAATATTTTTTCTTACCTTGCTGGTATACAACCTTATTCAGCACTAACTAAATTAGCATAGGTAGTTAATGAAAAAAGGGCTCATCATTAGAACGTCTATTCTAGGTAAGTTATCAGCCTGTCCTCTTACAAAACAACTGTCAGTCATGATAATGATGTTAAATATATGACATCTTAACAAAATATCACAATTATCATCGAAAATAAAAAAATAAACGCTAAAAATTACGGACACAAACGTCTGTTGTCAATTCACAAGGGAATCCGCTGGGAGTTGTCAACTGGCCAAGCCGAGGGTCACTTGTTACGTCACAATCCGATAGCCAATCACGGGCCGTTTTGATTTTGTCGGTTTTAGATTGTTTTTAAAATCAAAAATATTCAAAGAAAACATAAAAAAAACAAACTTTTTTAGTAAAATGATTAAAATCAGAAAAACGTTATTTTAATATTCCGTACATTTTCAACAGAATCCCTTGTTTGTGGAAGTACCCTGATATACCTTTAGGTATTTTAATGTCAAAAATTCACGGAACTGAACAAATGTGTACCATTTACAATAAGGTCGCTAGCTTAATAGGAGTTGGCGGTAGACACAAGGAGCTTAAGCGAGCGGCGAAAGCAAAGCGGGACCGGAATAAAAATTGGAAAGCCAGGATATTGTCGGCAGGAACACACAAAACAATAAAATAAAACCCAATTGCGCCGCGTCGGGCGAAGGCAATAAACCTTTTCCTTTGGCTCACGAAGCCGCTGCGGCCGATGGGAAGGTTTCAAGGCTGAATTAGGTTCAATCCTTGAGGCGACGGGAGAATTCTCAACACGAGACCAGTAAGCAGTCACCTTCTACCCGGCCAGGGGATAGTACTCCGCTCCGCAGAGCGGCCCGAACCGACCGGGGCTTGCGCGAACCTAATCCCAACCAGGGATAAAAAAACAGTTGCGTTTTGCAACCCGACCAAGGCTTTGCACGCGACCCCGCAGAATTTCCCGACCAGGGAAATTACCAGACACGCTCGCGGATTCCAACCAGGAACCGCCGATACGTTCGCGAACTTCCGCCAGGAAGTCCAACCAAGTGACCGCGAAAATTCCAAAGATTTGTGCAATTTCCTCTTTGCACAAAATTTCACTACAAAGAACTCTTGCAACTCTACCTGTGCAATAACCAGTGAAAAAATTAGCTAACTAAGTGTAAAGTTGCTTATGACAGTATTCGTACGCAGAGCCTCCATCATCAGCAACCAAAGGGAAGTGACTGAACATTTTATTTATATTAACCACCGAAGTGATTATACTCTGAACAAAGACTTTACCGTAGAATTAAGCAAACAGACTTTCTAATTTTAAGACTAATTAATTAAGTAGTTTTAAGACTAACACTAGGTTAATAATTAACACCTGCCTTTTGTGTCCTAATAGAATAAATGTGTCGTTTCTTAAACCAGTAGCTTTTTAATTCTGTTCCTCCTTAATTTTAAGATGATAGTTTTAGTTTGAAACCCGCCATAAGGCGCGGGCGTATCAACCCCATTGTACTGTATTATCGTCTTTTTCCTTTTTGACATCTTGGCCATAGATATAACACAAAAATAGATGGCTGGGAAAAAATTCGGTTTATGGGGGATGGTCCAAAAAAAAAATTTTTTTTTTTTTATACTAATTATGGGCCGGAAAATCCGAATCTGAAAGAATTAGGCGGCGGCAAGCAATATAAACTGAATTACACGACTTTAAAAAATTTTATACACATACAGGAAAATAGCCATTTTGGAAGCATTTTGTTTCCTAGAAAATCAAACTATAGTCGAACAGATACCAAATGCACTCCCAAAATTTCACACGGGGATTAAGGTACAGTCAAAACTCCGAAAAACCCAAACTCGAAAGGCACTCCACCATTATCTTATTAATATTTTTATATTTTTCATCTTTTATTATTTATACGTCCCTCGTAAATTCCTATTTTCGAAAATACACTGGATTCTAAAAACAATATTTCAGACGATAACTAATAATTACACGCTGCGAAACAAAATTTAGAAATTCCATTGGCGGTTATTCCCGTGAATTAGGCGACTAAATCCTTTGGAAATTCCATTGTTATTTATATCATGCTACTTACTGTAAAAGGAAACAATTAATGATTCCATATTATGAAATAATATGGAATAAAAAATTATGAAATAAATAAAAAAAATTATGAAATAAATAAAAAAAATTATGAAATTTATTAGATCATGTAAACTGGAAAATATTTGAAAGTGATTTTTTATACGAAATGAAGAAATGAATATAAAAGGACTCTAAGTACCTTTTAAAGATTATTAGAGATTATAATGATAATATTATAATTTAAAAACAGATGAGGCAAAAATGACAACATTGTGTGAGTCAGAAGCCTCGATAATATACATGACATCAAAAAAAAAAAATGATTCCATATTGAGTAATAGGTACTGTATTGACTTCATAAGATCAAAAACCAGTCCATTACTTTATTTTCGATTTAATACCTGTACTTTATTAATGTCATTTTGACTCTGTTTATTTAATCGGTGTAATTGTAATTACATATTGTGTGATCTAATATCAACGATACGAATTGCAGGCAGAATTGCAAAGATGGAAGAAAGTATTTAATGGGAAGATTAGACATTTGCTACAGCGCGTGTAGATTTTTTGAGGAAAATTAATCAAAATGAAAATGAACCGGCAATCGGACGACTATTTGGACGAGACTGAGGTGAATAAAAATCACTCGATTACACACATGTGGCAAAATAGTGAGGGCAATGGGGGTTCAAAAGTGCCAGTTGGAGAAGGAAGCCGGCTGATCATTTTGCATTGTGGTTCAACAAAAACGGGTTTTATCACGGGGAGTAAATTTATATTCCGTACGAAAAAAGTTATGTCGAATACAGATTACCATTCTGAAATGAATTCCAAAGTCTTCAAAAATTGGTTTGAAAATCAGTTTGTGACATTCCTCGAAGAACCCTCTGTAATAGGAATGTAAAATAAATATTTTTTAATCACAAATCAAAATTTACCGATGTAACAAGTTCATTGTATTGTAAAAAGTGTGCTGTTTTATGTTGATGTGCACATTTAGGTATTTTTGTATTTAAAAAATAAATTTGTAAAATCCCAGCCGGGGGTAAAAATCAAGTATCATTAAAATTTAAATATCTCATAAATTGGTTACCGCTTTATTAATTAGCATCTGATAAAACCTGTCTAAGAATTTACTTGTTTCTGAAATATATATGTAATATGAGTTACCGGACACCTTGTAGGTATTTTTAAACACCTACACATTTTCATTCAATCCTTATTCAGACTTAAATTCAGTCCCGAACATAATAAAAACATTTTGTTTAGTAAAATTAATTTTAAGTCGTGAACCTTCTCGTGTTGCTTTACCTGTAAATTTTATTACTGAGTTTGGACTTTGACCGTTCACTTAGTTTCTGTTCGACTATAGTCATTTTTATACTAACTATGAGCCGGGGAATCCGAATCTGAAAGAATTAGGCGGCGGCAAGCAATAATAACTGAATTAAACGACTTTAAAATTTTCTATACACACACACCACACACATGAAAATAGACAACATTTTGACACACGAGGTACGAAAACCATAGAAAAAACAACATAGATATTTTTACCATACAAAATTAAGTGTTGCCATTAAACAATAATTAAAAATATTTCAAATTTTCAAATACCTTATAAATCGAACAAGTTTTCTTCGTCCGTTGTATCCCTGTCAAACTCGTCTAATGTCTCCAAAGGTTCCTGGCGAATACGCGGGTCATATAAGAGCCCATAGGTTTGTGTAACATGGTTTGTGCCCCTTTATACCGCCTGCTCGCGTCAATTTAAAAAAACAGCCTACGTTTTCAAGTAGTTTAGCGGCTACGCTAGGTTTGTGTAACATGGTTTGTGCCCCTTTATACCGCCTGCTCGCGTCAATTTAAAAAAACAGCCTACGTTTTCAAGTAGTTTAGCGGCAACGCTAGGTTTGTGTAACATGGTTTGTGCCCCTTTATACCGCCTGCTCGCGTCAATTTAAAAAAACAGCCTACGTTTTCAAGTAGTTTAGCGGCTACGCTAGGTTTGTGTAACATGGTTTGTGCCCCTTTATAACGCCTGCTCGCGTCAATTTAAAAAAACAGCCTACGTTTTCAAGTAGTTTAGCGGCAACGCTAGGTTTGTGTAACATGGTTTGTGCCCCTTTATACCGCCTGCTCGCGTCACGGCAAAAAAACATCCCTGTTTTCAAGTAGTTTAGCAGCTACGCTGGGTTTATGTAACATGGTTTGTGGTACGAAAGTGAGTAAAATTTATAAAAAATAAGTACTTAAAATATAAACATGTTATTTTACATTATTAATATTACGCTTAATGGCAACACTTAATTTTGTGTGGTAAAAACATCTATGTTATCTTATTTTTCTATGATCTTTGTACTTCGTGTGCCAAAATCAGCTTACGAAATGAATATTTTCATGTGTGTGGTGTGTGTGTGTATAGAAAATTTTAAAGTCGTTTAATTCGGTTAATATTGCTTGCCGCCGCCTAATTCTTTCAGATTCGGATTCCCCGGCCCATAGTTAGTATAAAAATAACTAATTTTATTTTCTAGGATTCAAAATGCTTCCAAAATGGCTATTTTCCTGTATGTGTATAAAAAAATTTTAAAGTCGTGTAATTCAGTTAATATTGCTTGCCGCCGCCTAATTCTTTCAGATTCGGATTCCTCGACCCAAAATTAGTATAAAAATAACTAGTTTTATTTTTTAGGAATTTCCCCCATAAACCGAACTTTAGCCGATGGCTGGGCCACTACATTTCAACGGCACTCTTATTCTAATTACCAGTGGATTTCGGAGTTTTTTTTCATTTCTGAAATTTATATTTTTGTATCTTTTCCAAGTACTCGGCACAACATATTTTATGACATTAAAATAATTAAATTAACATATCCATAGCATTAGATTTTTCCTTAATTTAATAAGCGTTATTCTTTATGCAATTATTTTATCAAATTTATTTTCAATAGGAAGGTACTTTTTAAATATAATGTTACTTTTAGTTTAAAGAAAATCCAGTTAAAAGTCACGAACGATTTTGATACAATAAAACAGAGTGATAAGCGTATAAAACAGAGTCACAGATTTTAAATAAAAATTTGAAATTGAAGAAATAAACGTAATATGAATGGTATAAAGATATGTTTAAGAAAAAATAATGCAGTAAAAGATTTTTTTTATCAAACCTTACTTTAGGATCCTAACAACAAATTACATTTTTTTCTTTACTTTTTTACAATGTTTCAGCATGTGGGTCGTCAAACTCCCCTTTTGAGAAAATAATTTTTTGCAGTCAGAACATGAAAACGGTTTTTCTCCAATGTATGTCAGCATGTGGATCGTCAAATTGCCCTTTAGAGAAAATGATTTTTCGCAATCGGAACATGTAAAGGGTTTTTCTCCACTGTGTATCAGCATGTGCTTTGTCAAATATGACTTTAAAGAAAATGACTTTTTGCAGTCGGAACATGAAAAGGGGTTTTCACCACCATGTGTCAGCATGTGCATCGTCAAAGTTCTCTTTTGAGAATATGATTTTTCGCATTCGGAACATGGAAAGAGTTTTTCTCCACTATGTGTCAGCATGTGCTTCGTCAAATAAAGCTTTTCAGAAAATGATTTTTTGCAGTCGGAACATGAAAAGGGTTTTTCGCCACTATGTGTCAGCATGTGTTTCGTCAAATATTGCTTTAGAGAAAATGATTTTTTGCAGTTGAAACATGTAAAGGGTTTTTCTCCACTGTGTATCAGCATGTGCCTTGTCAAATTTGACTTAAAAGAAAATGATTTTTCGCAGTTGGAACATGTAAAGGGTTTTTCTCCACTGTGTATCAGCATGTGTTTTGTCAAATTTGACTTTAAAGAAAATGACTTTTTGCAGTCGGAACATGAAAAGGGGTTTTCACCACTATGTGTCAGCATGTGTCTTGTCAAGTGTCCCTTTTTAGAACACGAATAGTTGCAGACGGAACACGAAAAAGGTTTTTCTCCAGTGTGGGTACGTAAGTGCACTTCTATCACAGACTTGCGAGAGCTGTAGTGCGTCTTTAGGATTGTTATTAAGTCTGAAAAAGAGAGCGAATAAAGTTTAATATTTGTAAAGTAAATTAATTCGTAACACACGAAATATTTAAAGAGCTCAAATAGTAAATTTTACGAAGTAAAATCGGTTATACCTGATGTTTGGGTAGCTGTTTGAATGTGCTCCAAGCATTCTCTTTTAACATCCGGCAGGTCTATGTCCATTTCCATATAAGGAATAACTTCTTCACCTTCTTCTCGGGGTCCTGGTTCTGTCTTGATGGGAACAGTATCCACATTCATTTTACCTGTAATAACAAAACAGCAATGTATTCGGTTTACAGAAAATAAAATTAATTTAATAAAGTAAATTTTAGTGATAAGAAGGACTACAGATGACTCCGTTTGGGAACAATGTTTTCACCTGAGAAGAAGCCTCTGATTCTTCAATGCTCAGCCGCTGACATTACGTTTGTACAAAATATGATACCGCAAAATCTATGTGCAGTCGCTACGTCTCGCTCGGTACTTTCTTGATTCCTGAGGCAGCTTCCGCCACCCGTCAGTACGGCGGCGGCAGCCTTTGTGATTTCACGTTAATAAATAAATTAAATTTGTAGTGTCCACGAATAGTCACCAAAATAAAATATGTAAGTGGCGTAATATTTCACTGAAATCATTTCAGTATAGCTTTATTGCTTTTAGATAGTGAGCGATAGACCTACAATATAGAGAAAGGCTATTGGAACATCAGCTGATGTTTATGATAAGAAAATTTTTAATATTATTGTTAATTTGTTGATTTTCCGGGGGAGAAGATAGTCTGATTGAAGACACGAATAAAGCCGTTTCTATGAATTGCTATTAGCTTTCAAAGTTCCTTCCAAATTAAACGTTCTAACTCAGCAAACTTACGAAATATGGAATCAAGATTATGATTTCAAGTTTAATTTAAGAATAAAACTACTCAAAGGCTATTAAACTTTTTTTAATAATGAGCCATTTATGCCATTTGTCTATTTAGTTGTATTTTTGTCATTTAATTATTTGATTAATTTTTAGAGAAGGCTTTGCTAAAAGGATCATGCTTAAGTAAACATTAATAAGATTTTAATAATCTCTACATATTAAAAAGTAAAGTCCCCCGCGCCGTCTGTCTGTCTGTCTGTTCGCGATAAACTCGAAAACTACTGAACGGATTTTCATGCGGTTTTCACGAATAGATAGAGTGTTTCGTGGGGAAGGTTTATGTATGTAATTTGTCAAGTATTTGTTTAAATTGGTTGAAACATAACGATAATTTTATTGTTCGAAGTGTCGGAAAAAAGTCCAGCCGCCCGGTAGCTTTCATCGAAAACGCTGCCTAATCCTTTTGGGATATAACAAAACAATAAATGGTGGGATATTCCTCTTTTATAGATCTACAAAAAAGTTCGCGAAGGCATATATGTATATTTTACGGATAGCTTACTATACACATCATATCTAATATGCAATTGAAAAGAATAATAAGATGAGAAGATATAATTTGTTTAGTAAGCCATCCGTACAAGATAGATATATGTCTTCGCGGACTTTTTTGTAGATCTATAAAAGAGGAATATCACACCATTAATTGTTTTGTTATATCCCAAAAAGATTAGGCAGCGTTTTCGATGAAAGCTACCAGGCGGCTGGACTTTTTTCCGACACTTCTAACAATTATCGTTATGTTTCAACCAATTTACACAATTCCTTGACAAATTACATACCTAAACCTTCCTCACAAAACACTCTATCTATTCGGGAAAACCGCATGAAAATCCGTTCTGTAGTTTTCAAGTTTATCGCGAACAGAAAGAAAGAGGGAGCGGGGGACTTGACTTTGTAATATGTAGAGATTCTTATCAATTGCTGTTCGTTTGTCTCGCTAAAACTCGAGAGCGGCTGGGCCGATTTAGGTGATTTTGATTTTGAAATGTTTGTTGTAGTCCAGGGAAGGTTTAAACGGTGGGATAATATGAAAAAAAAATTGAGGAAGATAGTAAAAACAAAAATTTCATTTCCTCATATAGGGTCAGTGGGCCTGTTGTGGCCATTGGGCCGGTTCTGGCCATTTTCAACTTTACAAGTCGAAATATAAGCTAAATAAAATCGAATCTTTTTTTACTCTATGGCAAAATGCATATTTGTCAATGGTCTTCGTTGACAAGTGACACAATAAATCTTATTGTTAACAGTTTGTGTTTGGTCGATGCGAATAAGTGTTGCGGAATTTTTTATTGAGATTGTTATCCAAAACCTTAAGGAACCCACTGTAAGTAATCTTAATATATATTTGTAATCCTTTTGATGTTTTATTTGAAAACAAGTTGTACCCATTATAAAAGGGTAAAGTAATATGTTTTTGAGGTTATTTTTAGCAAATTGGTTGTTTATACATGATTTTTCGATGTGGCCATTACTGACACAAGAATTTATACAAATGTATGGGTTGTGGCCACGTTGGTGGCCACAAGTGGCTCCCATACAGTACTAGTTTTGGCCATTATCTAAAAAAATTTACATATCCGCTAATTTTGATATTTTAACTTAATAAATTATTATGTTTCTTCTTCAGAACTGTGAAAATGACTCCAGCAAATAAGAAGAAAGATGCTATTTAGCACTCAAAACGCAAACTTTTTTGTTATTCACCATCGAAAGTGATTTTGGCACTCAATGAGGTATGAAGGTATCTACTGCTAGTAAAAACTACAAAGTCCCCCGTAGTACTTTGCATAACAAAATATGTGGACGTGCAAAAACAAAAAAAAAACAAAAAAAAATATTAAAAATTTTTTTTTTAAAAAAATATGTGGACGTGCGTGTAAATTTGCACTAAATCTTATTTTTTTTTAAGTTTACTGTATAACTTGAATAATAAACATCGATTTATAATCATTACTGTGTTTAATTTAGATAAAAAATGTAAGTTCCCTACATAGATTCATGTGGCCAAAACCGGCACACGGGTGTGGCCAGAACTGATTAAATTGTGGCCACAACTAATGCATGGGTCCAGTTCAATGAAAAAAAATTATTTAAAAATAATTAAAGAACTGTTACTGGATATTATTTACATTATATTAAAGACAGGTATTTTTATTGTACATTAATGTTGGAAAAATTATAATTTATATTTATGTGCAAGTTTGGTGCTCATTCAAAAACGAAAAAATCCTTAAGGTGGCCACAACCGGCCCACTGACCCTAAACAGTTCTACTGTTCTACCTACTTTCAGAAGCACAACGTAATCTAGAATTGGAATGCAAAAAAAAAAATTCTGATTGTCATATTTCCGTCGTCTGTCAAACGTTACCTGTCATTCTGTTACCATTTAAAATCTTCTATCATCAGTTTGTCAGTGCGTGAGAACTTTATTTACTGTTTTAATATGCCAAGGAAAAGACTAGCTGACATAGATCGTCGAAGTCAATCAAATGGGCGACGAGCTACCTCACGTGCAAACCGCACAGATGATCTCATCGCGATGAACTCAAAGACGGCGGTGGTTACAAAGGTTGGATTTTACAAAGTGTTTTATTAGCCACAGCAACGCGTGGCCGGGTCAGCTAGTCCTTTATAAATTAATTTTATTAGGCAATTTCCTGCACTCTAATACAAATAAAATATTTATTTAAAAAACGCTATTATTATGACTTGTAAAATAATAGTAGCTTCAGTAAGGCGAATCAATAGAGCAAGTTGACAGTAAGGCGAATGCATTATTCAGCGATGAAAGAGCTTGAGGAATCGGAAATTGTAAGCGACTTTTAAACATTTAATGTTTTTTGTGTTTGGCAATTTTCAAAATAGTTAAGAGGGAATAACCAGACAAAACCAGAAATATGTAATTTTTAAATAAAATTTAAGTCGAAATTTAATTTCGAAAGATTGTTTTTTAATCTGCTAAAGTTATGTTTTAAATTATGAGAAAATATGTTTATTTTTTGCATTATAAGTTTATAACCAGTAGCCTAGCGAGGGGGGGGGGGGACCGCCCCGGGTGACACTCAAACGTGGAGAAAAAACTTACGAAAGTGCAAAACCGCCGCAAAAAATATTTTACACTTGAACACTGTCTGTTATTTAGCTCTATGGCTAGTTTGGTCGGGGATTCCCGAAATTTTTTATTATTTTTTTTTATTCCTAGCTCGAAGGATTGCTCGGTCGGGGATTTCCCTGAAATATTCCTTGTGTCATTCTAATTTCGTAATTTTATTGTTATCGTAAACGTAAACTCGTGAAGTGAATTGTTATCTACTGACTGACTTGAATTAGTGAAAAAGTGGTTTTTCTGTTTGCGTTTTCATTAGTGCTGAAATATCATTTAAAAAAAACAAGGTAAGTGGATTTGATAGTTCTTTTATCTAATAGATGCAAAACTTGAACACAATTACACCAGAATCGATCGATAACTGATTGAAGAAAAATGATAAATCATCTGTATGTTTTTTTATGTATTATATTGTTTTGTGTGGATGAATAAATACTTAACCCTTAATAATAATGGAATAATCAGTAAATGGAGATTTTCAGAAAACTTTTTTTATGAATTCGAAGTATGCATTTTGAATTGGTTGACGAAGCGCTATTTACACCGATTACCAAGTCAACAATTAGATTTTTATACTGGAGTAGTTTCGCAAGCTAAGGTAATTCGTCTACCAAATGTAAGAGCACCCTCAGATTTCGATCTGTTGTCGATTCTTTAGATAAGAGATCACCTGCACATTACTAGCGCTGTATATCATGATACCTGAATTATTTTATCCAATATTAGGTTGGGTATTATCCAAAATCTACTTTGAGTTTCTAAAAAGTTTTTTGATTGGCGACGTTACGTGAGTATGGCGTCTTGACGGTGTATTTATTCGTTGACCCGGCCTACACTAATATCACATTTTTCCGGATATAAGTGAGTGATTCTGTGTGAGAATCCAAAAGCTTGAATAAAAGTTACACACGGAACAAGCAAACGGTTTTCTTTCGAATTTTGGGACAAATCAAATTTTAAGCACATCTCAAAACTAGTTTTAATTTAAGATTGAATCTGTATTCGGTAACTCGATTTAATTAAAACTACACCCGTAACATGAAAATGTTTTTCCTTCAATATTTGCAGCATATAGTCTGAAACTTTCATATCTTGCAATAGTAGAACTCGGGAACGGTTTCCTTCGAAATGGGTCCGCAGATGAACAGGGTTACAAATGAAATTTCAAAGGAAACCATTTTCGAGTTCCACGTTCAAGATTTGAAAGTTGAAGAATATGTGCTACAAAGATCGGAGTAAAACCATTTTCGTGCACTGCGTGCATTAATGTAATTATAGCTGGGGACTTATACCTTTACTATCTCACAATGGAAATTTTATCGTTGAACTCTGAACACAAAACTGGTTTTTACTTAAGAATGGGTTGTTAAAATTATATTTTCGTGCCAGCAAATGATTTTCCTCGGAATTTTGCAGCATATTAGAATTGAAAACCCCACTCGGAACTTTAGAACGAAGTTTCGAAATTTTTTATCGTGTATTTGGAGAACATAAATGGTTTTAAATTTCTGTTTGCGTTTCCCCAGGTTCAAAACTGCAACCAGAACTCAAAAATGGTTCTCCTCAGATTTTTGTACCACAAATAATGCAACTTGAATTTTTTAACTGCACTTGGAAAATGAGAATGGTTTCCTTCGAAATGTGTCAGTACCTGCATCCGCATCTGGATATTTTTTTTGAAATTCTGAATACAAGACTTGTTTTAACTTAATTATTAATCTGATAAGAGTCCACCGGCTTAAATTAAAATTGAACCTTATAATTTTTTTCAAAACTGGTTTAAATTTAAGAGTGAATCTGTATTAGGTTTATCCTTTTAGTTACAACTACACCCATAACATGAACATGGTTTTTCTCCGCTATTTGCAGCACGTAGTCTGAAACTTTAATATCTTGCAACTCGGGGAATATCTTGCAAAAGTGGAACTAGGGAATGGTTTCCTTTGAAATTGTTCCGCAGATAAACAGACTTTCAAATGAAATTTCAAAGGAAACCATTTTCGAGTTCCAAGTGCAAGATTTGAAAGTTGCAGACTATGTGTTGCAAAGTTCGGAGGAAAACCATTTTCGTGTACTGCGTGCATTAATAATTAAAGCTAAGACTTACACCTTCACCATTTCACGATTAAAATTTTATCATTACACTCAGAACACAGAAATGGTTTTATTTTAAATACGTGTTGTTAAAATGATGTTTTCATGCCAGCAAATGATTAACTTCAGAATTTTGCAGCATATTAGAATTGAAGACTCCACTCGGAACTCTGTTATTTGCAGCTCTATGGCTCGATCGGTCGGGATTCCAAAAAAAATTGTTGTTTTATTTTCGTTCCTAGCGCTTACTATTGCTTTGTGGAGGATTCCCCTGAAATATTCCTCAAAATCAAAATCAAATCAAAATCATTTATTGTACAAAATTTTCATTTAGTACAAAAGGTATAACTTATAGGTACCTACATCCTATTTCTTCCAGTTAACCTAACATTTTATACAGAAATGAACACAAATGAAATATGAGTTTATTTATTGTTCTGTTATACTTGGTGGAATTATATTGTATTAAATTGAAATTAAAACAATTTTTTAACTTATTTCCACATATTTATTTAACCAGTACCGGTTTCATCCTGTTATGGACATCTTCAGGCTGGCAATTGACATTCTTTTGTTAGAGAATAAAATTGAATAAAATTTGGTAGGTAGGTACACAATATTAGAGTAGGTACATATGTTTTGGTGATTACATTAAATATAAATTTTTATAAAATTTGGTAGGTAGGTACACAATATTAGAGTAGGTACATATGTTTTGGTGATTACATTAAATATAATTTTTTATAAAATTTGGTAGGTAGGTATACAATATTAGAGTAGGTACATATGTTTTGGTGATTACATTAAATATATTTTTTTATGAAATTTGGTAGGTAGGTATACAATATTAGAGTAGGTACATATGTTTTGGTGATTACATTAAATATAAATTTTTATAAAATTTTGTAGGTAGGTACACAATATTAGAGTAGGTACATATGTTTTGGTGATTACATTAAATATAAATTTTTATAAAATTTGGTAGGTAGGTACACAATATTAGAGTAGGTACATATGTTTTGGTGATTACATTAAATATAATTTTTTATAAAATTTGGTAGGTAGGTACACAATATTAGAGTAGGTACATATGTTTTGGTTAATATAAATAAATATTACATTAAATATAAATTTTATAAAAATTTATATTTAATGTAATCACCAAAACATATGTACCTACTCTAATATTGTGTACCTACCTACTAAATTTTATAAAAATTTATATTTAATGTAATCACCAAAACATATGTACCTACTCTAATATTGTATACCTACCTACCAAATTTTATAAAAATTTATATTTAATGTAATCACCCAAACATATGTACCTACTCTAATATTGTGTACCTACCTACCAAATTTTATTCAATTTTATTCTCTAACAAAAGAATGTCAATTGCCAGCCTGAAGATGTCCATAACAGGATGAAACCGGTACTGGTTAAATAAACATGTTGAAATAAGTTAAAAAATTGTTTTAATTTCAATTTAATACAAATGAAATATAAATATAAAAGTGGTGTAATACAAATTGAGTTTGTTTTAATTTATTATATAAACATAAATATAAAAACAGTAGTACCTATGTGAGGTATTCACTTAATGTGTAATGAGACCTGTTCAGAAGGAATGTTTTTAGTGATGACTTAAATCTGAGTGTATCTGGTATTTGTTTAATATCATGTGGAAGGTTGTTATATACTTTAATGGCCATGTGAAAGGGTCCTTTTTGGAAAATTGTTTTGTTTGCTTTTGGTATTAATAAATTTTCTGTAAACCTTGTAGCGTATTTATGTGTAAAGTTTTTTTGTGGAAACTTTTCTGGAGATGATCGCACTAACATGCATAACTCCATTATGTATATGTCGGTGACTGTAAGAATTTTCAAATTTTTAAATATAGGTCTACATGAATCCCGATCCTCGCTTATCACCTGTGTCATTCTAATTTCTTTTGTACATTGTGATTATCGGGAACTCGTGAAGAGAATTATTACCTGTTATTATTCTGGAAAAAGTTGTTATTAGGTTAGTGTTTTTAAAAGTGTGGTCATTTTGAGGATTGCGAAATCATCTTTTTTTTTTTTTTTTTTGTTTATATTTATTTATTTATTTATTCCATTTTTACAATTTTACAAAGTTAGGTACCTATAAGTACAAATATTTTTTTAATTATGTACATGTAATGCAAATATTTTTTAATGGTGGTAATAATACCTCTCTAATTGAGAATTTCTCGTGTTTAGGGAGGGAGTACTAACACAATTGATATTTTGATATATGTTTAATCGATGCTACCATGAGCGTATTTATGAAAAAATAAAATAAAAACAACATGTATGTAAAATTATATACCTGTGCACTATTTTATGAAGAAAGTTTTTTTTTAAATTATAAAATATAAAACCTGTGTACACATTGAATATTATTAAAATTAAAAAATAAACTCTGCTTCGTGGTGGGTGATTTTAATGTGAACATTAATGAAAAAATAGAAAATAGTAACAAAACTGAATACATCAATTGTATGACTGAACAAAATTTCATATCTTGCATAAATAAAAATACTAGAGAAATAAAAGAACATACTCCATCTTGTTTAGATCACATTTGGGCAAACGTAAACATTAAAGATCTTCACAAACTAAAATCAATTGTTTGGAAAACTAACATAACTGATCATCATTCATGCTTACTTCTGTATAATAATAATATTAAACATAAAAAACATAATTTAGTACCCAAAAAATCAACAATAGACATGACTATTCTCTCTGAAAAACTAAAAATGGAAAATTGGAACAATGTTTTAAAGAGTGATGATACCGAAATATGTTCGAATAACTTTGAAAAAATCCTATCACAACACATTAAAAATTCGACAACTGAAATAATAATACACATAAAATCAAAATTAACCCATTGGCCACAAACCCCGGCAGCCTGACGAGTGTGCAACTCAGGTACTTAACCACAAACCCCGGCGCGCTGACGGGCTAGAGTAGGTCTGCCAAAAAACGGAAAACGAGCTCAAAAATGACATTTTTGAACTAAATTTTAAATGCCGAACATTTTGTAGGTAATTAATCATTCATTTCGTAGAATTGGCAATAAAATGTTTCTTATGTTTTTTCACTGATATTTGTGCTCAAAATTTTGTATGCTGCCAGCAGTCATTTAATTTCTTCAAAATTGCGAGTGGTTCTAGGCTTTTGGTAGTGACCCTGAACGTCCCTGATTGCTTTGAGGACTATCATACCAAATTATTTTATTAGGTATTAGTATACATGTATGTAAAAAACAAAAATTATTATTGTTCGATTTATGAATATTATGTTTTTTTGTAACTTTTTGAATAAAAATGTGGAAAAAAAATACGAAAAAAGAGAAGGTTATATTTGTATCCTTATTTACACATATTTTAATATTAAAAAAAAATTATTTTAATGTTTTTCTTTACCTTTATCGAATATGTAAATAAATTTAAATAAATTAATTTATTTGAATATATGGTTTAAAAGTTACAATAGATTTAGTACACCAACGCAGGTTTTCAATTTTTGGAACAAAATTAATTCAGTGGTGAAGGCCAATTTTTTTGCTCATTAATTCTGTGGCCAATGGGTTAAGATGTTTAAAACCTTGGATTACCAAAGGACTTATAATATCTATCAGAAACAAAGAAAAACTTTATAAAACAACTTTAAAAAATCCCCATGATGAAAAAGCATATATTTTTTATAAAAAATATAAAAATATAAAAATAAATTAACATCTTATATTAAACAAAGTAAGGAAGAGTTCTTTAAAAATAAAATATTATCTTCAGAAAATAACCATAAACAAATGTGGAAAACTGTGAATTTGGCCATAGACAATACAAAAAAGACACAAAATATTAAGTACATCGAACATGATAAAAAAATTATAGATGCCAATTTACAGCCTAAACAATGTGCAAACATATTTAATTCCTTCTTTGCAAATGTTGGAAAAAATCTTGCGAAAAATATTCATAAGCCTTCTAACCCGGAAAAACAAAAAAATAAAAAATTACAGAAACGTAATATACTTTCAACATTTGAAATAACAACAGAATGTGAAATCTTAAAAATAATAGAAAATATGAAAGGAGGTTCGTCTCCCGGTTTTGATTCTATTACGGCACAAATGTTAAAATCTATGAAATCTTACTTAATAAAACCCATCACTCATTTAATAAACTTGAGTTTAACGAAAGGAATATTTCCAATGAATTACAAAAACACAATAATCTCACCTATTTACAAATCTGGTGATCCGCAACAAGTAACGAATTATCGCCCAATTTGTCTAATTTCTAACATAGGAAAGATATTTGAAAAAATAGTAAAAAAACAATTGGTAAATTTCCTAGATAGTTATAAAATACTACACAAAAACCAGTTTGGTTTTATTAAATCGCTCAGCACACAAGATGCCATTGCTAACGTAACTTCATACATTTACGAATCATTAGATAAAGGTAAAAAATGTGCGGGTATATTTATTGACCTCAGAAAGGCATTCGATAGCATATCCCATGAGATGCTATTAAAAAAATTAAATGATATTGGCATTAAAGGCAACGCGATTAAATGGATCACAAACTACTTAAAAAACCGCCCTCAAGTGGTAAAAATCAATCATGTTAATAGTGACCAAGAGATTTCAAGCTTTGGAATCCCGCAAGGTACAGTGCTTGGACCAATTTTTTTTACCATATATGTAAATGATATTTTTTTTCAACATTTAAATGGTCAAATTACATCATACGCCGACGATACAGTATTAATAATAAGTGAAAAGACTTGGGAAAATGTAGAATCAAAGGCCACAGAAGACATCAACACACTTAAGAATTTTTTCGACACTAATTTACTATCACTAAATAGTGAAAAGACATTTGTAATTCCATTTGCAATCCATCCAAACGATGCTCCCAAAAATTTTAACATTGTCATACACGATAATACTAAAATTCATAGCCAAAATTATTGCAAATCAAACTGTACAATATTAAAAACAACAAATAAAATTAAATATCTCGGAGTAATTATCGACAAAAATCTGAAATGGAAGGAACAAATATGTCAAGTAGTAAACAAAATCAGAAAATTAATATATATATTTTTAAGAATTAGAAATTTTCTGTCGATAAAAAATCTATATTTAATCTACTATGCCTTAGTTCAATCCACTCTACAATACGCTATTATTAGTTGGGGATCCGCGTATAAATGTAACCTTCTTCCAATAGAAATTGTACAAAGGACAATTATTAAAATTATATTAAAAAAATCCTTAGACTTGTATCGGGAAAATGGACTCAGGTTTGTGGGGGGGTAATTTTTCTGTCATGTAAGGTAAATAAAAATGAAAAAGAGTTGACTTCTTATGTAGTATATTTCAATACATAAGACATTGTGCTTATGGAACAGAACAAAGAAAAGAAAAACATTACCAAAAATGAATAGTTTACCATGATGCCAAGATCTTAAAATAAATTATAACATCGTAAATACCTGGTGGACCTAAGATATAGCTAGACTAGGTTTTCACTTCATACTGAACCGCACGTCAAAACAAATCCCCAGCAAACAGGTACGGGAATGCCGCCATCATAAGATTCGCAATCTCCTTCAAAAAAGGGAACGAGACATCTTTCAGAGTAGGAACATCGAACTTCCTCCAAGGTATGACTCCATCATAAGAATCGCAACCTCCTTCAAAACAGGGAACGTGACATCTTTCAGAGTAGGAACATCGAACTTCCTCCAAGGTATGTCTCAGCGTCGTCTCTGCGATATTGCCTGAAGGCCATGCATGAAAGGACCTCCATAGAAGATGCCTATATCGTGGTCTTAATTCTTCCAAAGGGCCACAAATATATAGATCGAAATCCGGCCAATGCCAAGCAAAGCAATTGCGCGTTCAACTTTCAAAAGAAACTCCATCCCAGACAGCGGATGGATTTGATTCACGCGGAAAAAAAAAAGCCATTCCTCGGCCGCGCGAGAATTATTCACGCAAGTGCCAAAACACACACTTTTTTATTAAAGAAATACGGATCTTCACATTTTACGATCCCGTAACATTAGATCTGACACACGGCACTATCTTCTATAACTCTCAAGGCTTTTATAACTCCATTATTTAAAACTTTAAAACCCAGCGGACCAATTTCACATCAGATGCCCCGGTCTGATGTGGAGGAAGTCGCCATAGACAAAAAAAACCTTTTACTCCCAAAAAAAATTGCCAGTCTCTAAAAAAAACCCATAAACAAAATAACAAAATAAGGCAAGAACTGCACTATTTACATAATATTTATGTGACAATTCCCCCCTTCCCACGAAAATGTTTGCCCTCAAACATGAAAAACTAAGTCCACTACCTAACTAAACTATTAGTCCATCAGGTAACAAGAAAAACGAAAACAAAAACATTAATTTAAAATAACAACTTAGAACTAAATTTCTTAAAAATAAATTTCTTAATAATAAAGAACAAATAAGAAAAGAAGGCACGAAAACAAGGAGTCAACCAGCATCTACTAAATTAAACAAAGTTTTGAATTTACTTTAAAAAAAAAAAGGAGACCTGTTGTTTTCGTGTCAACTTAACAAAATTTATAAGTATAACATACTCAAAATTATTTATTTAAAAAAAACACAACCCAATATTTTGCCGAAAAGAAAAAAAAATCACTTTTCCTTGCATATGAAATAAAGGCCGATTTGGCTTCACTTTAGGGTCAACAGCCCTCACTTACACTGAATTTACGCTATATTTAAATAGCAAAAAAGTAACCTATCTAACTATGTCCACCTGGTTTAACATTCTTAAGACAAAACTTAAAATTAAACAATACTTAAATAATGAAAATATCTTTATAGATATACATTTTTCACTCAGAACAATGGAGTTCAATGTTGGCAAAATTAGGACACAAGAAAATACTTTTCTGTGTTATAAGTAATATAGAATCAGTTTACAAACTGTCTATTAGATGTGGACAGAGTAGGGATCTTACATTGGATCATCTAACTGTCTCTCTCTCAATCTTGGTTCAATCTCATTATTGAACCAGGATTTACAATTATGAAGAAATACCTATTTGTAAAAAGGGTCGTCAAACTAGAATAATATTTAAATTATCCATTTTTCAAAAAATCAAATCAGGTCAGGTTCTATAAAACAATAAATACCTGCCAATCAAGGTGGTCAGACTAGGATTTACATAACACAATACCTATCTATCAGATCATGACAAAAGTCAATTGGTACTCAACAGCAAAACGGAAAGTTAAGCTCGCAGCTTAGGATATCCAAAAATCCATAAAACAACCTGCAGCAAACACTCAACAGAGTGACATTGTTTGTAAAAGAAATGAGACCAAGGCAATACCCAAGCTGGCATTCCTTAAAAAAACACTCCACGTGTGGACAAAAGTCAGCATTTCTTGTACAAACAAAACAAAATGTGTGATCAACTATGGCTTTCAGTGAGTTGACACTATTCGAGGGGTGATCAATTCAAAATTTCAATGAATGACACTAGTAATACTTAATTTATAGTTTAATAATAATACTAACGGTAAGACACTAATGTTTATATTATTTAGACTAAAAAACTATACAGAACACACTTTCCTGTATTAGAGGCAAAGCGATAATTCCAAAGGAATTTATCATTAGTTAAGCATGCCAAAGCAGTACTTTCTTTGTTAGAGACAGAAACAACTTTCTTATGAACTAAGGTTTATATAAAGAACTTTTAGTAAAGCTATACTATACTTGAACTTATGAAATACAAACTATCAATAATAGAACTTTTGTGCATCAGAAAGTAGCTCAAGTCTCTGAGACACAAAATTCATAGATATTTCTTCTCAAGTTCCCTGGAGGTTCTGTGGGCTATGGGCAATAAAAGAGCCTCCAGTGGACCGAAGAAAGAAGGGCATAAACTTAAAAATAATAGCATTACAACTTAATCCGTTAAACAGACGGAACAAGGTATGAAATCAGTGTGTGTGTACTCATGTGAATAAGTATATTATTATCAAAAATAATCATACGTTTAATAATAACTAAAAAAAACTCGAAACTAGTGTATGTTATTATTAACAGAAAAGGGTAGGAACGGAGGAAAGAAAGACTTAACTAACAAAATTTGGGCGCCAGTGATCACAAGGATCACATTCCAGTTTACCGAGGGTAAATAAACGTTTTATCGTCAATGAACTAGAATAAAGTGTTCGTACTGAGCACAAGATTTGGAGGTACCAAACTCCAAAGCATGAGACCAGAACAATCACAAAAGAAACAAATGTAATAATGTGAAGGGTTGGTAGGCCTACACACTACAACATAGGCCTCCTTAAAGAAAAAAAAAAAAAAACTAATCTATCCGGACAATATCTTTGACGTGAAAATTACCAACAATTCTACCTTGCATATCTGCCAATGTGTACACTAAATCTGAGACTCTATTTTTTATCACATTACGAACGAATCTAGGTGCCAACTTATGGGAAAAGTAATCCGGACCACTGGATTGAGCAAAATTCCTCCTCCAAATGACATCACCTACATTATAAACCACGGATTTACGGCGTAAATTATAATGTTGGGCATTCTTTTTAAAGGCTTGTATTAATGCATTTGAAACTTGTTCGTAAATA
This sequence comes from Limnephilus marmoratus, assembly GCA_917880885.1. Classification (NCBI taxonomy): domain Eukaryota; kingdom Metazoa; phylum Arthropoda; class Insecta; order Trichoptera; family Limnephilidae; genus Limnephilus; species Limnephilus marmoratus. The sequence goes on from OU862913.1 coordinate 58,732,651, forward strand.
GGAACTAAGTCTTCCAACTTTTTTGCAAATTCGGCTCTAGACTGATCTAAAGGTATGTCCACGACACTAGAAGAAACATTAATTTTGTGTAAATTGCCATCAATAATTTGTTCCCTGCCGTGCATAAGGAAAAAAGGCGTGAAACCTGTTGCAAAATTAACAGTATTATTCAAGGCTGACTGAATCTGAGGCAGAAATCTGGACCAATTACGATGGTCAGACTCGGTCAAGATAGACAAGGCAGTCCCGATAGTTTGGTTATACCGCTCCACTACATTATTTTGCGGGGTGTAATAGGCGTTATAAAAAGGCATAGGAACATTATAATCGGCCAACAATTGTTTAAACTCTTTTGAAACAAATTGTTTACCATTATCACAGACAAGGGTTTGCGGAACACCGTGGACTAGAAAAATAAATTGTTCAACATTTTTTACAATGCTTTTCGCAGTAGCATTTCTGAGCGGAAAAATCCATGTATATTTGGAAAAAACGTCAACAACCGATAAAATGTACATAAAACCCGCGTAACTACGTGGAAGAGGTCCTACAAGATCGATAGACAACATTTGCATCGGTCTGTTGACTATTTTTGGATTCGTAGAAATACCCGCCGGCGCAGATGTATTTATTTTATGTGCCTTGCATGTTTTACACTTATTAACAAACTTTTTGACGTCATTATACATACCCGGCCAAAAGTAACGGAGTTGAACTTTCTTATACGTTCTGAAAACACCGGGGTGGCAAGAGTTAATAGATTCGTGTTCTTTACTTAAAATAGCGTTGCGGTCCTCAAAAGGCACAACCAGCTTCCAGGCTGTATCCTCTTGCAAAGCGAAACGAGATTTAGAATGTCGAAATAAACAATTATCTTTAATTTGGAAGTTATTGAAACGTTGGGGATTATTCATACAATTGGAAAACAAATTACTATACCAACTATCCGAAGTTGTAGGCGTAGAATCTATGGCAGCAACAGTAAAATCGTCTTTACGAGAAAGAACATCTGGAACAGTATTTAATTTACCCTTTCTGTGCACCACATCAAAAGAATATTGAGAAAGACGCGTAGACCAACGCGCAAGTCTACCAGTTGGATTGGACAACGAAACCAACCACTGCAAACTGGAGTGATCCGTCACCACTGTGAAATGAACACCTTCTACGTAAGGCCTGAAATGATTGACTGATTCTAACACCGCAAGGAGTTCGCGCTCCGTAACGCCGTAGTTTCGTTCGTGAACATTTAAGCACCTAGAGAAAAAAGAGACAGGATGTTCTTCACCGTCAAACACCTGAGTAAGCACGCCGCCGATTCCAACGTTGCTCGCGTCGCAATGTATAGTAAAGGGCAAAGAAAAATCTGGACAACTAATAACGGGAGCAGAAGTTAGAGCTTTTTTTAATTTTTTAAACGCGTCTTCCGCTTCTGAAGTCCAAGAAAAATTACTTATTCCCATTCTAGAACCAGTGAGTTTTGTCAACGGGGCCGCAATAGTAGAGAAATCTTTGATAAAACGCCTATAATAACCGCAAAGACCTATAAAAGCTTTAATTTGCTTCGAATTCTTAGGGGTAGGGTAAGTACGAATGCATTCTAATTTAACGGGGTCTGTACGAAGACCTTTCGCGTCTACGATATAACCTAGATATTTTAACTCTTCCTTACAAAACTCGCATTTTTTGAGGTTAACTGTTAAACCCGCATCTCTTAATCGTTCATAAATTTTATTCAAAATCTTCAAATGTGACTCAAAATCTTCCGAAATAACAATTAAATCATCGAGATAACAAAAGACGTTCTCGTCAAACTCAGGACCAAAAAGAGCATCCACCAGACGCTGCAATTCGCTGGGAGCATTCTTAAGACCGAACGGCATCCTCACAAATTCAAATAAACCATGGCCTGGTACAACGAAAGCCGTTTTAGGACATGATTCCTTATCCAAGGGAATCTGCCAAAATGATTTGCTCAAATCTATAGATGAAATAAAACGAGCACCCCTTAGTTTATCTAAAATACGCGAAATGTAAGGGAGGGGGTAGGAATCTGCCAATGTGACGCTGTTCAAACGCCTCGAGTCCAAACAAAACCTGACAGAACCATCCTTCTTAGGAACAATCAAAACTGGGTTTGACCAAGCCGAACGAGAACGACGGACAACACCTAAATCTAACATTTCTTTTAATTGTTCTTCTAATTGTTTCTGGCGAGTTTGAGATAAAGGATAGTAACGCTGCTTAATAGGATCCCCAGTTGTATTTATTTTATGACGTACTAAATGGGTTTTACCTAAACCACGTTCTTCGAAAGAAATTGATTTAAACTTAACTATAACAGAATTTAATTTGAGATTGTCTTGGGGGGACAGCAAGGAAGCTGATGTTAATTTACGAACCTCACCGACAACCTTCCCAAAATTAACATTGCTGTCGACTTTTGGAAACAACTGAGGGGCCACGTCGAATTGCTTCCAAAAATCTACTCCCAAAACAATTGAAGAGGACAGAGACGGTATAATGAAAAACTTAATATATTTCTTAATATTATTATACAATACTAGTACTCGCATAGTACCAATTATATCCTGACGTTTGCCATCCGCGGTGGTAACGTAGGAATCTAACTTATTTAACTTATATCCTAAACTTATGAAAAAATTATACACAGAACCCCCGAAACAACTGACAGTAGCTCCACTGTCCAAAAGCCCTGAAAAAACCAAATTCTTAATTTTAATATTAACATGTGGTCTAACATCACGTCCACAATCAGCTAACGGCACACATGCGTCCATGTTGTGCGTGGTAAACTTAGATACATTACTAGGAACTGACGACGACCTCCTGTCATCCTTGTGCACAGAACGCAAAAGATCGTCGGCTAGTTTTTTGAATTAAACTTGTTCGTTTCATTATGCTTAAGAGAATCCCTTTTCCATTTTTGACAAAATTGTTTCGTATGCCCCTGTTCCTTACAATAGAAACAATTAAAAGTTTTCTTACTATTAAAAGCAGAACTAGGAGAAGACGCGCGTGGAGAAAAGGAAGCTTGATTATAAGTAGCGCGGGGAGAGAACGAGCCTTGAGCTTGTGGCGAGTGCGACGGTTGAGAATATGGAACCCGATGAGAATACGACGTTTTATGAAAAGGAACTCGCGGAGATGAATTAAATTGAGGTACAGGTTTGTCTACCGAAAGCTTTTCGAATTTACGGCATACACTTACTAAAGCTGAAAGATTCTTTTCCGAGAAATAGGCAATGGCCAAGGCATACTTTGGTTGTAGACTGTCACACACTAAGTCCACCAATTGTTCCTCAGAAAGCGGAACATCCAGCCTTAAGTTTGCTAACTGAACATCTTCGACATATTCCACTATAGCCTGGTTAAATTTTTGCTTCATAGCGAACAAGGCTTTTAAAGCTTCCGTTTGATTGGTACAAACGTCAAAACGAGAAATGAGGAGCTTTTTCAAAGTTGACCAAGACAAAGAATCATCAAAAATAGTTCTAAACCAGGAAAGTGCCCTTCCCTCCAGGAGGTCAGAGAAAGAGGTAACAACCGCGGACAAGTCCACCTTCCGGCATCTGGATAATTCTTCTATGCGTAAAATGAAATCTCTGACATCCGAAGACCCAGAAAATTTTAAACCCCAAGAATGAACGGACGAAGAAGAAGTTGGAGGAATAGGCGACTGGTAATAATTATTAATTACGGTTGTAGTCTTTTCTAAACTAACTGTATTATCATTACCTATATTCATATTGGAACCACTCCCTGTATTATCATCACCTATATTCATATTGGAAGTACCTCCTTCTTTCAAACTTCTATTAAAAGTACGAGCCTGTTCGCGCATACTGGCTAATGTTGCTTCCGGAACTATCTCACGATCCGTTAATAATTTCGTCATTTCCTCCTTTGACAGTCCATTAATATCGGAAATCGCCATTGTTGAAAACAAAAAAATTTCAAAATAATAAAAAAAAAAATTATTTAAATTTAAATAATTTAATTTATAATTAAATTATTGTTCATAAATAATTATATTTAATTAAACGTAATAATATAATTATCCACCCTGAAATTAATAATAATATAACCGTAACACTTTAATTACCAAACACCCTGTACTTATAAACTCAATAAGTAGTCATTATTTATTAATAACGACGCTGAAATGTGTAACATCTATTTCCTTGGAATGCAGAAAATATTTAATGTAATTATTATTTTTTTATAACATACGCTCCACATAATAATAACAATCACCAGTTGCCAGTTGTTTGTAAAACAAAGTTAACATATTTAATTAATTTCCGCGCCTCGTAATGACAGCTGACAATTGAGATGCCATTCGAAAAAGGTAAACAAACGATTATAGACATGACACATAGTATGCAGACCGTTTGACGTCAAGTATAATCAATGTACATATGTATACACACACCGATCCAATCCTAATGTTATCTTTATCACCCACATGACAGAAAAAATACATTTCGGGCACCGAAAATAATAGAATTTTAAACGTTGGGCGCAAATGTATCGGGAAAATGGACTCAGGTTTGTGGGGGGGTAATTTTTCTGTCATGTAAGGTAAATAAAAATGAAAAAGAGTTGACTTCTTATGTAGTATATTTCAATACATAAGACATTGTGCTTATGGAACAGAACAAAGAAAAGAAAAACATTACCAAAAATGAATAGTTTACCATGATGCCAAGATCTTAAAATAAATTATAACATCGTAAATACCTGGTGGACCTAAGATATAGCTAGACTAGGTTTTCACTTCATACTGAACCGCACGTCAAAACAAATCCCCAGCAAACAGGTACGGGAATGCCGCCATCATAAGATTCGCAATCTCCTTCAAAAAAGGGAACGAGACATCTTTCAGAGTAGGAACATCGAACTTCCTCCAAGGTATGACTCCATCATAAGAATCGCAACCTCCTTCAAAACAGGGAACGTGACATCTTTCAGAGTAGGAACATCGAACTTCCTCCAAGGTATGTCTCAGCGTCGTCTCTGCGATATTGCCTGAAGGCCATGCATGAAAGGACCTCCATAGAAGATGCCTATATCGTGGTCTTAATTCTTCCAAAGGGCCACAAATATATAGATCGAAATCCGGCCAATGCCAAGCAAAGCAATTGCGCGTTCAACTTTCAAAAGAAACTCCATCCCAGACAGCGGATGGATTTGATTCACGCGGAAAAAAAAAAGCCATTCCTCGGCCGCGCGAGAATTATTCACGCAAGTGCCAAAACACACACTTTTTTATTAAAGAAATACGGATCTTCACATTTTACGATCCCGTAACATTAGATCTGACACACGGCACTATCTTCTATAACTCTCAAGGCTTTTATAACTCCATTATTTAAAACTTTAAAACCCAGCGGACCAATTTCACATCAGATGCCCCGGTCTGATGTGGAGGAAGTCGCCATAGACAAAAAAAAACCTTTTACTCCCAAAAAAAATTGCCAGTCTCTAAAAAAAACCCATAAACAAAATAACAAAATAAGGCAAGAACTGCACTATTTACATAATATTTATGAACAACCCAACAGAACGCCTGATTGAAGAATTTCAAGTACCCACATTTAAAGATTTATATATTAAAAATTCATTGATTCAAATTATAAAGGAAAAAGATAAATATCCATTTTTAAATGAAAACAGAACTCGACTTAAACATGTCTTTCTATGCCAAAAACTAAATACGTCTTTTGCACAGCATCATTATACTTACCAGGGAAGAACTTTTTTCAATCGTCTACCAGAAGAAATCAGAAGCATTAATGATAAAACCCGAATACTGCTCTCTGTCAAGAGACATTTTAAAAATATTCTTAAGAAAAAAACTACTGTCAATTAATCTTACAAATATCCTTAGTTTTCCATTACATTCTTTCTTTTTTTAAAAAAATTCACACCATTATCAAATAAATACTGCAGCTCACATATATTTATGTACAATTAATTATTTAAGTACTAACTTATAACTAATAGCATTTATGTACACTCCCCTTCCATACACAAGCAAATGCTTTAAATGGAAGGGTAGTAAAAAAAAAATACCTGTAAAAAAATATATATATTTGTTGTAAAATTGTAATTATAATAAATGTTGCAATAAATAATTATAAAAAAAAAAAAAAAAAAAAAAAAAATAAGTGGGCGTAATATAACACAAACATGAAATTACTTAGTGGTGGAAGAAGGAAGAAAGTTTTTTTTTTTATATTATAAAATATAAAACCTGTGTACACATTGAAAATATAAGTGCGCGTAATATAACACAAACATGAAATTACTTAGTGGTGAAATGTATTTTAATTTTTTTCTTAAAAATTTTATAATTTTTTTCGGATTGAATATTTTTAGGGAGTTCGTTAAAGCATTTTATGGCTGAGTATGTGTAATGGTGTTGGGCCGTTGTAGTATTAAGTTTAGGGATTATTATTTGTCCTGTTGTTCTCGGCCTGGTGCTAAATGAATTTATTGTTAGTTTGTCTTTATGGATTTGAAGTAATGCATTTTTTTGATAGATTCTGTTTATTTGTAAAACTTTGAATTCTTCGAATATTTTTTGAGTTGAATAGTCTAAAGGTTTTTTTAGTATAATTTTGATAAGTCTTCTATGTACTATTTCAAGTGGGGCTAAGTTGGTTTTATACGCTCCTCCCCAACCTATTATTCCGTATTGCAGAACTGATTGGGCTAGTGCATAGTAAACCTTAAGTAGTATAGATTTATGAAGTATATTTCTTAGTTTGAGGATGTTATGAAGCAGTGCTGAAACCATTACCTTTTCTCATTTTAAAATATGAACACTGCTTTATAACGTCGAACCTAGCGGCACGAACTATTGATTAATTGAGTTAGGTAATTAATTGTTGATAGTTACAACGGGAGGACTGGCAACACAAGTCATTATGGAAGGGGTTAACTTTTATCTTTTCCGGGTCCGGAAATGGAATCCACTCTCGCCGGCATGATCTTTTTGGGCCAGATCATGGCTGTGACAGTCGTGTAGTATTAATTTATTATAAGGGACGAAGTTTTAAAATGCAGTCGATTGGCGCGTGAAATTACTGTGGAACGATCTTTGATACGTGATGCGAAAGTGCACCAAAGATTTCAATCAAGAATGTCGCGAGATTGGTCTCGGCGGTAGTCCGTATTATTCGAAAGTTACCGAAAATTATCGAGGCGATCGGTGATAGTATTTACGCTGCACGAGACGCGCCGGGATGTACCTGTCGGGTGCCGACAATAAGAATGCCTCATTTATCGCGTGGAGGAAAATAAGGGAGGAATGCAGATCCGGGCACAGTTTGGAAATTTAATAAAAAGGCACTTTGTAGATGAAAAAAGTGTGGAAAAGCAGAATAAAACAAAAATTAAGGCGCGCTCGGCAAAATTGAGGGAGATACAACCGTTCAAAGTATTTAAAATTTCACTTTACAAACTGATATTGACAGTTCGCCCGCCATTTTTTTTATAACCTAATACGCTAAACATGGTTTGTGATAGAAAAGAAAGTGCCCCCTTCGTAGCGCCTGCTCGCGTCACGGCAAAAAAACATCCCAGTTTTCAAGTGGTTTAGCGGCTACGCTAGGTTTGTGTAATATGGTTTGTGATTTTGGCGTACTATTAATTCTGTATTAGGTCTGGGATCCAACATAAGCAATGAAAACATGGCGAACGAACTGTCAATATCAGTTCGCGAAGTGAATTTTTAAATACTTTGAACGGTTGTATCTCCCTCAATTTTGCCGAGCGCGCCTTAATTTATTTTTTATTCATCTTCTCCACACTTTTCTCATCTAGAAAGTGCCTTTTTATTAAATTTCCAAACTGTGCCCGGATCTGCATTTCACCCGAAAATAATTCCGCTCACCGGCTTGTATTAAAAATTACACGTACGGTAATACTAACGGTCCCGCTTGCTTGCTATGTAAGCCCCGTAACATCGCCCCCTTGGAGTTCCACTTCCCTTGGAGCCCTGCTTTGCTGCGAAGGTGTCGGGAGGTCTTGCTGGTCCTCCTGTTGCGAACTGGCCGATTATCCTATTGTAATCTGTTGGGATGAGGTTCGGCTGGAGGTCCTGCCAATCATCCTGTGGCGAACTACGAGACGCGGTTCGGTTAAGAATATTGTGAATATAGCTAGTTAGTATAACATCAATCGGTCCCTGAGGGTGAGTAGATTCTGTTTCGTTTATTGTACCTGACACTATTGAAATAATATACGTTCTTTTACATTTAAATTGGAAATGAGATACTTGTTGTTATTTAATTACCTAACCTAACCTAACACGCTGGAGATCACATACATATGCTCATTCCTGAGATGAAGTTTCATGTTTTTATTCACCACGGGCATAATACTGCATAAAAGCAGTATTTTGGCGCTCGGTTTAACCGAAAAGTTCGTGGTGAAACCATGGCACATAAAGTATTATCCCTACTATACTCAACCCTTAATTACAGCGTAACAATTTGGCGCTCAACGCGGTTTGGCACGTTAATTGGCCTCCTGCGGATTACATTAGTGTTAAGTCATGATTTTGTATTTGCCCGTACTCAGTACATAACCCATTTTTGCATTGTCAACAAGTCAACTTAACCTCAATTTTTGAATTGTTATTTTCATAGAAGTGTCAGATTTCAATCATAGACAGTGCTTCTTCTATGATAAGTTAAAAAAAAACATATATTTATTCAAAAAAATAAATAATAATTGTCTATGGTTGAAAGCTGATGATAAAAGGTAAATATCATCTATGTAAGTTGATGTTTATTGTTGACAAGCGAATGTCAAAGGTGACAGTTTACGGTATGTTGTGTTTATATCGTACATGAATTCTTATTATATATTTAAATGGACTGGTAAACTAAACGAATAATTTATTACTAAACTAAACGAATAATTTATTATAATTTATTATCAAAATTTGAACCACAAGGAGCAGCTTTTACTACTGGCATAACAGACCATTATGCAATTTTAATGAAGTTTATGAGCTTAAATCTACATAATATTTCAAATAATATTTCAATATTTCAAATAAGTTGTATAAAAAAATAACATCATTAGAAGATTGCGCCGATTTGCAAAAAGACTTATCATCACTTCATGAATGGTGCACACTAAATGATTTATATTTTAACAAAAACAAATGTGCTGTAATTTCCTTCACAAAAAACATCAATAAATTTTCAAACACATATCACATTAACAATGTCGCATTACGTAACACAACTTCAATTAAAGACTTGGGCGTGACATTTGACTCTTCACTTAGCTTCAATAAACATGTAGATGCAATTTCAAAATGTGCATCACAAGTATTAGGATTAACGCTAAGAATCACAAACTGTTTTAAAAGTGCAGAATTAACAATAACATTATATAAATCAATTGTGCGAAGTATCCTCGAATATGCATCCACAATTTGGTCTCCCAATTATGAAATTCATAATTATAGGATCGAATCCACACAAAGAAAATTAACCCGTGTAATTGCCTATCGTGAAGGTATATCTGATCAATTTGGAACGTACAATGACCGAAATTCACACTATAAACTACACTCTCTAACAGCCAGACGTAAACTTTCTGATTTATTACTTTTACACAAAATTATACACTCATCAGTTGATACACCAAACATTTTGTCCCAAATTAACATTAACACATCATCAAGAAAGTCAACAAGGAGGATGAAAGACATTTTCTATATTAAAGCCTACCTCACAAATACAGGGTATTTCTCCCCTTTACCGCGAACACTGAGAAGTTATAACGCTATACATTGCTCTAATAAAGAAATAGACATTTTTAGTGACCAATTTAAACATTTCAAAAAAAAAGTTTTACCTTTTATCATATCAAGCTGATACTGTGATGAAGCCCTTTATTTATAAAGAGGCAATATTGTACCTACCAAATCAGCGTCTCACCAGTACAGGTAACAATCATAAATTGTTTATGAACATTTACCTACCATGTACTTACCTTTTACCCATTCCTACTTGTCATTCACCTCAGCTTAATTACTTTTGTTACTATCTTTTGTTATTATTATCACTTCATTTATTTGTTATTATACAATCACCATGTTAATATTATCATTTTCGATACTATGTATTTTCGTTATCACCATGTTTAAACATTCATGTATATAATTTTTTGGGCACCATGCCTGTTTTATATACTTAAATAAAATAAAATAAAATAAATAAATAAAATAAATAATAATGTAAAACCTAAATTTGTTGTTGACAACCACCTCTTGAAGACCAAATTAAAGGAGGAATCCTGGGATATAGTTCTATCAACAAATGACGTCAATCTGGCAACTGATAATTTCATAAAATGTTTGAAAACCCATGTGCAAAGTTGTACGTCAGTACAAAAAGAGAAACATATTATGAAACATCTAAAACCATGGATAAACGCTGGATTAATCAAATGCCTCAGAACACGTGATAAATTGCACAACAGATGTAGAAAAGAAAGCTATAACTTGGAACTGTTTGATTATTATAAGCGATATCGAAACTGGTGCTCTAGGATAATACGAACAACAAAACAAGCATATTTCAGAAGAAAATTAGATGAAGTCAATGGTAACATTAAACAACAGTGGAAAATTATAAAGGAGGCCATAAACCTTAAAAAGGAACAAACTACCATAAAAAAATTGAAAATTAATAATATTATTACTTCAATGGAAAAGAGTCCAAATATAATTACTAATCACATTAATGACTTCTTCAGTGATATTGGTCCAAGTTTCGCTAACAATTTGTGCAGTGATAATAAAACCAGTGAGACGTATCTTGTGAATGATTTTAAATCTGAACTTCAGATTACCGGGAACAATTTTGACTTTAAGCCAACTAACATTTCTGAAGTGACAAATGTGATAAATGATTTAAAAATGTCTTTCTCATGCGGTATTGATTCTATAAGTGTTATGATATATAAACTCCATGTATCCGAATTAGCTGGTCCCATATCTCATATCATTAATATTAGCTTCAAGAGTGGGATGTTCCCTTCTCACTGTAAGAAAGCTAAAGTGATTCCTCTTTTTAAAGACTAGATCAACTAGATGTCAATAATTATAGACCTATATCCCTACTCAACACGCTTTCAAAAGTAATAGAGAGATTGGCTAAGTCGAGATTGGTATCATTCTTAGAAACAAATAAACTACTCTCTAGCAATCAGTTTGGTTTCAGAGAAAATAGAGGAACAAGTGATGCAGTATTGAGGGTATTGTCGAAAGTCACTAGTGCCCTGGATTATGGAAACAAAGCCTTAGCTGTGTTTTTAGATCTATCAAAGGCATTTGACACGGTTTCCCATGGATTACTCCTCAAAAAATTATCTTCTCTTGGCATTTCACATTCCAGTACAGCATTAAGTTGGTTCAAATCCTATCTTAGCGATAGAACACAACAAGTAGAGATAAATAATAATTTAAGCATTAGCAAACAAATCTCATTTGGGGTTCCACAAGGTAGTGTACTTGGACCAATATTGTTTTTAATCTACATTAATGATTTATGTAATTTAGATATTCCTGGTAATATTGTTAGTTTCGCAGACGACACTGCTTTAATATTTGAGGGTAAAACCTGGAAAGATGCTTTTGACAAATGTGATTCAGGATTAAGAATAGTAAAGAGTTGGCTAAATAATAAAATCTTAACTTTGAATACATCAAAAACAAAATATGTAACTTTTAGCATATCATCAAAAAGTCAGCCTTCCAACACTCATAATCTAATTATACACAATTGTCTGCAAAATTGTAATTGTAATTGCCACCCTTTAGAAAGAGTAGACTGTATAAGGTACCTAGGTGTAAATATTGATCAATATTTGAGATGGAATGACCATATTGACATGTTAACAAAAAATATCAGGAGACTTACCTATATTTTTAAAGAACTTCGTCATATACTGGATAAAGATAAATTAAAATCTGTCTATTATGCCTTAGTACAATCTCGACTTTCTTACAATATTGTATGCTGGGGATCCTGTCTAAAGTCCAATGTAGAGCCACTAAATATTGCTCACAAATTAATTCTTAAGGTCATGTACAAAAAAAAATTTCGTTATCCGTCGAAACTTCTTTACAAGGAATCTGACGTTATGAGTATAAAACAGCTGTACATCTCTAAAATAATTTGTAAATTTTTTATCAATATTTATTCTGCAGAAAGAACCCAACAAATCCATACCACTAGAATTGGCTCAAGAATGAACTTTGTCGCAATAAGTACTAAAACATCTTTTGGCCAAAGAAACTTTTTATATCAGGCTCCACTTCTATTTAATATTCTGCCAGATTACATAAAGTCTTCCAATTCATTAGATAAATTTTAAAAAAATGTTAAGATTTTTGTGTTGTCAGAAGATTGGCATACTATTTTTTCATCCTTGGCCTTTTTTTAAATAATAAAAAAAAACATATTTTAAAATAATAAGATTTTTTTTTAATAATATTTGTTTTTTAAATAAAAAGATATATATGAACATATATATTTTTTAAATAACCAGATTTTATTTGAGTCCCATTTGTAAAAATCGGAGTGTCACCCTAGTTGTTTTGAACTACCTTTGTTTCTTGGTGGGTATAGTAATTAAGGATTTGTTTTATGGTCTATATTGTTACAAATTACCCATCTGGTCACCAATATAATATTGTTATTTCTTACTTTCCGCATATAATATTTTAGTGTTTTGGATGTAGTGTTTTGTATTTTAGTGATTTTTTTTGTATTTTAGTGATTTGTGTGTAAATGCACCACTCAAATTTATGAATTTAACCTCAATACAGGCTGCTAGCCTAGTGAGGTTAATATTTTTGTAAAAAAAAAATAAGAACACATGTATGGTGAGAAATTATAAATAAATAAAATAAATTATAATCAAGGGAATGATAATTAATGAGATTAAATTTATAATTTATTCCGTTACATTCATTTATACACAAGACTTTGTCAAAAGTTATCAACAACACTCAAATTCAGTTATGAGTACATCTTATAAGAGCGGTGAAATAGTTTGACATACTTAACTAAATTGTTGGGATATTTTTCTTTTATTAAAATTTTTTTTTTTTTTACTATTTCAAAGGTGGAATTTTCTTTTGTAACCACGATTTTAATTGTCAATTTTAAATTAAATCGACTATACACATTAATATCTCGTTTTTTCTTTTCTCAAATTTTTTTTTTTTTCAAATACTCAATTATTATGCTCGTAAATTAATTAAAATACCTACGTCAGAATTATTCTGAAAATCAAGGTTGCCTCAAACTGATGAACTGCAACTTTTTCTCTTTCTTCGAAAATCAGGGTTGCCAAAATTTTTTTTCTCATACTTTAAAAAAAAATATTTTTTTTTTAACTTCGTCAACAATCAATAGTGTACATCAGCAATAACAATAACAACAACATCAAAAACAAAGAATATAGTCATTGTATTTTCTTTTCTTCTCTTTCTTTTCAATTCTGCTTTCGTGTCAAGCTTATCACATTACCGTTACAATGTCTACTCCGATTCCAAATGTAAATAATGCATCCAAGGATGAACTTATAAAGGAATTAACTTCACGATCCATCGAGCCGGAGGACACCGCCCAAGCGTTGCGTTCGCAAGCGCGCGCCTATAACAAAACTATGAAGAAATCATTAAATGTGGTTATGGAGGAAAGTGATTCGGATCAATACAACAATAATACGTCATCTTGTAAACAACCTCAAATAATTGCTCTGACAAAATTTTTGAATTTTAAGTATTAAAAGTAACGGAAAACATTAAAAAAGTGCACAAACTAACACAGATTATTGTGCTTCTACATAGTACTCTAATTTATACCAGTGATCTAACACATCTAAAGTTTTAATACCTGAAACAAAAAAATAGTGCTCTGACTAAACTAATGAATTCTAAGTATTAAAAGTTACTGAAAACATTAGAAAAGTGCGCAAACTAACACTGAACATTGTGTTCTACTTTATACCAGTGATTTAACACATCAAAAGTTTAAATACCTGAAACAGTGTTGTGTCTTCACATATAAACTTTCTTTCGAAAAGCAGCGAATTCATCTGTAACCAGTATGAAGACCTTGTGTCGAGCTTCAAACAAATGCAGGATCTGCATAAAGAAACCAAGTTTTTACGTGAGGTGAACGATAAGAATAACATTAGAATTTCTAGCCTTGAGTGTAGACTTGCAGAACTCGAGCAAGAGAAGTTATCTGACAGTGTGGAGATGGCGGGAGTGGAGCTGCAGCCGGGCGAACAACCTACGGAAGCTGTACTACGGGTAGCCAGCTTGCTGGGCTTGCCCCTGCTACAACAGGACATTCGTATGGTGACCAGGACCCAAGACCGCAGACGTAACACCCCGGACAAACTGCATATCGCTTTTCGCAACCCTAAAACTAGGGATTCGATTCTCTCAGTAAAAAGTGCGGCCAAAACACTTAACTTGAGTTCGCCGATTTACATCAGTGAAGTGCTTTCACCTTACTTTAAGGAACTATTGTGGAAAACCAAACAAACTGCCAAAGAAACTCTTTTCCAATTCGTGTGGTTCAAAGCGAGTAGACTGCTTGTACGTAAAGGACCCGGGGAAAAAACCATCCAGATTAGACACGAAAATGATCTTAAAAAAATGGGGACTCATCCATAAATCACTAACCCATCAAATTTACATTTTATAATTTACTGAATATTAACATGGCTGACCTACTGAAAATGAATCTTAATAACTTGCACCACCATTACACTACTGCGGATCAGAAATTATGTGATACAATCCTCACTAGCCCACCTTCACTAACTATACTAAATCAAAACATACGTTCTCTCAACAAAAATTACGATGAACTCGACATCCTAACCAACACTTTTACTACAGATTTTAATATCATTATTCTTACAGAATGTTGGATTACAAACGCCTTCACCCAGAAACACAAACAAAATTACACCCAGTACCACACATTAAATAATAAAAAACAAAACGACGGTGTTGTGGTCTATCTTCATAACAACCTTAGTAGTTTAGTTTCTGAAATTTTCATTGATAACTCAAACTGTTTACAAATAATCGTCAACCAAGAAACTTGTATACTTGCACTATACAGATCACCATCCACCTATGATATCGCACCATTCATATCTTCCCTTAATAGTCATCTTAATAAATTAAATTCCTTTAAAAATATCATAATAGCCGGTGACCTTAATATTAATCTACTGCCTAATGGTCACCCACAAAACCACGATTACCTTTTGATGCTGATGCAACATGGTATCTTCAGTACTATTAATACCCCCACTAGAGTAACCAATAACACTGAGTCTTGTATAGACCACATTATGGTAAAATCAAAACATTATATCAAAAGCATAGTCTACGAATCCTCCATTACGGACCACTACACAACTTTACTAGGCCTGACTACACCAACTCCAAATTTGCTTACTCAACGCCATTTCACAATTAAGAATATTGCCTATGACAACATAAAATCATGTTTAGATGAACAATCATGGGAGCATTTAAGGAGTATAACGTCAACAGATAAGGCTTGGCACTACTTTATTACATACCTACAAACCATCATCACGCAAAATACTAAAACATCAACAAAAATTATTCCCCACCGCCAAAAAAAACTAAAAACTTGGATAACTCAAAGCATCTTAAACTGTATTAAAAAAGAGATAAGATACACAAACAAGTCAAACTCAACCCTTCTGATACTACTCTCTACTCATTCTACAAAAGATATAGAAATCTATGCACCCTAATTATACGAAAAGCTAAAGAGCTACACTTCAAAAATAAACTGATAGAATCCAATTACGATCCCAAAAGTGTATGGTCAATACTAAAGGAAAGTACTTGCACTCATAAATTCGATGATGATAATATCAAAAATATTGTCATTAACAATGAAGAAATCCTCTTCCACGACAATCCCACATTAGTTTTAAATTACATTAACAATCATTACACAAATATTGGAGGCATTCTGGCAGAAAACATTACAAGTACTGTGGCAGAGAATCTACATTCATCTATCCAACAAGATACTCCTAACTCCAATAATGATATACAATTTAAACTCCAAACCATCTCATGTGAAAATACATCTAAAATAATACAATCCTTAAAGAATAGCTCAGCTGTAGGTACTGACTACATAGACGCTAAAACCATTAAAACTCTAAGTGACCAACTCCTCAATCCACTTACATACCTGATAAATCGTAGCCTAAAAGAAGGTATTTTCCCTAGCTGCTTAAAAAATGGACTGGTAATTCCTATCTATAAGTCAGGACCTAAAAATAACATCAACAACTACAGACCCATCAC
Source organism: Limnephilus marmoratus (assembly GCA_917880885.1). Taxonomy (NCBI): domain Eukaryota; kingdom Metazoa; phylum Arthropoda; class Insecta; order Trichoptera; family Limnephilidae; genus Limnephilus; species Limnephilus marmoratus. Next base: position 58,749,098 of record OU862913.1, read on the forward strand.
TCTTCTAAATACTATGTCCAAAATTCTGGAAAAAGCCATCAAAGAACAGCTCTACCACTACCTAGAAACAAACCATCTACTCTCGAAGAACCAGCATGGCTTTAGAAAGAACAGTAATACACAACACGCTTTAACCTCAGTAACAGACTTTATTAACTCTAACCTTGACTCAAAGAAAAAAGTAATCTCAATATACCTAGACTTATGTAAAGCCTTCGATACAATATCTCACAATATACTTTTTAAGAAACTTATTAAACTTGGCATAACTGGAAATGAACTTAATTTACTGAAAAGTTTTATGTCAGAGAGAACTCAACAAGTCATTATTAACAAAGTGAAAAGTGAGCCCCTTCCGATCAGTTACGGAGTGCCCCAGAGTAGTGTTCTAGGTCCCTTAATGTTTCTTATCTACATCAATGATATCTGTGAACTAATTACAGAAGGCAACATTGTGACATTCGCTGATGACACCGTAATACTTTGTCAAGCTGACTCATGGATTAAGGCATTCCTTAAAGCTGAGAAAAGTCTGGCTGTCATCAAACAATGGCTCAATGAAAACAAACTTACTCTAAATACAAAAAAAACTAAATTCATAACACACAGTATAACTCAAAGAGGTCAACCTCCTCCAACCTTCGCTCTGAAAATACACGACTGCTCCCAACCCTCCTCAATATGCAAATGCGAAATCATAGAAAATGTCAAACAAATAAAATATCTAGGCGTCATAATTGACGAAAACCTACGCTGGAATGACCACATCAACTTAATTACATCCAAGCTTAAAAAAATCATGTATCTCTTAAATAATATAAAAAACATCTTCCCACGCACTATACTAAGATCTATTTACTTTGCTCTTTCCCAATCTATAATCATGTATGGTCTTCTGTCTTGGGGAAGTGCAAGTAATATTTCTCTAGATCCACTAGAAAAAGCACAAAAGGCAACAATCAAACTAATTCTTCAAGTAGCGTATGATACAAACTCTGAAAAAATTTACAAGATGCTCGACGTTTTGTCAATCAGACAACTCTACGCTAAATCGTCTATTCTTCACCTCTTCAAATTCAAACTGCATATCCCTTTACTTTCTCAGTCCTCAATAACAAGCCGGTCTTCAATAAATCTAACACTTAACATCCCGCTAAAGCACACGACCCACGGACAAAGATCCTTTAACTACTATTCCATCAAACTATATAACAGCATGCCACCTTCTTTAAAACAACTTGCTGATTATTCACCAACATATAAACTAAAAAAACAAATCACAGACTGGATAAAAACTAAAGGAACACTATTTTTCCAAAACCTATTTACTCCAAACCAAACATAAAAATTAACTTGGTATTTAAATTATACCACTAGATCTAGATCTACAAAATAGATTAATATTGCATAACTATTTTTAAAATATTGGCACTAATATCATCTACTTTTGTTTGTTTCTTTTATTCTCTTTTCGTCACAACTGCTCTCAAGTTCACTCTTCTTGTATATTCTTTATTTTTTTCTTTTTACTATAATGTATTATCCATTGCGACTTTAGTATATTATGATGCTCAACTTACCTCAACTTACTACATTGTGTCTGCATAATATTATGATGACTATCTCAACACAGCTACCTACACCTACTATATGTACAATACTGCCACCATGGGTGGTACCACGGAGTCCTCCTTGAGAGTCTCAAGGGGGATACTGTGCTATCACTTATGATGGCATGATAATACATGCGTACACCTCAGCACGGGTTCTCCCAGTGAGGTGTTCACAATCCATAACCACATTCGTTTTAACTAATTACATACAGTTGCCGATCACATTTCACTCTACTACCTACTATGTTTCATATTAAGAATATTTTTGTTTTACTTCCACCTAATGTCATTGTCATTGCACTTATTAACTGTATATCATTGTATTTATTAACTGTATGTAAAAGCATAGAAATAAATAAATAAAAATAAAAATAAATAAATAAATAATCTCGATTCTGACAATGAAACAGAGGAGAAGGTCACGGTTATTAAACATACCAAGGTTATTTATAAAGATTCATCATCGCGGGGGCTTACAAATTGGGATATCAAGTACGATGGTAAAAGCTGTGTAAGAGATTTTCTGCTTTTGGTCGAAGAGCGTTGTAGGACACGCAACATTTCTCATAAAGACTTAGTTAAATCTTTCAGTGAAATTTTAGACGGTTTAGCACTTCTATGGTATAGGTCAATTTATAGTCCAGACTTAGAATGGGATGACCTATCCAGCTTATTAATAAAACAATTCGAGGGACAGGATAGGCAATTAGATCTGGAAAATGAGATTCTTAATTATAAACAGCCAAAGGGAATGTCAGTTTTGGAATTCACTTTGAGACTCAAAGCGCTTAACAATAAATTGGATTGTAAAATTCCTGAGGTTAAACTTTTGCGGGTAGCCATGAAAGCATTGTTGCCTATGTATGCTAACTTGATGTCATCCAGAGATTTTAGTTCGTTTGAGGAACTTACGAGGTGCGCTGCTAAACTCGAGTCGTACACTGAGGCCTCAACATCCACAGCAATTCCAAAATTAGTTGACACTCAATATAAGTCCGGTAACTTTAAAAAATTTAATTAGTTCTCCAATAGTTACAATAAGCCTTTCAATAATACAAATTACAAGACATTCAATAATAATAACAATAATAATAATTTTAACCCTTCTAGGAATTCTAGACCTATGGGGAATAATATGAATAATTTTGCTAAACAGGATACAACAAATCAACAAAATAAATCTCTTGTTTGTACTTACTGCAAGATCAAAGGTCATTCAATAACAAATTGTTGGAAAAAAGATAACGATAATAGGAAACCACATGTTAGTAGTATTAACAATAAGAAACATACTAATGGTCCAAAAAACTAGAAACGAGTCAATCTTACCGCGCCCCTTCTTGTGCACAAAGAAAGAGGGAGTGGAAGCGTTGGCTCCGCCTAGTGCAACAATTCCTTTCTAGCCCGTCTCCTCAAGCGGTGGACGCACTGCCACAGGAGAAGGATAGTACAAAGGATGAGCGTCCTTATGTCGACATTTTTATTCTAAATAATAATTATAAAGCACTGCTAGACAGTGGTGCTTCTTTGTCATGTTTAGGGGGGGATAGTTATAAGATATTTTTAGATTTAGGAGTAGAATTAGTTAAAGTAGATTTTAGCGTTACTACAGCTGATGGTACCAGCCAGCCTGTTTTGGGGTCTTTAACTTTGCCGGTGACGTACAATTCAACCACAAAGGAGGTTATCTTTTACGTCATTCCAACGTTGACACCTAATTTCGTATTGGGGGTGAACTTCTGGAAGCAGTTTCGAATCGCACCGGAACTGTTCTCGGAAGTTCGCGTACCTCAACAAAAGGGTCAAATCAATGAGGTTAGAGCAATTCGGCCTGCCTCTTCACTAACAAATGCAGAAAACAAAGCCCTTTCGGACGTTGTCAAAAAATTCGAATCCATTTCTTACGAAAAAAAGGGATTAGGGTTGACTCATCTAGTCCAGCATAAAATACATACAACAGGTCCACCTATTAAACAACGTTATTTCCCACTGTCTCCGGCAAGACAACGTCAACTTGACGCAGAAGTAGATGAAATGTTAATGCTTGGAGTCATCCGTCCTTCGCGATCTCCATGGTCGAGTCCAGTGCTCATAGTACAAAAAAAAGACGGAACGGGTCGTTTTTGTCTGGACTCCAGGAAAATTAACGATGTTACAACACGCGATTCCTATCCATTACCATACATAACAAGGATCCTAGACAAGCTAGGCGGTGCCAGATACATCTCGTCTATAGACTTATCTAAAGCCTTTTGGCAAATTGCCTTAGACAAGGACTCTTGCGAGAAGACAGCTTTCGTCGTACCTGGACGGGGTTTGTTTGAGTTCACCCGTATGCCTTTCGGACTGAAAAACGCCCCCAGTGAGTTGCAAAGATTGGCAGATGTCCTTTTTGGTCCGGAATTCGACGATAATGCTTTTTGCTATCTGGATGATTTGATCTTGATATCCGAAGACTTGGATTCACATCTTAATCTGTTGAATCGGGTATATGAACGTTTGCGAGACGCAGGCCTTACAATAAACCTAAAAAAATCCGAGTTCTGCAAATCTGAACTTAAGTATTTAGGGTATTTAGTAGATTCGCAGGGTCTCCGTACGGATCCAATAAAAATAGAAAGCATCAAAAATTTCCCAGTCCCGAAAAATGCGAAACAAATCCGGGCATTCATTGGTTTGTGCGGTTATTTTAGAAGATTCATTAAAGGATTTTCGGGAATAGCTGCCCCTCTTACTAGACTTACAGGTTCAAAAAATGGAATCAGCAATTTCAAGTGGTCCCAGGAAGCTGAAACTGCTTTTAATGATTTAAAACGCGCTTTGACGACGGCCCCAGTTTTGTGCTGTCCGGATTTCACCAAGCCTTTCTCTATCCACTCCGACGCGAGCTCGGCAGGAATTGGAGGGGTATTGATTCAGAACGTAGACGGGCAAGAGCATCCCATCGCTTATTACTCACGTTGCTTAAACGCGCATGAACGCAATTATGGCATCACTGAACGGGAACTCCTAGCTGTGCTAGACTCGGTGACTCACTTTAGACCATATATAGAAGGAGCTCATTTTACGGTAGTCACTGACCATTCAAGTTTGAAATGGCTGGGGTCCTTGTCTAACCCTAGTGGCCGCCTTGCACGGTGGAGCTCTCGGCTTTCACAATTTTCTTTTGACGTTATTCATCGCAAAGGGACACAGCATGTTGTTCCAGACGTGCTCTCACGAATGGACCTTGCCGTATTATCAGGTGTGGACATTGAAAATACAGAGGATATGTGGTATTTGAAAGCTTGGAAAGGGTGCCAAGAATTCCCACAACGATTCCAGAACTTTCAAATACGTAATAATGAATTGTTCCGACACACAAGGACTCGTCTAGCTCTGTGCGAGGATACTGCCTGGAAAAAAGTAGTTCCACAAGAAGGTAGACAGGCAATCCTATCCAATTGACACGAGTCTTCGCGAGCTTGTCATCCTGGGGTATTCAAAACCTACAAAAAGGTGCAATTGCGTTACTATTGGCCTAATATGTACAGGGATGTTAAGCAATTTGTTAATCGTTGTACAGTCTGTAAGGCCCACAAAATAAGTACAGCCCCACCTAACGGCATCTCCTCAAACCCAAAAAAGGTCACAAGACCGATGCAAATGTTGTCAATAGATCTAGTAGGTCCTTTACCTAGGAGTTACTCAGGTTTTACCGTAATCTTATCATGTGTAGACGTTTTTTCTAAATTTACATGGCTATTTCCGCTGCGCAATGGCACCGCGAGAAGCATAATAAAAATCTTAGAAGAAAACATCTTTCTTGTGCACGGCGTACCACGAACTATCGTCTGTGATAATGGTCGCCAATTTGTTTCGAAAGAATTTAAAAACTTACTTAGTAGTTATAACATACCGCCACCATTTTACAATTCATCTTATACGCCTCAAAACAACGTAGTCGAACGATATAATCAAACCCTGGGTACGGCGTTATCCATCTTAGTAGAATCAGACCACCGAAACTGGTCTAAATTTCTTCCGCAAGTTCAATCAGCTATGAATAACACGGTAAACTGCGCTACAGGTTATACACCTTATTTTCTGATGCATGGTAGGGAGCAGATACTAGACGGTGATCTGCACCGTAATCCAATAGCGGATGAGGAAACCAATTCGCAAACTGGTGCTCAACCAAAAGCTTATGCACAGAAATTAGAAGAGTTGTCGGCTGTTTATGAGCAAGTCTCGAATGCTCTTCTTAAAGCTTTTCAAAAAGGAGCTGACCATTACAACCTGCGCAGAAAACACATTACCTATCAGGTGGGTGATTTGGTGTGGCGGAGGAATTTTGCGCAATCTAACGCATTGAATTATTTCGCACAAAAATTGGCACCCCGGTTTGTTCAGAATGTGGTAGTAAAGAAAAAATCCAACCTAATTTATACACTTGCAGACTTAAACGGAAAAGTTGCGGGTGATTTTCATGTGAAAGATATAGTAAAATCAAATAATATACCGGTATAGTCTTATTGTGGCAATACTTTGGAGGGTCTGGCCATCCCTACCGAGTACTGCAAATTATCATATCTGTTAGTTAATATTTGATGCTTGGGAGTTTTAACCCGGCCTGATCAACCGAGTTGAAACGACCCGACATTCTGACAGTCAAAATCCTGTCATAGGAATATTTACTTATGTCATTAAGGTTTTCTTGGGACGCTTTTACGTAAACTCAAGTAGTTTGTTTTGATTCATTGCAATCAAATTCCACTCTGGTAAGATTTACTCGAGTTGATTTATAAGTTTTCGCTTTCGTTAGGCGTAATAATCTGTAATTTATTTGAAATAAAATTTGTAACATTTTTGGACTGAGTACGAGCAAACGAACAAAATAAATGACATAATTTGTTTACCCTTTTCTCTAGTATGTTTATTAACCTCGAATACAAGTGGAACTTCGCCCACTTCCCCTTGTGTTCAGGGTACATCCCATTGAACTGCGTTCATGGTTATTGAATTTTGTGTTTATTCTTAAGTTTTAACTCAGAACACACAGGGATGCCAGCCCTACACCTCTTTGTGTTTTGAGCATTGTTTTTTTTTTCTGTTTATCTCTTCCCATCTGAAACATGATTGTTTTCAAATATAAATAAATTCTGAGAAATGTTGTGAATTCAACACGTAATAACAACTCATATGCTTGTGAGTATACTTAAAGAATAGTTTAGTGATACATATATTATTTTATAAAATTTGTTGATTAGTCTTAGTACCTACAATACTACTTTACTTCATATACTCTCTCGTACGACCGATTTAGGTAGAATAGGAAACTATTTGTAGTGAACATTTCTTATATCTCCTAAAAGGGACGTAAATTCAGTGAAGTGAGGGTTGCTTGCACCCTAAAGTGTTGCCTAAATGGCTTTCTAAAACCCTATTATGGGTCAGTGATGCATTAATGCATATGGTGGTGTATAATTAATGTGATGGACACACATAGGTATAATTAAGGTTAAGGATGTGTTGTCCACTGATTAGTGTTTATACTTACATAATTAATGATGTTTATGCTGTAGATGTAACGTTAACGGTAGTCCAAGACATAAAGTCAGCTGTTCCTCACCCAGTATTTTCAATGCTGTGGGTGTTTGCGGACCCCGTTCACGGAACATTAATTAGTTCACCTTGTTCTTTAGATTAAGTTCTTCTAATTTTAAGTGGTGGTCTTGAATGACTGCATTGTGAAGCCACCATCTTGCCGAACAACATGGGTGCGATTGGAATCATAATGAACTCATTCGTATTTATTTGATTTTTCTTTTTCTATCTCTATTAGGTTTTGCTATCATCGATTTTAAGTTTAGCATGGTGTGCCTACCACATTTGATGATTCACATTTTTATTTTTTATTCATGTATATTTTATATTTTCTTTTTTAGAACACCCTGAGGATTGACCGGAATAGCTTAGGAATTTGTTAGTTAGACAAAACATGTTTGAGGGCAAACATTTGTGTGGCGCGGGGGGTAATGTTATGAAGCAGTGCTGAAACCAATAAAAATATGAACACTGCTTTATAACGTCGAACCTAGCGGCACGAACTATTGATTAATTGAGTTAATTAATTGTTGATAGTTACAACGGGAGGACTGGCAACACAAGTCATTATGGAAGGGGTTAACTTTTTTCTTTTCCGGGTCCGGAAATGGAATCCACTCTCGCCGGCATGATCTTTTTGGGCCAGATCATGGCTGTGACAGTCGTGTAGTATTAATTTATTATAAGGGACGAAGTTTTAAAATGCAGTCGATTGGCGCGTGAAATTACTGTGGAACGATCTTTGATACGTTATGCGAAAGTGCACCAAAGATTTCAATCAAGAATGTCGCGAGATTGGTCTCGGCGGTAGTCCGTATTATTCGAAAGTTACCGAAAATTATCGAGGCGATCGGTGATAGTATTTACGCTGCACGAGACGCACCGGGATGTACCTGTCGGGTGCCGACAATAAGAATGCCTCATTTATCGCGTGGAGGAAAATAATTCCGCTCACCGGCTTGTATTAAAAATTACACGTACGGTAATACTAACGGTCCCGCTTGCTTGCTATGTAAGCCCCGTAACATCGCCCCCTTGGAGTTCCACTTCCCTTGGAGCCCTGCTTTGCTGCGAAGGTGTCGGGAGGTCTTGCTGGTCCTCCTGTTGCGAACTGGCCGATTATCCTATTGTAATCTGTTGGGATGAGGTTCGGCTGGAGGTCCTGCCAATCATCCTGTGGCGAACTACGAGACGCGGTTCGGTTAAGAATATTGTGAATATAGCTAGTTAGTATAACATCAATCGGTCCCTGAGGGTGAGTAGATTCTGTTTCGTTTATTGTACCTGACACTATTGAAATAATATACGTTCTTTTACATTTAAATTGGAAATGAGATACTTGTTGTTATTTAATTACCTAACCTAACCTAACACGCTGGAGATCACATACATATGCTCATTCCTGAGATGAAGTTTCATGTTTTTATTCACCACGGGCATAATACTGCATAAAAGCAGTATTTTGGAGCTCGGTTTAACCGAAAAGTTCGTGGTGAAACCATGGCACATAAAGTATTATCCCTACTATACTCAACCCTTAATTACAGCGTAACAAGGAATACGTAAAAAAGTTTACGTATTCTGTTTATAGTTTGTGCAATATGTTCTGTCCATTTAATATGTTGGTCTATTATTATGCCTAAATATTTAATGTTGTTCTTTTTTGAAATTTTTGTGCATTTAGATGAGTTGCAGTTGTCAGTATAATTTTTACGAGAGCTATGAATAGTTATATTGGAATTTATAATTGGAAGGAATTTGTCTGATAGTGTAAATGTCATGAAGTAAGTTTTGTCAGAGTTTAAGGAAAGATAGTTGTCATCCAGCCATTGTTTTAAGTTGTTTATTTCTACATTTGCGGTTCGGTAGGCTTCATCCCAAGTTTTTTTTTCTATGATTAAGACTGTGTCGTCAGCGAAAGATATGATTTTTCCAATTTTCGGTATTGTAAGCATTTCATTCACGTAAATGATAAACAATATTGGACCTAACACTGTCCCTTGAGGAATTCCAAATTCTGAATAGGTGGGTTCACTCAATGTATTGTTAATTTTCACGTGTTAATCTCAAAGTAAACTTTAATCTGGGGGGGGGGGGGGGTGACACCACGTTTTCCGCCCCGGGTGCCACCCATGCTAGCTACGCTACTGGTTATGTAGGTCGATGGCAGATTTATTAAATTTTCGAACAAAATTTTGTAATCTACAACACACATTTCAAATCATATAATCATGCAGTAAAATAAATTAATAGGTAAATTATCTAATATTTGAAAGTTATGTTTAAGAATTTTCATTTTTGTTTAAATAAAATCGTTAAAAAAAAGATCCGCGCACGTGTTTTGTGACGAAAATACTTCAGTTTGTTTATTTATTTACGGTCCTACAAACTAATATACCTTTTTGAGGTTTATTTTTACATTCTTATTTTGATTAGACATTTTTGAAAAATTATAAATACTTATGAAAAAAAATAATTACAAAAAGTACATAATTTTAATAGTTTTATCAAGAAAGTTGAACTGGGACTGTGCCATTGAAGTTTTTGTTGTTGGAATAATATAATTGAATTGGTTAGAATATCTTGTGTTATATTTTGAATCTATAATATTTTTTTTTGTAAATTTGAATTTAAAATAAGAGGTAATATTTTTTACGTATATGGATTTTATATTAATAACTTTGAAGTCTTTAAATAGGTCTTTCGTGGGGTGTATATAATGTACTTTGTCAATAGTCCGTATTATCAATTTTTGGGCTTTAATTAATGGGTCTAATACAGTTTAAGAGCATCCTCTCCAGACAATTATACCGTACGATAAATTGATTGACACAGGGAAAAGTATACTGTTCTCAGTGTATTTTTTTTAAGTATATTGCGCAATGATCTGAAGATATATGCCAGTTCACGTATACGGCTTGTGACATTAATGTTCCCATCGAAGTTTATTGTCAATTATTACGCCTAAGTATCTAATGGAATCTACTCGTTCTAATAGACTGCATTGACAGCTGGATATATCACTACAATAATGTATTTTTAGTACACGATTACTTGAGGGTTGACTTGGATTGTTTGTACTGAAAGTTAGGTATTTTGTTTTAGTTATATTTAGCGTGAGTAAATTATCATCCAGCCATTGTTTAATATTTTGCGAAATTAGTTCCGCTCTATGGAAAGTTTCTACCCATGTTTTACCTTTTAGTATCAGGGCAGTATCATCGGCAAAAGTGATTATGTTGCCATCAATTTGTAATCTTCATAAATCATTAATGTATATGAGAAAAAATATTGGACCGAGTACACTGCCCTGTGGTACACCAAAATTGATTCTGATAGGTTGAGACGATTTGTATGATGGTAACTTAATAACTTGCATTCTGTCTGTTAGGTAAGATTTGAACCAATCAATTGCCTTATTCTTTATTCCGATTTTCTGTAGCTTAGCTAGGAGGATTGGACGAGAGACTGTGTCAAATGCCTTAGCCAAGTCCAGAAATATTGCCAAACATTTTTCACCTTTGTCTAGGGCTTCTTTTATGCGTGATGTTAATTCTAGAATAGCTGAATCTGTGCTTAGCCCTTCTCTGAACCCATGCTGGTTTGGCGAGAGAATATTGTATTTTGTAAGATGGTCGATAAGTCTTTTTTTTACGATTTTTTCTATAATTTTAAAAAGATATGGTAAAATGGAGATAGGTCTATAGTTTGATATCTCCGTAGGAGTTCCAGACTTAAAAAATGGTTGAACCAAAGCAAGTTTGAGTTTATTTGGAAATATATCTTTATTGAGACTGAGATTAATTATATGTACTAATAGTTGGTTTAAAAGGTTCAATAATTTTGAGTATTTTTGAGGATATTTTATTATGATTACATGAATGGGAGGGCTTTAATTGTTTAATAGTTTGTGAAATTTCAGCAGAGTTGGTGGGGTTGAGTGTGAATAAATTGTTTATTTCACAAGCAGAGTTAATGATATTGTCGGCAAGAGCATTTTCATCTGTTGACGTTTTATTTAAAATTTGTGATGCTAATTTTTTTCCGATATTACAAAAATATTTATTCATGTGATTGGTCACAGTTTCAGGGTGGTAATTTATTGAGGTATCTAGTCCGTTGATGTTTAATTTATTGATTGGTGGTATTGAATGATCAGTGTCAGATATTTCTTTAATAATTTGCCAAATTTTTTATTGTTATTACCAGCTCTGGACAATTTCTGTTTATAGTAGTTTTCTTCAGTAATTCTGATGAGATTGTTATATATATTTCTGTATTTTTTATAAAATATTTGGGCTTGTGTGTTTGGATTGTTAAGTAAGTTTTTGTGGAGTTTGTTCCGTTTTTTTAATACAAAAATTAAGCCATCTGTTATCCATGGTTTTAGTTTTCTATTTTTTGAGTTATTCAAAGGGGATTCAACGGTAACAGCCTTAATATGTTTCAATAGAATTTCAGAAAATTTATTAAATGCAACATATACATCTGAAGAATGTAGAGTAGAGAGCCAATTTTCCAATTTAATTTTGGAGGTGAGTTCCTCAAAATTGATCTTAGTCTTAAATATATTTTTACAAGAGGTTATGGGAATGAATTTTTTATTCATGAGGCCAATTACTATTGAGAAATGATCAGTTATGGTTGATTGATATACAGTTGCTATCGCATTTTTTTTTGTTCTTAGGAATATGTGGTCAATACATGATTTGGTCATGTCGGTTACTCTAGTTGGGACATTAATGTGAAAAACAAGCCCGTATTGAGTCATTAAGTTTTTATAATCGAGTGTTGTGTTGACATGGGCTTAAGTCAATCTATGTTAATGTCACCGATTACTATTAGTTCCTCATTTGATCTACAATTCAATAAGGCCACGTCTAAAGATTTAAGGAAGGATGAAACATTTTGTTGTTTAGGTGACCTGTATAGTGCAAGAATGGTGATCTGGTTTATTTTAATTTTAAGGCAGTTGGCATTATCGATGGAGAGTTCAGAAATAATCGGGTATAAATCGGATTTTACATAGACGATTACTCCATCTGACTATGTCTTGTTATTCAATGTATTGAAAACAGTAAATCCTGTAATTTTTTTGTGAGTGTAATTTGATTTGATCCAACATTCAGTTAAAATTATTATGTCAAATATATTATTCAAACCGGTAAGCGTTACTAGTAGATTGTTGAGTTCTTATCTATGCTGCGAATATTTGTAGAGAATAATTTTAATCGTGTATATGGCTTTAGTATATCTATACAATTTGATGCAACATTAGTTTCAGAGGTTATTATATTACCATGATTTTCTATTTGTACATTAATATCATTAATTTTTTTTTACAAAAATTTTTCTTTTTTTTGGTATGCAGTATTATAAAATGAAAAAGAAAAACAAAGTTTCTTTAAGTTCGAACTAAATGTAACATAAGTAAATATAAAGAGAGTATGTGGGAGTGATAAATAGGCGAGAACTAGGTAAGTACTTATACTGGAGCGAACTGAATGCAATAAATATTTTAAAACAAAAACAATCTTTACAATATTATGATAAAAACCGAACTTTAGAATTTTCAGTATATTTTTTACAAGTTTTATTAGTATTGTGATATATACATCAAGTGTTACAATGAAAATAATACTGTAAATGTTGTTGCTAGTAGATATTATATGCGTGTGTGATATAATTGTGTAATGTAAGATATATGTATACTAATATTGGGCAATAAAAATATGAAATAGCAAATTTTAAGGTTTTTATGATAGAACTGGAGGAATCTAATAAGGAATATAAGAATGTATATTGAGTATACTAATAATTGTTATTGCTATGACTCGTATAAAAAACTGTTAGGAAAATATTGATAGTTAGATTATATACTTCTATCACAAAAGATATTAGAAGACTTGAGATGGGAATAAGGATGGTGGTAATTGTGTATATTTCAAAATGATTTATCTGTAAGATAAGATATTTAATACATATATTAGTTGTGTTTATGATTGTACTAAGAGAGCAATTATTAGAGAAGTTAATATATTGATGGAAATATTTAAAATGAATATAGTTCAGTTTCATCTCGTTCAAGTTACTGAAAAAAATTAATTTAAATCATTAATTATCACTACATAAATAAGATGGATGATTGTTATAAATTGATATTCAGCAGAAGGACGTCAAGTAAAAACATCTGGTTTCAATGGAGGAATTCCTGGTTTTATTCACAAAGCACATTTGCTACAATAATTTGTCCCGACCCGACAAAACACTAAATTTGGTCACTTTGACCACTTGCTAGACAATGCTAGCTGCTTATAGGAGATCCACGAATTAAGAGAGAGTTAAACTAGAAAGCAGACTATTTATAAGAATGTTTTTCCCAACACAATCAAAATAAACAACACTTTCGTGTCACCATAACACATTATACGATATAAAAACCAGAGATCTACTTTACCGTCTAACATCTCGTTTTAGTTTAGTCTTACGTCGCTAATCTGTAAAATGCAATATCAACTAAAAATATGCTACAAAAATATGCCGCTAGATGGCAGTAGTCTTCACTCTTTTTAACATACTGCCCGGCGGGGAATGAGAAAAAACAAAAAGTTTTTTTGAAATTAAAATCAAACTACAAATTCCTAAATCCACACACAATATACTAAAAATTTACAAGATGTGTAACTATCTAAGTTTGAAGGGTCCGGGAACCTAACCAACAATTTAAATAACCTAAAAAATTTATAAATTTCTAAAAAATCGTGCAAAAAAATAAATAATAAAATAATAAATCACAACATTAATAATAATTTTGTAAAATTGACAAATCAGTAATGTCTCATTGTCTCTATGAAGAATTTTCACTTCAATTATATATATATATATTTTTTTTTTTAACTAACACCAATTCACAAATAGCAACACATTGTTAGTTCGCTGTTGACTGATTATCCGTTCATTAACTTTCACTGGCATGGCACTGCCAAAAAACCGAATGAACACTTCACCGGGTAGACTACTCGGCCATCTTGTCCAGGGTGGTCATCGTTTTAGAAAAGTACATCAGCATGTACTTCTGTATGTCATCATTTGGGTAGATCATCATGAATTAAGGGGCGGCCGTGCCCTGGTAAGCAGATAGTACCATTAGATCTGCAGCGAGGATGATCATCTAGCGGTTGTTGACTTGAAGCCCCAGTGGCTTCAGGTTGGATACAGTGGTGTCAACAACACCAATACCGATGCTCCATAATTATTGACGTGGTTTGGTTGCATCGGTTCAGCCCTAATTGCAGTTAGGCTGTGACCTTGGGAAGGTCCGTGGTTTGCAGGGTCGGGAAATTTGGATCCAAGTTTGATTCTATTGGCATCAAACATATTTTTGTGATGGGTCTCACAAAAGTGCCTTGTGCTGTTTTGAGGGTAACTACCCTCACTACTCCATCCGGGCCTGGATGAGTAGTTACTATGCGCGCCATCTTCCATAATGCAGGAGGCAGATTGTCTTCCATCAGGATTACCAGATCGTCCTTCTTTATGGCCTTTTGGTTGTTGGCCTGCCATTTGGTCCGTTTTTGCAGCTCAGCAAGGTAATCTCGTTTCCATCTGAACCAGAAATTTTGAATTAGAGCATTTAATTTTTGATATTTGCTTAGTCTGTTCTCCGGGAGCTCGCGGACATCCAACTCGGGAATAACCGAAGCATCCCTGCCCATGAGGAAATGGTTGGGGGTTAGAGGGAGAAGGTCGTCTACGTCATCAGACAGGGAAGTTAAGGGACGGGAGTTCAAACAAGCCTCTATCTGACAAAGCAAAGTATACAATAATTCAAACTGCAATGGGTTATTTTTAGTAATTCGATATAAATGAAACTTGGTGGACTTGACGGCGGCCTCCCACAGCCCCCCGTGGTTCGGCGCCCTAGGCGGTATGAAACTCCAAGATATTCCCTTATCAGCTAAAAACCTATGGATTTTGTCATTGTTCAATCTTAGACTGGCATATAGTTCTTTGAGCTTATTGGAAGCTCCTCTGAAAGTGGTTGCATTGTCAGAAAATATTTTTTCCGGTTGACCCCTACGGGCAATGAACCTCTTTAAATAATTTAAAAAAACATCGCTTGACAAATCTGTTACTAGTTCCAAATGAACCGCTTTGGTAGAAAAACAAACAAATATGCAAAGATACGATTTAAGGAGCGGAGATTTTCTCAGCGCTCCAGCCTTCGTGTCTATCCGTCCGGCATAGTCGACGTCCATGACAGAGAACGGTCGACTGGCAGTGATTCTCTCAACTGGAATGTTTCCCAGGATCTGCCGGCAAACCTGAAGTCGGTATCTAAAACATACAACACACTTATGTAGGATACGCTTAACATTGTTTCTCCCAAATATCTGCCAATATAAATAAGTAGCTAATTTTAATCTTCCACTTGCACAAATTAAAACTTCCATTAAACAGAGATTGAGAGTTTTCAATCTACTGCCATACGTTTTATGCTTAGGGTTACAACAATTATTTATAAATCTTAACGCTTGAGCGATTACTCCTTTCAATTTGGTTAGCGATAAGAATTTTTCGAAAATATCCCATTCTTGAGTATCAGTTACCAGTAGTACATTTTTACTTTTTATTTCCGGGGGATCCAAACATGACATCTTGGATACTGGCCAAGTGCTGACATCTTCCGTCAACCAGCTTGGCCCCTTCCACCATATTGAAGTGCTGACTAACCTTTCAGCTGTGGTACCTCGGGACAGTATATCCTCTGCATTTTTTGACGATGATACGTGCCGCCACTGCGTTGGATCAAAGGTGGAAGCTATGCACAATAATAATTGACGCTTACTCTTAGTTTTACCTGACGGCTTTGTAATTTCATACGACGGGTAATCTAATTCATTATTCCAAATTAATCCAAGTATTTTTTCATTCTTGGAATTGTCAGTGATCATTTTTTCACAATTGCCTTGTTTGGCAATTTCACCTTGGCTCCGCCCAGATGACAATTCCAAAATATTTGATCTCCACTTCCTCAGGGTCATCCCTGCGGACAGCAAGATATTACTTATTTGTTTCTTCAACTTGAAACAAACTTCCAAGTCATCCCCTCCAGTCAATAGATCGTCCATATAAAAATCATTTTCTATGACTTGACTTGCTACTGGGAAATTAACTTTGTTATCCATACCGATTTGTCGAAGACATCTCGTTGCTAGGAAGGAGGAAGGTCCCAGCCCATATGTGACGGTCTTCAATTTGTAATGTCGGAGTTCCTCTTCTTGTGATTCGCGCCATACAATCTTCTGAAGGCTGCGATCCTCTGCGCATACGTTGATTTGACGGTACATTTTTTCGATGTCCGCAGTCATGACGTATCGATGTATTCTGAAACGTAATAAATGGCTGTATAAGTCCTTTTGAATGACAGCTCCCACCATCAGAGCATCGTTCAGGGATATTCCGGTCGACGTCTTTGCCGAACCATCAAACACTACACGCACCTTCGTCGTGGTGCTAGCTTCTTTTATGACCGCGTGATGCGGCAAAAAATAGGATTGCTCATCCCCTCTCCATTTATCACATAACTCCATTTGACCTAGTTGCTCATATTCTTGCATAAATTGTACATATTGCAATTTCAATTCAGGATTTATTAAAAATTTCTTTTCTAAATGCTTAAATCTTTTTTCCGCTGTCTTTAACGAGTCACCATGTTGACTCACACACGGGCGGCGCGGCAGACTTACAACGTATCTACCATCGCTCTCTCTAGAGTGCGTGGCGACGAAATCCGCTTCACACGCCTTCTCCTCGTGATTTTGAAATCTCGCAGGATTCACCTCCTCCATTTTCCAAAATTTTTCTATCTGATTAGATAATGTGTTTATTGATAAACTACAAAATTGCGGTACTGGCCTTTTTTTCTGATGAATGTTGATCGGGCCCGATATAACCCAGCCTAATTCAGTCCTCTGAAGAGTAGGTCCGGTATCCAATCTCAGCCGATCATCTTGTAGTATATCCCAAAAGCTCTCAGCGCCTAACAGGATATCAATAGGCGCCGCTACGTTGAAATTTGGGTCCGCCATTTGTAATCCCGGCGGCAGCTTAAAGTCTTTTCTGGCCACTGTTGCTAGAGGTAGGTTTGTGGTTATTTCCTGCAATATTAGACAAGTGATATTTTGATTATAATTTGTCCTCAGAGATTTCATTTTTATCGCAACACGTTTCTTTATATGGGTAACATTGTTGTGTATACCTAACACAGGCTTGTTTATATTTTCGCATCTCAAATTTAACTTCATTGCGAACTTTTCGCACATAAAATTGGCTTGAGCTCCAGAGTCAATTAGGACTCTTGCCTCATGCACTTTATTATTGTGACCTACTACCCCAATGATAGCAGTCGACAATAAAATTGTTTTTTCAGCCTTCGCTAAAGCTGAATGGTTTGATACTGAAACTCGTTCAGCATCCATTTGGCAGTCACCTCCTGGGTGATCTTCACCTTTATTCATGGAGTCATCGCTCGGATGCATCTCCCTGTGCAATAACGTATTGTGGCTCTCGCTATCACAATGCTTGCATTTTAAATTAATTTTGCAATATGGGGCCGTATGTCCTAACCTCAAACATTTGAAGCAGGCACGGTACCTCCTTATTGCGTTGGCTCTTTCTCCTGAATTTAATTTTAAAATTTTTTTACAAAAATATATTTTATGCCTTTTGTCATTACAACAAATACAATTATTGTGGGTAGCAGCTAAAAATACCGATTCCTTTTTGGGATTATTGTTGCTACCACTTGCTTTCGGGTAGGTAGGAATTTTTTTCGAATCTGAATTTAACATTAATTCCAAAACTTGCGCACGCGAGGTCAAACATTTAAGAAATTCCTGTAATGTAGGTAGCTCATCCTGCAATGGGTTTTGTTCCCAATGCTTTCTAGAACTTGCATCCAATTTATTAGAAATTACGTATATAATTAAAGCATCCCATTGTTCGATTTTCAAGCCTAAATTTTGCAACGCTTTCAAATTTACATTAGTTTCATCAATCAGATAACGCATGGCTACTGGATCCTCATGTTTCATCTCTTTAAGTTGAAACAGAGCTTGGATGTGTCTTTGTACGGTAGTTCGCAAATTTGCAAACCTCTGCTGCAACAATTCAAAAGCCGATATATAATTCAGGTCTGATACCTCGAAATTGGCGATGATCTTTGCTGCATTCCCCTTTAAACAGGATTGCAGATAATAAAACTTCTGTACATTGCTTATGGCAGTATTGTTATGAACTAATGTCTTAAATGTTTCTAGAAAATTAATCCAATTTTTGGGATCTCCGTTAAATTCTCGTAACTGAAGGTTGGGTAACTTGATTTCTAATTTGGGAGTCTCTACAGACTGAATTGCTCCTTTAGCAGTCGCCAAGGTTGAATAATATTGATTTTCAAAATTTTCCCTTTGCAGATTATTATCAATTTCGTTGGAATCCGGAAGACTTTCGATTTGTTCCTGGACCTCTTCGAAATCATCAATTATTTTTTCAATTCTCGCATAGCGAATTTTAATTTCGTTAACTGATAATGCGTTTAATGAATCCGCAAATCTCGTGAGTTTACCTTTCAACACTCCGCGTTTGTTAATCAACGATTTTAAATTATCCATTTTTTATACGTTTGACAATAATTCAACACAACAAATTCTAAAAATGTTCCTTAAAAAATAATTTCTGTGCAATAATCGCGTAGAAAACCGTAGTAACCAATTCAAGCTATGAACAATGACAGAATCTTACAATAATCATCTTCTAAAACAATTAACCTAAAATAATTCGCATGACTTGCATTTACACTGCGGGTAGTTAGTTTTTTTGTTTTTAAATAAGTACATTGACACACAAAAAATAGCACTTGTTTGAACAGGAATTCACGTCACGGAATAGAAGGAAATAATGGGCAGGGGATACTTATATTGATGTCGATCCTTGTTCTTCATGATTTCATCTTTTCATCTTTTTTGGATTTTTGGATAGCTCGCTGGTTCATTTTATTGTTTCCTTTTAATGCCTTAATCCGATCGTAAGGTAGATGCGGCTGGAGGACCATGCTTTCATCCGCTCGTAAGGACCATGTTATAAATTGATATTCAGCAGAAGGACGTCAAGTAAAAACATCTGGTTTCAATGGAGGAATTCCTGGTTTTATTCACAAAGCACATTTGCTACAATAATTTGTCCCGACCCGACAAAACACTAAATTTGGTCACTTTGACCACTTGCTAGACAATGCTAGCTGCTTATAGGAGATCCACGAATTAAGAGAGAGTTAAACTAGAAAGCAGACTATTTATAAGAATGTTTTTCCCAACACAATCAAAATAAACAACACTTTCGTGTCACCATAACACATTATACGATATAAAAACCAGAGATCTACTTTACCGTCTAACATCTCGTTTTAGTTTAGTCTTACGTCGCTAATCTGTAAAATGCAATATCAACTAAAAATATGCTACAAAAATATGCCGCTAGATGGCAGTAGTCTTCACTCTTTTTAACAATGATAATGTGTATACTATTCATTCGATATTGATTTGCTGTAAATATAGGATAACATAATATATACTCACTGATTGTGTTAAAAACAGATAAGCTTGGTAGATGAAAGAAGAATACATAATATCTCGTGTAAAATATCATGGTGGTGATGTGACTAATAATACAATAACAAAAAACAATCGATCTAAATAATAATAATAAGAAGAAGGATAGTACATTATTTTGAGTATGTGTTATCTTGTTGAAATTCGTGGTATGAATAATGAAAAAAACCAGGGGAAAAAGTTACGATTATAGAATTAACAATATTAAAGTATAATAAAACAATATAATGGATAATAGCAAGGTAAGTATATATGTTGGAAATAGTTTGGTGAGATAAATAAGTTAACATCAAAGATGCAACTAGATTAACAAGCGAAACATACCATAATGTGAATGGAAAGGTGCAAATGATTTTGTAGTGAGTTTGTTTATCAGGTTGAAGTAGGGGTACACAATGAGTATAATAGAATAACGAATAAAAGCATATTATAATACAGACATCAATATATAGTATAATGGAGTGATGTAGCAGCACAGTACTTTGTATCGTCAGTCGCAGTAATTGATTTAATTAACAATTTAAACACAAAAAAAAGAAATAAACTTACAGGCTGTCGGAGTACTCTCGCCTTCTTCCTGGAACCCTGGTTCCATCTTGATGGAGACACTCACTGGGTTGGGAAGATCCATGGCACTGCTGTGATTGCGTCCTGTTAGGTAATGGTAATTGTTTCAACTCTCAAAAAATGAGCCTGAATAGAACATTGATTCAAAGGAATTAGTATACCTATCTGAAAAGACAAGTCTGTGATTGGGATGTTCAGTGGTATTATTACTCGAAATAATATGTTTAATTCATCTTGAAATCGTGATCTTGGACCGCGTCAAAATACCTGCTGTATACCTGGTGGAACATGGTTACGAGTCTCAAAAGGAAAAACGGATGTACAATTTATGGTTTGATTCATTAATTTATTATAATGTTCCGAAAGTATCCAGTGAAAATGAATTGGATTTCATTACCCGGAATTAATTTGAATTTCTAAAAGATCGAAAGTAAGAACTGTCAGACGCCATTTTTTTAAATTATTTTCGTCTATTATCTATGGAAATGTCATTCGCAGATCTTACGTCAGTGCATTACCATTCCTGCTCAGCTTTTCTGAAGTTTTATTGTATTCACTGCACAATACCTGTATTCCATTTTTACAGTTCAAGGTCATTTCAAAGACCATCACATTAATATCCTGAAATTGTTTAAATTCTTCCTCTACTCCTTTTCTAGTGACGTTTCTTCAACACATTGGAATTGACCGCCGCGCTTCGCCTTATACGTAAGTAGGTTCATTTTACATTGACTAAATAGATCTAAGCTTCTCATGTGGTGCTTTTTTATTGCAAAATATGTTATTCAACACTGACAAATTCAATTTTTACAACATTTGTGATGAAATATATTGAATTACCCAACACGAAACACCCGACAGACGAGAGTAAATGGGTTTTTGTTTATGCAGATTTATGGCGGGATAATTATTATTACTATAAAGCTTCGGTGTAGATTTCACAGCTGGGCTACGTATTTCAGTTGCTTATAAAGCTCGATGTGAATTTGCTTGCTAAGCGAGTGACTTGTCTACAACGTTTAACGTTTGAGGTAGCTCTAAATCTCTAACCGGACATAAATATTAATATTTCATAACCAATAATTTTTCTTTTAAACGTGTTTAAAGCCCGCCTTGGGACTGTCCCTTCATAGAGTAGTCTTTCTTCTGTCATTTTATTTATCAAAGCGACAATAAAATATTTTATTTTAATGTTTTTTATTTATTATTTTTTAATTGATAAACTAACGTTTAGGCAAGATTTTTATGCATAGCACATAATTATATGATTAATGTTTTTTGTTGTGCTATTTGTTCAGTGGCTTATAATACTTTATTTGGAATAAATTCGGTTTTTGGGGGAAATTCCTAAAAAATAAAACTAGTTATTTTTATACTAATTATGGGCCGGAAAAACCGAATCTGAAAGAATTAGGCGGCGGAAAGCAATATTAACTGAGTTACACGACTTTAAAATTTTTTATACGCGTACAGGAAAATAGCCATTTTGGAAGTATTCTGATTCCTACAAAATCAAACTAATAGTTATTTTTATACTAACTTTGGGCCGAGGAATCCGAATCTGAAAGAATTAGGCGGCGGCAAGCAATATTAACTGAATTACACGACTTTAAAATTTTCAATACACACAAACAAGAAAATATTCATTTCGGTAGCTGAATTTGACTCATTCAGTACAAAATCATAGATAAACAAGAAATCTACGAAAACATGTGCCAGCAGTGTTATCAGCTCTCAAAAATATTAATTCTCAACGGCCGTATTCTTAAACCAAAAGTATGAAAATTCGTAATCTTAAAAATGCGTAACCAAACCTAACCTAACGCTAGGTTTGTGTAACATGGTTTGTACCCCTTTATACCGCCTGCTCGCGTCAATTTTAAAAAACATCCCTGTTTTCAAGTAGTTTAACGGCTACGCGAGGTTTGTGTAACATGGTTTGTGCCCTTTTATACCGCCTGCTCACGTCCCTAACCTAACCTAACCTAACCTAACGCTAGGTTTGTGTAACATGGTTTGTGCCCCTTTATACCGCCTGCTCGCGTCAATTTAAAAAAAACAGCCTACGTTTTCAAGTAGTTTAGCGGCTACGCTAGGTTTGTGTAACATGGTTTGTGCCCCTTTATACCGCCTGCTCGCATCAATTTAAAAAAACAGCCTACGTTTTCAAGTAGTTTAGCGGCTACGCTAGGTTTGTGTAACATAGTTTGTGCCCCTTTATACCGCCTGCTCGCGTCACGACATAAAAACATCCCTGTTTTCAAGTAGTTTAGCGGCTACGCTAGGTTTGTGTAACATGGTTTGTGCCCCTTTATACCGCCTGCTCGCGTCACGGCAAAAAAACATCCCTGTTTTCAAGTAGTTTAACGGCTACGCTAGGTTTGTGTAACATGGTTTGTGCCCCTTTATACCGCCTGCTCGCGTCACGGCAATAAAACATCCCTGTTTTCAAATAGTTTAGCATCTACGCTGGGTTTATGTAACATGGTTTGTGATACAAAAGTGAGTAAAATTTATAAAGAATAAGTACTTAAAATATAAACGTGTTATTTTACGTTATTGATATTACTGGTTAATGGCAACACTTAATTTTGTGTGGTAAAAACATCTATGTTATCTTGTTTTCTATGGTCTTTGTACTACGTGTGTCAAGTCAAAATCAGCTTGCGAAATGAATATTTTCATGTGCATGTATGGAAAATTTTAAAGTCGTGTAATTCAGTTAATATTGCTTGCCGCCGCCTAATTCTTTCAGATTCGGATTCCCCGGCCCAAAGTTAGTATAAAAATAACTATTAGTTTGATTTTGTAGGAATCAGAATGTTTCCAAAATGGCTATTTTCCTGTATGCGTATAAAAAATTTTAAAGTCGTGTAACTCAGTTAATATTGCTTTCCGCCGCCTAATTCTTTCAGATTCGGTTTTTCCGGCCCATAATTAGTATAAAAATAACTAGTTTTATTTTTTAGGAATTTCCCCCAAAAACCGAACTTTAGCCCTTTATTTTCTACTTAACCTGTCAAACTGCAATAAAAAAGTTTATAAACAGGATGTTGGAGTTCAATTACAAAATTGACATTTTATAGAATTGTTATTGCTAATTATTAATATGCAGTTTTGTTTAATTGTTTACAACATTAAGAAAAATAAGGCTAAAGTTCGGTTTACCATTATGGCTAAAGGCTAAATTATTTATATGCAGTTGCAGCTAAATTATTAATATGGCTAAATTATTAATATGTAGTTTTGTTTAATTGTTTACAACATAAAGAAAAATAAGGCTAAAGTTCGGTAAGCCATTATGGCTAAAGTTCGGTTTACGGGAGATAGTCCTAGATATTTTTTTTTTCTTTTTTTTATACTAATTATGGGCCGGAAAATCCGAATCTGAAAGAATTAGGCGTCGGCAAGCAATATTAACTGAATTACACGACTTTAAAATTTTCTATAAACACTAAGGAAAAAACGTCATTTTTAATGCGCTGACATAACAAGTCATAGAAAAACAAGAAAGATGTTACACCACATAAAATTAAGTGTTGCCATTAAGTAATAATATGAATAACTAATTTAAGTAATTATTTTTTATAAATTTTACTCAATTTTGTATCACAAACCATGTTACATAAACCTAGCGTAGCCGCTAAACTAGTTGAAAACTGGGATGTTTTCTTGCCTTGACGCGAGCAGGCGGTATAAAGGGGCACAAACCATGTTACACAAACCTAGCGTTAGGTTAAGGTTAGGTTAGGTTAGGTTAGGGACGCGAGCAGGCGGTATAAAGGGGCACAAACTATGTTACACAAACCTAGCGTTAGGTTAGGTTAGGGACGCGAGCATTGAAGTACCCACCACTGTCCCACCCCGGTATAGGCAACTTATGGTCGCCCCTTCGGAGTTCTCGCAAGAATCTAATTTTTTTGAATAAACGGCTCTACATTTAATGTAACGAATCTAGACCTTCAATGTCCCCTCATACTGTGTTAGGTGGCGGTATGCGGGCGCGCCTACAGGACTGTACTGTAATGGTCAATCTCTACAATTCTAAAGCCCATGGAGGTGTCAATGCAAAAGCAGTGAGCCTCATGGACAGTCAAACAAGTTGTTAGTAACATCAACAAAAAATAAAAAAATAAAGTTATCCAAAATGACAGCAGCCGTCATGAGTAATCGGCTCATGACAGCAGGAGACATGACCATACATAATCCGGCGGGCGGCACCGAGCACTGTACGTAAAAGAAAAAGGAAACAAAAGTAAAATAACATATATACAGATAAGAACCGGTGTCACCGCAACCTGGCTGCCGGCAGTCCCCGAAACAGTGAAGGAGGCTGATTGTCCGGCCTCCCCACAACCCGCAGCGTCGTCCTTAAGCCAGCTAGCCGGTGGTGCCTAGACGACAGTAAGTGGAAAACATGAAGAAGACCCTAGGGAGACAAGCGTCGGATCGCCGGAGGCGGGACGGACAGCTTTCGGATGTCGTTCAGCCTTCTCCCCAGCCTCTTCATGTCACGGGGTGTGGCGCGACAAACAGGTGCAGCTCCACCAGTTCTAGAAGACCGGCCATGGTACGTAGGCGGGGACACGGTCCAGGGTCCAACCCCTTATATGGGGAGAAGGACGGTACAAAAACGAACAACTGAGTTCAGTTCTCGTAGTACAGCATAACTGAAAAGAAATGTATATAAGCGTAGAAAACCGCAAAACATAAAAAAAAAATAAACAAGAGCGTGTGGGAGTCATCGCTGGGCGTTTAATTGCACCAAATAACAAAAAATAAATCATAAGCATGTAAAGTAAAGAAAACATAAAATAAACATGAGCGTCGAATAACGCAGGGCCTGTGTAAACAAGAAAAAATAAACATAAAAGTGTTAAAGCATAAAAAACATAAAATGTAAAATGCAAACAATAAACTTAAAAATGAAAAAAAAATATAAAACTGTAAAAAAATATAAAACTGTACATCCTGAGCAGAGTTTGTAAAAGAATGGACGCAAGAAAAGTCCGTGGTAAGTCAGGAACAAGTACACCTGGTGTCAAAATCTACTAATCAGCGACTCTAAGCTCAGGCCATCTCTCAACCCAGATCCTTGTAAAGTTCCTCAGGCACTCGAAGTTCGTCTTGTTCGAAACCAGATCAGTGTTCCACACTGGTCTGATTGGTACGTCCAAACCATCGAGCATTTCCTCTCTTGCGTCCGTCATTATCTCACACTGCCACAGAATGTGCTCCGCCGACTGGTTCGTGCACCCGCAGGCGCAGTTGGGGTGAGGGGACAGGGAGAGGGCGTGAAGTCTCCCCCTGAATTCCCCGTGGCCGGATAGAAGCTGGGTGATGTGGTGGTCCAACTTGAGAAAGACCCCTTCCATTCTGACTTTAACTGATGGGAAGAAGGAGAAAGTCCATCTTCCCATATTCGTTCTATCCCAACGGACCTGCCACTCTTGGAGCGACAGATCCCTCATTTGACGAAGCAGCCCAGGGAGAGTCCCCGGCCCGCCCGGTGTCAGAACAACGCCTAGGTGAGTGGCCGGGGTTCCTCAGGGACGCGAGCAGGCGGTATAAAGGGGCACAAACCATGTTACACAAACCTAGC
The DNA here is from genome assembly GCA_917880885.1 of Limnephilus marmoratus. Taxonomy (NCBI): domain Eukaryota; kingdom Metazoa; phylum Arthropoda; class Insecta; order Trichoptera; family Limnephilidae; genus Limnephilus; species Limnephilus marmoratus. The sequence goes on from OU862913.1 coordinate 58,775,134, forward strand.
GTTAGGTTACGCATTTTTAAGACTACGAATTTTCATACTTTACGGCCGTTGAGATAGTCGCAATTCATCAGGTTAATGTGTTATGTGATGAATTATCATGTGAGGAAGTATCGTGTCGGAAAGTTTTACGTTATTGATATAGGGATAAATATTTTTGAGAGTTGGTAAAACTGCCGGCACATGTTTTTGTACATTTCTTGTTTTTCTATGACTTGTTATGTCAGCGCATTAAAAATGACGTTTTTTCCTTAGTGTTTATAGAAAATTTTAAAGTCGTGTAATGCAGTTAATATTGCTTGCCGACGCCTAATTCTTTCAGATTCGGATATTCCGGCCCATAATTAGTATAAAAAAAATATATATCTAAGACTATCTCCCGTAAACCGAATTTTTTCCAAAAATAATATTATATCTGCATGTATTAATAATAATTATTGAATGATATCATCGCCCAGTATAAAGTATCCTTATTTTGGACACATATTTTCATTATGTGTCTGAATCTATTTGGTCATTTGCAATTTTTTATATAACTTGGCAACATGGTAAGTATTTTAGGCTTATTGTACTCCGGGGTTCACTGTCTGTATGCCTTCATTTCTTATAAACCTAGTATTGTGTTCACGTTCCACATTCCTTTTGTAATTAGAGTTAGATAAACGGTGCAACAATATTATTTATTCAGTTAATCCATATAATATATTGACTAATGTTTTAGTCGATCCAAACAATTTAATGATCATTAAAATTGCCATGAAAAGACTGTTTAATTTATAACATTAGTGTATTTCTAAGATATAAGTTTTGTTTAACTATTTTGTGTTCCCAACACCTTAAATAGTATATCTTTAATTCAATTGGTCAGAAAATCGTTTATCATGTTTATTTCAGGGTGGGTTAGTTCACCGCCAACACTTTGAATATTTTGTTCTAATTGAAGCTGTTTTTTAAAAGATCTTTTATAAACACTCGCAAATGCAATAATTCCTCATTTATTTTGAGCTGAAGTCAGTATTAATATCACATAACAGGACGCTATCACAGCAGTGCCATGGATCTTCCCAACCCAGAGAGTGTTTCCTTCAAGACTGAACCAGGCTCCCAGGAAGAAGTGGCAAGTGAAATGTCTTACACAGAAATAGATGTCGACCTCCCGGATGTAAAGAAGAAATGTTTACAACATACTGAGAGTTCTTCTACAGCCAGTAAGTTGCATTAAGTACTCAATTTGCTTAATTCCGATTATCGTTTTTAGGAGCATTTTTATAATTAAATTGACTTTTGAGAAATTTAATTTTAAAATATACTCAGAACATGGAAATTATTTCTTCCTGGTACTCGTAAAAGTATTACGTACTTTTAAAGGATGCTTTTTAATTTATTTATTTAAGACCATTTTTTTTTACATGAGCTCCACACAGGAGGCACTGAGGAAAATAATTTTCCTGAATGCCTATGTCATCTTCGGGGATGCCGTGTGGAGGGTTTTTTAGGGAAAGGAAGGAGTGGAAGGTTCTGGGAAGGAAAAGGGTTTAAAGGGTGGGTAGGAATCTTGGGTTCAGTGGTCCTGGTCATCAGACCTAAACACGCCTCATCTCATGAACCCGGGCACCCCTGCTAAATCACCAAACGTAGTGAACCACTTGGGGTGACCTATGTGCAGAGGTGTTGGTTATCCAATAAAGTTTCCCAGGGCGGCGGTACCCATTCCCGCCTCCCAAATTGAACATTAAATGCATTGAAAACATAGGAACTTTTTCTATCCTTTTTTCTCCGATGTCAAAACGTTAGTGCGTTTTTAAATCCGTATAAATTTATTGTCAGATCACCAGAATGGTCTGAAGAAAGAGATCGATTATGTGAAACATTTGTAAATGTTCAATTCCCCTTCAAAATTGACTACGAACTAAATGTAGTGTATAGGTATTTTGATCGGATAATAAAGGAACGACAAGAAGTCAAAATGTTCAGAAATACGAGTGTAGGTCGCGGGCTGAACAAACTTGCCGCAGTTTTTTTTTTTTTTTTTTTTCATACATTTTTTATTTGTAACAGATATTTGATTTTTTTGGCTACCACACTAGGCTAAGCCCGTGTTGTGGTAGTCATACATTTAATATTTTAACATTTCAAAAAATATTAAGAAATACTTAAAACTAAAGAGAAAAAAAAAGATCATATTTTAAAGAAAAGTAGAAATAAAAATGAAAATTCAAATTCAAATTTTGAAATACAAAAATTAATAATAAAGATTAAATGTTAAGAACTCAAGTGTTCTGTTTAAATTAAAACATATAAGTATATAAATCAAAATTAAAAACATAAATAAATTTAGTGAAAAACTAAGTGAAAAAAATAACAACATTTTAAAGAAAAATAGAAATAAAAATGGAAATTAAATTTTGAAATGCAAAAATTAATAATTAAAATGTAGTGTTAGAACTCATGAATTCTTTAAAGTACGTTCGTCCCCTTTCAAAAATCCAATGTTGTACACGTGTTATAAAAAGAGAATTAGAATTACTTGACTTTATGTCAGTACTCAGAGCATTATATATTTTAGGAGCGATGAACCAGAATTGTCGTTGAGCGAATGAGGTGTTAGTTTTTGGGACCACGCAACCCAGGTTTGATGAAAAGCGGGTGTGTGCTTGATGTTGTGGAGCGATTAGTAGATTATTTTTTCGTATATAACAAATGCTTGTTTTAGTAAATAGCTGTCGAATATCTAAGATCCTGATTTTTGCAAAGAGTTCATTTGACGGATGAGTAGGTTGACATTTAAATATAATTCTCAGAATTAGTTTTTGAACTAAAATAATTGGTCTAATAATGGATTCAGCACAACCATCCCATCCCACTATACCGTATGTTGCTATGGATTGGAAAAGGGCAAAGTATACGCTTCTTAGAGTCTGTAAATCTAAGATAGACCTAAGGGAGTAGAATATATGGCAGAGTTTACGAAGTTTTTTTACTGTGTCACCGATGTGAGCTTCCCAACGTAGTTGGTTGTCTATGATTATTCCCAAATATTTAACTACTTTTGATGATTTGAGGGTCGAACACGTACAATTAATATTAGATGTGGTTTCCGGACTGTCTAAATTGAGTGGACACGAGTGGATGATTGGTTTAGGGCAGTTGTTGGGTATATTGTATTTACGTATGGAAAATGTCATGTATTGTGTTTTGTCAATGTTAAGTGTGAGGAGGTTTGTGTCAAGCCAATGCTTTACTTTTATTAGAGCATTATTAGTTTTGTTAATAACTGATTGCCATGTTTCATCTTCGAATATTAAGACCGTGTCATCAGCAAATGATAATATTTTTCCACCAATATTCATGGCACATAGTGAGTTGATGTATATAAGAAATAAAATTGGTCCTAGTCTGCTACCTTGGGGTAGTTAGTCCTGGCATGCGACTAATTCACGCCAAATAAACACAGAAACCACACATAGATACTTCCGTTAAGTGAAATGCAACTAGGAATGTGAATCTTACGTCGAAATTTTATGGAAATTTATTTTTGAGGTGTTGCGCTACCTCCTTCTTTAGTCAACGTTTCGGATAGCATTACACCGTCCGTCATCAAGCCAGATATGATGATTATCAGTAATGATGAACACTGTAACGCTGTTTGAAACGTTAGCCCCGATGATGGACACTGCAACGATGTCCGAAACGTTGGCTAAAGAAGGAGGTAGCGCAACACGACATAACACCCCAAAAACAAATAACGAAAATGCAAGTATTATTTATACATAACTTTAAAACAGAATTTAAATACATTAAACTTATAATTTATAAGTATACAATATTTTATACTGAAATGTAATAAAACATCTTTTTTTTTTTAGGTGCACAAATCGTGGAGATATTTTTTGAAACATGTTATATTATTTACAAAAATATCTATGAAAGTGTTTATTTTAACAAGATCGTTGTATAATCGAGATAATCTAGACATGAATTAAAATATCTAGTATTATTGGTAAAAATTTCAGTCCAGAATATGTTTGTGTAAGTCTTTGTTCGTACCCGTCTAGAAGATGGTAGACACCTGATCGATAAGACAAAATTTTTTTTGGGCTGATTCGAGTCTAGATATATGTGTAATATAATGTGGACTCCAGACTGTTGACCCGTACTCAAGAACACTTCGAATTAAGGAATTGAATAGAATTATTAGGCTATTAGATTTCTTAAACAGTTTGGTTGATCTTACAATAAAACCAAGTAATTTATTGGATTTACTCACAGTGTATTCAATGTGTTGATTGAACGTTAGTTTGTTGTCAAATATAATTCCTAAATCTTTTATTGATTCAACTGTTTCTAGATTGTGACCACATATGCTATATGAATTTAGAGTTTTGTTGGTGTTCTTGGTGAAATTTATAACTTTGCACTTAGCTATATTCAGTTCCATTTTATTGTCAATACACCAGGAAGATATTGTGTTAAGGTCTTATTGTAAGAGTTCAAAATCTTTCATAGATTTTATTGCTTTATATAATTTTAGGTCATCAGCATATAGAGAAAAATTTCAGCGGAGTTTGTATGTAAGGTCGTTAATATAAAGATTAAGAAAAGTAAGGGTCCAAGGTGAAATCCTTGTGGTACGCCCGACGTAACTAATATTGGGGAAGAGTTAAAACCGTTGACAGTAACTAATTGACTTCTGTGTGATAAATATGATTCTAACCAACGAAGCAGATTTCCATACCGATTTTATCCAGTTTATTCATTAAGATAGAGTGACTAACTTTGTCAAAGGCCTTATTGAAATCGGTGTACACGGCATCATTGTGTTTTATTATTCATTGATTTACACAGAAAGTCCATACACTCGAGTGAATTAGTATTTGTGGATCTTTTAGCTACAAAGCCGTGTTGGAAAGTTAATAGTGTTAATTTTTTAATTGTGTTAAGAACACTGTTTTTTTTTCTTTCTTGTATTGAGTACAATGCAACATTCTGGAATCCACATCACAATGTTCATTTTGTAACGATGTATCTTACCTTATCAGTAAGCTTTACTTATTAACCATCGCTTCATCATCTGTAATTCTACTCAGCTTATTGTAATGTGAATATATGTGATAGCCATGATAGCAGATTGTGTGATAATGTCAAGTAGGTAGACTGTACAAATAAAAGTCGGCAAGGTAAAATAACAATTATGCTCTTTTATTAAATCTAGGGAATCATCCTAATATTGCAATAGAGATTAATAATCAACAGGGGTGGTTGAAATAACGCTGGATACGTATTCAAGTAAATGCAAGCGAAGCTATCAAAAACATGTGGATTTGCTAAGACAAGAAACAATGAAAATAGATTAGGAAACCCTGAGTGGGCCCCTGTAAAGAATATCTAATCATATTTATGAAGTGAATCCTAACCTACGTATTCTAAATATTAAGTTATATCGTGTTGGTAATTAATTAGACATCTCTCACGCGTATTGAAGTCTCGACCTTTCCAACGGCTCGCTGCACAGCTGTTCGTCTCGACACTACCGGGAACCAACTGAATTCTCTCTACTATCGCACAAGTTCCAGACATTTCTCCCCTCCTTTGGCGCCTGTACAATTAACCGACAGCTTTAGATTACATTAGGGAACCGAGTGGCTGGAATCCCATTGAAGTTACGTAGGTACTGGCCGCAAACCGCTGCAAAGTGCAAACTATTGAAAGTATACAAAGTAAATTCTTACTCTTTGTAATACTTAAATTGAGAATTCATTCCGAGAAAAGTGGGTTGCGAACACAAAGCAATGCGCGAGCTGTTGAATCGGTGGCTATTATGAACAGAATCTCAGGCCCAAAATTAATTTGTGAGTACCATCCATTTCTTTTTGTTTTTATTTATTCTATTATTTAAAGTCTTATTGTAAATTAGGTATTACAATAGCGTGTCAATTTATAATTTGAACAAATTCTCATATCCGCTCAACTGCCCGGTTATGAAATAAAAAAGTCTACCCACATATTTCGTAACAATTGACATAATTTTGTTTAGTTCCCAATCATATGGTGCATTTGATATTCTGGAATGAGTAATATTGATAAGATTACGTATTCCGCTACGTATTACTAGATGTAGGTATTTATTTTAGTGCACAAATTCTAGGACTTACTACCATATTATTATTTTTTATTATTATTTAATGCCCCTATGGCATTCACGTATAATGCACTACAACTTTATAAACTTTACAATGATAATAAAGAGTTGACAAAATACAAGTAACATAAAACATAAAAGTTTACAAAAATAGTTATAGTAGAGTATAAATGAAATAAAAATTGATGTAATGCCAATATCCTCCAAATCAACAATAATATTAATAAAAATGTTTAAAATTGATGTTCACAATAGTTTATTAAATATATAATTCTCTCTGAATTCTAACAAGCGATATGTACAACAATTTAGGGATTTGTTTTGAATTGTTCGTAATATAAATTCTAAAGTTTTCATTCCCTTATTAACAACTTGTTGAACACGGACCGTGAAGTCTAGTTGCTCATCCATTATTATGCCAAGATCTCGCATTTCTCTCTCTCTTTATTTCTGGAAAGGCCAAAGTTTTTATTTTTTCTCCATAAATTGTTTTGTGAATATCAGTCACTAAGCAATTTTATTTAACGAAGAACTTGACTTTGGTTTAAGAGAGTTATTTCTTTACATAATTTAATATAATCGGCGATTAGCAATACATTGACGTCTTTTAACTCGTTATGTATTAATACTCGTTGTAATAAATAAATGTATAATTTCGTAAATATTTTTGAATGGTGTAAAAAATTGAGGTCTTCACTCAGGAGAATTTCTTTGGGTAGACTGGTTTTTTATAAATGAAGCACTTTTTTGTTTTAACTTTAAGTTCTTGAATTTTTATTGTTATGATTTGATATTTATAAACTTGTAACTGACGACAATAATTTTCCCCACCCAACGGACAAGGGTTCAGTAGTATTTTAATTTCTTAGTGCAAGTTTTCGTAAAGAAGTGAGTAAATTAAACTGATACAAGCCTTTTTATAACACTTTCGTACCTCTATATTTCCCTTGTTCGTTGTGTGAGAAAGACAAAGAACAAAAAATGATTCTATCGACATCTAACGAACAAATCAGACAACTCTTGGATCGCAATCCAACCTTTGATAGTAACTCAAACTGCATAATTGGTTTGCGTCCTGGGTTTAATTCTAAACAGCTTTCAAACATTAGATTATTTATTGATTTATTTTACTGCATGATTATATGATTTGAAATGTGTGTTGTAGATTACAAAATTTTGTTTGCAAATTTAATAAATCTGCCAACGACCTACGATATAACCTTATAATGCTAAAAATAAACATATTTTCTGATAATTTAAAACATAACTTTACCAGATTAAAGAACAATATTTCGAAATCAAATTTCTGTTTAAATTTTATTTAAAAATTCCATATTTCTGGTTTTGTCTGACACAAAACAAACACAAAAAACATTAAATATTTTAAAGTCGCTTACAGTTCGTCGCCTCAGTTCTTATTTGTCCAACAGAGCATTTTAGTTTTTGTTCAATCTCCACTTTAAAATTAAAAATAAAGTATAAAAAATGACAGTTAATTACTTAACTAAGAATTATTTAAACTAATAAAACCTTTACCGTTACGAAAATAGCTTTATCTTAAACACCTATCATAATATTTCATTGAAATAAGCGAAGAAAACCTTCTTGTCCTGTAAAATTTTCTAATTGTCTGTTGGACAAATACGAACTAAGGCGACGAGTTTCCGATTCCTCAAGCTCTTTCATGGCTGAATAATGCATTCGCCTTACTGTCAACTTGCTCTATTGATTCGCCTTACTGAAGCTACTATTATTTTACAAGTCATGATTGTTCATTTATTGTTAATAGCGTTTTTTAAATAAATATTTTATATGTATTAGAGTGCATGAAATTGTCTAATAAAATTAATTTATAAAGGATTATTAAAATCTTATTAATGTTTACTTAAGCATGATCCCTTTAGCAAGGCCTTCTCTAAAAATTATTCAAATAATTAAATGACAAAAATACAACTGAATACACAAATGGCATAAATGGCTCATTATTAAAAAAACTTAAATAGTCTTTGAATAGTTTTATTCTTAAATTAAACTTGAAACCATAATCTTGATTCCATATTTCGTAAGTTTGCTGAGTTAGAACGTTTAATTTGGAAGGACCTTTGAAAGTTAATAGCAATTCATAGAAACGGGTGTATTCGTGTCTTCAATCAGACTATCTTTTCCGCCGGAAAATCAACAAATTAACAATAATAACAATTTTCTTATCATTGACATCAGCTGATGTTCCAGTAGCCTTTTTTTACACTGTAGGTCTGTCGCTCAACATCTGAAAACAATAAAGCTATACTGAGATGATTTCAGTGAAATATTACGCCGTTTACGTATTTTATTTAGTTGAATACTTGTAGAAAATTAGTTATTGACGTGCAATCACAAAGGCTGCCACCGCCGTACACTTACAACTACCGGGTGGCGGAAGCTGGCTCAGGAATTAAGAAAGTACCGAGCGAGACGTAGCGACTGCATACAGATTTTGCGGTATCATATTTTGTACAAACGTAATGTCAGCGGCAGAGCATTAAAGAATCAGAGGCTTTTTCTCAGGTGAAAACATTGATCCCACAAGGGGTCATCTGTAGTCCTTCTTATCACTAAAATTTACTTTAATTTTATTTTCTGTTAACCGAATACATTGCTGTTTTGTTATTACAGATAAAATGAATGTGAATACTGTTCCCATCAAGACAGAACCAGGACACCGAGAAGAAGGTGAAGAAGTTATTCCTTACACGGAAATGGACATAGACCTGCCGGATGTTAAAAGAGAATGCTTGGAGCACATTCAAACAGCTACCCAAACATCAGGTATAACCGATTTTACTTCGTAAAATTTACTATTTGAGCTCTTTAATATTTAAAGTGTTACGAATTAATTTACTTTACAAGTATTAAACTTTATTCGCTATCTTTTTCAGACTTAATAAAAATCCTAAAGACGCACCACAGCTCTCGTAAGTCAGTGATAGAAGTGCACTTGCGTACCCACACTGGAGGAAAATCTTTTTCGTGTTCCGACTGCAAAAAATCATTTTCTTTAAAATCAAATTTGACAAAGCACATGCTGACACACAGTGGAGAAAAACCCTTTACATGTTCCGAATGCGAAAAATCATTTTCTCAAAGGGGCAATTTGACGAACCACATGCTGACACACAGTGGAGAAAAACCCTTTACATGTTCCGAATGCGAAAAATCATTTTCTCAAAGGGGCACTTTGACGAACCACATGCTGACACACAGTGGAGAAAAACCCTTTACATGTCCCGAATGCGAAATATCATTTTCTCTAAGGAAAAATTTGACCATCCACATGCTGACACACAGTGGAGAAAAACCCTTTTCATGCTCGTACTGTGAAAAATCATTTTCTCAAAAAGGAAATGTGACGGCCCACATTTTGACACACAGTGGAGAAAAACCCTTTTCATGTTCCGACTGCAAAAAATCATTTTCTCTAAGGGGAAATTTGACGACCCACATGCTGACACACAGTGGAGAAAAACCGTTTTCATGTTCTGACTGCCAAAAATCATTTTCTCAAAAGGGAACATTGACGTATCACATACTGACACACAGTGGAGAAAACCCCTTTACATGTTCCGAATGCGAAAAATCATTTTCTCAAAGGCGCACTTTGACGAGACACATGCTGACACACAGTGGAGAAAAACTGTTTTCATGTTCTGACTGCCAAAAATCATTTTCTCAAAAGGGAACATTGACGTATCACATGCTGACACACAGTGGAGAAAAACCCTTTACATGTCCCGAATGCAAAAAATCATTTTCTCTAAAGGGCACTTTGACGAGACACATGCTGACACACAGTGGAAAAAACCCCTTTTCATGTTCCGACTGCAGAAAATCATTTACTCAAAAGGGAACTTTGATGAACCACATGCGGACACATAGTAAAAACGTAAACAAATAAATATTAAATTAGGTATTATGGTCCTAAAATAAAGTTTGACTAAATTTTTCTTGTGATGCATAATTTTTACTTAAATTTATTACCTACCATTAATTTGATGTTTATATCTTCAAGTTCTTCTTTTTATTTTAAAAACTGTCTCTATTATACACTTATGTAAAAGTCCATCAGGACGTTGAGAATTAATAAATAAATTAATAAATATTATTCTAAACAGATTGTCTGATTTGTAGTTTTCAATAAAAACTTGGGAAACTTTACAATTTGGAAGGCGGGTATTGGTACCGCCACCTCGGGAACCATTTATTGCAGCATTATAATATAACAGCATGGAGCTTTTCGATAGAGTGATGTTTATTATCATTAACATAGTTACAGTCGTTGCTAGTAACAACGTAATATTTTGTTATATTCTAACACCCTCTCGTTACTAAATTAACCTTAATCTAATAAAAAAAAACAGTAATATAAAAATTTATAAACTTCCGATATGCCCTTAAAATTGAATATAATAATATTATTGAACTTAAAAAATCATAATGTTTATTTATACACATGTGTAAATGTACATACATGTTTATATGTGTATGTGTTGGTATATATGTATGTATATGTGTTTATATAATAATAATAAATAAAATGCCTTTGTAGTGGACGTGTTGTTGTCCCTACAAGACTGTAAGAGGGCACCGGTGTCTCGTGCACGATGATCCGGATGTTTTCCAAATTATGAGGGTGGTAACCCTGAATTGTGTAGGGTGGCAACCCTTGATCTGCCTCCCTGCACCCAGAGCTTGGTGATGGCGGCTCTGGATGTCCTGGTCTCTGCCTGAACCTGGCGCCTTGCGGTGTCCTCGAGTAGGGCCGGCTTGTCTGGAGAAGATAGGCACCAGGCTTGGTAAGGCGGAGCTTCAGCAGGAGGCAGTCGGAGAGAGGTCTTTCAGAGGAAGTATTTAATAAAACACTTTGTCGAGTAAAAAGTTGAACTGATTTATTTTCAAAAAGGTCGCAGTATTTATTCAATTCGGCGAACCCGATTTGGGGCCGGACAAAACCACAGAAAAGTGGTGGGGGGAGTCATTCCGCGCCACCACTAGTATTTAAGGGGCAGAGAAATGTCCATTATATATTTTGCCTGTTTATGTCAAAAAAGCGCTCGCTTAAATTTTGAACTTTTACAGGATTTTGTAGCCTAAACTACTGTATAAAACATAAATTTATAATTGAAAACAAATAAAGAAAAGTACAATGTATAACAAGAATTTTTGTTTGGTGAAATTTGATGCATTTTGAGATTTTTTGATTTTAAATTTAGGTTATATGATTTTGATTAATTGATTTCACAATGAAATGCAATTATATTATTTTTCCCCGGTTCCCCGTGAGATAATCTATCGAAATCTGTTTATTTCAATATCCCACGAGGTCCCGGGATTTTTAAAATGAGAAAAATGTCTTTTGACAAGAACAAAATGTGATTCTATTTTCTATAGGTTTTTTCCTAGAGGCAAAGTTTTATGTTTTGCTGGAGGCCTTGCAGGTCCTACAATAAAAACTGATTATTTCATTGTCCTGCAAGGCTCACAGACTTTTAAAATTGAAAAGTAAAAAATTAATAATACAATATACAAATTAAAAATGTAAAAATAATGAGTTTACAATCTCCCCAGTAGCAACCTGAAAGTAATCGTTTATTTGTTGCACTGGGGAAATATACATTGTTAATGGTTGGCCTCTTGTGAGTCGGAATGTTTGCCTTCGTGGGCTTTGTGGTCTTCATATTTGCCTTCGTGGGCCTCGTGTGGGCTTCGGGGGCTAAATATTTGCCTTCGTGGGCTAAATAATAACAATTTTAATGCAAATGAGGCAAAGCAGTCTTCTTGCCAGAGCGGCAAAGCAATCTGCTTGCTTAGCGGAAAGGGAGGCAAAGGAGTTTTTGCCTATCCTTAGAGCCAGAAATATTGGCCCTTGTTGGGGCCGCCAATAATAATAAATTTGTGGTGAAGAATAGAAATATTTAAATACTCCAGTTAGGTATCGCTTTGTTCCTACAAAATTTGTGCCGCAGTCACTGAAGACTTCGGAACACAAAACCCGTCGATTTAATAATTACTAAAAATAAAGAGTTAGAAGATACGAGTAACATAAAATATGAGACACGAAATAAAGGTTACATAAAATATAAGAGTTTACAAAAAGTAGTTATAGTAGAAATGATTTTTAAATTGGTAATTTGCCAATATCCTCCAAATCAACAATAATATTAATTAAAATGTTTAAAATTGATGTTCACAACAGTTTATCAAATATACTTAATTTTCTTTGAATTCGACAAGCGATATGCACAACAATTTTATGATTCATAAATTTATATGTGTTTTATTTAATTTATTGTATTTTATGATTTATTTGAATTATTTATTATATAAATTCTAATGTTTTCATTCCCTTATTAACAATTTGTTGAACATGGACCGTGAAGTCTAGTTGCTCATCCATTTCTCGCATTTTTTGATCTCGCATTTCCGTAACTCTAAAAGTTTTTAATTTTTCTACATACTTTGTTTTGTGAAAATCAGTCATTAAGTAATTTTATTTTATATTGAAGAACTTGACATTGGTTTAAGAGAGTTATTTCTTTAAATAATTTATTATAATCGGCGAATAGCAATACACTGACATCCTTAAACTCTTTTTTTGTATTTCTTGAGCATTAACTATATTAGGTACTCTTTAACACGGAATTTTTTTTTTCAAACAGTTACATTTAGCTTTATTATTACGAAAAGTGAGCATTTATATGTCGGGGGAGACAAAAACAAGCAAAAAATATGCATTTAACATTTTTATTTTCTTTAAATTAATTCACTACGCGTTAACTCCATTTTATATTTATCGTTTTTATTTTGTATTTCATTGGTAATCAATCAATGATGCCAATCAAAGACAATATATTATTGCCTTATAAAACAAGATGAACGCATTATTGACAAGTTTGTACCTGTGTTTATAACAGCAGAACATGGAAAGAAATGTATTAGAATAATTACACATTCCCGCTAGACAAACCCTGCTTTGCCAAACAAACCATTCAAAACCTGGAATGTTTTTTTAAAATTATGATAACATGCAGCTTTCGTAATTTGAATCTCAACCCAATAATTCGAAGTAGGTACTTTTTGTTTTTATTTTGACGAGAATTTATTTTATAAGATTGGTACTTCCGACAAATGTCATATTTGATTGTTAGTTAAAAATGAATACCTATTAGGTATTATCCGTGCATCAAACTTCGACGACACGAACGTTTCGTATTATCCGTGAGGTGAACTCTATGCATCTTGTAACGTGTATTTCTTGGTAGAGCATCAGAATCTCCCTCAAGTTTGTGGGAAGGGAAATACAGTCTTTATCTTCGGGCATTTTTAGTTAAATAAAAGAAATAATTTAGCAGTACAATATCACCTATATTTTAAAGGTATGGTGTATACATGGGTGCCCTCTAAGGGGTCAAGAATTCCACATTTCCTAAAGAAATAATAAAATAACACATAAGCAAGAGAGCATACCTGTGGACCGTAATTTATCTAAATTATCCTGACTCTAACGCTGACGCAAATCACTGTTAATAGGCGACCAGGAGCACGCGGGGTCTCCATAGACAGGAACCGAGGAAGGCCCCAGGGCCTGGGGACTCCTCACCAGGGAACAGGAACCAGGAAAGGCCCCAGAAGATGGGGACTCCTCCACAGGGAACAGGAACCAGGAAAGGCTCAAAGTCTCGGTTGTGCGTACCGGTGAAATCTCGGTAGACGCCGTTTACCGCGCCCTTCATAGATCAGCGCCGGGCCTCCATCCGCCTCAAATATCGAGTTCCGCGAGGATATCCCCTCTCAAAGCCTTGGCCACGTTAATATCATGAACGCCAAACAAAGGATTACACCGATTATCCACACTCAAGTACGAGAGTGAAGGTGAGCACATCGACAATATGGCGACTCGCGACTCCACCATTTAAACTTTTAAAAATCCCGTTTCACTCACGGAAACAACACGGCTCGCGGTTATAAAATAATCCATGATTCTTTTTTAAAATGGGTAAAACCCGTAAAGGTGAAACTATCACATATTTAACAATAAACTTAAATAATTCGGTGACTCGTCGAATCAATGTCGGCTCCCAAAACGACGAAAATTCAACAAGTGCCTCCCGAGATAGATGGCGCTAGTCGCTAGCGGTTAAGAACTAATCTTTACGGCGATCATAATAAAACGTAAGCGGCCAGGTGAGTTTAAGATTAACTAGGTCAAGACAATATTTATTTTATCAAAATAAATATTATCGTGACAATCTTTAACCAAGAAACAATTAATTACGTTTGGAAAGATGTTAAAAGATGCATTAATATTCCATTTTTATTTAATCATAGTTCAAAATTTACTTTGTCAAATGATCTCATTTCAATTATTTTTTGTTTGGTTTGATATTTTTTGTTTGAGTTTATTTTCAATATAAACATTCATCACTTAGTTAACCCAAACTAAGAACCTAATTACTTACTTTGTGCATGTAAACAGTTGTTTCTTGTAGTAATTGGTAAAACGATGTGTTATTTCCATAATCTGTGCCTAAAAGTGCGGCGGTCAGCGGAATTATTATCAATTTTAGATTTTTCAGGTCATCAGTATTATCCTTATTTATTTTTGACTTAACTGAGCTACTGCTTTTATGGGTAAAAACAGCCGTTTATTGCAAGAGGGTACAGTCAGTAGCGTAGCGAGGGGGGGGCGGTGGGGGCGGACCGCCCCGGGTGCCACCCGAGGAAGGGGTGACACTCGAACGTGGAGAAAAAACTTAGGAATGTGCAAAATTGCCGTAAAAAATATTTTACACGTTAACACTGACAATTATTTTACTCTATGGCTTGGTTGGTCGGGATTACCGAAAAATGTTTTTTTTTGTTCCTAGCTCAGTCGGGGAGTTCCCTGAAATATTCCTTGTGTCATTCTAATTTCGTTCGTATATTGTGATTAACGTAGACTCGTGAAGTGAATTTTTATCTATAGACTGACGTGAATTA
The DNA here is from genome assembly GCA_917880885.1 of Limnephilus marmoratus. Lineage (NCBI taxonomy): Eukaryota > Metazoa > Arthropoda > Insecta > Trichoptera > Limnephilidae > Limnephilus > Limnephilus marmoratus. The sequence continues at coordinate 58,790,285 of OU862913.1, forward strand.
GTGAAGAAGTTATTATTGTGTTAGCGTGTTTATTAGTGCTGAAAGACAAGTTTGAAAAACAAGGTAGGTAGGTGTGAATTTTTAGATACCGTTTTGTAGCGCATGTATAGTTACAGTCGGGACAAGTGCCGTTTTAGTTATTTTTTTCGAGAATAAGAATAGTTGCAGTCAGGACAAGAAATAGGTTTTTTCCACTATCGGTAAACGTGTGATTTTTAGACTTCTCTTCAGAGTACATGAATAGTTGCAGTTGGAACATGAAAAAGGTTTTTCTCCGCCCTGAGTCAGCAACTGACTTCTTATGTATCCCTTTTGAGAACACGAATAGATACAATCAGGACATGAAAAAGGTGTTTCTCTTCTGTGAATCGTACTGCGGATTTTTAAATCTTCCTTTTGAAAACTTAAACTTAAGTTAGCAAGTGCCGCTTTTAGATTTCTCTTCATAGTACATGAATAGTTGCAGTTAAAACATGAAAAAGGTTTTTCTCCACACTGAGTCAGCAGCTGACTTCTTATGTATCCCTTTTGAGAACACGAATAGTTACAATCAGGACATCAAAAGGTTTTACTCCACTCTGAGTAAGCTTATGAATCATAGCGGAGTAAAGTGTTGCTCCATATGGAAACCTTTGTAAAATTAATTTCTTCAGGGCCTCCTCAGTTTAGCTAATGTAAAACGAAATATGTGTTATAAAACCATGTAGGTGTATTAAAGGTAAGACAGTATTAAATTGTGGGAATCCGGAAGGAATGAACGGCAGATAAAAATAATAATATTTTCCCAATTTGTTTATGAATTACAATTTAAAACAATAAAATAAACACCATACACATATACATGTGCGAGTTTGAAATCTCTTGTTTTATTTTTACCGCAAATGCGATTAAAACAAAAAAGGTATTTTAGCGACTTTCCAGTACTTTGCGCAATATAATTGAGACTTTTATGTAAAAATAGCCACTTGGGTGTTACGTAACGTTTAGGGGGAGGGAGGTGCAGAAAACTGTTACGGTGCGTTGCATGGGGGGAGAGAGGGTCAAAAATTTTCAAAAATTGCGTTACGTTATACTTGAACGCCCCCCTTACTATTTCACGATTGAAATTTTATAGTTACACTCTGAACACAAAACTGGTTTTAACCTAAGTATTGGTTATTATGTTTTCATGAGAGCAAATGATTTTCTTCAGATTTTTGCAGCATATTAGAATTGAAGACTCCACACGGAACTCTGTTATTTGTAGCTATATGGCTCGGTCGGTAAGCATTCTGTTATTTTATTTTCCAAAAATTCTGTTATTTTATTTTCGCTCCTAGCTCTTACTCTTGATTTATTTGGGATTCCCGTGAAATTTTCCTCGCTTTTCCCCTGTGTTATTCTCATTTCTTTCGTACATTGTGATTGACGGGAACTCGCGAAGGAAATTATCACCTATCGATTGTTGAAAAAGCTGTTATTCTGTTAGTGTTTTTATTTTGAGGATAACAATATTTTTACATATTTGACTAGCTAGAAATGTTTTTTTTTATATTTTAGAAGTCAAAATTTGTGTTTTGAATTTCTCAAAAAAAAATTAAGGGGGGGGGTGACACCGCGTTTTCCGCCCCGGGTGCCACCCATGCTAGCTACGCCACTGGGTACAGTCAATGATAAATCAATCTTTTGTACAATTGAGTTTCAGAAGAAAATGTACGCTAAAAAAATGGTTAAGTGAAAGAACTTTTTTGTACTAATTTCTGTTATTTCCGCTTTTTCGTTTTAATGTTTTTTCCATTATTATTTTCTCTTGTCTTTTCTTTTTATTTTCTTTTGTTTTCTCTGTTCTGTATTTCTTATAAATTTTATTAACAATTTATTTTTTTCATGTACCTGTTTATTTTATGTACCTGTCTCAATTTAAAAAAAGTAATTGTCAAAAGAACCTGTTGACAAACTGATATCAATCAGTTTAACAGGACTTAATTTAAAAATGTAAAAAACTGTAAATAAATAATTAAGGAATTTTATTAATAAAAAAAAATAAATAAAAAAAATGATGTTGTCCAAAATCATCAAGAGCACTTGACTTAACCGTCAATGGCATTAGTATTTTTCCATCTGTTATCTATTTTAATCTCCTTTATAATCAAACACATTGGTCTACTAGTCTACTTAATTAATGTTTGTTTATAAATCTACTTATTTTCAGCAAGACAAATTATCGATAGACAACTGGACGCCATCACAGCAGTGCCATGGATCTTCCCAACCCAGAGAGTGTTTCCATCAAGACTTGTAACATTTGCTGCTAGCGTCGTGCGCAATTCGCAATTTTCGCATAGTCCGGTTGTTAGCATTGTACACCGAATGGGGTACAGATGGTTCAAGTTGCTTCGAGAAAGTTCGGGCGCTTCAGTTGACGGAATTATCACGGATCGAGCAGGTGGTGTTGTGTGACGGGCTGTCATATGGCTGGAACTCAAGACATCATTATCGGACTACGATTTGATGAGATGACGTGAGATTTTAATTTATTATTTAACAGATCGAGACAGTGCTTTAAATATATTTAGAGATTACTGAGATTAAAATATGTTTTGTTTATACGTTAACAGGCGCCCATCAGTTAATCTTTTAACTTTATTACTTATTTGTTTCGTATTGACACGTGTCGAGAGTTAATAATCATTTACAGCTGGGAACGATCCTTCGTTACCAGCCACCCCTGATGCATCTTTATTTGTTTAGTAATATAGAGTCTCATTGCTTATAATAATGGTATGTTCCCAAGGGCAGGTTTTGTAATATATAATAAATTATTCAATGTTACTGACATGACACTCTCTTTATTGGCTTACCTACCCTGATTGCTTGCTTGCTATGTCTGAGATTTAAATACTCCATACATTAATGGATGACCAACCTTGGTGGGAATATAATTAAAGGTAATATATAACAAAGAAACATATGTCACAGACTGAACCAGGCTCCCAGGAAGAAGTGGCAGGTGAAATGTCTTATACGGATGAAAAAACCCATCTCCTTGATATAAAGAAGGAATGTTTGCAGTATGCAGAGAATGTTCAGCCAACGAGTAAGTTGCATTGCGTATATCGCAAAGTTATGGACGCAGTCAGGACAGTTTCTTGTTTCTACCTCCTCTTGTAGTACATCGGTACTTTTGAATTAACTTTTGAAAAATGTCTTAGTAAATGAAAAATGTCTTAGTAAACTTTTGTTTAATAATAATAATAATAATAATATAAGTTAAGGTAAAAAGTAAATAACAACACATAAATTAAATAAAATAAACGAATAAGCATGAAAAATGAAACTGAAAAGAAAAAAGTGATGTAAATATCAAACACTAAAATGATTTTTAAATAGCCGTTTACGGAGGGTATTTCATCGTCTCCCGTCTCCAGAGGGTCATCAGGGGAGATTCCATCCAGGCAGTCATGGCGGTGATGATCGCATTCTTCGAATGGCGCAGTCTGCGCCATAAACTTCCCATGCGGTGGCGGAGAAGTGCACGGAAAGTATGTACTCGTCCCTCCAGGAACATTTCCGTAGCGCTGCAGTATCTCGGTAGGCGGAAAGTTGGCGATAGGCGTTATTGTAAGCAACCTTTAACTTATGCCATTGGGTTGCAGTGTAGTCAACCCACAGTTCTGATGTATACAGTGAGGTACAGAAAGCGTTGAAGCTTGCCTTCAGAATTTGGGCACATTTTGTCAGAAGGTCAACATATTTTCGCTTTGCAATAAAATTCATGCGTTCGTCACTCCTTGACACACTGACCCCCAGATTCCTAACCACCTCTCATACCTTTTACTTCCCAAAACATCTTCTCCTTCGTTTCCTTTAAAACGCCCTTTACACAGCACCCCCAAAGATGACAAGCCCTGGGGGAAAATTGTATTCCACAAGGCCTCCTGTGTGGAGCTATTGTAAGTTGTGAAGTATTAAAGTATCTGCAGGCCCTGTACTGAATGTCCAGCTTCTGGGAGGCTAACTAAACTCTGACTTCAATGGAGCCCCCGTGCCTGAGCTGGTTACTCAGAGTTAAACCAAGCATTTCAACGGAAAGCTTGCATACAATTGTATTGTATAAATATTCCAGGTAGTGTTAATGTGCAAACTGCTCCCATCAAGATAGAACCAGGATCACAAGAAGAGGACGGAGGAAGAATTCTTTATATCGAAATTGACCCGTTGGATGTTAAAAAGGAATGCTTGGAGCCTTCAGATAGTATCAGCCAGACTGCATGTAAAACTTTGTTTTTATTTGTTTGAATTCGTATTAATAATGTTCAGTTTTCATTGTTGACATTAGTAATTAGTACTGAGCGTTAAAGAAATAGTCACATTTACACAGTGGCGTAGCGTGGGTTTCGACCGCCCGGGGCGGAGGAAAATTTTGCCCCCCCCCCCCCCTCCATAACTTATACTGGTACTTCTTCCGGCAGATTTTCAAGCCCTGACCGGGGGGGGGGGGTAGATATCCTATTTTTTATAACGATTTTTATAATCCCATTATTACGCTTCCAATAAAATCATGCTTATAAATTCTAGCACAAAATTATATATAACTGCTCTCAGAAATCGAGAACGGTATGCTTGTGATAGAATTTTGCATCTTCATCACGCATACGCATGGAATGCAAAGCTTCACTTGGTACACGATGAATCGGCAGCTTATTGTTATATTGATAACACAAATCTGGTTTAAATTAAACTAAATATGCGGTGTATCAAAACTACACTCAGAACACAAAAATGGTTTTTCTTTGATTCTAGCGGCATTTACATACTGAACACAAAACGGGTTTTAATAAAATCTGTATGCGGTGAATTAAAACTACACTCAGAACATAAAAAGGGTTTTTATTTGATTCTGCCGGCACTTACATTCTGAACATAAAACTGGTTTTAATTAAAACTGTATGTGGTGAATTAAAACTACACTTTGAACATCGGAGTGGAGGAAAATTTCGCCACCTCCTTATTTGGGTACTTTAAGCGGGGGGGGGGGGAAAGGTCGTGTATATGTAGACCTATTTATAAACGAGCCGTATTTTTTTAATAATCACATTTGACAAGTATTCTTTCAACGAAAATCATGTTTATAAATTCTATTACAAAGTTGATTGATAGAGTCACCAAATAATAGTAACACACGCAATCACAATCAAGTTCTCAGAATTTTATAGCATTATGTTACTCAAATGTAAACTCGATGCTCAATGAATCTGCAACTCGTTACTTAATTTATCGTTGTATTTTGAACACAAAACCAGTTTGTGTGCGGTGAATTAAAACTACACTCAGAACATGAAAATGGTTTTTCTTTGATTCTGGCATTAAATAAATAGTCTACAACTAGAATTTTATAACTGCACATCGAATAACAGAATGTTTTCCTTCGAAATGTGTCAGCAGATGAATCCTACTGGAATTTTACATTATGTACTGGTTTAAATTAAATCTGTACCTTGTGAATTAAAACTACATTCAGAATATGAAAATCTGGCGGCACACATAGTCTGCAAATAGAATAATATAACTGAACTTCAAATAAGAGGATGTTTTCCTTCGAAATGTGTCAACAGATAAATCCACAACTGGAAATTTACATTCTTAACACAAAATTGGTTTGAATTAAGTCTGTATGCAGCGAATTAAAAATACATTCAGAAAATGAAAATGGTTTTTCTTTTATTCTGGCAGCACATACAGGATACAGATTCTGCAACTAGAATTTTATAACTGAACTTCGAATAAAATAATTTTTTCCTTTGAATTTTGTCAGCAGATGAATCCTCAAATGGAATTTTACATACTGAAAACTGGTTGAACTTCGAATAATAAGAAAAAAAATATCCATAAACTTTTGCCTGTCAATGTTTGCGCGCAAAATTTCCGGTTCTTCCCATGCATTTTAAAAGTTCCTTTTTATTGTTTTTTTTATCCTTTTGCAAAAAAACAAAATTGTTCTAAAATCTAGATAAAGTAATTTTTGCGATGTGTTTATTAGGACATTATTGTTTCTCAATATTAAAATGTTGATATTGGAAATGTGAATTGGCTCAAAAATACACCCCTGCGCAGGGCCGGTTTTAGCACTACCAGCGCCCTGGGCGAGATTTCCACAGCGCCCCCTAAGCAGTGGCGTAGCGTGGTCACCCGGCGCGGAGGAAAATTTCTTCTTGCTTCACTTGATGCACGATGCATCTGCAATTCGTTATTTAATGTATCGTTGTATTCTGAACACAAAACCCGTTTGTATGCGATGAATTAAAACTACACTCAGAACACGAAAATAGTTTTTCTTTGATTCTGGCATTAAATAATTAGTCTGCAACTGAAATTTTATAACTGCACATCGAATATCAGAATGTTTTCTTTCGAAATGTGTCGGCAGATGAATCCAACTGGAATTTGACATTCTGTATTGTTTAAAATTAAAATTTTACCTTGCGAATTAAAACTACACTCGGAACATGAAAATGGTTTTTCTTTGATTCTGGCAGCACATACATAGTCTGCAACTAGAATTTTATATCTGCACTTCTAATAAAATAATGGTATCTTTCGAAATGTATCCGCAGATGAATACACAACTAAAATTCATTCGTTAATACAATCTGAACACAATTCAGGTTTTAATTAAGATTGAATCTGTTTGCAAGTTATCAGCTTTAATTAGTATCACTCTCATAAGATGCGAAGGTTTTCCTACGAATTGCGAAATTTGCAGCGTTAAAAAAGTATAATTATTGATATTTTTAACAAATAATAAAAAATTTGTTGGATTCGTAAACGAAAGTATCGTAGAACATTTTCAAATAATGATTTGAAATGGTTTAAATTTTTCCAAGATAATGTTATTACTTATTGTGAAATTTTGCCGCCCCGTTTAAAAGTACCGCCCGGGTGGGCCGCCCCCCCCACCCCCCACCCCCCACTCCCCACGCTACGCCACTGCCCCTAAGTGCAATACAATTCCATACGAAAAAAGGCAATGAGTATAATGAAATAACCGTTTATAAAAACAAGCTATTTATTAAAAAAAAAAACTAATGAAATTTCACTTTTCTAGTCTTCCTATCGGCGAAATTGATAACCTAATAAAATTCTTTGATTAGGTTTTATTAAAATCGATGTTTTTAGCAATTTCTTTTTCGATTGACAAAGTTGCCAAGTTTGTCAATTTAGATTGAGATTTTGTCGATCGCAGATAGGTTTTTATCTTGAATGAATTGTTTCATTGTTTGCAATTTTTTTTATGAAATGAGAATTAGAGAAATGTCGCCCTGTATCATTCTTCGGATAATTATCAATGTGAGTTTGCACTGGGCCACGCTTAAAAATGTTAAAAAGATATAGATAATGTGTTTCTCTATGGTTGGGGATTCCCGGTAAAATGAACTGCAGCAGTGCTCCGATCGAAGGATTGTACACCACGTTCCAATTCTAGTGTTGCCACCATAACAATTTTTTTCCTAAATTTGAATTTGAATTTTCGAGTAAGTAGGCCTGGCTCAAAGAGCGAGGGAATATAAAGGGGCGCCTGCGGCGCCTTTGGCGCCCCTTTATGTCCGGCGCCCTGGGCGGTTGCCCAACCGCGCCCTACCCTAACGCCGCTACTGCCCCTGCGATTATTCGAATTAAAGTACTTAATGTAGGATAAATTTAAAATTTTAAATACAGATTCCTTTTCTTAAAAAAATGTTATGAAAATCTTAAGTTTTTATCGCAAGCACAAATTTATTTTAAAATTAAATGTGTGGGATATAATTTCACAATTTTATTTTAAAATTAAGTGTGCGGGATAATTTGCGTCTCCTGTGATTAGACGGGTTAAATTAAATCTGTATTTGTCGAATTAAAACTACACTGAGAATTTTAAATGGTTTCTCTTTGATTCTGGCAGCACAAACATATTGTCTGTTACTAGAATTTTATAACCGCACTTCAAATAAAATAATGGTCTCTTTCGAAATGTATCAGCAGATGAATACACAACTGAAATTCATTCGTTAATACATTCTGAACACAATTCTGGTTTTAATTAAGAGTAAATCTGTTTGCGAGTTATCAGCTTTGTTTAGTATTACTCTCATAATACGCGTAAGGTTTTCCTACGAATTGCGAAATTTGCAGCTTATAAAAATATAATTATGATATTTTTAATAAATAATAAAAAAAAAGAGTTGGATTCGTAAACGAAAGTAGCGTAGAACATTTTCAAACAATGATTGAACAATGAAGTGGTTTAAATTTTTCCTAGATAATATTATTATTTTTTGTGAAAATTTGCCGTCCCCCCAAAAGTGCCGCCCCCTCAGACCCCCCCCCCACGCTACGCCACTGCTCTTGGGGTCGGTAATAACTTGAGTTTAATGGCTCTGAACCGTCTGAAATTTTTGATTCGTACTAAGAATCATGTTCTGTACACGACTCAATCAAAATATCTACATAGATTTTTTTTAAATCATCGTTTTAACACTTGGGTTAGGTATTTTAAGTACTCGGGGTCGGACGTGTGAACACATGGGGTCGGTCATTACTTTTGCCTTATGGCTCCGAACCGTCTGAAATTTTGAATTCTTACTTAGAACCATTCCAAAAATCGGCATAAAATAGAATTTTTGCAAAAATTCATCGTTTTACGGGCGCTTTGTAACAATAATTGTTGTGGCCGTTCATAACTTTAGCCCTTTGGTTCAGAACCTTGTGAAAATTTGGATTCTTACTAATAATCATGGTGTGTACACGAATCAATCAAAAAATCTACAAATATATATATATATTTTTTTTATCATCGTTTTAACACTTGGGTTCGGTCGATTAAGCACTTGGGGTCGGACGTTTGAACTCTTGGGGTCGGTAATAACTTGAGCTTTATGGCTCCAAACCGTCGGAAATTTTGGATTCGTACTAAGAATCATGCTCTGTACACGACTCAATCAAAATATCTACAAAGATTTTTTTTTTAAATATTTTTTTAACACTTGGGTTTGGTCTTTTAAGTACTTGGGGTCTGACGTTTGAACATATGGGGTCGGTCATAACTTTTGCCCTATGGTTCTGAAACGTGTGAAATTTCGGATTCTTACTAAGATTCATGGCCTGGACACGTTTCAATTAAAAATCGGCAAAATAGAATGTTTGCATAAATTCATCGTTTTACGGGCGCTTTGTAACAATAATTGTTTTGGTCATTCATAACTTTGGCCCTATGGTTCCGAACCGTGAGAAAATTTGGATTCTTACTAATAATCGAATAAAACGAATCAATCAAAAAATCTACAAAGAATTATTTTTATTTTAAATCATTGAATTAACACTTGGTTTCGGTCATTAAAGTACTTGGGGTCAGACGTTTGAACACTTGGGGTCGGTCATAACTTTTGCCTTATGGCTCCGAACGGTCTGAAATATTGGATTCTTGAATTATTCTTGATTCTTGATTACTAAGAATCATGACCTGCACAAGAAACGGCTAAAAGTCGAATTTTTGCAAAAAATCATCTTTTATGGGCGCTTTGTAGCAATAATTGTGGTAGTAACTTTGGCCCTATGGCTCCGAACCGTCTGTGTTTAAACGATGATTTAAAAAAAAAAAATCTTTGTAGATTTTGATTGATTCGTGTACACACCATGATTCTTAGTAAGAATCCAAAATTTCAGACGGTTCGGAGCCATTAAGCAAAAGTTATGACCGACCCCATGTGTTCAAACGTCCGACCCCAAGTGCTTAAACCACCGAACCCAAGTGTTAAAACGATGATTTAAAAAAAAATTCTCTGTAGATTTTTTAATGGATTCGTGTACACACCATGATTATTAGTAAGAATCCAATATTTCAGATCGTTCGGAGCTGTAAGGCAAAAGTTATGACGTGGTTATGACCGACCCCAAGTGAAAATTATTTGTAGTTTTTTTGATTGATTCGTCTTATTTGATTATTTGTAAGAATTCAAATTTTCTCACAGTTCGGAACCATAGGGCCAAAGTTACGAACGACCACAACAATTATTGTTACAAAGCGCCCGTAAAACTATGAATTTTTGCAAAAATTCTATTTTAAGCCGATTTTAATAATCGAATAAAACGAATCAATCAAAAAATCTTGTTAAATCTCACTTTAAGTACTTTTTAAAGTAGCTATTTACTACGTGGAATAGCAAGATGGTTAGGTTGAATAAATGAAGTGCTATCTACTATTTAGATAGCAGTTTGCGTGGGAGGCTGTAAGTAGCAGATGCCAGCCAATTACATCTCACCTCCGCTCACCACAAATCAACTTTGGTTCGAATGGAACCTTTGGACGCCAATCCTCGACTATACAGTCGAGGAATGTCAATTTGCAGCAAGCACGAGACTCACCCTTCACGGCGTTGGCATTCTTAATGTAACATCCCTGGAAAGGAGTGGGGTGTTGGGCTATTGCCATTAAAACCCACTTTTAAATATAAGCATGGTATATTGTTTAAAGGAATACTGGTAATAAATGATACATAAAAAGGACTCACCCGGGACCTCGAATCAATCTAATTCTAACCTATCTATCTATTTACCCCCCCGGACTGCAGCTGCGAGTAGGAGGCCCTTGTGGCCTCTCCCGGAGACGCCTGGTGTGAGTTCCTACCGAAGGGGAGGCCCAGACTCTCTCCATCAATAGGTAAAACTCCGCTCGACTATGACAGGCGGAATCCCATGATCCTCCGCGGGATGCCGATCCTCCTGTTTCCTCTCCTGGCCACGGCTCTGGAGCCGAACGATCACCGATGGTGGGGACCCATGAACCTCTCCTGACTACCGGTCCTATCCCAAATGGTGGCGACACTCTTGCTCCCTTACGGCGCGAGTTCTTAAAAATGGCGAGCTCCGCGGGATTGTCGGCCGCGGGAAAATGATTATTGTCAGCGTAAACTACTATATACCGACAGGATGGCTCTTCTCACTACCGATTACAATTTTTGAGCCCGGCCACAATAACATGCCGCCGAATTATACTCGACACGATTCATCACGATCTCACTCGCGATTTTGAGGGTTTTACTTTGAAAACCATTAATAAAATTTCACCAAAAATCAATTGTCGCCCGCGTATACTTTCTTTCATTCTTTCCCGTACAATTAGCACATTTTACTCCCAATGTGTCACCCGTCGATTTCCAAAGCGAGCCGCTCTACTCGCTTCAAAATCAAAGTGTGCGGAACCGGAACAACGCCCTCTCGCGCCTCTATAGACAACCAAAATCCTGAGAGTGTCGCCAACATTATCATTTTTTTTAAAGTACTTGTCGGAATAATACATTTTTAAGAATTGCTTCATAACAATACCCCCCTTCCCTCGAAAATGTTTGCCCTCAAACAATATTGAAAAACACCCATATAAACCTATACTGGCTAGACTGGTCCCGAGGAGTAACAAAAACAAACATTCAACCATTATAAATGAGCATCATAATTTGGAAAACAAAACTTATTTACTAACGGATAACAAAACTTACGAAGAATGGGTGTGCCGCAGCTCCAATCGCACCCATCGAGCGTGTAGCCGGATGGTTGAGCCTGCGATGCAGCCATTCTCAAACTTAAAGATAATTTAAGATAAAAGTTGCATAATTACAAATTTAAGCAGATGTTACGTGAACGGAGTCAGCAAGCACCCACAGTATTGGAATACCGGGTGATGAGAAATTGACGAATGTCGAAGACTGCCGTTAGCGTTACATCTATAACAGAAAACATATTTGAACATAAATTGTATGAAAACTTATAGGTATAAAAATATATATCGACGCTGGAAATGAAGACTGACTAAAACGCCACATCGGGTGAATATGAGTTATATATGCAGTCCGACTTAGTTTTTTTTTCTGCATCGATTGGTCCTAGTTTCATTGCGATCCGAGCACTTTTATGGCGCTTTAGTCAACACAAAATAGCTACTTATTTAAAATTTCATCGACTTAAACGACAGCAAATATGGTCTTTTAATATGAGTGCGACTTAAGTCATCTTAGATTACGTGTGGTGGAAGGTTACATCACTCTTCCTTTCCAGAATAATTTTATCCAATTTGTTTGTAAGCTTTTTTTACCTTCCATGTTTTAGGATAATTTGTAGAATTAGCTTTTTTTCCTTACCATGAAATGGCTATGGAAGTTACTTAAGCACACGTTCCCTACCATAATAAAGTAAATAATTCACATTAGTATTTCTTCCCTTCCCGTTTTAATAATATATTTGTTGTTAAGTCAAATAGGTCATATAGAAAATCACTAACAATGTCGCTTTAGCTGTTTTTCCTTTCCAAAAAAAAAAAGATTTGTCGCTTTAGTTAATTATGCTTGCCACGTTTTACAGTTGATTTGGCGAATAAATCATTTTAAATAAATTGATTGTCATTTTGCTAATGTCGCTTAGATCTACCATTTTACCATCGATTTAGTCGGAAGCACCCACCTATAAATATAGTTCCGGATTCTACGGGCGCGTTAGTCATCCAAAAACAGTGCGGGTGAACGCACGTCCGTTGCTGCGTGGTTCATTGTTAACAGGTTACGAGTTCGTACATCGGATATATTTATTCTGTTGTGTAAGCTTTGTCACGAATATGGTAAGTAGCAAAATTAAGCTTAATAATGTATAATTAAGTTATTCCTACGTCACATGTGCTGATGTACAATTTATAATATTATGTATTAGTGTTATTTATAAAATCATACTAAAATATTTGGTAATAATAAACATACATAAAATATTATACTGCATTGTTTTTTGTTGTATTAAGTTAAGTTTTATACCTACACTAATTATCACATAACTTTAATTCTAATTAGGTTCACTTATTTATATGATTACAGATTATCCAGCCTGAAATACTACACACCGTAACGGGATTCCAAGAAGAGCAGAACGAAACTGTGACATATCTGCCATTTCATCAAGACGTAGAATTGGAACTACCAAATCTTTCTGAATCAATGCTTTTCCGTGCTGAAATACAGAACAGTTTTGTTCCAGAAATTCAACAATATGTGGAAGTTACCAGATTACCGGAAATCTCCAATATTAACGATACCCCACGAAAAAACACAGACGAATTTGAACCGATTGCAGAATCTACTGCCGTTGAAACATCAATTATAATTGATTAAATATAATTATTAATAAGCGACACTATGAAGGTTTTGAAGATATCAACTTTTATGGAGAAGAATCATGTCTCTTAAAAACCCAAAGGAATGCTCTAAAGCAAATACGAGCTCTTCTAAAAAAACTGGACTTTTTGTCCAAATATTTTTTTTTGCTTTTTAAGCCGACGTAACCATACGTACTTCTATTTTATAAACGAAGGGGAAGAACGACGTCAAGTTTGCCTGAAATTTTTACTGAAAACTTTAGATATTAGCCAAAAATTCTAACACTTCACCCTGTCCAATGCTGACTTTGGAGTTTCAAAGTTGGATATGAGAGGCAAGACAATTGCAGCTTATAAAACAAAAGCCAGTTACAGTCCGCAAGAGATTACATAAAAAACTTACCGGCAGTGCCATCTCATTATTGTAAAAGAGATTCTACAAAAGTATACTTAGGGCAAGAATTTAAAAATGTAAGTAATCTCTACAGGTTGTACAAAGAAGACAAGACATCCAAAGGAAAAGATATTGTTGGGGAAAAATATTCAAAACATTATTTTCTAATGAATTTAATATTGGTTTTCACATCCCTAAAAAGGACAAGTGCTTAAAATGCATCAGATTTAAGAATAACACCAATACAGATGAGGAATTAAAAAAACACCACTTGAAGGAAAAAGAAGACTGTCTCAACAGATTTAAATACCACCAAAAAATCTACGAAAAGAATAAAAATATACTTTGTACTTCTTTTGATTTACAAAAGGTTTTGAATATTCCTCACGGTGAATCTATGCTTCTGTATTATTCGCGGAAATATACCGTATTTAACCTTACTTTTTATGAGAGTGGAACACGAGATGGCTTTTGTTTTACATGGGGAGAAGCCGAGGGCAAACGCGGGGCAAAAGAAGTAGCAACAATACTTACAAAATACATTGTACACGTGGATAAACGCAGCAATACAAATACACTTGTTTTGTACAGCGATTCTTGCCCGGGACAAAACAAAAATAAAATAGTTCTTACTGCGCTACATTCCACATTACAAAACTATAATAATTTGAATATCATTCAAATGAACTATCTACTTACTGGACACAGTTACAAGCCCGTGGATAGCATGCACGCAGTTATAGAAAATAGCGTTACAAACAACAAAATTTGGGCACCGTCCCAATGGGTCATAGTTTTTGAACTCGCACGAAAGAACCCGAAGCCCTATTCGGTGAAAGCGGTATCCTATTCAGATTTTATTGGCTGGAACAAGATAATTAATTGATAGGTATTTCAAAAGTATTGCTGGAAAAATTAACAAAATAAGAATTGCCACATTTAAAAATAATGTAAACAAAACTTTCGTACAATATTCCATGGCCGACGACGCTCCAGTGGAAGAATTTGAAATTATACTAAAAATCAAAACATTTAAGCCGGAGCCAATTTACGCAGATATGTTACCGATATCCTCAAAGACATATTCAGATTTAATTAAATTGTGCATAAATGACACCATTTCATCTCGTTATCACAATGAACATAAACAATTCAAAATTAATAACTTTAAAGATATTTTTTTTTTGTTTTTACAGTGAATACCGCACAAGAATCTCAACTGCTCCCGTCTGGAGCCAGTGAGACTATGGCATCCCCAATTTGGGTATGTTGTGAGGCTGAGGGTAGTGGGGAGGGGAAGGAGGTGGGGAAGAGAAAGGTTGGGAAGTACCTATCTATTCAGATCTGGTCACCAAACACGGCTAAAGCCATTTTCAAGCAACGTTTCAATTCTGAATGGTGGTCTTACACCAGGGCGATACTGATAGTATCTTCCACTCTGGAACATGCCGCAAATATACTATATATTATTTTAAATGAATTAATTGTGAAATAACACAAATCCGCGACCTCCGGATTGTGAGTCAAGAGTCTTACCCACTGGACTATGGAGGTCGTCAAATGTCTTATGCTTTTGGAATCAGACACTGAAGACCCAGATCATGATAATTAACAGTCGATCAAAGTGAATTTGAAATTAATAGCTGAACCTTTCAAGCTTGTTTTAATTTATATTAAAATTGTAGGCCTGCTATTTTATTTTTTCCCTTCAAGGGTTAAATAATATACTACGTCGTTATTTGCTCATCGTAGTATATGGTTTTTTTTTTTAATAAGGTTTCTTAATTTCAAATTTATATTAATTGAAAAGTATAATTTATAGGCCATTAATCCCTTTTTTTCCATTTTTTCAGGCTTTACCCTTCAAGGGTTAAATATTATTTAATATATCGTTATTTTCTCATCGTAGCGTATTATAACATAATACTATTTTCTTTATTTCAAATTAAAATTATTGAAAAGTTAAAATTGTAGAAAGCAACTTAATAAAAATGTTTTGGCGATCGAAATATAATAAAATCCGTGTTTTTACTATTTTTCTTTCTTTTTTTTTAACCAATAAAATACCCCAATTACCATAGTTTAAATATGTATTCGTCATGTCCGTAAGTCTTTATGTCGGTCAAGAAATCACTTACGGTGGATCATTAGCCATTATTGCTTGGAATATCTATTACTTTTCTAATGATTAGCTTTTATTTCTCACTACATTATTGGTACATTTGTCCGTAAGGTATTTTTCCTCTCGTATTAATGTGTAGTACAAAGAATTTAGTTATTCATCCTCGTGTGAAAATAACATAAACATGCACATTAGTCATTTTTCCTGCCTAAATTTTTAGGCACTTTTGACTAAAGCGCCATTATCTTCGGAATTATTAATATTATTAAAAATATATATTAGGTTTTATAAAAGCATTTATAATTTTCAAGCGGCAACAAAATCAGATAATTTTTTTCAGAGTTATGATTTTTTTAAACTTTCAAACAGCTCTCCTGAACATTTAGCATAGTGGCGCTTTAGCCATTTATCCTTTCCAGCGTCGATATGTAGGTAAATATAATAACAAAGTCTTTGTTTTGCTTTTTTGTAGAAATCTTTTACATCTACCTTTTTACCTATATTTTGTTATGATAAACACAATGGATTAATGTTAAAATAACAATTTTCCTAAATGGTTTTTGTCGTTATGTTCCTGTAAAATAAATGTTTTTTAATTTGCTATGTAAACTATTTCCACTCATAAAAGTCAATTTTATCCTAAAAGTTATCACTAAAAATCGATATAAAAAATAAATTTCGCAAAAATGTTAAAACATACGAGTATTTAAAAAATACTAGTGGGCAGTTCACACCGGTAGAAGCGAAACCTTCAGAAAATTTAAGTATACAAGAGTTGGAAGGCTGCGAAGTACCGCATAAAGAGGAAACCGATTATTCTAACCCATTCTCTATAAATGCTATAGATGCATGTGTTTGTCTCTTTTTAGTGTCGCTTTTTCGTTTCATCCAGTTTCAAATCACAACGGTGCTAAAAAAGTTTTTTCATGGTTTGCTTATTGTTTCTTTCTTAGTGTCGCTTTTTAGTTTCAACTAGTTTCAAATCACAACGGTTCTAAAGAAATTTTCACTTCAAAATAATTATATCATTATTTTTTCGTGGTTTGCTTATTTTTTTTTTAGTGTCGCTTCTTCATTTCATTCAGTTTCAAATCACAACGGTGCTAAAGAATTTTTTCACTTCTAAATGATTATAATTTTTTTTTCGTAATTTGCTTTCGCGTAAAACTGTAACAAAAATTTAAAATTCGAGTGTTCTTTAAGTATTGTATTTTTATTGTAATCTATATCTCTATGCAACTAGTGTTAAAACCATTTTATCTGGAATTTACTTAGATCAGCAAACATAAAAAGCTCTTTACGATAAATTATTTTTTGTAAATGTATTTAAAAAATGATAGTAGGTCGGTGTCAGCCCTTACTAGTACCTAGCGCATTTCACATGTGACTTTCTGAAACAATAGTGCTATTCTGGAGGTTAACGTGACCCTAGGCGGTCGCTGTCACAGCCGCCCGCCTTGTAAATGATTATTTTTTTAATATTTCAGTTTTAGGGCACAAAATCAATATTTTTTTCTTACAATAAATTAATATAAGCCGAATAAAAAATATTCACAACGATATTTTTACAAAAAACCCGAAATAATTTCCAAATCCCATAGAGTAACGCTGTGTTACAAGAGGGTTTGTCGAGGGTATTTTTAGCATGGTATGGGAAAGGTTAAAAAAAATTACTAGGTTTTTGCGTTTTTCAGCCTCTTATCTGGTGACAGGGAAAACATTTTTAAAAACCTATTAAATTTATATTTATAAATTATTTTTTTAATTGTTTACAAAACTATTATAGTTTGTTAGCAATTATTTATTATAGTTGTATTCAAAGAGTATATTCATTTGCAATTTGTGCATGTATTGTCACCATTATTTTATTATTCAGGAGTGTAACTAATTGATTTAAAATTTTATTAATGCATATAGGGTATACTGCCATCTATGGACAAGTGGCATATATAAACCACGTATAGGTAGAGCATTCAAATTCGCTTGACATTTTAAAATAAATTTCTCATATGAATGTGGTTCAGTACACACGGAATAGTCGCTTCAGATTTACCGCAGCACTATAAGGCCACTGTTACACTAGTTTTATTCATCAAAATAAACTTCAGCACTTTACTTGACTATTCTATGCGGAACAAAGTTATACTTGACGTCTGTCATTTAATTTTGTTGCAAAAAATGTTGGTAGTATCAAAATAAATCAATTTATTGGTATTATTAAGAATTTAAGACTTGAATTTTACTTGTTGTATTTACAATTTTTCGAATTTAAAACAATTAATTGTCAAAGATTTGATTTTTTTAATTTAATGTGGAAGTCGTTAAGACTAGTTGTCTGGATGGTATATGAAGCTTATGCTGTTTATTTAATGTGGAAGTCGTTAAGACTAGTTGTCTGGATGGTATATGAAGCTTATGCTGTTTATTTAATGTGGAAGTCGTTAAGACTAGTTGTCTGGATGGTATATGAAGCTTATGCTGTTTATTTAATGTGGAAGTCGTTAAGACTAGTTGTCTGGATGGTATATGAAGCTTATGCTGTTTATTTAATGTGGAAGTCGTTAAGACTAGTTGTCTGGATGGTATATGAAGCTTATGCTGTTTATTTAATGTGGAAGTCGTTAAGACTAGTTGTCTGGATGGTATATGAAGCTTATGCTGTTTATTTAATGTGGAAGTCGTTAAGACTAGTTGTCTGGATGGTATATGAAGCTTATGCTGTTTATTTAATGTGGAAGTCGTTAAGACTAGTTGTCTGGATGGTATATGAAGCTTATGCTGTTTATTTAATGTGGAAGTCGTTAAGACTAGTTGTCTGGATGGTATATGAAGCTTCTGCTGTTTATTTTTGGTAAATTTATTTTATTTATTTAGACGCCCTTTGGGCTTTTACATTAATAGTTTTAAAAAAATATTGTGAAGATTATAAGTAAGTACACAATAGTTACAGCAATAATATAACCAAAACCATGACATATAAAAGCAAAGTAAATAGCAAATGCATACAATAATTGTTTGTAGGTATTATCCTGTTGTACGTAAAATAAGAATATACTTACTCCTAAGGTAAACAAACGTAAATAGTTTATAAAAAATGTAAAGTTTATTTGTACATACATCCTAATAGGTAGTAATAGCAGTAACATTTATTATCTCTGCGACACATAAAAGCTTGAGTGTATATTTATTTGTTCAGTCACTTATTTATTTACGAACTAGCGTTCTTAAAAAGCCTGCTAGTTCGTAAATAGTCAAATAAATAAAAATATTTATTTTTTTAATTGATTGCAGTAATCGCATGTAAAAAGATAAATGCAGTTGCAGTAATTGTAGAAAAAAAACATATATTTTTGTATCAATCTTGTGGAAATATTTTGATAAGAGATGCAATTGCTAGTTATTTATTGTTTTATCATAAAAGGCCTTATACGCTGATTTTAAATTTGGAAATCGATTGGTAACGATAGACATCGATAGAACATTATTTGTTCCCAAGTTTATGAGGCCTTTGAATTGGAGAGTTTAGGAAATAATAATTGGCACATTTGGTAACAAAATATAGAGCGTTTAAACGGGTATCACGGGTCAGTATACGCAAGTAAATTAAGTTCTTTAACTGTCCATTCTGTCATTTGATATATTGAAAAGGCTAACTAAGTCACTCACTGTGTGCCTTGAAGTATTATCGCTTAGGTTTAGTAATCCCATTAGACATGTATAATTAAGTTCTTCGATTGTTATTCCAAGTATGTAATTAATTAACCTTAGAAATTATGTTGTACCATCTCGATTTTTGCTAATGTGTCTTATAAAATAGAGCCCAGATTGTTGAGTTGTACTATAAATTACTTCTCACCAACCCAATGAAAAGCGATTTAAAGGAATTATTTTTTTAAAATTATTGTACTGTTCTGAGAATGAACCCCCATTTCACTTCAATTGATTAAGTTGATAATCTACAAGTCGAAGTAGATTTAATAAAGTGGCGTGAGGTCAAGGAATCTTCACTGGTAAGAAAGAGTGGAGACAATTTATTCCGAGGGCATATTTTTGTATCCCTGTTTAGGTGAGCTCATTTTGTAATTGCCAGAAAGAGGCAATGCAGAAATTTCTTGTGGGATACTTTCAATATTGTATTTACAAATTTGTAAAGTGGAGTCATACGGAGGTGCAGAATTCAAGTTGAAAACAGTACAGTAAAAAAGGACTGAGAATTTAGGTTTTCAAAATACGCGGCTTATTTTGATAACAAATCTAAGCACGCCGAAAGCATTATTTAAAATATTCACAATGTGCGCAGAGAATGAAAGTTTGGAATCACACAGGTCTCTTATATATTGAATGTTTGGGATTTTTGGTAAAGCTTATTTGTTTACATTTGTTGTTACTTAGGTAAATTTTACTTTCATTTCAAAACGCTTTATACTTACTCTAGTCTCATCAGATGAGCAGACAATAATTTAAATTTCCAACAACGGCCAACATTTTGGGATCTTCAGTGTTCAAGAGAAAGAAACAGTGCACAAATTATTTAATATCAGGTTTACCAGTTTTAATAAGTGTAAAATAACAGCGGACCCAGGATTGATCCCTGTAGTACGCCAGAAAAAACTGGTTCCCACGTTGAATATTTATTTATTTTCATGTACACGTAATGATTAACGTAACTAAATTAACATATGAGTAGAACAACAACATAAATAACGTAAAGGAAAAAGTATAAAGTAAAAAAAAAAATAATATAGGTAGTTTAAAGAAAAAGAAAAGACGAATAGTTAGAAAATATGACATATTAATATAAAATGGTATTAAGGGTAAATAATGCTCTTCATCGGAGTCAAAAACACTTATAATTAAATATGTCCTCGGGATGATACAGCTTTCCGTAGTTTTACTAAGTGTCAGACTAATTAACATAATAAGATTCCCCTAATCTTCATAACCCTCGACCCGTCGCGCGAGGTCTTTAAAAGTCCAGGTTTTACAGGAATGCTAATTATGAACATTTTAAATGTTCCCACTGATTCCTTACTTTAGGTAGCTTCCTAAAAGGGATTATACTTGAAGCTAGCGCTGCCAACATTCAGTCTGCGCATGTGCGATGTGAGATAGAGACTTGTGTTTCGGCGGAAGGCTAAAAATCAACAAAATACAATGAAAAACCAAGTTTACATTTGTTTTCATTGTATTTTGTTGGTTTTTTATGTAATAATAATAAGTCAGTATCAATTTCAAATAGTTATAAGTTTGACAGAAATTGGTTAGATTTTTTAAGGTTTTCAATTTAAAAAAGTGTGGTTAAAAATTACAAAAATGATCCTTGTCGATTTTTAAGCTTTTACAATGAAAATAAATTTCTAATTTTTAATATTTGTTTTTATTTCAATGCAGTCATAATCACCTGACTATAATCAGTTAAAATAACAAAAAAAACGTAAGCTTTAACAACAATTTAAACATATTTATTTTTGGGGTCCGCAGCGACCCCGCGCAACACCTCGCGTTAAAAAAAAAGATGCGACGGGCGAAGGGTTAAATATGGGAAAGCATGTGACGCGTTTAATTTCTCTTTCAAGTATATGAAGGATCGCATAAGGAACACGGGCAAGGTATTTCTGTAGAATGAGTAATCATGTAATGCGGCAATTGTTCCTCTTCATGAAAAGAAGTGAGGCTATAGGATGACCTTGAAACGCCAGAACAGATTTTCACGAATTGTAGCTACGAACCATCTCGATCACGTCAGCTTTCAAATAAAAAAACCGCATCGTAATCGGTCGATAGATTCTCCCATCTTAACAGACGGATTGCAATCTTTAGAGCACAGGCGTCGGGTGGGAATGCTATCCTCGTTCTACCGGTATAACAATGGCAGATGCTCCGAGGAACTAGCATCATTGATCCCTTCGGCACCGGTGCATAGTCGGGAAACACGCCAAACGCGTGCCCAACATTTGTACACGGTTGACATTTGTCACATGAGAACGGGTCGTTTCTTCAACTCGTTCTTGTGTTCAACAGCTCGGATGTGGAATGATTTGCCGGCCTCTGTGTTTCCTCGTTCCTACAACATGGATCTCTTTTTTTTTTTTTTTTTTTTTTACAGTGAATACCGCACAAGAATCTCAACTGCTCCCTTCTGGAGCCAGTGAGACTATGGCATCCCCAATTGGGGTATGTTGTGAGGCTGAAGGTAGTGGGGAGGGGAAGGAAGTGGGGAAGAGGAAGGTTGGGAAGTACCTCTTCAAGACCAATGATCATTCCTTTCTCTCCACACAGAATCCGAGATGACATAGGCCCTGAGGGAAATTATTTTGCTCAGGGCCTCCTGTGTGGAGTTAATATTAAAAAAAAAAATAAAAAAATGAATACTTATGTATTTATTTATTTATTTATTACACGCCCTGATGGGCTTTTACATTATAATTTATAAGTTGAGTAACAAACAATGAAGAAAATATAATACAATGAGAAAAGAAAATACACAAAACAGTGTAACAACAAAACAAATAATAAAATAAAAATACATATTATGTAAAAATGATAAGAAGTCTCATATTCAATACAAACAGAAATTGAAGAAATTATGTAAATCTATTTGTGCCTAGAAGAATAAAAGTGATAGAATATACAACGTTTATACTGATTAGTTTTAAGATGAAATATATCACCTAGATTAGAATATTTATTTCCGAGACTGTGAAGTCTCGGAAACGGAGAATTTTGATAAGCTAGTGTCCTGGTGTTATTGAAGTAGAAGGGTAATAAATGTCGACAAGATTTTTGGGGAACATGGATATTGATAAATTGAAGTAGTTCCGAACAGTCAATTTTGTAATGCAGTATTTTATGTAATAATATTAAATCTGTGCTTATTCTTCTTTCTGAAAGTTTCAATAGATACGTTTTATCCAGGAGATAATTGTAATCAATGTTTAGTATAGGAATATGCAATTTATAGTTTATAAACCTTAGAAACTTCCGTTGAATCTTTTCAATGTTGTCTGAATAAATGTTGTAAAAGGGATACCATAACGTCATATTCAAGTTGGCATCTGACAAGGGTTTTATATACGATTAAATCTGGATATAAAAATGACTTGAAAAATAAAAATGAATTTTTAATATTTATATTTTTTATATTTCGATTAAAAAATAACGTATAAATATATTTTACTTTTAACTAAAAAAAAAATGTGTGTGTTAGTCCTCAAAGCAATCAGGGACGTGGAAGGGCACTTTGCAAGATTTTTAAGACTCAACATTTTGACAAACTCTCGATGAGGCAGTTGGCTTAGATAAATTGATTTGGAAATATCAGGTAAAAAACTTAAAGAAAGTTTTATTGCCAGTACTGCGCAATGAATGCTTTCATATCTATGGTACGTTTGGCATTTAAAATATAATAAAAAAATTTAAAAAAAACAGATGTTACGCGGTTGTCCGTTTGTCGGTTTAAATCCGACATATTTCACACGCGCCAGGCTTACGTGGTTGGAGTTTGCAACAAACCCTTGTTCACCCGCAAGGGTTGGGTCGTTTGAGGCCAATGGGTTAAAGCTCCTTTTTGAGAACTCGAATAGTTGCAGACTGAAGATGAATAAGGTTTTTCTCCAGTATGGATGCGCAAGTGCTGTGTTAACGCTAACAAGCTTGAGCAGGAGTTCTTACAATAGGAACATGAATGAGGATTATCCCCAGTATGTCTAAGCATGTGAATTTTCAAACTTCCCTTATGAGAACACGAATAGTTGCAGATGGAACATGAATAAGGTTTTTCTCCAGTATGGATGCGCAAGTGCTGTGCTAACACTGACTTACCTTAATAAGTACATATCTAATACACAAACATAAAATCAGGAAAATGAAATCTTACGAATACAAAATGGTTTTACCTGCTGTCTGGGCAATACATTTGGATTGCTTCAAGCACTCCTTTTTAACATCCAGAAGGTCTATGTCTATTTCAGTATAAGGAATCCTCCTTCCATCTTTTTCCCGGGGTCCTGGTTCTGCCTTGGTGGGAACTGTCAGCCCTTTAATGCTACCTGTAATAATAAAACAAGCAATTATTATTATTTTGAGTGATACCATTTAGAGATATTTCCAAAATAATACATTTAATTATTAACACCCTGGTAGGGGCTTTAATGGAGAAATATAAAGTAAGCCAAACTTATAGTATAATACATTACTGAACTATTACACAATACATATCCTCCGGCCTCATACAATACTATAAAGGTCAGTGGTATTCCTTCTTTCAGACAACCTAAGCATATCCATATCATTTTAAATTTTAACCAAACAAACAAAACTATTTCCAAAAATGCACTAAAACTAAAAAAAAAATTTCGTATTCTTCTACAAGTTATTAATCTACTTACTTTTTCTACTCATCAATATGTAGGTACGATTTTTATTTTTGGAGTAGTTAGAATAAGAACATGAATAAGGATTTTCCCCAGTATGTCTAAACATGTGACTTTTCAAACTTCCCTTATGAGAACACGAATAGTTGCAGACGGAACATGAATAAGGTTTTTCCTCAGTGTGTCTAAGCATGTGCCTTTTCAAACTTCCCTTATAAGAACACAAATAGTTGCAGATAGAACATGAATAAGGTTTCTCCCCAGTATGTACAAGCACGTGACTTTTCAAACTTCCCTTTTGAGAACACGAATAGTTGCAGACGGAACATGAATAAGGTTTTTCTCCAGTATGGATGCGCAAGTGCTGTGTTAACGCTAACAAGCTTGAGCAGGAGTACTTACAATAGGAACATGAATGAGGATTATCCCCAGTATGTCTAAGCATGTGACTTTTCAAACTTCCCTTATGAGAACACGAATAGTTGCAGATGGAACATGAATAAGGTTTTTCTCCAGTATGGATGCGCAAGTGCTGTGCTAACACTGACTTACTATAGCAGGAGTAGTTACAATAAGAACATGAATAAGGATTTTCCCCAGTATGTCTAAACATGTGACTTTCAAACTTCCCTTATGAGAACACGAATAGTTGCAGACGGAACATGAATAAGGTTTTTCCTCAGTGTGTCTAAGCATGTGCCTTTTCAAACTTCCCTTATAAGAACACAAATAGTTGCAGATAGAACATGAATAAGGTTTCTCCCCAGTATGTACAAGCACGTGACTTTTCAAACTTCCCTTTTGAGAACACGAATAGTTGCAGACGGAACATGAATAAGGTTTTTCTCCAGTATGGATGCGCAAGTGCTGTGCTAACGCTGACGTGCTGACGCAGGAGTAGTTACAATAGTAACATGGATAAGGTTTTCCTTCAGGATGCATCCTCAGGTCAGTTACAAAGTCTGAAAAAGATTTCGGATAATACAAGTCCTTAATAAGTACATATCTAATACACAAACATAAAATCAGGAAAATGAAATCTTACGAATACAAAATGGTTTTACCTGCTGTCTGGGCAATACATTTGGATTGCTTCAAGCACTCCTTTTTAACATCCAGAAGGTCTATGTCTATTTCAGTATAAGGAATCCTCCTTCCATCTTTTTCCCGGGGTCCTGGTTCTGCCTTGGTGGGAACTGTCGGCCCTTTAATGCTACCTGTAATAATAAAACAAGCAATTATTATTATTTTGAGTGATACCATTTAGAGATATTTCCAAAATAAAACATTTAATTATTAACACCCTGGTAGGGGCTTTAATGGAGAAATATAAAGTAAGCCAAACTTATAGTATAATACATTACTGAACTATTCGAGTAAAAATCTTTAGTTTATATTTTGTAATAAATTGAAGACTGGCATATTATTTCCATCCATTAGTATTCTGGGCAATGAGGAATACGTAACTAGTGTCAAGACGTCAATGATTTGCTATTCGCCGATTATATAAAATTATGTAAAGAAATAACTCTCTTAAACCAAGTTCATCAATATAAAATAAAATTGCTTAGTGACTGATTTTCACAAAACAAATTATGTAGAAAAATTAAAAACTTTGGCCTTTCCAGAAATAAAGAGTTACGGAAATGCGAGATCTTGGCATAATAATGGATGAGCAACTAAAATTCATGGTCCATGTTCAATAAATTGTTAAAAAGGGAATGAAAACATTAAAATGTATATAATAAATAATTCAAACAAATCATAAAATTGTTGTACATATCGCTTGTTAAAGAATTCAAAGAAAATTACACATTTGATAAACTGTTAAAAACATCAATTTTAAACATTTTTATTAATATTATTGTCGATTTGGAGGATATTGGCATATTATCAATTTTTATTTCATTTATACTATAACTACTTTTTGTTAACTCTTATATTTTATGTAACCTATATTTCGTGTCTCATATTTTATGTTACTTGTATTTTGAAACTCTTTATTTTTATTGTTAAGTTTAAAAAGGTGTACTGCAATACACGTGAGTGCCATAGGGGCATTAAATAATCAAAAAACGAGTTTACTTTAGACCACGCGACTTAAGTAATACTTCACTAACTTATATCTCCCTGTCAACTTCCGTTCGCCTCTCCCTACCGTTCGCCTTGCCCGATCACACTTTTCATAACGCTGTCGTCACGCATTCACCAGCTTAACTCCTTAACTCCCAAGTCAAGCGTGTTTAAAGGCCCGACCGTTCGCCTCACCCAATCACCGCTCGCATTACACTTTTCGTAACCCATTCTCCAGCTTATTCCCCCAGGGCGAGCATGCGTAAAGAATTTTTACTTAAAAAATAACAACAATATGGTAGTTAGTCCCAGAATTTGTGCACTGAAATAAACCTCTACATCTAGTTTTACGTAGCGGAATACGTAAGCTTATCAATACTAGCGTTTCCAGACTATCAAATGCACCATATGATTGGGAACTAAACAAAATGATGTCAATTATTTCGAAATATATGGGAACACTTTATTTGATTACCAGGCAGTTGAGCGGATGACACTTTGTTAAAACTATTAATTGACACGCTATTATAATACCTAATTTACATTAAGACTTTTAATAAAATTCTAAATAAATCGAATAAGAAATGGATGATACTCACAAGCTAATTTTGGGCCTGGGATTCTGTTCCTGATTGCCGCCGATTCAACAACTCGCGCATTGCTTTGGGTTCGCAGCCCACTTTTCCGATAACTATTATTGTTTATATGTAATTTATGGTACGTGGATAATAGTTTAAATAAACCTGTAAGTTAAGAGAAAAGTTAATTTTTTTACACAATACATATCCTCCGGCCTCATACAATATTATAAAGGTCAGTGGTATTCCTTCTTTCAGACAACCTAAGCATATCCTTAACATTTTAAATTTTAACCAAACAAACAAAACTATTTCCAAAAATGCACTAAAACTAAAAAAAAAATTTCGTATTCTTTTACAAGTTATTAATCTACTTACTTTTTCTACTCATCAATATGTAGGTACGATTTTTATTTTTGGAGACGGTGTCAGCCAAGGTAGGTTTGTAACTACATACATAGTTATAGGTGAGATGTACTTGTCTCGCAAGCGCGACTTGATGGGGCGAGAGGCCAGAGCAGGGCCGCGGCGGGAGGGGCGCCGGGCCGGGTACCTTGGCTAAGGGCGCCTTCCATTGCGAGCGGAAAAGAGTAGAGCGGAGCGGAGTGGGAGCTGAGCGAAATAGTTTTGACCTTCCATCAAAAAAGAGTCACTTAGAAGATAGGCGTTTGCCTTCCACTGCCCGTGCGAGAAATGAGTGGGGCGAGCGGAGCGAGGTCATTGAAAAATGAGAAATAGTTTTGCGCTTCCATTGAAAACGAGTCAGTATCTATCGCTTTGTTTCGAAGTGAACGGAGTGATTTTTGTGATGTCAAGTACTGATTCTAGTGAATATGATTCTGACAGCATGTATGCAATGAAAAAAAATGTTAAGTATGAATTAAATGTACATTTATAAAAATAATCTTATCTCAAAAATGTAAAAACTTTTAAAAAATAATTTACTTTCTTATTTCCGCCAATATCATAAACCAATAATGGTTTTCTAAGCCGAATCCTTTATGTTGACAATCTTTGCTAGTCGTATCCTATAAACGAAATTGGCAAACGGCTTCAATAAACACCTCCACCTCGACAAAAACGCAGCGAGGCAATTGAATTGGCTACAGTTCTTGAGCGGAGTCCGCTAGAAACTAGTCGGCGATGGTGTGCGCGAGCGGTCTCTTTCGGACCTATTTTAACAAGTTCGATCCGCTCCGCTCTTCTCGTTCCTGATGGAAGCACTTGTACGCAGTTAACGTGTGCGAGTCGAGCGGAGATCGTACGGAGTCCGCTCCGCTCGCATTAGCGGAGCGGACTCGTTCGAAACTATTTAACTCGTTTAGTCCGCTTCGCTGGCCTCGTTCTTGATGGAAGCACTTGTATGCAGTTAATGTTTGCTAGTCGAGCGGATTCCATAATGAGTCCGCTCCACTCGCAGTGGAAGGCGCGCTCCAATCCAGAAATAACAATCATACCTACATATTGATGAGAAGAAAAAGTAAGTAGATTATTAAGTTGTAGAATGTAGAAGAATACGAATTTATTCCTTTACTTTTTAGTACATTTTTTTGTACTAAAAAGTTGTTCACAAGTCGTTTTTTTGATTTGTTAAAATTTTTGTTTATTTTTTGATTTTTAGTGAATCTGAAGTACACTAACTAATTTGTCGATTTGTCGCGCATATACTAAATGCAAATTTAAGACTTATATGGTTATCTGATGGATGCCATTGTCAGAATTGGAGCAACTTGAAATGGGACCACACGGAAAGCACAAAAAAAAAGATTTCATATAAAAAGAATCATCAATATCGGTTCACCCTGTCGAAAGTTCTGAGGTAACTAACTGCACTTCGAATAAGAGAATGTTTTCCGTCGAAATATGTCATCAGATGAATCCAACTGGAATTTAACATTCTGAACACAAAACTGGTTATTTATAATTAAGAATATCTGTATGCGGCGCATTAAAACTGTATTCACACCTTTGCGAGAAAGGAAATTCCCTTTAAAAGTCAGTGAACAAGTTCGCTTTTTCGCGGTCGACGGTATGGTAAACAAATTATTTGATTTCATTTAAATGATAAATACGGGTTATCAATTACGTGTCACGGCTTGCACCTACTCAATACTACACTGGCGCTCTTTGACTATTGCTTGACTTACCTAAATAAACCAATCCCTAGATCGATATCTCGGACCTTTTCTAGGGACCAGTATTATCATCAACTTAACCACAGAGAACGGAAATGGTTAAAATAGATAAAACATAGAGAAAGTTTATTTGTCTACCATTACAAAAAAATAGAATGCGGGACGCTTTAGACGATTTGCGGGACTATTTCATTAAATATTTCAATGCGGGACAACAACCATCAATGCGGGACGGTCCCGCAGAATGCGGGACGGTTGGCCGCCTTAGATGTGGGTTCCAGAAATGGAGAATTGTACTCAATGCAAAAAAAAAAATAATTAAAAAAAAACTGTTATTTCCCACAAATTAAAATACAATATCAATAGTACAATTTAAATAGAATAATTTAAATCACTTATGCTTTGGGTGATTCAGTCTAGTTTTACTAATATACTCGTAGTACTGGTTTTTTGGTCCTTGTCTTTGATAGTCGTGATATGAAACTACACAAAATACACTGGAATAGGATCTCAAAAAATTCTAGAATAAATATCGTCTGTCGATTTGTTTAAACCGGCTTGAACCTATTTTCAAAATTTCGACGTTTGGTGTGATTTTAGATTTTCACGGCTACAGGTATTATTATAGTATAATTTATTTTTGGGGTATTGTGCCGTCATGTGCCACCTCACGAAACTAAAGTTGCGTTACAGTATTCGTCATCACTGATGATCATCACATCTGCCCCGATGACAGACAGTGACTAACGTTTTTACATCAGAGAAAATAGGATAGCAAAAGCTTCTATGTTTTTAATGCATTTGATGTTCTTATAAAAATAAATTAAAACCATTAAGAAATCATTTCCATGTTCCGAGTATACTTTATAATTAAATTTCTTAATAGTCAATTTAATTAATAAAATGCTCCTAAAAACGATAATCGGAATTTAGCAAATTCGAGTACTTAATGCAACTTACTGTCTGTAGAAGAACTCTCAGTATGTTGTAAACATTCCTTCTTTACATCCGGGAGGTCGACATCTATTTCTGCATAAGACATTTCACTTGCCACTTCTTCCTGGGAGCCTGGTTCAGTCTTGATGGAAACACTCTCTGGGTTGGGAAGATCCATGGCACTGCTGTGATAGCGTCCTGTTATGTGATATTTATACTGACTTCAGCTCAACATAAATAAGACCTTTATCAAAAAAAAATATATATTGCATTTTCGAGTGTTTAGAAAAAAAAAAACCTTCAATTGGAACAAAATAGTCAAAGGCTTGGCGCCACCCTGAAATAAACTTGATAAAATGATTTTCTGACCAGGTGGACTAAAGATATACAATTTTATGGTTTTAGGAAAACAAAAAAGTTTTATGTAACTTATATCTTAGATATGTACTGATGTTGCAATTTAGAAGAAAGTTTAAATGGTGACGGGAACAATTAATTAATTCACGAAATAGTATTTTTCATTTCAATTTTAATGAACATTTAATTGTTCGGATCTACTTAAACATTAGTAAACATATTATATGGATTAACTGAACAAATATTGATTCTGCGAATATCTGACTCTGATTACAAAAGGAATGTGAAACATGAACACAATAGGTAATAGGTTTATAAAAAACTAGCTGGTTCCCGGCATGCGTTGCTATGCCATTTAATAAACAAATTGTTTCTCCCTGCGTGTCCTTTCCCATTCGTTTCCCGCGTTCCCTTCCCCTCTCGCGTTCCCACACCGCCCCCTCCACCTTCCCTCCCCCCACTCCACTTCCCCCCCTGAGTTCCCCTCCCCCTCCCAGGTTATCCTCCAGCCCTCATAGGTTCTCCCCCCACCTCTCACGCATTCCATTCATTCAGTTCCGGTACATTCCGTTTTCAAAAGGCTCGCGTGCCACCTATTCAATTTTTTTCATACAAATTTTATAATGCCAGAGCTCACCAGTAGTTTCATACAAACCTTGTCCTGACAATAACGAACACAAAAAAAAAGAATTATCCAATTTGTGGTGCAGTCGTTCGGAAGTTATGCGCGTACATACATTTCGGCGATTCATTTTTATTTATATAGATAGAAGATATAGATGAAGGCATACGGACAGCGAACCCCGGAGTACAATATGCCTAAAATACTTACCATGTTGCCAAGTAATATAAAAATTGCAAATTACAAAATAGATTTAGATACACAATGAAAACATGTCTCTTAAGAAGAGATACTTTATACTGGGCGATGATATCAATCAATAGTTGTTATTTATTACAAGTATATATAGTACCTAAGTATTATTTTTGTTTATGTTTATAAAAAAAAAACTGTATTTTTAGAATTAGCAATAAGATTATTTACATACGATATTTACTTTGTAATTGAACTCCAACATGCTGTTGACAAACTTCTTAATTGAATGGGTTTACACTTTGAAGAACAATAAGTAAAAATAATATTTATAGGCCACTGGACAAATAACACTAAAATAAAATTATGGTCGTTTTGATAATTAAAATGACAGAAGGGCGACTACTCGGTGAAGGGTCAATCACAAGCTGGGCTTTAAAGACGTTACACAGAAAAATAATCCATTTAGAAATAATTATATTTATGTCAGGATTCGTACCAAGAGCTACCAGATCATGTTGAATGTTGTAGACAAGTCTCTCTCTCAGCAAGCAGATTCACTTAAGTCGAGCTTTATACGAAACTTAAAAACCGTGACCTAGTTGTGAAATCTACGCCGAAGTAGGTTTTATAGTAATAATAAACCAACCGATATTCTACATGGACAAACTCATGTACTCTCATCTGTCGGGTGTTTGGTAGCTCAATATATTAGATCGCAAATGTTGTAAAATTGAATTTGTCAGTGTTGAATAATATATTTTGCAATAAACAAGCACCACATGAGAAGCTTAGATCTATTTAGTCAATATAACATGAACCTACTTACGTACAAGGCGAAGCGCGGCGGTCAATTCCAATGTGTTGAAGAAACGTCACTAGAAAAGGAGTAGAGGAAGAATTTAAACAATTTCAGGATATTAATGTGACGGTCTTTGAAATGACCCTGAACTGTAAAAATTGAATACAGGTATTGTGCAGTTTATACAATAATACTTCAGAAAAGCTGAGCAGGAATAGTAATGCGCTGACGAAACATATGCAAATGACATTTCCATAGATAATGGAAAATTGAAGAAAATATTTATTTTTAATTTCGTCTAACAGTTCCTACTTTCGATCCTTTAAAAATTCAAAATTAATTCCAGGTATTGAAATCCAATTAATTTAAACCGGATATATTCGAAACACTGAAATATATTTATGAATCAAACCCCATCCGTTTTCCTTTTGAGACCGTAACGATGTTCCAGCAGGTATAAAGCATTTATTTTGACACCTTCCAAGATCTCGATTACATTTTGATATTTCACGATCACAAAGGTATTTTGAAGTTACAGGAGACACACTATCCTCTCAAGTCTTTTAATTAATGAATACTCCCATATTATTAACCCAGCCAGCCCGGACCGGGGACTTCAAGATCCCCAAGATCCACTCTTTTGCGATATCTCGTTAATTAATTATACAATTTCATTCATATTTTTTGTAATCCTTGAGAAAATAGCAAATTTTTTTTTGCCATTTTTGGTTTTTCAATATTCAAAGCACATAAGATAGAAAAAAATGTTTTTTATAAATATAAGTGCAAATCGCGGTGCCCGCTAGCATTTCAATACCATTATTTTTGTCCTTACTTTACGTTCTCGAGTCATGTTTTTTTTTTCAGTCTTACTTACCCGGATGGCCACCCGGGACAGCCCGTAATACATATGTGAAGGAGCGAGACAGTTATACTATTTGTACATTCTGCCAGTTATACCTGCGCTGCAATTATCTTTCAACAGTCTCGGTCAGTTTCGACCTTTTTCAGAAAACACGTGTTTAGTTTCTGAGGATGTGGGTGGTTTGGTATAATTATGCAGAGGATGTTAAACGTTTTGTAACGTTTCCGATACTATTATTTATGATAACGTTTTTTTGTACATACAAATATTATCTGTAGGTACGTTCCTTTAAAGCTTTCTTAGTCGTATTACTTAAAATTTGGGATGGGTAAAAAATTTGGCGGGCGGGTATGGGTACCGCAGCCCGGAACCATTTATTGGATAACCAACACCCCTGCCGTAGGTCACCCCAAGTAGTAAGGTTCTTTACGTTTGGTGGCTTAGCAGGGGTGCCGGGTTCATGGGTGAGGTTTGTTTAGGTCTTATGTACCTTTTATAGTTTGAATAATAAAATATTTTAACAAAAAAACAATGTTAGTGCACTGTAAAAGACCAAACAACTATAATATACACTTTGAAAATAATCCGGAGGGTATTAGGAAAAACCATACTAATCAACTGCTAAAAATAAGTATGAAAACAATAGTATTATATAAAAATGGAACAAAACCCATAGTATTCAGTAAACCAAATGCAATGCTTACCATCCCCCAGAAGTAAAGAATCGAAGGAATGATGAAAAAATGTAACAAAGCCGCAACGCCGACAATAAAACTAAATTAATCATAAATGTTCAATATTGCAGAGAACCAATGACGCCCTGACATAATTTAGTTCAAATTACATTAGTCTTAACAATCCTTTGAAAGTCTATTCCTTTTACTACCCGAGTACAACATTGCATATTAAAGGGGGACAAGCTTTTTAAAGATAACATGAATTGAAAATTACGCTTCACATATTTATTATTTTGTTTTAATTTTAATTCATTTTAATCTACTTTTTAATTGGTCGTTTTTTCTTGGGAGCACTTTCCCGCTCCAAATAGTTGTGTGTCGATTTCGGCTTCCTTCAGAATTTGGGAGGCGAGAATGGGTACTGCCGCCCCGGGAACCTTTTTTGGATAACCAACACCTCTGCCACAGCGTCGCTCTAGTTCGTTTTACTCCAACAGACCATTTTTAGCGAAATTGAGTTAAGTATGCAGTAGTTCTCAGAAAGTCTTTATGTATAGAATGCAAGTGAAAAAAAAATTTAAAAAAATTATTTAGGGGGTTTTCAAAACGCACTTTGTCTTACGTCCTCCAAAATGAAACAACATTTCGAGCGTATTTATCCAACATCCACACGTTGGCCAAAAGGACTCCCGTTTTTAAACCGGCCGTTCAGTCAAATTTCATAGGAATTTCTCCAACATCCAAGCTGTATCTTAGCCAACGTGCGAAATTCAAACTCTCGGTTCCGGGCGTATTGCTCTAACAGACCACACAGCCAATAGCAGCGCAGCGGAGGACCACGTGATTGCTTTCATTCCAAACATTCGTCCGTTTAGCGCCACGAAAATAAATATCTTCACTTATGATTATGCTAGTTACCAAGTTACTTTAGTGGTTTTCTAGAAGATTTCTTCAGACAAAATGCATAAAGATGTAAACTGTGGAAAAGGATAAAAAAATTGAAGGAAAACATAACAGATAATTAATATTACAATATTTTCTCAGCAAATTGTTTCAACTTGTCGTCCGTTACAGGGTGGTTATAATAAAGTTGTGTATTTTTTGAGAAAATATTGTAATAAATGCCAAGTTCTATATTGTGGTGAAATATCGTACTAAAAATTGAAGTAACCTTCGTCACTGTTTTAATTTAATTTAACCAATTAAAATATTAAAACGAATTGACTGAAATTGAAGAAAAATCAATTAACAATTAAAATCAAGCAATTAAAGACGACATTATACGGAATACACTCGGAATTTGATCCTTAAGGCGTATGTGTATGAAGAGGTATCGGTATGTTTATCTACCTATACGTAATTATTTAAATCTTCGTGTAAAAATACCTATTTATGATATTTAAAACAATTATAAGAATAAGAACATTGATTGAGCTTTTGTTTTAAAGCACATTTAATGCGTAGTATCGGTATGTTTATCAACCTTTACGTAATTATTTAAATCTTTGTTCAAAAAAATACCTACTTGTGATATTTAAAACAAGCCAATTATTAACATAAGGAAATCAAGGAGTTTTCATTTTCGGTACATTTAGTTCCTAAAATATCTGTATATTTATCAGCCAAATCTTCGTGTAAAAATTCTACTTATGATATTTAAAACAAGGCAATTTTTCGAATAAGTACAACGAAGGAGTTTCTGTTTTTGGCACATTTAGTGAGTAATAGCTTCATGTTTATCTACCTTTATCTAATTATTTAAATCTTTGTGTAAGAATACCTACTTTTTTTTTTTTACATGAGCTCCACACAGGAGGCCCTGAGGAAAATAATTTCCCTCAGGGCCTATGTCATCTTTGGGGATGCTGTGTGGAGGGTTTTTTTGGGAAAGGAGGGAGAGGAGAGTTCTGGGAAGGAAAAGGGTTTAAAGGGTGGGTAGGAATCTGGGGTTCAGTGTGTCCTGGTCATCCGCCTGCAATACCTAGACAAACCTCACCCCATGAACCCGGGCACCCCTGCTAAATCACCAAACGTAGCGAACCACTCGGGGTGACCTATGGCAGAGATGGTGGTTATCCAATAAATGGTTCCCGGGGCGGCGGTACCCAATCCCGCCTCCCAAATTGATAATACAAAACACAATTATTAAAATAAAGACAATCCAGGAGTTTTTTTTTTACTTTTAGTACCTAATATTTATGTGTTTATCTACCAAATATTTGTGTCAGAATTCTACCTGAGATATTTAAAACATGTTAATTATTAGAATGAGGAAATAAAGAAGTTTTTGTTTTTGGTACATTTAATGCCTAAAGTATCTTATTATTTTAATCAAACAAATCTTAGTGTAACAATGAAAACATTTTTGGTATATTTAGTGCCAAAGAACAGTTGTATTTGTGTACCTATAAATATCTTATTATTGAAATCTTCATGGGGGAATTGTACACCGAATGACAATGAAAGCATTTCTATTATTTTATACATTGAGTGCCTCATATTTCTTATGTGTTTGTTTATTTCTTACCTATTCGAGTTTTATTTTGTTCGAGCTTTGGATTGTCAATAAAAAAGTTATTACTATTCGCACATTTTTAATGATTAGGTATCCCATTCATTTGACTTTTTTTACCTAGATCAATTTCCAGTTCTTTTATTTCAGCCCCTTTTGTAATAATTTGGCCCAACTAAGTGGTACCCCAAATAATGGAATACATTTGTTATGAAGCTAAAAATGTGGTTAGTGGTTAGGATAATTTTATGACCTCTTTTTTACAAGTCTGAATTGTGTAATAGACGTAAATCACATCCCATGTGTTCGAACATAGGATCATTTTTAAAAAGAACTCGTCGTCTATTGTTTTACACATTTATAAAGACCTTGTAGCTATCTATTGTGTTTCAAAATCCTTCGAGTTAACTTTTTATTTTAAAATGTTGGATACTACACTTCTGTTATCACACGACGGCCTCCTGTGGTCGAGGGGTAAGACTCTCAACTAGCGATCCGGATGTCGCAAATTTCAATCCCATCGTGCACAAGTAATTTTTATTTTGATAGATTTGTTTATTTTGGGGGGCGGGTATGGGTACCGCCGTCCCGGGAACCATTTATTGGATAACCACCATCTCTGCCATAGGTCACCCCGAGTGGTTCGCTACGTTTGGTGACTTAGCAAGGGTGCCCGGGATCATGGGGTAAAGTTCGTCCAGGTCTTGGCGGCGGATATGACTGCCCACCTGCTGCGTGGCGAGAGAGAGACTGGTTAAGGGAGGCTTTTTGACCTTTTCAGCCGGACTCTCCCGACTCTCGCCTTGCACCGCAATTAGAGAGATGGATTCATACGTCCGTCACTCCCGGACACACTGACCCCCAGATTCCTACCCACCCCTCATACCCTTTTTCTTCCCAAATTTCCTATCCTTGCCTTCCTTATAAAGACTCCTCCAAAGTGAAATTATTTTCCTCAGGGCCACCCGTGTGGAGCTAATCTAAAAATAAATATACATATTTCACAACTTTAACCATTAAAAAAACGTACGTGTATATGTGTTTTTGTATGTTTAAATAGTGAAATAACACAAATCAATAAAAAAATATACATATAAATATATACATATACATGCTGT
Source organism: Limnephilus marmoratus (assembly GCA_917880885.1). NCBI lineage: Eukaryota > Metazoa > Arthropoda > Insecta > Trichoptera > Limnephilidae > Limnephilus > Limnephilus marmoratus. The sequence goes on from OU862913.1 coordinate 58,827,184, forward strand.
ATTTGCGACACGTTCCAGAGTGGAAGATACTCTCAGTATCACCCCGATGTAAGACCGCCATTTCGAATTGAAGCATTGCTTGAAATGGCTTTAGCCCTGGTTGTTGACTCGATCTGAATAGCCAGGTACTTATAAACCTTCATAACTGCATCCCCTTCCCGCTACATCCAGCCTCACAAAATTGGGTATGCTATGTATAGCCTGACTTGGTCCAGGCGGTTGGGAGCGGTTGGGACTCTTGTGCAGTATTAACATAAAAATAAAGTCACGTAAATCAATCCAACCTTTCGGGTCTGATCATACTAAATCTCCGATTTATATGCCGTAGAAAAGAAAGAATAGGAAGTTCTTGGATGGAAATAGGAATGAGGGGTGGGTAGGAATCTGAGGGTTAGGGTGTATGTGCGGTGCAAGGCAGTGGGGTCGAGAGAGTCCGGCTGGAAAGGTCCAAAGGACTCCTTCACGCAGTCTCTCTCGATCCGGCCCGCCACGCAGCTGGTGGGCAGACTCATCCGCCGTCAAGACCTGGAAAAACCTTACCCCATGAACCCAGGCACTCCTGCTAAGTCACCAAACGTAGCGAACCACTTGGGGAGACCTTTTCACAGCTCCACACAGGAGGCCCTGAGGAAAATAATTCCCCTCAGGGCCTATGTCATTTTTGGGAAGGAAGTAGAGGAAGTTGTGGGAAGAAAAAGGTATGAGGGGTGGGTAGGAATCTGGGAGTCAGTGTGTCAAGGAGTGACGCACGTATGAATCAATCCCTCCCCACTGCGGGTAAAGCGATGTTCCGAGAGTCCTGCTGGAGAGGTCTACAGATCTTCCTCAACCAGTCTTTCCCGATCCGACCTGCCACGCAGTTGGTGGGCAGACGCATCCGTCGCCAGGATCCAGACAAAACTCACACCACGAACCCGGCCACCCCTGCTAAGTCACCAAACGTAGCGAACCACTTGGGGTGACCTATGACAGAGGTGTTGGTTATCCAATAAATGGTTCCCGGAGCGGCGGTACCCATACCCGCCTCTCAAATAATAACTAATAAACGTAGGACCTATCTGATGACTAATGGTTGATAACTAGCAGCCAACAATAAAACACGCCTGAAACATTATTTAATAAGTATAATTGTCTGAAAACGTACGTTTTCATTGATGATTTTACGATGTTATTATTTTACAAAAACTTACTCTTGAAACTTGTTTCCCAACCAAGAAACAAATTATTTCTAAAAAAATGTCGAATGTTACAAGAAACTATTTAAAAATCACACCCGAATATTTAGGTCTCACCGCGAAAACATAGGACACATAAGCTAAATCCATAAGTACCTATCAAAGTTCAATGAATTGAAATACTTTCCGATCTCCCTGTAATACCAAGCACGTTAGATAAAGTAACTTCACGCAAGAGTACGCGCTCTTGTCTAACATCCAGTGTCCTTTGTCCAATATCCAACTTTCGCAAACAAGAATTCGTCACTTTGGCCAACATCCAAATTAAAAACGTGTTTTCTGCGTAATTTTATACATTTAGAACATATTGTACTTAAAAAAAACAATTTGTAATACTTTAAAACATTATAGTAGACTTACAATTTAGCTAATTTCATTTTATATGCCATTTTCGTAAAAAAAACTTTAAAGCGCTGTTTCTCACGATTTACGTTTTGGTCTGTTGGAGTAAAACGAACTAAAGCGACGACAGGTCACCCCAAGTGGTTCGCTACTTTTGGTGATTTAGCAGGGGTGCCAGGGTCCATGGGGTGAGGTAACCCTTTTCCTTCCCAGAACTTTCCTCTCCTTCCTTTCCTTTAAAATAAACCTCCACACAGCATCCCCAAAGATGACATAGGCCCTGAGGGAAATTATTTTCCTCTGGGCCTCCTGTGTGGAGCACATGTAAAAAAAAATTGAATGGAGATAGTATAATAGACTTATGCGTGTTTTGTTTTATTGAACATATTATTTTTGAACACATTTTGTTTTATGTGCATATTATTATACAATGTTTACAATTATATTACAATGTTTCTGGTTTAGGAATGTAATTTCTAAGTCTCATAAATATATTTATACATTTTCATTTGACAAGTTCACAAGTATACAGGCAAGCTGAAATCTCTTATGTGAAAATTTTTTTTTTAAGAATATTTGCAAAAGTTACCTATCTATGTAAAGAAATTATCGTTGTTATGTATATTAATTTTATTAACAATACTTTCTTTTTAAATTTATCGAAATACTTGTAAGTTTAAATAAAATATAAAGAACAGTCAAAACTGCAATGTTTACAAATTATTTTTATTTAAAAATATATCCCACTGTTTAGAAAGCGCTGGCTAGCTAGGGCTTCAGTGGCTATTACAGCTCCGGTCATATTCCGCATCAAGCCAGATGGTTGACATGACGTCACTTAGAACACGTAATATTTTGCGATTTGTACAAATACGAGCGGGGGCTTGCGATCCCCCGGTTCGGTGCACACGGAATTTTTGGATGCTTAGTATGGGGAAGGTTAACTATTATTTATAATAAAGGAAGTACTTGTAAGAAATTACACTTATGTTTTTTAATGTACTATTACATAATTTAAAATTTAATACAACAAAACAACTGTCATGTGTGCATAGAAGTTGATCAATTATTTAATCATTTTACGATACTAAATTTTATTATATTTAAATGCACACACAATAATTGTTTTTGTTTTCCTTTTTTAGAAAAGCAAATAAAAATTATCTTCAATTGTTTACTGGAGCTAGGGTTGCCATCCGTCCGGGTTTCCCCGGATTTGTCCTAGTTTAGAGGGCGTCCGGGGAGCGTCCGGGCGGGGTTTCATTTGATGTCCGGGTTTAAAAAAATATTTAAAGTCTTAAAATTTAAAATCAAACGTTTACGTTTGCCCTGAGGAAGGAACGGTTGTTCTGAAACCGTCGGTAATAATAGTGGTTCATATATATAAAAGTGGTTCAAACAAAGTAACATTGTTTCATTTATCTTTAATTAAAATTAAATTCTATTTTCAAGAATACAGCGACATTTATTTTTACAAATTCCTTTTAAAAAGGGAAGATATTCTAAAAGCTATCGGAAACAGTGATAAATACAAAAAAACTGAAAAGTAAATAAAGCGAGAGGCTGAGGAAAAAGCTTTAATAGCTAGATAATCAAATAATGTACTTATGAGTGCAATAATTTCTTTTCATTTTTGTAGTTAAAGTTAAGATTGTTTTTATTAAGTAAAGGAAATTTACAATATGACTGTTGATTAAAACTTTAAGGTGATATAAATGAGTATAGTTTTTGATTATTTCATGCTTAAAAAAATTAATAATGTAACTTATATTACAGTAAGTCTTAACTTTAAAAAGGTTCAGTTTTGTTGCTTAAGATTTAAGAAGACTGAATTTAGTAAATATTATGTTAAGAGATATTTTGTTGTTTAAATGGCTGCTGATAAAAATGTAAAGATATAATTATTATTGAGTTAAAGAGTTACCTCAAATATTGTATGACTGAATACTAAAATGGTCTCAGTACTTTTAAGATTTTTGTTTAAATTTTTATTGAATTTTGTTAGGCCTAATATTTTAATAAGGTTTATAACACAATTGTTGGTAAAAAGGTTATTTATTTAAGAAAGTAAGTTCACAGATCACGTAATATGATAAAAATAGTCACAATGTATCAATTCACTAATTAACTGAGCAAGGGATCGGAGGGAGCCTTGCCGTTAGGCTTTGGGAACAACAAAAGCTGACTGTGGTTCTGCTTAGAGGGTCGTACCATAATAGGACGAAGCGCAACTAAGGCAGCAGTCGGGGGTCTGGTTGGTGCTTTACTTATGGTAGTAGAATACTCCTTAGAGGGTCGTGCCAGAGGACGAAGCGCAACTAAGAGAGCGTACTAGCCAAGAGCGAGCTGCAGACGAACTGACTGATTTAGGGCGCGCAGCCTGTTATATAGCCCATTCCTTGTTGCGGGGTGTGGTTTATGTAGCGGCTCGAGGGTGGGAGATGCGCAGAAGGCGTCGGCGCATCCTGGTTTGCTTAGGGGTGGGTGAGCAGGATGGCGCTGTACGGGGAAAAGAGATGGTGTAGTGGCAAGCGTACAAACGGCGCGCTACATCCTCCCCCTCTGGATCGAGAAACGTCCCGTCGAAGATTCAGGTCTGTAGTAGCGTGGCGGCTACTTATTCTTCTTTGGTCGACCTCGTTTGCGTAGAGGAATAACCGGAGCGGGCAGCGGTGTCAAGTGCCCGTGGTATGGAGTCAGTGCTGAGGTGTGGTAGGTGCCTAGCGAGACATCTGGTGCTTCCATTGAAGCTATCTCGTAGCTCGTTGGTCCATGTTGCTTCAGGATCAGGTAGGGGCCATCGCGTCGTGGTCCTAATTTTGCGCTGAAGCCTCTTGCGGCTTTGCTAAGAGCGTGGGAGTGGACAAAGACGTGATCTCCGGGCTGGTAATGGGGGTCTTCTCGCCTCTTGTTATCCACGTAATTCTTTTGTTTGTCTTGTTTCTCATCATTGTGGGTCCTGACAAGACGTAGGGTATCGGCTAGTTGTAGCAGATGCGGCGTTATCTCGGGGATGAAGTTTTCCGATAAGATAATGCTTCTCAAGTCTCTTCCGACGTCATCGGCTGACCTTAGCTCACGTCCAAATGTGAGATAGGCAGCGGAGTATCCGGTGCTCTGACAGAACGCGGTATTCATGGCGAAGCGTATTGATGGAAGGCTTTCGGCCCATTTTCGGTGTTCTGTGCCAACCAGGATGGCTAGTTGGGGTTTGAGGTCTCGATTTTTCCTCTCGACAGGATTGGCCTCTGGGTGGTAGGCTGGTGTGAAGGTGTGCTTGATGTCCAGGCAGTAAGTCATCTGCTGCATCACAGCACTCACGAACTGGGTACCGTTGTCGCTTATCAGTCGGCGTGGGGTCCCGTAGAGTAGGCATACTTCATCAATCAGGACGCGGGCGCAGGTCTCGGCAGTCGCGTCTTTGAGGGGAAATAGTTCTATCCAGCGTGTGGCCACGTCTTCGATGATGAAGATCCAATTCTTCCCATCCTCGGAAGTTGGGAGTGGTCCGAAGAGGTCGAAGGCTACTGTTTCAAACCTCTGGTTCATTACTGAAGTCTGTAGGAGGCCGGCGGGTTTTAGGTTTGATGGCTTGTATCTCTGGCACTCCAGACAGTTCTTGACGTATTTCTGTATGTAGGTCCGCATATTCTTCCAAAAGTATCGTCTGGCAATTCGTCGAATCGTGCGTTCTACTCCGTAATGCCCAGCGGTAGGGGCATCGTGATAGGCCATGAGTATTTGGTGTTGCCCATGCTCGGGGACGACTAGTTGAGCGTCCTCTTCTTCGATATCGGGTGCATATCGGTACAATACACCGTTTTGCATCAGGTAGCCCTTAGTTGTCCAGTAACTAAGGTCTTCGTTTGGATTGTTGGCTTCAAAACACTCGATAATTTTCTTCAATGCAGTGTCTTTCAATTGTTCTCTGCGGATGTCAGCCGCGTCGCGTACTGGAACGTCGAGGGTTATCGTGCATAGTGCGCAAATAGAGGGTGGGTCTTCAAGTAATGGTGGTCGTGATAGTGTGTCCGTCACCAGGTTTGAGCGTCCAGGTGTGTATTGGATTTTCAGGTTGTAGGGTTGAAGCTGCAGGGCCCATCTTGCAAGGCGACCTGTGGGAGACTTTAACGTCATTAACCACTTCAACGCTTGGTGGTTAGTAACCACGGTGATTGCTGTTCCTTCAATGTATCCTCGGAACTTTGCAACTGCCCATACGACTGCTAGGGCTTCTCGTTCTGTGGTAGAATAGTTCCTCTCTGCTGGTAGTAGCAGGCGGCTCGCGTATTCTACCGGATGTTCTTCTAGTCCCTCCCGCTGGACCAAAACTGCTCCTATTGCGTAGCTGCTTGCGTCCGACTTTATGATGAATTCCTTGCTTCCATCGGCTTGTCGTAGTATGGGGGCGCTAGTGAGTAGTACTTTCAGGGTGTCGAAAGCATTCTGCTGTGGGGATTTCCATTCCCAGGTGGCGTCTTTCTTTATCAAGTCGCTGAGTGGCTTGGCGGTTTTGGCGAACTCGGGTACAAATCGCCTATACCAGGAGCATGTCTGAAGAAATGTCTGCAGCTGTTTGACATTGTTTGGCTCCTTCATTTTAGAGATCGCCTCTATCTTCTCCGGATTGGTGCTGATTCCTCCGGGGGTTATTACGTGTCCTAGATATTTTATGCTTGGACAGCAGAAGTGGCATTTAACTCGATTTGCAGTGAGATTAAATTCTCGTAGCTTGGTGAAAACCTGTTGTAGATCGGCGAGGTGTTTATCGAAGGTGGGCGAAAGTATGATTATATCGTCCAGGTATGCTAGAATATTGACTTCATCTAGCTCGATCTTGAGTCGGTCAATCATGCGCTGGAACGTCCCGAGCGCATTGCGAAGTCCAAATGGCATCTTCAAGAAGCGGTAGAGTCCGAATGGGGTTATAAAGGCCGTCTTGTCACGGTCTTTCTCCAGTATCTTGATCTGCCAGTAGCCAGATCGTAGGTCTACTGTAGACATAAAGTTTGACTGCTTTGCCGAGTGTAGCAGGTCATCCATTCTGGGCAGGGGGTACACGTCTGGTACTGTTATCGCATTGAGGAGGCGAAAATCAATGCAGATGCGCTTGTTTCCGTCTTTTTTGGGCACCATAACCACAGGTGCGGCCCACGGTGAATCTGCTTCTTCTATAATCCCTTGGGTTAACATACTGTTAATCTCGGCGCGGAGTTCTGCTTGGCGGGCTGGCGAGAGCCTGTAAGGGGCTACTGAAATCGGCGGGTGTTGTCCGGTCTCGATTCGGTGCTCAATTTTTGTCGTAGATGACAGGGTGGCTGAGAAGACAGTGGCGTTGTCGCACAGCAGGCGGTCCAGCTGGTCCCTCTGGGTAGGTATAAGGTGGGTGGCTTCATCTGGTCGGAGGCTTAGTATTTCGGCGTCCAAGGCACAGAGCTCCACTTCATTTCTGGGTTTTCTTGGGGAGTCATCGAAGAGCCGTTAGGAGCGTATCATTACCTCCCTTAGGGCGTCTTCCTCCATTGCGTCCTCGGGAAACATCTCATTCAGGGCTATCATCTTAGCCCAAATGTTAGTGCGACGCGGTGTCTGTGAGAGAGGGCTCATGAACGGTGGCACGTAGATCTCACATTCATTGTCCTGTACTGGTGGGGCGGACAGACGAACCTTAGGCGGTGTCTGTGGGAGAGGACTCATGAACGGCGGCACGTAGATCTCGCATTCATTGTCCTGTACTGGTGGGGCGGGTAGGCAAACCTTAGGGAGTTTGTGTGCTCTCACTTCTCCTATCTCGCCAGTCTTTTGACGTTGTCGAATACCTCGGTTTGGTGGTATGGCGTCATTTTCCATATGCAGCATATACCGTACTTCGGGGCTGTCCGTGAATGCCCATGCGCGCTGGGGAATGTTTATATCGATCCCCGCGTCTTCGATAAAATCGACGCCTAGGAGTGTTCGATTCTCGTGTCCTCCTGGGAGCACGATGAAGCTGGTGGGTATCTGTCGGCCTCTTAGTGTCAAGGTGGCGGCTATTGTCTCGACCTCCTGACGTTTAGGGACACCATCTGCCAATACGATGTCCATGATGGTTCGCTGGGTTTTGAAATTTTGAGCGATTAGCCGCCGGTGTAGCTCAGCTGACGCTACGCTCAATTTTGCTCCGGTGTCTACGTGAGCAGTGCCCAGGAAGTTTCCAATCCCGATGTGTAGTATAGGTCTCGCTCGGGGAAGGCCTACTTCATGTATCGAGCAAAAATCGGCTCGTGGGTGAGGGGTGTCTATTCTCCCTTGGCTGCATTGCGGGCACTTGCTTCTTACCACGCCTGGTTTACCGCAACCGTAGCATGCGAACTTCGCATCACTGGGTGTCTCCAGCTTCTTGACTGGAGGAGTGTACTTTACGTGCGCTCCTGTATCGTAGCGGGAACGGCACTCCTCGGAACGGTGCCCAAATCTGCGGCAGTTAGTGCAGCGTAGGCGGCCGTCTGTTCGGTTTTCCATCGCGCGTAGTGGGACGGTCTTCGTGCTCTCGTACAGGCTTTCTTCCGCTGCACGGGCTTTTTGTAGTAGTTCGGCGAAGGTATTGATCGCTTCGCGCGGCAATCTGTCTCGTATCCGGATATTCAGTTGTCCGAATATTAGGTCTATCTGGCAGTAGCGTAGCGAGGGGGGGGCGATGGGGGCGGACCGCCCCGGGTGCCACCCGAGGGGGGGTGACACTCGGACGTGGAGAAAAAACTTACGAAAGTGCAAAATTGTCACAAAAAATATTTTACGCTTGAACACTGACAGTTATTTAGCACTATGGCATGTTTGGTCGGGGATTCAAGAAAAAAAAATATATTTTTTATTTTCTTTCCTAGCTCGAAGTGTTACTGAGTCGGGGATTTCCCTGAAATATTCCTTGCGTCATTATATTTATGTAATATTATTTTTATTGTAAACGTAAACTCGTGGAGTGAATTGTTATCTATTGACTGACTTGAATTAGTGAAAAAGTTGTTATTCGTTAGTTGTTAAAGATCATTTAAAAAAAACAATGTAAGTGGATTTGATAGTTTACTTTTCTAATAGACACAAAACTTGAATGCAATTATACCAGAATCGATCGATAACTGATTGAAGAAAAATGATCAATCATCTGTAAGTATGTTTTTTCTGTATTGTATTGTTTTGTGTACATGAATAAATACAAGGAATAATAAGTAATTTGGAGATTTTCAGAAAACGTTTTTAATGAATTCGAAATATGCGTTTTGAATTCGATGACGCAGCGCTATTTACACCGATTACCAAGTCAACTGCCGATAGTATTTACACCAAACGATTATACAATGGGGTAGTTTCGCAAGCTAAGGTAATTCGCCTACAAAATGTAAGAGCACCCTCAGATTTCAGCACCGTCGATTCTTTGGATAAGAGGTCACCTTCGCATTACTAGCGCTTCAAATCATAATACCTTAATTATTTTATCCAATATTAGCTTAGGTATTATGCAAAATCTAGTTTGAGTTACTAAAAATAAAGATACTGTATATTTTTAATAATTTAATTATATGTATAAGTATAATCGATAAACTAGTAATCCTTAAATCAGATTTTTGTCTTAGTCCTAATTTTGAAAAATAAAAAGTTTTTTGATTGGCGACGTTACGTGAGTATGGCGTCTTGACGGTGTATTCATTCGTTGACCCGGCCTATACTTATCTCACATTTTTCCAGATTTAAGTTAAGAGTCAGTCTGTATGAGAATCTCAAAGCTCGAATAAAAGTTACACACGGAACAAGCAAATGGTTTTCTTTCAATTTTGGAGCGTACGGTGTCCAACTCAAATTTTAAGCACTGGTTTTAAGATTGAATCTGAATTCGGTAACTCGTTTTAATTAAAACTACACCCATATCATGAAAATGGTTTTTCTCCGATATTTGCAGCACTTAGTCTGAAACTTTCATGTCTTGCAACTCGGAGAATATCTTGCAATAAGAACTCGGGAATTGTTTCCTTCGAAATAGGTCCGCAGATGAACAGAGTTACAAATGAAATTTCAAAGGAAACCATTTTCGAGTTCCAGGTGCAAAATTTGAAAGTTGAAGAATATGTGCTACAAAGATCGGAGTTAAACCATTTTCGTGTACTGCATGCATTAAAAATTAAAGCTGGGGACTCACACCTTTACTATCTCACAATTGAAATTTTATCGTTTCAATCTGAACACAAAACTGGTTTTAACTTAAGAATGGGTAGTTAAAATTATATTTTCACGCCAGCAAATGATTTTCCTCAGAATTTTGCAGCATATTAGAATTGAAGACTACACTCGGAACTTTAGAACGGTTTCGAAATTTGTCCTGCATTTGGAGAACAAAACTGGTTTTAACATTCTGTGTTCGTTGTTGTCACAATGTATCAATTCACTAATTAACTGAGCAAGGGATCGGAGGGAACCTTGCCGTTAGGCTTTGGGAACAACAAAAGCTGACTGTGGTTCTGCTTAGAGGGTCGTACCATAGGACGAAGCGCAACTAAGGCAGCAGTCGGGGGTCTGGTTGGTGCTTTACTTATGGTAGTAGAATACTCCTTAGAGGGTCGTGCCAGAGGACGAAGCGCAACTAAGAGAGCGTACTAGCCAAGAGCGAGCTGCAGACAAACTGACTGATTTAGGGCGCGCAGCCTGTTATATAGCCCATTCCTTGTTGCGGGGTGTGGTTTATGTAGCGGCTCGAGGGTGGGAGATGCGCAGAAGGCGTCGGCCCATCCTGGTTTGCTTAGGGGTGGGTGAGCAGGATGGCGCTGTACGGGGAAAAGAGATGGTGTAGTGGCAAGCGTCAAAACGGCGCGCTACAGGTTTTGTTTTCATAAGAGAGTATGTTAATAATTTGTGTTTTATTTAAAGAATAAAAAAATCTAACTTATTAAAACAATTTGTAACAAACTGTAATAAGATTCTGTTTTTTTAGGTACCTTTATAATTTATAATGATGATAAAAGATGACTAAATTTAATTTGAAAATAAAAGGTGATTTATGACATTTTCAACTATTTTTTTTACACTGACTATGTTTAAAAAAACCTGTTGACGTGTCCGGGTTCTGGGCCCTAAAATCCGGGGTTTTCACGCGTCTTGTCCTGGTTGCCAAATTTAAGAAATGGCAACCCTAACTGGAGCGCATTTATCAACTCGACATACCAATGGAGTTTATTATTATCAAAAGGAACTAGACTGGGTATGGATCGTCCAGAGTAGATCTATTATTTTCTAAAAATTATTGCAATTAATTATTTATTGACTAATAGCATTTAGTCGCTTCCGTAAACAATTGAAAAGAAGTAGTACATAGTATTCATATAAAGATTCAACTAAGTGTTCAGTCAGATGGTGAGTATCATTTTAAAATACATCTGAGTGACCATGGTTAAAGTTACCAAAGGTAAAAACATTTTCACTATGCATGATTTGACAAAAGTTTTAATGTTTAAGTTGAATTAAGAATTATTTTATATAATATGACATTTTTGGTAGTTGAAAGTTATTTAAACAATGTTAGATAATAGGTTTATATGTATATGTTAATATATTCCATATTGGGAACATGTTCAATATAGAAAACATTAAGATTGTGTTACACAATAATTATACAAACCTCTAAGAAGTTATTTTTAGAATAAGTTATATAAGTATTGCGAAAAACGATTATAGCTGGATAAGAAGGTTTCATTGATTGATATACAATGTTTTATGTTTGCTTCAAAATAGGTACATGATGGTACATGATTTTGAAAAATGAAAAATTTTCATTGGTTAAATGGTTCATCACTTTGATGACCGATATTTATTGTATAAAACAAATAATAATAGTACTAGAGCTCAAAATTTCTTTCAAAATTGAAGTCTTTAGTATCAGTAATTTTACAAATATATGGTTTAAGATAATATATGCTTTGTATATGCTTTTTTAAAAAATACTATTTTTAGTAGTCATTTTTAATTTGATATGGAATCTGTAGGAAGGAAAAGAATTAATTATATCTAATTTTGCCAATTATTTGCTTTCCGACCGGTATCGATCGCCAAAATGGACTCTACGACCAGATCTTGTTCTTTTTATTTCTGGGAGTGGTTCCTGGACAGGGGTGGAAACTGGTACATTATCTTCTACAGGTATGATGGCTGGTTTTAACCTATCTATGGAAAGACGTTTATTCTTGCCTTTTACGTTGAGGACAAACGTTTTCTCATTGCGTTCCTCCACCTTATAAGGGCCTTCGTAGGGATTTTGAAGGGGCCTTCTTCCACTGTCTGTTCTAAGAAAGACATGGATAGTTAGAGATAAGTCTTTATGTACAAAGCATTTCCTTGATCCATGGGCGGTGGTAGGTGTTGGCTTGATGTTTTCAAATTTTCTCTGAAGTCGACCTACGTAAGTGTCGGGTTTTTCTTTAGGTGTTTCGGTGAAGAAATCACATGGTAATCTTAATGTTCTACCATATGTGAGTTCAGCCGGGGAACATTTTAGGTCTTCGCGAACAGTAGATCTCAATCCGAGTAGTATGAGCGGAAGAGTCTCCAACCAGTTCGGGTCACCGCTTGCACTAAGAGCGGCTTTCAGAGTACGGTGCCATCTCTCTATTAAGCCGTTGGCTTGTGGGTGGTATGCCGTAGTCCTTGTATGTTTTATTCCCAATTTCTCCGCCAGTTTCTTAAAAAGAAAGCTTTCAAATTGACGGCCCTGGTCTGTAGTTATCGTCTCCGGGGTCCCGTGACGAGCTATCCAGTGGTTCATCAGTGCATTTGCGACGGTTTCTGCAGACATATCTTTCAATGGTACTGCTTCAGGCCAACGGGTGAATCTGTCGATCATTGTCAACAGGTATTGGTATCCGTTGCATGCTGGAAGAGGTCCAACTAAATCGATATGTACGTGCGAAAGCGGTCTTCTGGTAAGACATAAGCTGATGGTGGAGCTACTGTATGTTTTGACACTTTCGCTTTTCGCGGCTAGGCGTTTGAATAAGATGTCCAAGTGTCTTTGGTGTTCTTCTTCACTTGAGGATGCAATTAGAATGTCGTCAAGATATACAAAACATAAATCCAGATCCCTGGTGATGGCGTGCATAAAGCGTTGGAAATTTTGTGCCGCGTTGGATAACCCGAATTGCATGGTGGTAAACTCGTACAACCCGAACGGTGTGATGATAGCCGTTTTCGGTATGTCCTCACGTTCCACGGGTATCTGGTGGTACGCTCGCGCTAAATCTATGGTTGAGAATATTTTTGCTGTTGATAGTTTGTGGGTGAAGTCGTGGAGCTGAGGGATCAGATATTTGTCCGGAACAGTCTTCGCGTTCATACGCCTATAGTCTCCACATGGACGCCATTCACCGTTAGGGTTTTTACCATATGCAATGGACTGGCCCAGTTACTCTTGGAAGGTCGGCATATTCTCTGTTCCATCATAAATTTGAATTCGCGTTTGGCCGCTTCGAGAAGTGCTGGTGCTAACCTGCGCGCACGTTCGGTTACAGGAGGGCCTTTTGTTTCAATACAATGTGTTACTGTATGCTTAATTCCTGTTGTCTCCATGTTAGGCCGCGTCAAGCTTGGGTACTTAAAGAGGATATCTCGATACTTCAGAGAGTTAGAAATTGTTGAAATGCCTGAAGAGATTCCTTTGCATTTCGAGCCTCGAATCAGCAATCCTGTAGACGAGTCCGTGATCGCTGCCTTTTTTTAAATTGACGGTAAGATTGAAGTTGTGCAGAAAATCAGCTCCCAGAATAGCTCTTGATACATCTGCAACTATAAACTTCCACTTCATTGTCCTACGTAGACCCAAGTTAAGTTATAGTATTCTTGTGTCGTAGGTTTTGATGCAATTACCACTGGCGCTGTACAAAGCTGGTGTACAGTTATCCGAGGTGATGCATTTTTAATTGTGGTTAAAATCTCTAGGTATTATGGAGACGTCAGCTACCATGTCTACGAGGAACTTCTGACGTGTTTCGCGATCATATAAAAAGCGACGACAAGCATTAGCAGGAAGCTCACATGTCTCTACTGTGGTCTTCCACTGTGGTTTCCCTGGAGTTTTTTTTGGAAAACACGGTTGGTAGCACTTGTATGCCTTTTCACCATAAATATTATGCCATTAACAATATCCCTCAGGGTTGCTATTCGGAGATCTCCCACGAGACCCTGACCTTGGTCTTCTAGCGGGGTTTGGGCTTGATGGGGATTGGTCGTACGAATTTCGGCGAAAGTTTTGTCTATTTCGTGCTTTATAGTCGGATTGTCGATTGGCGTTGTTTTGGTCTAAATTCAGTTGTTTAATTTCTCTTGTAAGTGTGAGTACTTGTTTTTGAAGTTCTAGTAGTATCGATTGTATCGAATTCTCAGGTTCTTCGACTCGCGATGTGCTTGGTCGATTGTTACGGTCAACCGCGGTACATTCGGTTGCCTGGTAAACATCTATAATTTTGTCCGCCGCTGAAGCGAGTTGGTCGAGATCGTTGTCTGGCAGTGCGGACAGTATCGCCTGGACATGCTGTGGGAGTCTCTGCAACCATAGTGTTCTGACGATGGCGCTCTTTACCAAAGCGGGTCCCGCTAACTCCAGCATGTGTTTCTAGTAGACCAGTTGGTTTTCGGTCCTCCAACTGGATGCCTGTGAGGAGTCGAGTTAGTCGCTTCTCCTCCGAGTCCTGAAGACGTTCGATGAGGGCAGTCTTGACGCGTACATACTTTTCTTGGGCTGGTGGATTAATTATTATGTCGCTTATTATCTGCAGGGTGTCAGGATCAAGAGCGGCAATTACGATATTGTATTTGGTAAAGTCGTCTCTTATCCGAGAATTCGGCCTAAGCCTCGGCCTGGGCAAACCAGAGAGCAATATTGGTCTTCCAACAGCTTGGTAAGCGTACTGACACGTGGTGCACTTCCGATGCTGGTCTGCTGTTTTCTTCCATGTTGTTTTTGCTGAGTTTGCCGCTTGGAATTGTGGGAGGATCAGTAGCGCTTGATCCGCTGGTGTTTCTTTCGTTGGTTACGATGAGATTACTTGAGTTTGATTCGTTGGTATTTTCTTCTTTATTTTCCTTTTCGATAGTAATCATTTCCCAATTTGGTCAAAACAATTCGCAGCAGATATGGCAAATACGTATGGCAAAATTTCAAAGGAAGAGTGAATGTATGAAATATTTGTTTTTTAATTTATTACCCATATTAATTTAAAAATGATTTCTAAAAGTGTTGAAAATTGTTAATGTTTTAATTTAAAACTTTAAAATTTATTGAAATTTGTTAAAAATGTTATTAAAAATTTAAAAATAACTGAAATTTTTAATCTTTTACTTTAAATGATGTGAGAAAGTATTCAGTACAGATAAAGATGACAAAATCATCCGAAGGATTAAAATTTTAATATTATTTATTAAATTTATTACTCGAGCAAAAACATATATAAAAATCTCCAAAACTCATGAAATTTAATATTATCGCCAAAATGAAAAGTACTAAACTTTAATAATATTACTAGCCGGGCCCATTGCAAAAGCAATTAACGGGTTAAAACACTATGCGATTTGACGTGCGAACGTGAATGAAGCGAGGAGGAGTGTGTGTTAAATTAAATATATGAAGAAACCTGAGGTTACAGTGACCTTGCAACGCATGCCGGGTACCCGTTGTATATAATGTTATAATAAAGTGCAGCTATTTGCAAGGCGCTTGCATAATAATATAGTTTCCCCGAACTTGGAATGGAACCATCCCCGAGGTTACATTGATCTTGCAACGCATGCCGGGTACCCGTAGTATATAATTTTATAATATAGTGGAGGCGTTTGCAAGGCGCTTGCGTTATAATGTAGTTTCGCGGAACTTGGAATGGAACCATTACAGTTAAGTTGACCCCGAGGTTGAAGTTATGTTGCAACGCATGCCGAGTACCCGTTGTATATAATGTTATAATATAGTGCAGGCGTTTGAAAGGTGCTTGCATTATAATGTAGTTTCCCGGAACTTGGAATGGAACCATTACAGTTAAGTTTACCCCGATGTGACAGTGATATTTCAACGCATGCCGGGTACCCGTTGTATATAATGTACTGTAGTGCTGGCGCTTGCAGTAAAACGTAATTTCCCAGGAATTGGGATGGAACCATTACAGTTAAGTAAAGTTGTCCCGGAGGTTACAGTGCCTTGCAACGCATGCCGGGTACCCGTTGTATATAATGTTTAATGTAGGGCAGGCGTTTGCAAGGCGCTTGCATTATAATGTCGTTTCCCGGAACTTGGAATGGAACCATTACAGTTAAGTTGACCCGGAGGTTACAGTGCCTTGCAACGCATGCCGGGTACCCGTTTTATATAATGTTATTATATTTGCAAGGCGCTTGCATTATAATGTAGTTTCCCAGGACTTGGGATTCTAGAGCTCACTATTGTATATAGAAACCAATGAATGGTTCCCGGGGCAGCGGTACCAATCTCACGTTCAATGATTATCATTAAAATGCAAAATGCAAAAAAAGCGTTTTATTAATTTAATATTTTTCATTATAATTATCCCGTTCAACTTCGAGCAATTTTATTATACATTTACAAAAAAAAAACATAAGCAAAATCATCAGATGAATCCAAATTGTTATGTGCAGGTAGGTACCTACGTAGATTCTATGTAGAATATAATTTAAGCTGTTGTTTAAAAAAAAAATTTAAAATCTTCCTTTTTTAAAGTTAATCTTAACGTTTTGCGCAAGTTCTGTTCAAATTCTATTCGAGTTCTGTAATTATTTCTGTTTCCATAATAATTGGAAGGCTTTTGACCTCTCCAGCCAGATTCTCCCAACCCTTCGCATTGCACCGCAGTGTGAGGAATAGATTCATACGTCCGTCACTCCTGGCCACACTGTCCCCCATATTCCTAAAGACCCCTCATACGTTTTTCCTTCCCATATCTTCTTCTCCTTCCTTTCCCTTAAAAAACCCACCCCATAGCATCCTCAAAGATGACACAGGCCCCTAGGATTCAGAACGGGCTTTTTCTAGCGTTATTTCGTGATGCCAAAGCTCACTTTTGTATTCTGAAACTGTATGTATTTGTCTAGGTCTTAGTGACGGATAGCCAGATTCTCCCAACCCTTCGCCTTGCACCGCAGTGTGAGGAATAGATTCATACGTCCGTTACTCCTGTCCACACTGACCCCCAGATTCCTACCCACCCCTCATACCTTATTCCTTCCCATATCTTCTTATCCTTCCTTTCCCTTAAAAAACCCTCCGCACAGCATCCTCAAAGATGACATAGGCCCCTAGGGAAATTGTTTTCCTTGGAGCCTCCTGTGTGGAGCTAATGTAAAAAAAAGTTTAGCACTGCATAATTTCATCCTGAGTTAACTCTTAGGTTGCAGTGACCTTGCAACGCATGCCGGGTACCCGTTGTATATAATATTATAATATTTGCAAGGCGCTTTCATTAAAATGTAGTTTCCCGGGACTTGGGATGCTAGAGCTCACTATTGTATATAGAAACCAATGAATGGTTCCCGGGGCAGCGGTACCAATCTCACGTTCAATGATTATCATTAAAATGCAAAATACAAAAAAAAGCGTTATGTAAATTTAATATTTTTCATAATAATAATCCCGTTCAACTTCAAGCAATTTCGTTATACATTTACAAAAAAAATACATAAGCAAAATCATCAGATGATTCCGAGTAGTTATGTGCAGGAAGGTACCTGCATAGATTCAAAAAGTGACCATCTGGAGTGATTAATTTAATTTCATATCATTAAATATTTAAATGAAAGAATTCTGTTCCTAAGCCGGTAGGTACCTACCTAGTAAACCGCGAGAAAAATAATTTTGCTCTAGGTACCTACCCGTGTTCTCAATAAAATTTGCGTCAACATTGCGTATTTTGTTACTTTTCTTTCGATGGAAACGGTAGGTACCTGCCCCGTTATAAATTGCATTTTTTTCATATGGCCAGTAATTCAATACTCTCGAATAATTTGAGAACGCATTTTCGACATGAATTTTTCAGGGAATGTGTGATGTTTGTCAGCTTCTACTGACATATTTTATAAGAGATGCTTATATAATATTGCTATCAAAAGATGCGTATTCATCTACTCTATTAAATTTTTTAAAAATATCAAAGCTGAAATCGTTTTCTGGGCCGAAATTCCGTATTCCCCAACCGAAACCGCTGAGAGGTCCGTTTCGCTAGCATAAACTGACATTTAAAATCTATATATATACCTATCTCAGCATTCGCGAGCATGCGAAAAGAGATGGGTTAATCCAGACCTGACTCGATATTCCTAGCATTTTATGAAACTAATGGAAAAAGACATCTCTTGTTTTTTAATGCGAACCTGTCGGTGGGAAGTGTAAGCCAGCCGAATTGAGTGATTTTATTAGAGTTCTAGTTTTTACCGCCAGTTTTTTTCTTTAAATTTTGTAGGCAAAAAAAGGCTTAATTTTTGTCGCAAAGTCAAAGTACTGAAACGTGCACTGAATTTTTTTATCTGAAAGGGCGTAAGCGTCTTTTTTTTTTTGAGGTCTTGCGGATCGAGGGGGAAAAGTGTCGATTATCGGATCACCAAAACGCGTTTTTTTGGAACGGCCGTTTGTATAAAATCCCGGTCCACACGCCTTGCTCGGCCAAATCGACCTCTGCGGTCGGTGAAACTGGACAGGCAGAGCGGTCGATTTTCGCCTGTACCCGGACGATTAAAAAAAAAGTGAGTTTTCCTGACCTACCCCAAAACTGAGCATTAATATATACTAGCGGGGCCCGTTGCAAAAGCAACTAACGGGTTAAAACACTGTGCGATTTGACGTGTGAACGTGGATGAAGCGAGGAGGAGTGTGTGTTAAATTAAATATACGAAGAAACTGAGGTTACAGTGACCTTGCAACGCATGCCGGGTACCCGTTGTATATAATGTTATGTAGTGCAGCGCTTGCATTAAAATGTAATTTCTCAGTAATTGGAATGGAACCGTTACAGTTAAGTTGACCATGAGGTTACAGTGACCTTGCAACGCATGCCGAGCAACCGTTGTATATCATTTTATATATTGCAGGCACTTGCTTTAAAATGTTATTTCCCGGGAATTGGGATGGAACCATTACAGTTTAATGGACCCCGAGGTTACAGTGACCTTGCAACGCATGCCGGGAACCCGTTGTATATAATGTTATAATATAGTGCAGACGTTTGCAAGGCGCTTGCATTATAATGTAGTTTCCCGGAACTTGGAATGGAACCGTTACAGTTAAGTTGACCCCGAGGTTACAGTGATCGTGCAACGCATGCCGGGTAACCGTTGTATATAATGTTATGTAGAAATAAAAATCCCCTAAGATGACCTTTATTGGATAACCAACACTCATGCCGTAGGTCACCCCAAGTGGTTCGCTACGTTTGGTGATTTAGTAGGGGTGCCCGGATTTATAGGGTGAGGTTTGTCTAGGTCTTGGAGGCGGATGACCAGGACACACTGAACCCCAGATTCCTACCCACCCCTTAAACCCTTTTCCTTCTCAGAACTCTCATCTCCTTCTTTGCCTTAAAAAACCCTCCACCCAGCATCTCCAAAGATGACATGACCGTGAGGGAAATTATTTTCCTCAGGGTCTCCTGTGTGGAGCTTTTTCCTCCCCCCCTCTCGCGCTTCATTAATTCATTCCCGGTACATTTAGTTTTCAAAAAGCGAGAAATGTGTACCTACTTCGGTCGCCCGGTTCATTATTGTATCCCGATTGATCATTATTGTTTTCATAAAACCATCGCGGGAATGCACACATCAAATTCCCAAAGTCTCATCGCAATCGGATGAACCAACACCGCTGTCATAGGTCACCCAAGTGGTTCGCTACGATTGGTGACTTAGCAGGGGTGCCCGGGTTCAAGGGATGAGGTTTGTCTAGGTCTTGGTGGCGGATACGTTTGACCAACCACTGCATGGCGGGCTGGATCGGAGGAGACTGCTTGAGGGAGGCTTTTTATCTCTCCAGCCAGATTCTCTCAACCCTTCGCCTCGCACCGCAGTGTGAGGAATAGATTCATACGTCCGTTACTCCTGGCGACACTGACCCTCAGATTCCTACCCACCCCTCATACCCTTTTCCTTCTTATATCTTCTTCTCCTTTCTTTCCCTCAAAAAACCTTCGACACAGCATCCCCAAAGATGACATAGGCCCCTAGGGAAATTGTTTTCCTCGGTGCCTCCTGTGTGGAGCTAATGTAAAAAAAAGTTTAGCAATGCATAATTTCATGATGCCAGAGCTCACTATTGTATATAGAAACCAATGAATGGTTCCCGGGGCGGCGATACCAATTCCACGTTGAATGATTATCATTAAAATACAAAATACAAAAAAAACGGTATGTAAATTTAATATTTTTGAAAAAAATTATACCATTCAACTTCAAGCAATTTTATTATACATTTACAAAAAATTCATAAGCAATATCATCAGATTCTAAGTTGTTATGTGCATGTAGGTACCTGCATAGATTCTATGTAGAGTTACCTGCACATACGTAAAAAAAAACATATGAAATATATTTAGGCTGGGTTTTTCAAAAAATTTATTTAAAAATCTTCAATTTTTCAAGTTAATTTTAACGTTCTGTGAAAGTTCTGTTCAAATTCTATTCAAGTTCCGTAATTATTTCTGTTTTGAAATAATAGTTTAAATAAATAATAATAAATATTATAAGTTTTGAAGATAATTGAATAAATAAAAACCGCACATTACGTGAAAATGAACTTTACTAATTTAAAAATAACATTCATACCAACAGTGGTTATCCAGAAGCAACCTCCGTGTTCCTACATATTTCAAAAATTACCATCTTGGATGATTTTTTTCATTTCATATCATTAATTTTCGATTTAACATTTAAAGGAAAAAATCTCGTAAGCCGGTACCTACCTAGTACATACCGAGAAAAATAATGTTGGTGTAGGTACCTACTTACGCGTTTTCTCAATAAATACTTAGCGAATTAGCAATAATTCAATAGAACGGTAGGTACCTACCGCGATTTTCTGCATTAAAATCATTCACATTTTTAACGCCAGTACCTACCTCGAGTTTATATTAACTGGCTGGAAAATTATGCATTGTTGATGATAGATCGATTTCAGAAAATGTCAGAAAAATTTCAATATTTGATGCAATATAGTGTAACATTTTAAATGGGAAGCTACACATGTTTTTATTTTAAAAGTTTCTTAAACTTGTATACCTTCTATTTAATCAAAAACATTTCGTGCAAAATGTTTGTTTTCGCCGCAATCTAAGTTCCCGCAAAGGGCCTTTAAAATGTCAATTTTTCTCCGCTATTTTCGAGAACGCCGTTAAAAAAATTCGAATAAATCCCTAGAAAAATCAGTTTTGTATGGGAAATCTCTTTACTAAACGATTCGACGTTTTTTAACGGGTGAACCTATCGGCAGGAAATATAACTGAGGCCGAATTTCTTCGTCGGTGAGAGATCTAATTGTAGTTTTCGCCGTTTGGGTGCGCTGTGAACCCTGCATCATCTTTTTATATGAAATCTGGTCTGACCGGCTGAGATCGCCCTCCGTGCCCCCTTTCGGGCCAAATTGATCTCTGCGGTCGGCGAAATTCGAGGAGCGACGGTCGATTATCGCCTGCGGGCCGAGGAGGGCGAGGGAAATCGAAAGGGCGTAAGCGTCTTTTTTTTTTTTAAGCGACAATACGCCGTGAGGTCTTGCGGATCGAGGGGGAAAAGTGTCGATTATCGGATCACCAAAACGCGTTTTTTTGGAACGGCCGTTTGTATGAAATCCCGGTCCACACGCCTTGCTAGGCCAAATCGACCTCTGCGGTCGGTGAAACTGGACAGGCAGAGTGGTCGATTTTCGCCTGTACCCGGAGGGCTAAAAAAAAAGTGAGTTTTCCCGACCTACCCCAAAACCAAACATTAATATATATACTAGCTGGGCCCGTTGCAGAAGCAACTGACGGGTTAAGACACTATGCGATTTGACGTGTGAACGTGGATGAAGCGAGGAGGAGTGTGTGTTAAATTAAATATATGAAGAAACCTGAGTTCACAGTGACCTTGCAACGCATGCCGGGAACCCGTTGTAAATAATATTATTATGTAGTGCAGGCGTTTGCAAGTCGCTTGAATTATAATGTAGTTTCCCGGAACTTGGAATAGAACCATCCCCGAGGTTACAGTGATCTTGCAACGCATGCCGGCTACCCGTTGTATATAATGTTATAATATAGTGCAGGCGTTTGCAAGGCGCTTGTATTATAATGTAGTTTCCCGGAACTTGGAATGGAACCATTACAGTTAAGCTGACCCCGAGGTTACAGTGATCTTGCAACGCAAGCCGGGTACCCGTTGTATATAATGTTATAATATAATGCAGGCGTTTGCAAGGCGCTTGCATTATAATGTAGTTTCTTGGAACTTGGAATGGAACCATTACAGTTAAGTTGACTTCAAGGTTACAGTGATCTTGCAACGCATGCCGGGTACCCTTTGTATATAATGTTATAATACAAAGCAGGCGTTTGCAAAGCGCTTGCTTTATAATGTAGTTTCCCGGAACTTGGAATGGAACCATTACAGTTAAGTTGACCCCGAGATTACAGTGATGTTGCAACGCATGCCGGGTACCCGTTGTATATAATGTTATAATACAGTGCATGCGTTTGCAAGGCGCTTGAATTATAATGCAGTTTCCCGGAACTTGGAATGGAACCATTACAGTTAAGTTGACCCCGAGATTACAGTGATGTTGCAACGCATGCCGGGTACCCGTTGTATATAATGTTATGTAGAAATACAAATCCCCAAAGTTGACCTTTATTGGATAACCAATACCTCTGCCATAGGTCACCTCAAGTGGTTCGCTACGTTTGGTGATTTAGTAGGGGTGCCCGGGTTCATGGGGTGAGGTCTGTCTAGGTCTTGGAGGTGGATGCCCAGGACACACTGAACCCCAGATTCCTACCCACCCCTTAAACATTTTTCCTTCCCAGAACTCTCATCTGAAAACCTGAGGTTACAGTGACCTTGCAACGCATGCCGGGTACCCGTTGTATATAATGTTATGTAGTGCAGCGATTGCACTAAAATGTTATTTCCCGGGAATTGGGATGGAACCATTACAGTAAAGTTGACCCCGAGGTTACAGTGACCTTGCAACGCATGCCAGGTATCTGTTGAATATAATGTTATATAGTACAGGCGCTTGCTATATAATGTTGTTTTCCGAGATTTGGAATGGAACCATTACAGTTTAATGGACCCCGAGGTTAAAGTGGCCTTGCAACGCATGCCGGGTACCCGCCGTATAAAATTTGTTTATATTTCCGTACAAAAAGTCCATTAATCTCCCTCTTATCCTTTCCCTTGTTACCAAAATTATTGGAAGGCTTTTGACCTCTCCAGCCAGATTCTCTCAACCTTTCGCCTAGCACCGCAGTGTGAGGAATAGTTTTATACGTCTGTCACTCCTGGCCACACTGACCCCCAGATTCCTACCCACCCTACATACCATTTTCCTTCCCATATTTTTTCTCCGTCCTTTCCCTTAAAAAACCCTCCACACAGCATCCTCAAAGATGACATAGGCCCCTAGGTAAATTGTTTTCCTCAGTGCCTCCTGTGTGGAGCTAATGTAAAAAAAATATTTTAGCAATGCATAATTTCATCCTGAGTTCTACCTGAGGTTGCAGTGACCTTGCAACGCATACCGGGTACCCTTTGTATATAATGTTATAATACAGTGCATGCGTTTGCAAGGCGCTTGAATTATAATTTAGTTTCCCGGAACTTGGAATGGAACCATTACAGTTAAGTTGACCCCGAGGTTCCAGTGATGTTGCAACGCATGCCGGGTACCCGTTGTTTATAATGTTATGTAGAAATACAAATCCCCAAAGTTGACCTTTATTGGATAACCAACACCTACGCCGTAGGTCACTCCAAGTGGTTCGCTACGTTTGGTGATTTAGTAGGGGTGCCCGGGTTCATGGGGTGAGGTTTGTCTAAGTCTTGGATGCGGATGACCAGGACACACTGAACCCCAGACCCCTACCCACCCCTTAAACCCTTTTCCTTCCCAGAACTCTCATCTCCTTCTTTGCCTTAAATAACCCTCCACCCAGCATCTCCAAAGATGACATGACCCTGAGGGAAATTATTTTCCTCAGGGTCTCCTGTATGGAGTTTTTTCTTTCCACCCTCCTGCGCTTCAATGATTCATTGCCGTTACATTTAGTTTTCAAACAGCTCGCGTGCCACCTATTGAAATATTTTTACGCAAATTTCGTAATGCCAAAGCTCACCAGCCAATAAACAAACATAACAAAAAAAGAATTATTCAATTTGGTGTAGTCTTTCGGAAGTTATACGCGTACATACATTTCGACGATTCATTTTTATGCAAATTTGATAATGCCAGAGCTCACCAGTAGTTGTATACACACTTTGTCCTAACAATAAGGAACGCAACAAAAAAAGAATTATTCAATTACGTGCAGTCGTTCTGAAGTTATGAGCGTACTTACATTTCGGCGAATCATTTTTAAACAAATTTCGTTATGCCAGAGCTCACCAGTAATTTTATTCAGATCTTGCCCCAATACTAACAATTACAACAAAGAAAGAATTATTCAATTTTGTGCATTCGCTCGGAAGCTATGCGCATATATAGATTTCGGCGATTCATTTTAAACAAATTTTATAATTCCAGACCTTGCCCGAACAATAACGAAACCAACTCAAAAAGAATTTTTCAATTTGGTCCAGTCGTTCGTGAGCTATAATTTATAGACGATACCCGTGGATAATTTATCCGTTTATGTAATTTTCAGGGTACCTACCTAGTTCATCAAAATATTCTAAAACAATATTTTATTTAAATGGCAAGACAACCGTTAAACTTTGTCGTAACCACCTCAAGCAAAGCCTGAAAATCGAACACCTGCTTCGGTTTTAGAACATTTTCCATACAAATAACGTCAGCTATCGGTGTCCTGGCCCGGCTAAAAACTTCAGGTGGTTTTGCATATCGATCCATGTTCAGTATTGCAAGGTTTGAGAAAATTAAATAAATATATCAAATATCTACCGATTTTACAGGCTGAAAACAATGTGCATTTTCGATGTTATTGGATTTTTCGCAAATGTCAAATATAATTTCAAAGTTTGACGCGATATTGCGAAACATTTTGAATGGGAAGCTACACATGTTTTTACATTTAAAGTTTCTAAAACTTGTATATTTTATGATTATTTAAAAATATCTCTTGCAAAATGTTTTTTTTCGCGACAATCTACGACCTCGCAAAGGGCCTTTAAAATGTCAATTTTTCAAGCTCTTTTCGGGAACGCCGTTTAATTGATTCGAATAAATTTCTCCTAAATACCTGTATAAAGGAAAATTTGTGTGGAAATTAAGGGGTTTTTTTGTCATTTTTTTTTTCAAACGCTATCTGTCGGCGGGAAATACAACCGAGCCGAATCGAGTGATTCGAGTAGAGCTTCTAGTTTTCGCCGCCGATTCGTATCGGAGAATAAATCCATGTATATATTTCATTTTGTCGAAAAAAATTGACTTACAGTTTTCATTCGGAATTTGCTTCAACCGAAAGTGAACCTTGAGGTGGGTGAAACGTAAAGGGCGTACTGGTCGTTTTTGCGTCAACCAAAAAGTGACCTTTTCCCGACCTACCCCAAAACTGAGCATTAATATATATACTAGGTTTTGCCCGTTGCAGAGGCAACTGACGGGTTAAGACACTATGCGATTTGACGTGTGAACGTGGATGAAGCGAGGAGGAGTGTGTGTTAAATTAAATATATGAAGAAACCTGAGTTCACAGTGACCTTGCAACGCATGCCGGGTACCCGTTGTATATAATGTTATGTAGTGCAGCGCTTGCATTAAAATGTAATTTCCCAGGAATTGGAATGGAACCATTACAGTTAAGTTGACCCCGAGGTTACAGTGATGTTGCAACGCATGCCGGGTACCCTTTGTATATAATGTTATAATATAAAGCAGGCGTTTGTATTATAATGTAGTTTCGCGGAACTTGGAATAGAACCATTACAGTTTAGTTGACCCCGAGGTTACAGTGATCCTGCAACGCATGCCGGGTACCCGTTGTATATAATGTTATAATATATTGCAGGCGTTTGCAAGGCGCTTGCATTATAATGTAGTTTATTGGAACTTGGAATGGAACCATAACAGTTAAGTTCAATTCGAGGTTACAGTGACCTTGCAACGCATGCCGGGTACCCGTTGTATATAATGTTATAATATAGTGCAGGCATTTGCAAGGCGCTTGCATAATAATGTAGTTTCCCTGGACTTGGAATGGAACCATTACAGTTAAGTTGACCCCGAGGTTACAGTGATGTTGCAACGCATGCCGGGTACCCTTTGTATATAATTTTATAATATAAAGCTGGCGTTTGCAAGGCACTTGTATTATAATGTAGTTTCCCGGAACTTGGAATGGAACCATTACAGTTAAGTTGACCCCGAGATTACAGTGATGTTGCAACGCATGCCGGGTACCCGTTGTATATAATGTTATGTAGAAATACAAATCCACAAAGTTGACCTTTATTGGATAACCAACACCTCTGCCATAGGTCACCTCAAGTGGTTCGCTACGTTTGGTGATTTAGTAGGGGTGCCCGGGTTCATGGGGTTAGGTCTGTCTAGGTCTTGGAGGTGGATGCCCAGGACACACTGACCCCCAGATTCCTACCCACCCCTTAAACATTTTTCCTTCCCAGAACTCTCATCTGAAAACCTGAGGTTACAGTGACCTTGCAACGCATGCCGGGTACCCGCTGTATATAATGTTATGTAGTGCAGCGATTACACTTAAATGTAATTTCCCAGGAATGGGAATGGAACAATTACAGTTAAGTTGACCCCGGGGTTACAGTGACCTTGCAACGCATGCCGAGTAACCGTTGTATATCATGTTATATATTGCAGGCACTTGCTTTAAAAAGTTATTTCCCAGGAATTGAAATGGAACCATTACAGTAAAGTTGACCCCGAGGTTACAGTGACTTTGCAACGCATGCCAGGTATCCGTTGAATATAATGTTATAGTACAGGCGCTTGCTATATAATGTTGTTTTCCGAGATTTGGAATGGAACCATTACAGTTTAATGGACCCCGAGGTTAAAGTGGCCTTGCAACGCATGCCGGGTACCCGCTGTATAAAATGTATTTATTTACGGACAAAAGGTCCATTAATCTCCCTCTTATCCTTTCCCTTGTTACCATAATTATTGGAAGGCTTTTGACCTCTCCAGCCAGATTCTCCCAACCCTTCGCCTTGCACCGCAGTGTGAGGAATAGATTTATACGTTGGTCACTCCTGGCCACACTGACCCCAGATTCCTAAACACCGCTTATACCTTTTTCCTTCCCATATCTTCTTCTCCTTCCTTTCCCTTAAAAAACCCACCCCACAGCATCCTCAAAGATGACACAGGCCCCTAGGATTCAGAAAGGGCCTTTTCTCGTGTAATTTCATGATACAAAGCTCATTATTGTATTCTGAAACTGTATGTATTTGTCTAGATCTTGGTGGCGGATACGTTCGCCCAACCACTGCTTGGCGGGCTGGATCGGAGGAGACTGGTTGAGGGAGGCTTTTTATCTCTCCAGCCAGATTCTCTCAACCCTTCGCCTTGCACCGCAGTGTGAGGAATAGATTCATACGTCTGTCACTCCTGGCCACACTGACCCCCAGATTCCTACCCACCCCTCATACCTTTTTCCTTCCCACATCTTCTTCTCCATCCTTTCCCTTGAAAAACCCTCCGCTTAGCATCCTCAAAGATGACATAGGCCCCTAGGATTCAGAACGGGCCTTTACTCGCGTAATTTCGTGATGCCAGAGATCATTATTGTATTCAGAAACTGTATGTATTTGTCTAGGTCTTGAAAAAAATGTATTTGTCTAGGTCTTGGTGGAGGATACGTTTGCCCAACCTTTGCGTGGCGGGTTGGATCAGAGGAGACTGATTGAGGAAGGATTTTGACCTCTCCACCCAGATTTTCCCAACCCTTCGCCTTGCACCGCAGTGTGAGGAATAGATTCATACGTCCGTCACTCCTGGCCACACTGACCCCCAGATTCCTTAACACCCCTCATACCCTTTTCCTTCCCATATCTTCTTCTCCTTCCTTTCCCTTAAAAACCCTCCGCACAGCATCCTCAAAGATGACATAGGCCCCTAGGGAAATTGTTTTCCTTGGAGCCTCCTGTGTGGAGCTAATGTAAAAAAAAAAGTTCAACACTGCATAATTTCATCCTGAGTTCTACCTGAGGTTGCAGTGACCTTGTAACGCATGCCGGGTACCCTTTGTATATAATTTTATAATACATTGCATGCGTTTGCAAGGCGCTTGCATTTTAATGTAGTTTCCCGGAACTTGGAATGGAACCATTACAGTTAAGTTGACCCCGAGGTTACAGTGATCTTGCAACGCATGCCGGGTACCCGTTGTATATAATGTTATTTAGAAATACAAATCCCCAAAATTGACCTTTATTGGATAACCAACACCTATGCCGTCGGTCACCCCAAGTGGTTCGCTTCGTTTGGTGATTTAGTAGGGGTGCCCGGGTTCATGGGGTGAGGTTTGTCTAGGTCTTTGAGGCGAATGACCAGGACATACTTAACCCCAGATTCCTACCCACCCCTTAAACCCTTTTCCTTCCCAGAACTCTCATCTCCTTCTTTGCCTTAAAAAACCCTCCACCCAGCATCTCCAAAGATGAGATGACCCTGAGGGAAATTATTTTCCTCAGGGTCTCCTGTATGGAGTTTTTTCTTCCCCCCCCCTCCTGCGCTTTAATGATTCATTGCCGTTACATTTAGTTTTCAAACAGCTCGCGTGCCACCTATTGAAATATTTTTACGCAAATTTCGTAATGCCAAAGCTCACCAGCCAATAAACAAACATAACAAAAAAAGAATTATTCAATTTGGTGCAGTCTTTCGGAAGTTATACGCGTACATACATTTCAACGATTCATTTGTATGCAAATTTCATAATGCCAGAACTCACCAGTAGTTTTATACAAACTTTGTTCTAACAATAAGGAACGCAACAAAAAAAGAATTATTCAATTACGTGCAGTCGTTTTGAAGTTATGAGCGTACTTACATTTCGGCGAATCATTTTTAAACAAATTTCATTATGCCAGAGCTCACCAGTAATCTTGCCCTAATAATAACAAATACAACAACGAAAGATTTATCCAATTCTGTGCATTCGCTCGGAAGCTATGCGCATATATAGATTTCGTCGATTCATTTTAAACAAATTTTATAATTCCAGAGCTTACCGGTTGTTTTATACAAACCTTGCCCTAACAATAACGAAACCTATTCAAAAAGAATTTTTCAATTTGGTCCAGTCGTTCTTTAGTTATAATTTATAAATGATTACCGTGGATAATTAATCCGTTTATGTAATTTTCAGGGTACCTACCTAGTTCATCAAAATATTCTAAAACAATATTTTATTTAAATGGCAAGACCACCGTCAAACTTTGTCGTAACCACCTCAAGCAAAGCCTGAAAATCGAACACCTTCGCACGTTTAAGTACATTTTCCATACAAATTACGTCAGCTAACGCTGTCAGGGCCTTGCTGAAAACCTGCGGTGGTTTTGGATAATATTCCATGCTCAGTATTGCAAGTTTGGGGAAAATTAAATAAATATTTAAAATATCTACCGATTTTACAGGCTGAAAACCATGTGCATTATGGATGTTATAGAATTTTTCGCAAATGTCAGAAAAATTTCAATCTTTGACGCGATATTGTGAAACATTTTAAATGGGAAGCTACACATGTTTTTATTTTAAAAGTTTCTAAATCTTGTATAATTTATGATTATTAAAAAACATCAGTCGCACAATGTTTATTTTCGTCGTAATTTACCACCCCGAAAAGGGCCTTTAAAATGTCAATTTTTCTTCGGTATTTTGCAGATTGCCGTTTAATTAATCGGAATAAATTCATAGCAGAAATCAGTTTTGTATGGGAGATTTTCGCTATATCTTTCTCAACTTTTCCATGCATTTAAAAAGAGATACACTCCCTTAATCGGCCTTGAGGGAAAGTGAATCTACAGATGTGCCAATCTCGATGAGCCGAGAAGTCAATTTGGCTTGCCAAATTTTAAAAACGGTCGCAAGCCAAAGTGACCCGTGAGGTTTCACCCACCCGAGGGGCAAAGTGGTCGCTTTTCCCCTCAAATCGAAAGTGACCCTTGACCCATCACGAACGGCCGCAAGCTAAAGTGACCCTTGTTGTTTCACCCACCCGAGGGGCAGAGTGGTCGTTTTTCCCCTCAAATCAAAAGTGACCTTTTCCTGACCAATGGCGTGAGCGGAAAAAGTGAGTTTTTCCCGACCTACCGCAAAACTGAGCATTAATATATACTAGCGGGGCCCGTTGCAAAAATGCAACTAACGGGTTAAAAAATTATGCGATTTGCGTGTGAACGTGGATGAAGCGAGGAGGAGTGTGGGTTAAATAAAATATATGAAGAAACCTTAGTTCACAGTGACCTTGCAACGCATGCCGGGTACCCGTTGTATATAATGTTATGTAGTGCAGCGCTTGCATTAAAATGTAATTTGCCAGGAATTGGAATGGAACCATTACAGTTAAGTTGACCCCGAGGTTACAGTGATTTTGCAACGCATGCCGGGTACCCTTTGTATATAATGTTATAATGTAAAGCAGGCGTTTGCAAGGCGCTTGTATTATAATGTAGTTTTCAGGAACATGGAATGGAACCATTACAGTTAAGTTGACCCCGAGGTTACAGTGATCTTGCAACGCATGCCGGGTACCCGTTGTATATAATGTTATAATATATTGCAGGCGTTTGCAAGGCGCTTGCATTATAATGTAGTTTCCCGGAACTTGGAATGGAACCATTACAGTTAAGTTGACCCCGAGATTACAGTGATGTTGCAACGCATGCCGGGTACCCTTTGTATATAATGTTATAATATAAAGCAGGCGTTTGCAAGGCGCTTGCATTATAATGTAGTTTCCCGGAACTTGGAATGGAACCATTACAGTTAAGTTGACCCTGAGATTACAGTGATGTTGCAACGCATGCCGGGTACCCGTTGTATGTAATGTTATAATACAGTGCATGCGTTTGCAAGGCGCTTGAATTATAATGTAGTTTCCCGGAACTTGGAATGGAACCATTACAGTTAAGTTGACCCCGAGGTTACAGTGTTGTTGCAACGCATGCCGGGTACCCGTTGTATATAATGTTATGTAGAAATACAAATCCCCAAAGTTGACCTTTATTGGTTAACCAACACCTCTGCCATAGGTCACCCCAAGTGGTTCGCTACGTTTGGTGATTTAGTAGGGGTGCCCGGGTTCATGGGGTGAGGTCTGTCTAGGTCTTGGAGGCGGATGCCCAGGACACACTGAACCCCAGATACCTACCCACCCCTTAAACCCTTTTCCTTCCCAGAACTCTCATCTCCTTCCTTTCCTAAAAAAAATCCTCCACACAGCATCCCCAAAGATGACGTAGGACCTGAGGGAAATTATTTTCCCCACGGCGTCCTGTGTGGAGCTCATGTAAAAAAAAAAAATTAAATGCATATAAATTCACCTTTCCCAAAAAGCCAGAAATAATTGAAAAAAAACATGTTCTTAATATATTTTCCCTTGCTTAGTTCTGCACTCCTGGTATTTATACTTTTAAAATTTTGTTTTATTCGAGTAAAAAAAAGAACAGAAAAAATATTCTTTCATAGCGTACTCTACCCCCCCCCCCCCTTTCTCCATCCCGCAAAACCCCCTCACGGGTTCCCCTCCGCCTTCCCAGGTTACCCTCCCCCCTCCGTGGTATTTTTCCCCCCCTCCCGCGCTCATTATTTCATTGCCGTTACATTTAGTTTTCAAACAGCTCGCGTGCCACCTATTGAAATATTTTTATGCAAATTTTGCAAAAATGCCAGAGCTCACCAGCCAATAAACAAACATAACAAAAAAAGAATTATTCAATTTGGTGCAGTCTTTCGGAAGTTATACGCGTACATACATTTCGACGATTCATTTTTATGCAAATTTCATAATGCCAGAGCTCACCAGTAGTTTTATTTAAAACTTGTCCTTACAATAACGATAACAACAAAAAAATAATTACCCAATTAGGTGCAGTCGTTCCGAAGTTATGCGCGTACTTACATTTCATCGATTAATTTTTAAACATATTTCAAAATGCCAGAGCTCACCAGTAGTTGTATACAAACTTTGTCCTAACAATAAGGAACCCAACAAAAAAAGAATTATTCAATTGCGTGCAGTCGTTCTGAAGTTATGAGCGTCCTTACATTTCGGCGAATCATTTTTAAACAAATTTCGTTATGCCAGAGCTCACCAGTAATTTTATTCAAAACTTGTCCTAGTAATAACAAATACAACAACGAAAGAATTATTCAATTTTGTGCATTCGCTCGGAAGCTATGCGCATTTATAGATTTCGGCGATTCATTTTAAACAAATTTTATTATTCCAGAGCTCATCAGTCGTCTTATACAAACCTTGCCCGAACAATAACGAAACCAACTCAAAAAGAATTATCCAATTTGGACCAGTCGTTCATGAGCTATAATTTATAGATGATACCCGTGGATAATTATTTATCCGTTTATGTAATTTTCAGGGTACCTACCTAGTTCATCAAAATATTCTAAAACAATATTTTATCTATATGGCAAGACAACCGATAAAAGTTGTCATAACCACCTCAAGCAAAGCCTGAAAATCGAACACCTGCGCTGGTTTAAGAACATTTCCCATACAAATTACGTCAGCCAACGGTGTCATGGCCTGACTGAAAACCTCAGGTGGTTTTGGATAGTGTTCCATGTTCAGTATTGCAAGGTTGAAGAAAATAAATAAACATTTCAAATATCTACCGATTTAACAGGCTGAGAACGATGTGCATTTTCGATGTTGTTGGATTTTTCGCAAATGTCAGATATAATTGCAAAGTTTGACGCGATATTGTGAAATATTTTAAATGGGAAGCTACACATGTTTTTGTTTTAAAAGTTTCTAAATCTTGTATAATTTATGATTATTAAAAAAAATGTCTCGCAAAATGTTTTTTTTCGTCGTATTTTATCACCCCGCAAAGGGCCTTTAAAATGTCATTTTTTCAACGTTATTTCCGAGATAGCCGTTTAATTAATTGGAATAAATTTCTAACAAAAATCAGTTTTGTATGGGAGATTTTCGATATATCTTTCTCAACTTTTCCGGGCATTTGAAAAGAGATAGATACAATGAATTCGCTTCGAAGAAGAGTGAACCGTGGGGCCTTTGAAATCGGATGAGCTCAGAGATCAATTTGGCTTGCCAAATTTTACCCAATTTTCGCAAGCCAAAGTGACCCGTGAGGTTTCACCCACCCGAGGGGCAAAGTGGTAGCTTTTCCCCTCAAATCGAAAGTGAGTTTTTTCGACCAATGGCGTGAGCGGAAAAAGTGAGTTTTTCCGACCAATGGCGTGAGCGGAAAAAGTGACCTTTTCCCGACCTACCCCAAAACTGAGCATTAATATATATATACTAGCGGGGCCCGTTGCAAAAATGCAACTAACGGGTTAAAAAATTATGCGATTTGCGTGTGAACGTGGATGAAGCGAGGAGGAGTGTGTGTTAAATTAAATATATGAAGAAACCTGAGGTTACAGTGACCTTGCAACGCATGCCGGGTACCCGTTGTATATAATGTTATGTACTGCAGCGATTGCACTAAAATGTAATTTCCCAGGAATGGGAATGGAACCATTACAGTTAAGTTGACCCCGGGGTTACAGTGTCCTTGCAACGCATGCCGAGTAACCGTAGTATATCATGTTATATATTGCAGGCACTTGCTTTAAAATGTTATTTTCCGGGAATTGGGATGGAACAATTACAGTTAAGTTGACCCCGAGGTTACAGTGACCTTGCAACGCATGCCGGGTACCCGCTCTATATAATTTGTTTATTTACGGACAAAAAGTCCATTAACAATATAAAATATGTCACTAACTTATATCTCCCTCTTATCCTTTCCCTTGTTTCCATAATTATTGGAAGGCTTTTGACCTCTCCAGCCAGATTCTCCCAACCCTTCACCTTGCACCGCAGTGTGAGAAATAGATTCATACGTCCGTCACTCCTGGCCACACTGACCCCCAGATTCGTAAACACCCCTCATACCTTTTTCCTTCCCATATCTTCTTCTCCTTCCTTTCCCTTAAAAACCCTCCGCACAGCATCCTCAAAGATTACCTAGGCCCCTAGGGAAATTGTTTTCCTAGGTGCCTCCTGTGTGGAGCTAATGTTAAAAAAAAATTTTTGCACTGTATAATTTTATGATGCCAGAGCTCACTATTGTATATAGAAACCAATGAATGGTTCCCGGGGTGGCGATACCAATTGCACATTGAATGATTATCATAGAAATATATTTAATCTGGGTTTTTCAAAAAATTTATTTAAAAATCTTCAATTTTTCAAGTTAATTTTAACGTTCTGTGAAAGTTCTGTTCAAATTCTATTCAAGTTCCGTAATTATTTCTGTTTTGAAATAATAGTATAAATAAATAATAATAAATAATATAAGTTTTGAAGATTATTGAATAAATAAAACTCGCACATTACGTGAAAATGAACTTAACTAATTAAAAAATAACGTTAATAATTAAAGGAAAGAATACCTTCATAAGTCGGTACCTACCTAGTGCATACCGAGAAAAATATTATTGGTGTAAGTACCTACGTGTTTTCTCAATAAATACTTAGCGAATTTGCAATATTTCGATGGAACGGTCGGTACCTACGTACCGCGTTATAAATGCTGCATTACCTACTTATTTGATTTTCAATGGAATTAAGTACCTACGTAAGTAGTCATCTGATTTGGTTTCATAAAACCGCAGATAATATGAATGCTGCATTTTCTGCATTTAAATCGTTCACATTTTAAACGCCAGTACCTACCTCGGGTATATATTAACTGGCTGGAAAATTATGCATTGTTGATGATATATCGATTTCTGCAAATGTCAAATAAAATTGCAAAGTTTGACGCGACATTGTGAAACATTTTAAATGAGAAGCGACACATGTTTTTATTTTAAAAGTTTCTAAATCTTGTATAATTTATGATTATTAAAAAACATCTCTCGCAAGATGTTTATTTTCGTCGTATTTTACCACCCCGCAAAGAGCCTTTAAAATGTCAATTTTTCGACGTTATTTACAAAACGCCGTTTAATTAATTGGAATAAATTTCTAGCAAAAAATCAGTTTTGTATGGGAGATTTTCGCTACATCTTTCTCAACTTTTCCAGGCATTTGAAAAGAGATAGCAACCCTGAATTCGCTTCGAAGGAGAGTGTACCTTCTTGCGTTTGAAATTGGTTGAGCTTAGAGGTCAATTTGGCTTGCCAAATTTTACAAAACTGCCGCGAGCCAAAGTGACCCGTGAGGTTTCACCCACCCGAGGGACAGAGTGGTCGCTTTTCCCCTCAAATCGAAAGTGAGCTTTTCCCGACCTACCCCAAAACTGTGCATTAATATATATATATTGAAATACTCTAAATGATGATAAATTTATTTGAAGGTAGTTACATTTTCGAGATGCAATTGGATTACATGAGCTCTGCAGATTTTTCAAAGGAAACACATTTAAGTTGTAACATATTGTGTACGCATCAATTAATATAACAATTTTCTAAAAATGCTGGAAAAAATAATTAGATTAATGAAAAACTTTTTTTAAAACTTTCACGTGTCTGATGTGATGTCTTCTTCATGAGATCGGTTCTCTGCTGTCCACTGCGCTGCAAGTCTGCCCCGCGAGGTTCGCGCCGGTGTACATCGGCCTTTACGCCGAACTGCTGGCTGCCTAGCGGCGGTGTGATTCCGCAATAACTGCCCACCGTGTGATTCTAGCTGAAATAGAGGACGGGCCAATTTAATCCTTTTTAATGAAAAAAACAAGGAGAAATACAGATTCTTTGACAGGGATTTCATGAGAGACAGCTAGATGGTTTCAGAAAAGATAGTTAGCAACGATTTTAGACCGTTTTACATCATAATGTTGTAATAAAAATGGTGGATTTCACAATCCACGACTTAATTCAATTTACATTTCACAATTAAAATTATTTACTTGAAGTTTGTGGGTATATGAGAAAACATTATATGTTAGCTGAAAATCAAAGCAAGTTATTAATTATAATATAAGTCAATATCTCTTTGCAAACCAATGCTCATTTAGCGCTGTCATTATCGTAATAATAAACAGCATAATATGCGATGCATATTATATTGTAAAAATACTGAGTTCCCCCGGTGGCAATAAAACAAAATGGAAGTTAAATTATTTGAAAAGATTTTAAAATATGAAATATAAAAAGTGACTCACCGGGTGTATGGTTGCTCAGGATTCGTCTTCCGACTCCCGACGGCTGCTGTATGCGAGATTCCCATGTCCCCTCGTGTGTTGAAAGTCGTGGGTCCCCAGTTTTGGTAGAAGGGTTTGTAGGTAGATTTTGTGTAATGGCGGCACGCCAGACCTTATTCGGCGATCCGCCGTGGTTATACTTACTTCTTTATCTGACTCCACTAGGTTACCAAGTGTACCGTGATATTAAAATTGAAATAAATATTTAATACTGAAGTTAAGGTTTATTTAAATTTCGTAAAACACGACAAGTATTTTATCAGAAGATTTGTAGGGAACGACACTCTAACACACAACAGCGGTTGTTGAGTATCGTTCTCTACACATTAAAAGATTTTTTTATCAAACCTTATTTTACGATCCTAACACCAAATTACATATTTTTCTATAGTTTTTTACAATGTTTCAGCATGTGGGTCGTCAAATTTCCCTTTTGAGAAAATGATTTTTTGCAGTCAGAACATGAAAAGGGTTTTTCGCCACTATGTATCAGCATGTGCTTCGTCAAAGTTCCCTTTTGAGAAAATGATTTTTCGCATTCGGAACACGAAAAGGGTTTTTCTCCACTGTGTGTCAGCATGTGGCTTGACAAGGTTCCCTTATTATAAAATAATTTTTCGCATTCGGAACAAGAAAAGGGTTTTTCACCACTGTGTATCAGCATGTGCCTTGTCAAATATGACTTTATAGAAAATGATTTTTTGCAGTTGGAGCATGAAAATGGTTTTTCTCCACTGTGTTTCAGCATGTGGATCGTTAAAGTGCTCTTTTGAGAAAATGATTTTTCACATTCGGAACATGTAAAGGGTTTTTCTCCACTGTGTATTAGCATGTGGATCGTCAAAGTTCCCTTTTGAGAAAATGATTTTTCGCATTCGGAACATGAAAACGGTTTTTCTCCACTGTGTGTCAGCATGTGGGTCGTTAAATTTGCCTTAAGAAAAAATAATTTTTCGCATTCGCAACACGAAAAGGGTTTTTCTGCACTGTGTGTCAGCATGTGGTTTGTCAAATGTGACTTAAAAGAAAAAGATTTTTTGCAGTCGGAACATGAAAAGGGTTTTTTACTACTATGTGTCAGCATGTGCTTCGTCAAAGTTCCCTTTTGATAATATGATTTTTCGCATTCGGAACATGAAAAGGGTTTTTCTGCACTGTGTGTCAGCATGTGGGTCGTCAATTTTCCCTTTTGAGAAAATGATTTTTCGCAATCGGAACATGAAAAGGGTTTTTCGCCACTATGTGTCAGCATGTGCTTCGTCAAAATTCCCTTTTGAGAATATGATTTTTCGCATTCGGAACATGAAAAGGGTTTTTCTCCACTATGTGTCAGCATGTGCTTCGTCAAATAAAGCTTTTGAGAAAATGATTTTTTGCAGTCGGAACAGGAAAACGTTTTTTCTGCACTGTGTGTCAGCATGTGGGTCGTCAAATTTCCCTTTTGAGAAAATGATTTTGCGCAATCGGAACATGAAAAGGGTTTTTCACCACTATGTGTCAGCATGTGCTTCGTCAAAGTTCCCTTTTGAAAATATGATTTTTCGCACTCGGAACATGAAAAGGGTTTTTCTCCACTATGTGTCAGCATGTGCTTCGTCATATAAAGCTTTTGAGAAAATGATTTTTTGCAGTCGGAACATGAAAACGGTTTTTCTCCACTGTGTGTCAGCATGTGGATCGTCAAAGTGCCCTTTTGAGAAAATGATTTTTCGCATTCGGAAAATGTAAATGGTTTTTCTCCACTATGTGTCAGCATGTGATTTGTCAAATGTCCGTTTTGAGAACACGAATAGTTGCAGACGGAACACGAAAAAGGTTTTCCTCCAGTGAGGGTACGTAAGTGCACTTCTATCACTGACTTACGAGAGCTGTGATGCGTCTTTAGGATTGTTATTAAGTCTGAAAAAGATAGCGAGTAAAGTTTAATACTTGTAAAGTAAATAATTCATAGCACACGAAATATTTAAAGAGCTCAAATAGTAAATTTTACGAAGTAAAATCGGTTGTACCTGATGTTTGGGTAGCTGGTTGAATGTGCTCCAAGCATTCACTTTTAACATCCGGCAGGTCTATGTCCATATCCGGATAAGGAATAACTTCATCACCTTCTTCTCGGGGTCCTGGTTCTGTCTTGATGGGAAAAGTATCCACATTCATTTTACCTGTAATAACAAAACAGCAATGTATTCGGTTTACAGAAAATAAAATTAAAGTAAATTTTAGTGATAAGAAGGACTTCAGATGACCCCTTTATATGATACCGCAAAATCTATGTGCAGTAGCTACGTCGCGCTCGGTACTTTCCTTATTCCTGAGCCAGCTTCCGCCACCCGGTAGTTGTCAGTTCGGCGGCGGAAGCCTTTGTGATTGAACGTCAATAATCAAACCGGGGGACAGCAGAAAGGAAGTTGAAAGCAAAGGCAGTGAAGGTTTGAACATGTTTCTCGATTGGGGAAAAAGAAACAAGATGACATTCGCTCCCCACAAGACCCAGGGCCTCCTGATGAAGGGCTCTCTCAGCAGAAGAAGAAATCCCGTCATCAAAATGGGGGACTCTACTGTTCAATTTCGTGAAACTGTGAAATATTTAGGTGTCACACTAGATCGTTCGTCCTCCTTTCTGGCTCACGTCAAGGATGTATCCAGCAAGGCTCAGGCCCTCTTCTTTAAGCTTAGGAGACTCTCCACAGCTGAGTGGGGACTATACAGATGCGTATACGTGGCACAAGTCTCGTATGCCGCGTCTGTTTGGGAGCACCGCTTGGATAACTCGCTTATACTCCTGGCTCTCAAGCGGGGCCAACGAACTCCTCTGTTGGCACTATTCGGGGCGTATAGAACCGTTGCTTCCGACGCTTTGCCTGTTTTGGCCGGCATTTTGCCAATCGATCTAGAAATCAGGGAAGTGCTCACTAAGCAGAGATTAACCAGATGAACCCCGGCTACTCGCCTAGGCGTTGTTCTCACTCCGGGTGGGCCGGGGACTCTCCCTGGGCTGCTACGACGAATGAGAGATCTGTCGCTCCAAGAGTGGCAGGTCCGTTGGGATAGATCGAATATGGGAAGATGGACTTTCTCCTTCTTCCCATCAGTTAAAATCAGAATGGAAGGGGCATATCTTAAACTGGACCACCACATCACCCAGCTCCTGCCTGTGCATGGGGAATTCAGGGGGAGACTTCACACCCTCGCCCTGTCTCCCCATCCCAACTGCGCATGCGGATCTACGAACCAGTCAGCCGAGCACATTCTGTGGCACTGCGAGATCTTGATGGATGCTAGAGAGGAAATGCTCGATGGTTTGGACGTACCCATCAGACCAGTATGGAATACTGATCTGGTTTCGAATAAGACGAACTTCGAGTGTCTGAAGAAATTTGCAAGGGTCTGGGTTGAGAGATGGCCTGAGTTTAGAGTCGCTGACTAGAGCTTTTTGACACCAGGTGTACTTGTTCCTGATCTACCAGGGACTTTCTTTGATTTTACTCTTTACCATTTTGCCAGGATGTACAGTTTTCTATTTCCTTTTCTTTTACCATGTTTTTATGTTTTTCGCTTTACACTTTTACACCTGTACATATTTTTTCTGCTTTTGGTTGTTTGCTGCTTACATTGATATTTTGGGTTTTTATACTTTCACAAATTTTCCTTTTCTTTTAGGCGTTATAAGCCTAGCGTAACTAAACGCTCAAGCTTTATTCTTTTATTTTTATGTTTACGATTACATTACCTTATGTTTTACTGCAACCCTCATGCTTTTGAATTATTTTTTTGTTAGTTAATTGGTGAAATTTCACACCAAGCGAAGACTCCTATTAAGACTTCTTTTATTTTTTCGTATTGGTTACTTATATTTTTTCTTTCAGTTACGTTTAAATGTGAAAACTGAACTCCGTTGTCTGTTATGTACCGTCCTCTTCCCCATTAAGGGGTAGCACTCTGGAGCATGTCCCCGCCTAGGTTTACTGGCCGACCCTACAGAACTGGTCGAGCTGCACCTGTCTTCCGCGCCACCCCCCGTGACACGAAGAGGCTGGGGAGAAGGCCGAACGGCGACCGAAAGCTGTCCGTCCCGCCTCCGGCGACCCGACGCTTTTCTCCCTAGGGTCTTCTTCCTTGACTTCCATTTACTCTCGTCTAGGCACCACCGGTTAGCTGGCTTACGTACGACGCCGCCGGTTGTCGGGAGGCCGGACATTCATCCTTCTTCACTGTCTCGGGGACTGCCGGTTGACAGAGTGTGGCAATACTACTTCTTCACTGTATATACTCTCTGTTATCTGTTTTTCTTTTTATCTTTTGAACAGTGCTCGGCGCCGCCCGCTGGATTGACCATAGTCATCCGCTGTCGTGAGCTTATTACTCACGACGGTTGCTGTATATTTTGTTCTTTTATCTTTACTTTATTTTTATTTGAGGCTACTAACAACTCGTTTGACTGTCCATGAGGCTGATTACCTCCATGGGCTTTAGAATTGTAGAAGTGACTATAACAGTGCAATCCTGTAGGCGCGCCTGCATACCGCCCTCTAACAACGTATGCGGGGACATTGAAGCTCTAGATTCGTTATACAAATGTTAAATGTAGAGTCGTTTATAAATAAAAAAAAAGTAGATTCTTGCGAGAGCTCCGAAGGGGCGACAATAAGTCGCCTATACCGGGGCGGGATAGTGGTGGGTGCTTCAATGCACGTCAATAATTAAATTGTCTACGAGTAGTCAACAAAATAAAATACGTAAACGGCGTAATATTTCACTGAAATCATCTCAGTATAGCTTTATTGTTTTCAGATGGTGAGCGATAGACCTACAATGTAGAAACAGGCTACTGGAACATCAGCTAATGTTAATAGTAAGAAAATTGTGAATATTATTGTTAATTTGTTGATTTTCCGGGGGAGAAGATAGTCTTGAAAACACGAATACACCCGTTTCTATGAATTGCTATTGGATTTCAAAGGTTCTTCAAAATTAAACGTTCTAACTCAGAAAACTTACAAAATATGGAATCAAGATTATGGTTTTTAGTTTAATTTAAGAATAAAACTACTCAAAGGCTATTTACCTTTTTTTAATAATAAGCCATTTTTGCCATTTGTCTTTGTAGTTGTATTTTTGTCATTTAATTATTTGATTAATTTTTAGAGAAGGCTTTGCTAAAAGGATCATGCTTAAGTGAACATTAATAAGATTGTAATAATAATCCTTTATAAATTAATTTTATTAGACAATTTCTTGCACTCTAATACACATAAAATATTTATTTAAAAAACGCTATAAACAATAAACGAAGTCATGACTTGTAAAATAATAGTAGCTTCAGTAAGGCGAATCAATAGAGCAAGTTGACAGTAAGGCGAATGCATTATTCAGCCATGAAAGAGCTTGAGGAATCGGAAAATGTAAGCAACTTTTAAACATTTAATGTTTTTTGTGTTTGGCAATTTTCAAAATAGTTAAGAGGGAATAACCAGACAAAACCAGAAATATGTAATTTTTAAATAAAAATTAAGTCGAAATTTGATTTTAATTTCGAAAGATTGTTTTTTAATCTGCTAAAGTTATGTTTTAAATTATGAGAAAATATATTTATTTTTAGCATTATAAGGTTATATCGTAGGTCGTTGGCAGATTTATTAAATTTTCGAACAAAATTTTTGTAATCTACAACACACATTTCAAATCATATAATCATGCAGAATAAATCGATATGTAAATTTTCTAATATTTGAAAGCTATGTTTAAGAATTTTCATTTTTGTTTAAATAAAATCGTTAAACAAAGATCAGCGCACGTGTTTTGTAACGAAAATACTTCAGTTTGTATATTTATTTACGGTCCTACAAACTAATATACCTATTTGAGATTTTTTTTTACATTCTTATTTTGATTAGACATTTTTGAAAAATTATAAATACTTATGATAAAAAATAATTACATAAAGTACATAATTTTCATAGTTTTATCATCACGCCTTTCAGCATTTTTGAATGTAGGTTTAAATTAAAGCAAATTTTGAATGACATAAAATCGATATTGAGTTATTATTTTTAAAAGTTTGTACGGAGAATAATTAATCTTTCTCGATGGAACCGCCCTGTACGATCGTAGGGACATCTTTCGAGGAAATTGGAATCCTCGGCCGCTGGCTGGTTAATGGCCCTTATATTAACTTAATATTTACCGGAAATACGAAAGTAAGTTCGGCAAGAGGTCACCTCGTTAATATGCAATTTTCCTAGTTGTGTTACATTCCATAACGGACAGGAATCTGAACATTTAATTTACAATTTTAACAAAAAATATAAATAAACTTACAGGCTGTCGGAGTACTCTCGCCTTCTTCCTGGGACCCTGGTTCCATCTTGATGGAGACACTCACTGGGTTGGGAAGATCCATGGTACTGCTGTGATTGCGTCCTGTTATGTAATGGTAATTGTTTCAACTCTCAAAAAATGAGCCTGAATAGAACATTGATACAAAGGAATTAGTATACCTATCTGAAAATACAAGCCTGTGATTGGGATGTTCAGTGGTATTAATACTCGAAATAATATGTTTAATTCAGATTTGAGATCCTTAAGAGCCAAGAGTAAAATCGAGCAAATGGATTCCCTAACTTAGTGTATATTTATGGCGTAAGTAAAGCTTAGTCGCAGAAGGGTGTATTTAAGTATGCGTTAGTATAAACTAAAGCTCATCGGTCGGAACAATATGAATTGCTTTGGCAATATGAATTGCGTTATTTACTCGAGTAGAAGATATGAAAGACTTTTCAGACTGCGCGTAAAAAATGTCTATCTATGGAGGTAGGTACTTTCTGCATGTAACATTTCAAAGCACATTATTTTATCAGGAACGCGTGTGAACAATGATTTTCACCTTGATGTCTCTGCAGATTTATAATTTCTAAGAAATCGGGCTGGTTTATCGTCTCAATTCTCTTTGACAGCTAGGCCATAGATGCGTGTTAAAATAGATGGTTAGTTCAGGTCGTTTGGCTTAGGTAGGTACTGGAGCAATAATTAAAAAAAAATGGTTTCAATGTCGCTTCAAAGTCGTTTCGACATTTATAAAGCCAATAGCATCTCCCACACGCACACTTCTGAGCGACCGAGTCCCACGCCACTTAAAAAAGTAAAGACCGATAGGTTTACAGGGCAGTTCACTGAGACTTTTCTGCGCGGCCGGCGGCCTGAAGTGGCGCGGGACTCAGTCGCTCCGAAGTGTGCGAGTGGGAGATTCTATTATTGAGACAGAGAAAGAAATTGTTGAAATATTAATTTAGGTACCTACAAATGGCAAACAATCACATCATGTTTTTGTTTCAGGAATGCGTGTGAACAATAATGTTCACCTTGATGTCTACAGACTAAAATTTCCAACAAATCCGGCTGTTTAACAGTTTAGTTCCTTTCTGACAGCTAGGACATAGATGTGAGTTAAAAATAGATGGTAAGTTTACGAAATTTGCTTCACGGTAGGTACTAAAGCAATAAATAAAACAAATTTTTGAAAATATTACTGGCTTCGATGATTAATTATATTCAGTTGGGTATTTCGGATCACAGTTGTTGTTGCGGCAGGTAGCAATAATGATCCCTCTCAAGATCGAGGGATCAAATGCTGCGTGGATGTTGTGGACTGTATACTGTATGCGGTTCTTATTTACCTATTTTATTATAATAATATTTTAATCGCACTTAACCAGACTGCTTCCCTCTTCGTTCAGTTTTCACTTGAAAGGTAGGTATGTTAGTTTGGGAGAGATTTTGGAAGGGAATGGCGATTGGGAATGAACGTTTGATCGCGAAATAATAAGCGAGAATGGATGACGCGTGGCGATGGTACTTGCGAATAGCTGCGAGATTTAAAGTTCTGTTTGCGGTTTGATTATTACAATTGGAAAAGCTGTGCGGATTTTTGGACATGTGTCCTTCGCGGCGAGATGAATTCAACTGAACTAATTATGGCAGAGGGCACACAATAAGTATTTTAGAAAGAACCATATGTAACAATAAAGGCGTTAACAGTTGTAATTTTTAAATAACGAAATATAATATATATGATATGCCTGCTTAAGAAACAACGGATTCTTAGAAACACATGTATTTTTATGTAAAACTTAAAAAATAGTGATTTATTTGTATAATAATATATAAATATTTCTTACGTTTTCTTTTTTTTGTAACTCTCAATATAAACAATTTTTTTAAGTGCAGAATATTTAATATGCATAAACCTACCTCGTTTGTTTTTTGCACAAACGAAATCCGGAATAATATTAAAATATACACACTTATACGAACTCTTTACTGTTTTTTCTTTAATGTTTAAAGGTAATTACCAAAAAGGAGTTCTCAAATGCCGGTGTCTAATTACGCGTAAATTTATATTTCAAAAAATCAATAAATAAAATACAGAATATTCAGGCAAAGAAATATCGGGACAGTTATAAGAAGAGTAAAAAAAAAATTAATATAATAATTAACAAATTTCTATGAGTAAAGATTTTCAATGATTCCAATGAATAGATTGATGAATAAACACTGTAATATTGTCAATCATTTTTATTTAATTTTGTTGCACAATAATAAAAAAAACTTGGATATTCATTATTCGTTGCAAAGATACAGCGAGCATGAAGAGCT
The DNA here is from genome assembly GCA_917880885.1 of Limnephilus marmoratus. NCBI lineage: Eukaryota > Metazoa > Arthropoda > Insecta > Trichoptera > Limnephilidae > Limnephilus > Limnephilus marmoratus. The sequence continues at coordinate 58,871,994 of OU862913.1, forward strand.
AAGGTTTTATACATTCACTAGCTGGTTCCTGGCATGCCTTGCGTGTCCATTCGTTCCGTTCTCCTTTCGCCTCCCCTTACTCTCCCGCATCCCCTTCCCCTCTCGCGTACCCACCCCGCCTCCTTCACCTCACCACTCCCTACTCTACTTTCCCCCTTACCCCATCTCCCGAACCCCCCCTTCCCCCCATCCCCCGAACCCCCCTTTCCCCCATCCCCCGAACTGCAGAGTTCCTCTCCACCCTCCCAAGCTCCCCCCCCTCCTGTGAACCAGCTACCCCTTCCCCTCTACCCTCATCCCTCCCCGATTCCATTAATTCAGTCCCGGTCCATTAAGTTTTCAGACCGCTCCCGTGCCACCTGCTGCAATTTTTTTTATACAAATTTCGTAATGCCAGAGCTCACCAGTGGTTTTATGCAAACCTTTCCTGACAATAACCAAGACAAAAAAAAATTTATTCAATTGGGTGCAGTCGTTTGGAAGTTATGTGCGTACATACATTTCAGCGATTAATTTTTATTTATATAGAAGATAGAGAGATAGATAGATAGATTGTAGGTTTTGAAGAATTCGTTGGAATTTACATCCACCGTGTTCAGATAGCAGGTCGCTCTTCTGACGGGCAAATTCGGGTACTCTTTGTACAATTAGTTCGGCGTAAATAAAAGTCATGTTGAGAAACTAAACGCAGCTAGATTCGTCAATATGACTTTGATATCAACCTTCGAATAGAAACTTGTTGATAGTAAGTAAGAAATGCATAGTTAATTAGATGATACCGACATCTGGACTCTGAATCCAGGTGACGAGTCAAAAGGTTTGATTTGATTGTGTAAAAGCTAATGGAGGATGAGGCCGATAGTTACAGATGTTGCATTATCGATCTTCTTTAATGTGTTTTGTACTACTTATGAGAGTTTCTTTCTTGAGTTTTATTATAATGAAATAAAGTTACTGAAATGAACAATAGCGAATAATTATTAAATATTTTACTGTTTTATGGTTGAAATCTAAAAGAGGCCCATTTTTAAGAAAAATTTAGGATTGAACGTCTGATCACCTTTTCTTCTGAGCATAATTTTTATTTGTTGAAATCTTTCCACAGCTAAAACGGGTCCGAAGGGATACATTGTATTAAAATTAAAAGAAATAGATGCCGAAGAGTTTTGGGCATCAAAAATGATGAAACTTCGGTCATGCACTGCTTCTATTCTCCTGACATCAATGAGCTTCAGTTCACGCGCTGCATCACGAAAAGTAGCTAGTAAATTGCCATCAACAGTTCGCAAATATTCGTAGGATAGATTCGTAGCAGGATTTTATAAGGATTAGTGGTAAATGATACAGTTCTATATTTCTAGGAGATATAGAAGGTATTCGTCGAATCATTCTACTGCCTCCCCGCTGTCGCTTTGTCCACTTTTTATCATCTGAAAAGACATGGTTATTTGGTATATCATGATATAGAATAGAGCGTGCTTCAATTTCTTGATGATTCAATTAGAACCACGCTCTTAAGGAGGTGTTTCTTGTAGATGCTTCCCTGAGAGCCTCTTCCTCTGGTCCTCATCCCTCTACAAAATAAACAGTTTGGCTATCGGCTAAATGTAAAGCCAGAAGTAAAATTGAATGAGATTGATCGTGTATAGGTTTTCCATAATTTTCAACAATTGAGATATTGCTTAATTTCATCATATTTAATAACCGCCTCTTGTCTTATTTCGATTCTAGCAATCAAAACTTTTAGATAATAATTTATGGATATATTTAATACTGGCCACAGAAGAACCAATTTCAACATCAATATGATCATCATATTTTTTGCTAAGGAATGCATTATATGAAACAACAAATCGATTGTCGATACGTATGTCCCAAACAACGTTGATTTTTCAGAAAAATTATCACGTCACCTCTACTCCGGGTAGCCTGCAGAATTATTAGCAGTTAATGATTTTGGGAATGTTTTGGAACACTTAACGTCAACCATGCACTGACCTTGGAATAAGTACACCACATGATCCATGAATGTTATTTTTGAAAATAATCTAATTCAATGCCGAATTTTTTGGATGAGGCAGTTCTGCAGTTACGGCATTATCAATATCAGTAGTTGTATTAAACTTATCCTGGCTGAAAAGTGTAAACACACCATGTTAATCAGGGAGTCCTCGTTTTTGCTGTTCAATGGTATACACCCAACAAATTACCTTTCCAAAGTATTTTTCTCAGTCATATCATGAATAAATTCCTTGGCTTTTAACAGGAAAACCTTTGCCACTATATCAGGCCTGTCCGTGGCCGATTGATAATGTTCCAACTCATTTTGTATTTCTGGCCATTTGTGATTACATGTAAAAGTGATGAATATATCAGGACGACCAAACTTACGTACCATTGCCATTGAAACATGATAAAGTTTATTCATATGGCGTGGTCCTCCTTCTCTGGTAAATGTAGATAGTAGAATGACCATATTACCTGCAAATGCTCAGTTTTCAGTGCCTTAATTTCTTACGTGGTCTTGAAAAACTTGGTAGCATTTAACTCTGAGGTGTCGTTGGTTTTTCCTAAGGTATTCTAGGCGACCAGACTCATAAACAATATAAAAAAATAAATTAAAAACTGTTGAAAAAGTATACCTGCGTAATGGACTGGATTAAATATGTTTCTTCACACTGAAAGCCTGGGGTTCAACCACATTCACCTGATGAAAATAATAATGGGAAAACCGTAGTATCTAAATGCTTTGATAAAGTTGCCACCCATTGAAGCCCTTGAACATTTTTAGGATAACGGCGATGTCTATACCCACCGGCAAGTTCCCATCTCTCTCTGTAACATATACCATAGCGACATATTTAGAAGTGGTTGGAGCATTGTACCTCCGTTAATCATAAGCCAATGAACGTGTAAATAATAGTCGAATATCTCTCACCTGCCCTCCGTTAGCTGCAATGCGTAATTCCTCTGTTTCGACAGCTACTTTTAGTTTCTTATACTAATGGGCATAAGGACTTATTTGGCGTATTTCACTACCAAAAGTTAACATTATATTTTGATAGCAATCAGCATTAGATGAATGATTCATACGCAGTATTACGTCATCAGAATCGTACACATAAAGCTGCGCATATATAGGTATTTCTCCTTCAAATTGGATACTTCTGGAAAGCAGATGATAAACCTCGCCAGACATTTTTAACCTTCCCCATACTGGGCATCCAAAAATTCCGCGTGCACCGAACCGGGGGATCGCATGCCCCCACTCGTATTTGTACAAATCGCAAAATATAATGTGTTTTAAGTGACGTCATGTCAACCATCTGGCTTGATGCGGAATGTGACCGGAGCTGTAATAATCACTGAAGCCATAGCTAGCCAGCGCTTTCTAAACCGTAGATATATATTTAAATAAAAATAATTTGTAAACAGTTGCAGTTTTGACTGTTCTTTATTTTTCATTTAAACTTATCAGTATTTCGATAAATTTAAAAAGAAAGTATTGTTAACATAACAACGATAATTTCTTTACATAGATAGGTAACTTTTGCAAATATTGTTTAAAAAAATCTTTCGCATTCAGAGATTTTAGCTTACCTGTATACTTGTCAACTTGTCAATTAAAAATGTATAAATATATTTATAAGACTTAGAAATTACATTCATAGACCGGAAACATTGTAATATAATTGTAAATATAATTGTAAACATTGTATAATAATATGCACATTGTTATGTTTAATAAAAAATAAAAACGCAAAAGTCTATTATACTACCTCCATTCTGAAGGAACCCGAAATCGACACACAATTATTTGGCGGGTATTAGATAAGCCGCCATAGCTCAGTGGTCAAGAGCAGATGACAGGCAATCAGAAGGACACGGGTTCAAGTACCGTTGGCGGCAAGTATCTTTTCTCGGAAGGTTTTTCAATGTAGATGAGTGTTTCAGGCTGATAATTATTGCTTATAATAATTGTTACCCATTGTGCTATGCATAAAAGTCTTGTCTAAACGTTAGTTTATCAAATAAAAAAAATAATAACCTATGGGTTTTGTTACATTTTTATAAAATACTATTGTTTTCATACTTATTTTTAGCAGTTGATTAGTATGGTTTTTCCTAAAACCCTCAGGATTATTTTCATTTTCAAAGTGTATTTTATATGTATTTTGTTTTTTACATTGCACTAACATTGTTTTTTTTGGTAAAATATTTTATTATTCAAACTATAAAAGGTTCATAAGACCTAGACAAACCTCACCTCATGAAGCCGGCACCCCTGCTAAGCCACCAAACGTAGAGAACCTTATTACTTAGGGTGACCTACGGCAGGGGTGATGGTTATCCAATAAATAGTTCCCGGGCTGCGGTACCCATACCCGCCTGTTACATTTTTTACCCATCCCAAATTTTAAGTAATACGACTAAGAAAATTTTAAAGGAGCGTACCTAAAGATTATATTTTTATGTACAAAAAAATGTTATCATAAATAATGGTATCGGAAACGTAACAAACGTTTAACATCCTCTGAAACTAAACACGTGTTTTCTGAAAAAGGTCAAAACTGACCGAGACTGTTGAAAGATAATTGCAGCGTAGGTATAACTGGCAGAATGTACAAAAAGTATAACTGTCTCGCTCCTTCACATATGTTTTACGGGCATTCTAACTTACCCGGGTGGCCACCCGGGTAAGTTAGAATGAAAAAAAATACATGACTCAAGAACGTAAAGTAAGGACAAAAATAATGCTATCGAAATGCTAGTGGGCACCGCGATTTGCACTAATATTTATCAAATACATTAATTTTCTATGTTATGTGCTTTGAAAATTGAAAAACAAAAAATGGCAAAAAAAATGTTGGTATTTTCTCAAGGATTACAAAAAATATGAATGAAATTGTATAATCAATTAACGAGATATCGCAAAAAAGGTGGATCTTGGGAATCTTGAAGACCCGGTCCGGGCCGGCTGGGTTAAACAATATGGACCATTACCTGGGATATTTGCATTAAGTAGCTCTGTTGTATTGACGGGGTTAAAAAATTATCCTTCACGTCCGAATTAATTTTGAGCCAAAAATTTTAAACCTTAGTGGTGTACTAAATCTGAGGGAGCGGGCCAGATCGGTAGAGATGGGTACCGAGAGATGAAAGGCGTCAGTCGATGTATGAGTCAGTCTTTATTGTTGCGCTACGTAGCGAGGTCGAGGCGGAGCGGAGTGACAGTGGTGCCTTGAGAAATGCTGCTGCATGATGATGAGTGAAGATGAAGGTCAGGAGACTACGGCGGTGAAGATCACTGGTCTTCAGGGAGCCGGCGTGTTGCTCTACACCATGGCGGTGTAGAAGTGACCTTGGTCCAGGCGGTCGACCGTCGTCGCGTTGACGAGGTATGGCGGCTGTGTGTCCAGTGGGTCGGAGCACACACGTGACGCAGGAAGGAACCTTGAGAGGCGGTGAGGATGCTGGATGCTGGCGCGTTGCCTGTTGTGGTTGCTGCTCGTTGCAGGATGCTGGATGCTGGCGCGTTGCCGGTTGTGGTTGCTTGACTTCTCATGTCGAGATGGTAGTTGGAGATGGAGTCCTCGAAGGTGTTATTAAGATGTTCCTGAAGTCACACTGGATATGTGTTGTTCACTGCTGTCTGCGCGGGCCCGTGCCCGGCGCAGGTACGAACTTAGTCGCGGCACTGCTCGGACTGTGTTGCTTGGCGCCGATGAATGGAAGGTACTGACTGACTGACTGACTGCCACAGCGAGCGAGCGCGGCTTATACATACAGCCGCGGCAAGTAATTACTCTCACGGTAGGTAATGCTGTGAATTCACGCAAAGGTGGGATATCGCTCGAACTTTCTGCGGGCACTTGTATGGTACAGCCAGACGTTCTAGGCCTTTCGCGTAGGTGGCGGAATTATCATTCCGCTGTAGGTAGATGCAGTATAAACTTTATCCTAACGGAATGCTGGCTCTCAACAGCTTTTACTGTAAAACACAAAAAAACTATTCCACACATTTCACAACAAAAAATCAAAATCAAAATGATGGAGTTACATAAAAGATAGCCTCAACGCCTCTGTCTCAGAAATCGCCTTGGAAAATGCAAACTGTTTACAAATAATTGTCGACCCTGATACGTGCATACTCGCTATTTACAGATCACCATCCAGACACAACATTGCACCCTTTATAATAGCTCTCGATACTCACTTAAAACAAAACTCCCACTTCAAAAACATCATTGTAGCTGGAGATCTTAACATAAATATACTAGCACAAGGCCATCTTCAAAATATCGATTACCAATTGATGCCCCTGGAACACGGCATAATAAGCGCCATCAACACTCCAACTAGAGTTACCAGAGACTCGGAATCATGTATAGACCACATAATGGTCAAATCCAAAAGCAAATTATGTAGCGTTCTATTTGAATCCACAATCACTGACCACTACACAACAATGATTGGCCTGACCACACAGACTCTGAATTCAACCATCCAAAATAATATCACAAAATTAGAAACTGATTACGTTAAGCTTAACAGTTGCCTAGAAAAACAAACGTGGGAACATCTTAAAAAATATATATACGACAGACGAAGCCTGGAATTACTTTCTAGCATACAAACGCTCATCACTCAAAACACCACAACAACATTCAACATTATCACGCACCGAAAAAAAGACTTAAAAAATGGATCACCCAAAGCATACTAAATAGCATAAAAAACGGGACAAACTGCACAAACAAGTTAAACGCAACCCAGATGATACTTTTCTTTACTCATTTTATAAAAGGTACAGAAATATTTGTTCTCAAATTATACGTAAGGCCAAAGAATTATATTACAGGACCAAACTGATAACTGCAAACTTTGACCCGAAAAGCGTTTGGTCAATTCTGAGAGAAAGTACACATACACTGAAAAACAAAGATGATGAAATCAAAAAGTTACTTATTAACGAAGAAGAAATAGACTTCCACGAAAATCCAACACTTATTCTTAATTACATAAACAGATATTACATAAATATCGGAGCTAGCCTAGCCGAAAATATAAATAAAATTTCAACTGGAACCGGTAATCAAGTACCTCGAAACAATATGACTCAGTGTTCTAATACAAACAATGACTGACAATTCAAACTACATAAGGTAACTCTGGAAGACACCAAACAAATAATACAATCCCTAAAGGATAACACAACAACGGGACCTGACGGAATAGACTCGAAAACAATAATAACACTAAGCCACCAACTGCTCATACCACTAACATACGTAATAAATCTTAGTCTGAAAGAAGGAGTATTCCCAAGCATTCTAAAAAAAGGTCTGGTTATTCCCATTTATAAATCGGGATCAAAAAATAATGTAAATAACTACAGATCCATTACTTTATTAAACACTATGTCAAAAATTCTTGAAAAAGCAATAAAAGTCCAGCTGCAACATTATTTGGAAAACATGCAAATACTTTCAATAAACCAACATGGCTTTAAAAAAAATAGGAACACAGAAAACGCAATTGCCACTGTAACCGAATTTATTACGCATAACCTAGATGCTAAAAAAAAGTCATATTAATTTATTTAGACCTATGTAAAGCTTTTGACACAATTTCTCACGAAAAACTCTTCAATAAACTAAAAAACGTCGGTGTTAGTGGCGCAGAACTAGACTTACTGAAAAGCTTCATGTCGGGTAGAATGCGACAGGTCAAAATTAACAACATGTTAAGCGAGCCACTTCTTTGTAGGTATGGAGTACCACAGGGAAGCGTTCTTGGTCTCCTAATGTTCCTTATTTACATTAACGACCTGTGTGACATTGATATCGACGGTCAAATCGTAACATTTGCTGACGATAAAGTACTTCTCTGCCAGGCAGATACATGGAATGAGGTATATTCAAAGGCCGAAAAAAGTTTATCGGTAGTTAAAAATTGGCTAAACCACAACATTCTTACCCTAAACACTACAAAAACCAATTATATTACACACAGCATCACACAAAGAGGCCAACCTTCACCGTATATTGACCTTATATTACACAACTGCGGACAAACTTCTCCCACCTGTCACTGCGAGCGTATTGAAAGGGTTAAGCACACAAAATACCTAGGAGTTATAATAGATGCCAACTTACGCTGGACTGACCACATAACTTATATCACAAGCAAACTGAAACGAGTCATGCATCTCTTAAATTCAATTAAAAACATATTTCTAAGAACAATCCTCGGGACCATATTCTTTGTCAATCCATTATCTCATACGGCATACTGGCTTGGGGAAGTGCAACAAATGTAGCTTTAGACCCTTTAGTAAAAATTCAAAAGGCAATAATTAAACTCATCCTCCAAGTACCGTTCCTTACAAACACGAATGTAATTTACGAAACACTGGACGTCATGACAATAAGACAACTCTATGCCAAATCTGTACTAATATACTTCTTCCATCATGAACTCCACATTCCAATGCAACCACAAATAGCGATTAAAACCAGGGCCTCTACAAACAAAAAAACCATAAATATTCCAATAACTCATACCTCACACGGGCAGAGAAACTTATAGTACTATGCAACCAAACTTTATAACTGCATGCCCAATACACTGAAGCAACTATTAACTTCAAATACATCAACAATCCATCACAAAAAACTAATCAAAGACTGGATCAAACAACAAGGTATTCTCTTTACTCATAAGATTATAACACCTAACCAAACATGACCCAACCCAAACATTAAATAAAATTAAATTGTTTCGGGACACAAAAAGTACCACAATATTATTTAATACTAGTGGCGGGTGGTCTGTGAAAAATTATACCTACCTAATTGTATATCAAGTAATTTCTTTATCTTATACATATTATAGATATCCTGAAATAACCTGTATATAGATCCTTACTAATATTTAATTTATGTATAGGATACTGCCACGGTGTCCTTTTTGACAAAATCAAGGAGGATACTGTGCTTCGCCTCTTGCCGACAGAAGAGCACTTATCCTAAAAATGGGAACACCTCAGCACAGGTTCGCCTAGTGAGGTGTTCACAAAACACTACTTTTAACTAATTTACGTACAGTTACGGATCAATAACATTTTTCTTATTTTTTATTATACTGAAACTTATTATTTATGTAATAATCTGTTAAGTGTATGTTTGCGAATAGAAATAAATAAATAAATAAAGTATCGGCCGTAGGTAAGTAGTTCGTTGTGTGGGCTTCCAGCGAGTTCTGTGGAGGCCCAGTGGCGCAGCGGTAGATTTCGCAGAGCGGGTTAAGTGACCGCTAGAAATCTAATTGAACTTTTGAACTACATCATAATATATTTTTATTTTACCTATGTACGGATCAAGGTATGAAAAAAATATATTTCGTGTTTTAAAGTAAAATTTTAATATGATAAAATCTGGATATAAAAATGAATGGAAAAAAAGGAAACTTTTTATATATGTTTTTTTCGATTAAAAAAATGTACATTGGTCGATCTTATTGGTATAATTTATTTTTTTTACTTGTATATATACTTATAACTAAAAAAATTATTTTGTGTGTTAGTCCTCGAAGCAATCAGGGACGTGGAGGGCCACTTTGCAAGATCTTCAAGACTCGACATTTTGACAAGCTCTCGATGAGGCAGTTAGTTGGTTTACAAAAATTGATTTGTAAATATCAGGTAAAAAACATAAGGAAAGATTTATTGCCAGTACTGCGAAATGAATGCTTAAATATCTATGGTACGTTTGGCATTTAAAATAAAAAAAAAAATTAAAAAAAACAGATGTTACGAGGATGTTCGTTTGTCGGTTTAAATCCGACATATTTCACACCCGCCAGGCTTGTGTGGTTGGAGTTGAAGACAAACCCTTGTACACCCGCAAGGGTTGCGTCGTTTGAGGCCAATGGGTTAAAGGTCCTTTTTGAGAAATTGAATAGTTGCAGACTGAAGATGAATAAGGTTTTTCTCCGGCATGGAAGTGCAAGTGTTGTGTTAACGCTGACTTGCTTGAGTAGGAGTAGTTACAATAGGAGCATGAATAAGGATTCTCCCCAGTATGTCTAAGCATGTGACTTTTCATACTTCCCTTACGAGAACACGAATAGTTGCAGATGGAACATGAATAAGGTTTTTCTCCAGTATGTCTAAGCATGTGACTTTTCAAACGTCCCTTTTGAGAACACGAATTGTTGCAGATGGAACATGAATAAGGTTTTTCTCCAGTATGGATGCGCAAGTGCTGTGCTAACACTGACTTGCTATAGCAGGAGTAGTTACAATAGGAACATGAATAAGGATTTTCCCCAGTATGTCTAAGCATGTGACTTTTCAAACGTCCCTTTTGAGAACACGAATAGTTGCAGATGGAACATGAATAAGGTTTTTCTCCAGTATGGATGCGCAAGTGCTGTGCTAACACTGACTTGCTATAGCAGGAGTAGTTACAATAGGAACATGAATAAGGATTTTCCCCAGTATGTCTAAGCATGTGACGTTTAAAATTTCCCTTTTGAGAACACGAATAGTTGCAGAGGGAACATGAATAAGGTTTTTCTCCAGTATGGATGCGCAAGTGCAGTGTTAACGCTGACTTGCTGAAGCCAGAGTACTTACAATAGGAACATGAATAAGGTTTTTCTCCAGTGTGGATGCGCAAGTGCTGTGCCAACACTGACTTAGTATAGCAGGAGTAGTTACAATAGAAACATGAATAAGGTTTTTCTCCAGTATGTCTAAGCATGTGACTTTTCAAATTTCCCTTTTGAGAACACGAATAGTTGCAGAGGATACATGAATAAGGTTTTTCTCCAGTATGTATGCGCAAGTGCAGTGCTAACGCTGACTTGCTGAAGCCAGAGTACTTACAATAGAAACATGAATAAGGTTTTACTCCAGGATGCATCTTCAGATCCAT